>JAVKLA010000031.1:17426586-17456574 GCA_034782735.1 Sagittarius serpentarius | reverse complement strand
GCTGGACCTTGTTCTCACCAACAAGGAGGGGCTGGTGGGGAATGCGAAGCTCAAGGGCAGCCTTGGCTGCAGTGACCGTGAAATGGCGGAGTTCAAGATCCTTAGGGCAGCGAGGAGGGCGCACAGCAAGCTCGCTGCCCTGGACTTTGGGAGAGCAGACTTTGGCCTCTTCAGAGATCTGCTTGGTAGAGTACCATGGGATAAAGCCCTGGAGGGAAGAGGGGCCCCAGAAAGCTGGTTAATATTCAATGGTCACCTCCTCCAAGCTCAGGAGCGATGCATCCCCACAAAGAGGAAGCCAGGCAAAAATGCCAGGAGGCCTGCATGGATGAACAAGGGGCTCCTGGACAAACTCAAACACAAAAAGAAAGCTGGTGACATGGACAGTGGGACTGAGGCACCCTCAGCAAGCTTGCCGACAACACCAAGCTGTGTGGTGCAGTCAACATACTGCAGGAAAGGGATGCCGTCCAGAGGGACCTTGACAGGCTTGAGAGGTGGGCCTGTGCAAACCTCATGAAGCTCAAGAAGGCCAAGTGCGAAGTCCTGCACGTGGATCGGGGCAATCCCAAGCACAAATACAGGCTGGGCGATGAGTGGTTTGAGAGCAGCCCTGAAGAGAAGGACTTGGAGGTGTTGGTTAATGAGAAGCTCAACATGACCTGGCAATGTGTGTTTGCAGCCCAGAAAGCCAACTGTATCCCAGGCTGCATCGAAAGAAGTGTGACCAGCAGGTCGAGGAAGGTGATTCTGCCCCTCTACTCTGCTCTCAAGAGACCCCACCTGGAGTACTGTGTCCAGCTCTGGGACCCCCAACATAAGAAGGACATGGACCTGTTGGAGCAAGTCCAGAGGAGGACCACGAAGATGATCAGAGGGCTGGAGCACCTCTCCTATGAAGACAGGCTGAGAGAGTTGGGCTTGTTCAGCCTGGAGAATAGAAGGCTCCAGGGAGACCTTATAGCAGCCTTCCAGTATGTAAAGGGGGCCTACAAGAAAGATAGAGACTTTTTACAAGGGCATGTAGTGATAGCACAAGGGGTAACGGCTTTAAACTGAAAGAGGGTAGATTTGGATTAGATGTAAGGAAGAAGCTCTTTACAGTGAGGGTGGGGAGGCACTGGAACAGGTTGCCCAGACAGGCTGTGGATGCCCCATCCCTGGAAGTGTTGAAGGCCAGGCTGGATGGGGCTTAGAGCAACCTGGTCTAGTGGAAGTTGACCCTGCCCATGGCAGGTGGGTTGGAACTAGATGATCTTTACGGTCCCTTCCAACCCAAGCCATTCTATTATTCTATGATTAAAAAGGCAAATCCTTCTAAGACTACTGCAGTTCTCTGAGAGATTCACAAACATGTCAACAAAGGTAACCTGTCAGATACACTCAGATTTCCAAAAAGCTTTCAACAAAATCCTTCACCTAAAGCTTTGAAGAAAGATAAGCAATCAGAAGGAAA
This sequence comes from Sagittarius serpentarius, assembly GCA_034782735.1. NCBI lineage: Eukaryota > Metazoa > Chordata > Aves > Accipitriformes > Sagittariidae > Sagittarius > Sagittarius serpentarius. The sequence goes on along the minus strand of JAVKLA010000031.1, from coordinate 17,455,118 downwards.
GTCCTTGCATGGATGATGAGCAGGTGGCCCAAAGACAAAAACAAAGGTAGGAGTGAAATCTCCATCCACTGCAAGAACTGATATTAGCAGCAGAATTCCATAAGGAACCTGAACTGCTCAACACATTTATAAGTAACGCCAAAACCACAGAAGTAACAAAGGCAGCTGATAAGGATAATTCAGGGTAATAAAGGACAACAGAGAACCAGAGACAGACTGCCAAGAACTATGGAAGGACATTATACCATAAAGTGACTTGTCACTAAAATGACAGTTGAGATTTCATGTAGGTAACTTAAGTGACGCACAGGAGAAAACACAAATCCTATCCTAAAAAAATAAAATTATTACATATGAGCTGATCTTTACCACTCAAGAGCAGGATCTTGGGTTATGACAGAAACGCTGTGATGCTAGAAGTCTACATGGCTTCAAGGAGACGCTGACCAAATTCAGGGAAGAGAAACAGAGACGTCTCCAGCTCAGAGGGTTCATAAACAACAAATGACTGGAGACTGGAAGTGTACTGGGGGAAATTGTACTTACCAATTTTTTTATATTTTTTTCTAGACTTGTGTTTGTGACATAGCAGGAGATAGGATATAGGGCAAATAAACTGGTCCTACCCAGTACAATTATTCTTGTGCACTTTTTCTACCTTTCCCTCAACAAGAACATTAATAAAATCTCCTCTTTCTCCCTCCTCACAATAATTTTCACTGTTTCTGTATGACCTTAATTTTGAGGTCCTTCAGCACCTTCTGTCCTTTCTGTCAGATATAGTTAAGGGGTTTAGAAGTTCAGTCAATAGATTAACAGTGTTTGAACAATAACAATGTTAATTTCTTTAGAAGAAATTAAAAACAGCATTTTAACCTAGAAATGCAGACCCACAGAAAGCAATACTGTCCAGATGAAATGTATTTTAATATGATTTTCAGCCAAGCCTCGGACTAGCTTTCACTTTAAGCACACCTGCAGTACAATCTAGGAGCAAATATAAGTACTGGACATAATCTACCTATCAGCTAATGCCTACAGATAATAAAAGGTTAAATAAAAGTCTTCCCTGATGAGCAGCTTTTCCTTGAAATAATCCCATGGTATGGGCAGATAAAACATTTCTAATCTGGAAAGAAGGAATTCCAGATGCCAAAATTTGCCAACATGAAATCACCCTTGTAAAAAAGAAATCGAGACAGAGAGAAATCTGATGAACGTCATGTTTACTAAACATAAAGCAACCTCAAAGCATTCAACACACACACACACACACAATCGTGCCAAATACATGCACGCAACAGTAACAGAAGAGTTACTCACATGGAAAATCTTCAGAATTTGTTTTCTCTAAACCACCAAAAGCACCGGTCTATCAGCAGTAGAGCTAATGGACAGGGCCCTGGCAGTTTTACTTTTACATCCTCTCATCCTTCTCTGAAAACACAGGAGGAATCATGACAAAAACACTTGAACCCGACATTTTCCGTTATCGCCACCATTCACAACCTTCCTAGAAGCAATGACAGGGTGGCCTGAAATTGCACTAGACTCTTCTGTCTCAGTTCTGCATTAACAGCTAGGGTATAAGACGGAGAGACATCCATTTTTTAGGAAGGAGCGGCATCTTTGTTTTCTGTTTGTATAGTCCCTAAACACAACTGCTCCTGACCATCCTGCTGTAGTTTCTAGTACTATCACAGTGCAAACAAAAAAGGAGCTACAAGTGATGGGTGATCTCCTTTTCCAGATCCTTCAGAGTCTGGTGAAAACAGACAGACACCACAGGTGCTGTATAATAAGACCCTCTCCATATTCTAGCAGGAAAGAAGGGAAGAAGAGTCCAGTGGGTCCCACCAAGGCTGGAGCACTGGGCAGGAAATTCTCAGCAGCCAGGGGCTTTGACAAGCAGGAGTCCCTCTCTTGCTCCTTAATGCTGCCTGCCATGTCTGGCAGATAAACCAGCCACTCTCAGACCGTGAGCAGAGAGAAGATGTAGGCAATAGCCTCAGCTGCTCTTAAAGTCTCAGCCCTGTCAACTTTTCTGCCTTTATTCTGGTTGCTGCTTTCCCTAGGCTAACAATCAGTAAAGTAAGAACATGTTCAGCTACTCCACTCCAAAAGTAGGAGAAGAGATGAAAAACAGCAGGCATCAATCTACACCCTTTAATCACAAGCAGACATGGATCCTGGGAGACCCATCTTCTTCATCCTTGTGTAAGCCTGCAGTTCACATGTTTATAGCCGTACTCCCATTAGCACTATCAGTCTGCGTGTTTGCAAGTTCATGCTTTCCTGCTTCTGGGACAAAAGGTGTCCAAGAAGCAATCGTTTGCATCAGTGGACCCGATAGATCTAAGAGGTAAGCAGTTCATTCTGGAATAAAACCCACACATGCTAGTCTGTGCCTTTTCTGCTGTTTTTAGTTCTACCACCACCCCCCTCTTCTTCCTGGGGTGTACACTATTCACTGTATAGCCAGAGGTGACCCACCTTTCTACCCATGTGCTGCTATACTGGCAGTTCATTTGCTACCAAAATTGGAACAATTGCTGCTGTCTCAGCTGCAAGGCCACCCTGGATCTAAAACTTAGCACAGTTAAAGTGACAGAGCTTCAGTTTCTTAGAGATACGCTACTATACATTAAAGGAAGTGTTTCTCCTTCAGTGTGGGGAAATGCACCGTGCCACCTGATGGTCTCTTACGCCCCTGCCACTGGGAATTACAAAAGACCAGCACAGGGAAGGGACCTTTTCAATACTATGTGACAGGGATTAAAGTTTTTTTTCAACTAGCCTGCCATCTCAGGTGAAGCCCTAAAGGAGTGGAGAACAGTGTAGAAGAGCAAGCAGCTCTCCAACTTATTTTCCCACCATGCAGTATTCCCTACCTCAGTTTTCAGTCTCACCCTCTCCTTCCCTTCCTTCCTCCCACCACATAAGCACAAAATTTGCTTTTTTAGCAGCAGGGCTACCACTCCTCTTCTGCACAGTGAAACAGAGGCATGCAGGCACTGCTTTTCCAGAGCTGTCCCACTTGTGGGAGTTCAGGCAGCTCTACTGCTCTTTTGGTGCATAGCCTCATCTAGTACAGACTTGAGTTGCCGTTGCTACAATCAGTCCTGCCCCCTCCAGCTCTTGCTATGGTTCAGCTTACTTGCATGAGCATATGGTAAGGAATGGCCCATATGAAACCAACACTATTTCTCTCTTCCCTCCCAGAAAAAGTGGAGAATTACCACAGCAGAGTGCCTCAGTGCTGTTGGATCTTCCTGCTTCCTCATGGCTTGGACAGACCCAGCATGTCAGGGAAACTGAAATTAAGTGGTGGCCGAGCAAAACCTTGTCCCTTCATTCAGCATGGCTTCAAGAGTAGCTACTGATTGCAGGCACGGGACAGAGTCTAATGCTACAGAGAAATGTCAGCTTTCACAGCTGCAGGGTGTTTCAGTCATTTCCCTTCCAAAAAATCACCAGGTTGGAGATAGGCAGGTGACCAGATGAACCGAATATAGTATATTCTGTTCCTGGTTCTTTTAACATACAGCAACGTCTTGTATTAGACGTGAGATAGCAAGATCTCATTTAAGGATATTTTCATCTGTAAGACAGGAAATCTATGACGATTAACGAACTCTGCTTGATTTCTGGCCTCTCATCCCTGATCTTCAAAGAAGGCCTAGGAATCCGGGAGCAGAAATTCATAATCATAATAGAGATTAAAAGTTATGGACTCATTAATTTTAATGGTATATTTATTTCCTCACTACTCACACAAAACACTTACTCCAGGTGATAATTACCTCTTTTTTTCCCCTCTCTGTTCCTTTACACATACCGCATCTTCCTTTGCTAACACTTCCACTCTACTCAGCAGGTCACCTTTTACCTCAGATGTCCAACTCATTAATATAATTGAAGTTAAACTCAGAGAAACTGTTCTCAAGCTGCATTTACATCAGAAAGATCCTACTTCTCTCTCAGATAGGGAGAGAAATCCCAGTTCCCAATAGCTATGGTTTTTTTCTGACAATATCAAATTGCCTTAACATAAAGATTACCCCCGCCAATAAAGCTTAACCATATGGTTTAGACCACTAAGGCCAAAGAGAAAAAACAGCTAACCAAAGATTAATTGTTTTTACTTCAAGAGACAGCAATCGCTGCTTTGCAGATAACACCCCTAGAGTCAAAGGTACTACCAGAATTTTATTTAATTGCCATGTCAGACTTTTCATAACATGTACCACAGTAGGCCCGATTACTTGAACCCATTAGCTCTTTCAGGAATACTTTCTACAAAATACTTGAGTTACAGAGGCTGACAGTCCTTAAGAGAAGTATCTTTCATTTCCTGTAACAGTGTTCAGAAAAGCTTTTACTTACTGAAAATGCAGAAGGTGCCATCATTGCTAGCACGAGCAGAAGGAACAAGTTCTTCATCTCTGCCTGTGGGAACAGAAAGATTATCGATCAGAATTGCTTGCTTCTTAGCTTTTCTGCCATACAGGCAGCAAAGATACCATACGGTAAAAATGGAGGTGGAACTAAAATCAAGGTAAGAGAAGTTTTATCACTACACTCCCTGGGTAGATGAAGGCAACTGCAAAGACTGAAATTACCCTGCACAGAAAGCCAGAACGTAATTACCAAGAGCAAATATTTCCCTGAACTTTCCTCTGGTATTATGAGAACATCATCCCCAGGCACAGTGGAAGATGCATGCTGTTGCATGTCTGCCCTCCCACCCTTTTACATACGCACATGATAAAATACTTGAAGATTGCGATGACTTCAACCAACCCAAGGAAAGAAATTCCACTGTTAACATTTCTGTACCCTATATTCATGCTGTGCGGCTTGGTGAAGCTTCATCTTTGTCTTTGTGTGATCTTGCTTGTTTAAAATCCAGTTCACCATGGACAGCTATAGCTAGATTCAACCATCAGTAGTTATGTCCCTTTTGCAGCGCTAGAAAGGAGATCAGGCCACACAGAGTGGTATGGCAGCATGCAACTGTTCCTAACGATCAGGGCATTATGCACGTTTGGGACCAAAATACTTCATTGGTGCATTGCGTGTTGCAACTTCATCCATCTTCTTTTGAGTTAGAACAACCAAGCCCACACCAACCACCACTTACCAGCGTTTACAGCTCTGACCATGGACACTTCAGCCAGTAGAGACTGCTTGCTTCTCATGACCAGCTGACTGAGCCCAGAAAGAAGAGATTGACTAGATATTCCTAGCACAGTTTTATCTAGTCTAAGCTTCTTTCTAACTCGGGAAAGGAAAGGAAAAAGGAAAGATGGAGTAATCTTCCTTTCACAGTGCATAAAAGCATCATGGAAGAAATGTTTATCTCATCAGTAATTGTAACAACATCTGTTTTAACATTAAAACTTCATATACAGCTCCTTTAGCCTGGCCTATTAAATCTAGATAAAATACAGAATATATATCATCACTAACAATTATAATATTGATATAAAACTTTTGTTGCATGAGAACATCAAATCAGAAACAAAATCTATCCAAAATGAAACCTGCTCGATCTAGCATTTGCATACTTCAGGTTACTTCATGATGGGCAACCATTTTTCTCATAGGGCTACGCCTCACTGAATCACAGCTCATTACAACTCTCTAAGTCCACATATACCATGGATTTTGACACTCCCAACATTCGCAGTGCTGGGGATAAAAAGCTTGCTTTTTAATGTTTTTCCTTTTGGATGTAAAAACTACTAAGTGCTGAAAATCCAGTTGCACCAAATTCTGTGTGCAAAATAGCAATGAACGGGGAAAACGTAACCGGGAAAACAAGCACTATATAAGTTTCTCTCTTTATATACTGAGGGCCAGTCATATGATTCATAAGACAATTAAGCTACAGGAGCTTTTCACACGAATAGACTTTGATTTTGCATTACTCCTTCTTAAGAAACTGAGGGAAGACTACGTACCCTCTATCACCCACACATGCTACTACTTCTCTTCCCATTCAAGTCAAGGAAGAAACAACCTGGAGATGCCCTGCACAAGAGAACAAGTACACTGTCTATGCTGTAGAGGTCAACAGCCAAAACATAGGCTAGATCTGTGTCACAACCCTATCCAACTGCCAAATCTTTTCAGAGGGGAAGGACAGCCAGGAGAGACCCTTTTTCTACAAGTTCCATGCATGCAAACAGCAAAGCTTTCCTGAAGCAGCTTATAACATCCCCATACCACTAGCACAGGGCACTTGCGAGAACAGTATTCTTCCTTGAATGGTGTTGGCATCAGAGGTAAATCTCTGAGACTGATCAGCTCCTTTTCCTAGTGCGCAGAGAAAAAAAAAAAAGCGTCTCTCTTCCCCAGCATTCCTTACTCACATCTTCCATTCCAGGCACCTCTCAGGTTCACAGAAGCAGCTGCAGAGATCGCATCCCTCACTCCAGCAGCCTTACTTTGCTGCTAATGGACTGCCCACTCGGCTCCTTCTGGCATCTGAGCCAAGAGGCAGACATGGAGCTGGGCCCAAACCCCATGAGGCTCCTGGAGAAGAGGCGAGGCTAGAGAAGAAGCTCACCAGGGCTAGCAGTGCTCCCACTCTCCAAGTAGTTAGTATCTCAGAGGTTTTTAGCCAGACAGGATAAACAGATTCTCTGAGGAGACAACTAGAGACAGCACCCAATGTTTGGGACAATCCCCAGCATCAAAGCAGCAAGAGGTTACAGCTCTGCTGCTCGCTTGTATTTTTGTGCCACTTGCACGGGAATTGCTGTCATATGTCCCAAATTCAGCATTAAAAAGTTTAGACCATCCAGCCCTATTAAACTAGTCCACAGATTCCAGGAAGGACGGTCAGAAGGAAGAACAGGGCATTCTGTATCCTATTAAAACCCCCACTGCAAAACACATCTTGTGTCCAATTCTCTGTGCTTCGACAAACATCTTATTTTAAAAGCTTCCTCAGATGTAGTACTCAGCACTGATCCTTTTTGCCTTACTTTCAATGACAAACACCACAGATGGGACTGGGGAATCTCCCTGAGACCTTTGAAAAAATGTCAAGTTCTGTTTCCGGATTTAACAGCTCTTTCACTCCTTGTAGGACCTGGGATACGGCAGCATATGTTTATTCTGCTTGTTTGCCATTCTTCTCACTGAGGGCTGGGTATGCGGGGGAAGGAATGAAAAGGAGAGTGTTTTTCAGTGCTTTCACTCGCAACAACAGCAGCTGCTGCTCCCTCTGCCTCCTGCCCTTCTTCAATTCTCTTCAACCCTCCCCAGCTCCCTTTTCCCACTGTGTGCTAGACCAGCACCTCCACCCCCCTCCACCCAGAAACAGCAGCAGGGCCTGAGAGGAAATGGTGACTTTATGCTCAAGATATGGAACACAGCTGCTAGAAAGCTCACATGGAGGGATTCCTGCCACAGTGCTAAAATATGAAGTTATATCAGCAAGAGGGATTATAAGAATCAGTTCACAATAACTAAGGAACAACCAGAATCTTCAACCAGAACGAGAGGTGTGCTCAGCCGAAACCTCCATTCCATACACCAGAAGAGATTCAAATTGTCTAGCCAACCACATCTGGCATTAATTGCTCAGGTTAGGTGAATAAAAGGGTTGAAGTGGTGACTGGTTCCAGCCATCTGTAAGCTTGGTCAAAAAGAGTCAGTCCAGACCTGAACTATGAAGCTGTTTTCTCTAAGAGATGCTGACCCAAGCTCCTCCAAACACTGGAGGATTTCAAGCCTGAATCTGATTTTAGCAGCTCAGGACCCTTACGTCTATTCCAGAACAGTATGGATCAAATCATATTTTGTGGAAATTTCAGAAACTTCTGAAAGGATGTTCTGGTGCCCTTTCTGAACTGCCTCCACAGCACTAACTTCTCCCTGGCACTGTGGACAGGAGGGTCAGAGGGCCACAAAGGAGATGGCTGGAATTTCGTAAGTCTGGACAGAACACAACAACTCCAGCACAACTGGAAACTGGGATAAGGACCCTTATTTCAGGGCTTAACACTGAACCCATGCAGGAAAGAAGCTTTTGCCTTAACAAATAGAAGGTCTAGAAAAGACAAATGGGCAGTCTCAGAGATTTCTCTATAGTGGAGCCAGCAGTGGACTGCTATAAAAATACTTTATTTAGTTACGAACTCTTATCCAGGTCCAGGCAGGCTTAGCAAGATCAGTCAAATCTTCATCAAGACCAGGAGCATGTTGCAGAATCAAGGACAGTTTTAATGACTCCTATATTTACTTTATGTGTGCAAATCCTGCCTTCCAATGCACAAAGTTCAAGACTGCTTACTTAAACTTGGCCTCTTTTCCAAGTAACCTCTCAACATCCATGTTCCTAGGAAACGAGACTTACATTGCCTGTATATATATATGTAAAAATAACTTTGAATCAGCTGGCTGATTTCAGGGTTTCAAAAGCATGAAGTTAACTTTTGTTTGAGGGAAAAGATACTGGGCCAGGATGAAGAGAGGTATTGGACTTTTAACCCATTTAGGTGATGACTTTTTCTTTTCAACAGGAGGGAATCCAAACTTGAAAGAGACGTTATGAATAACTCAGCCTTGCTTAAACCAGAGCTTAAGCTGTTTAGACACTACAGAATCAGACCACAAAGTGAGAATAAACCAGGTTTCATGAGTTCCATTGCTCACAGATTTATTGGTCCGGGTTTTTCTCTATTCTTTTTGGAAATATTTGAACAGCCAGTGCTACGTGGTTCTTCTCTGTTTAGCACCCAAGACGGACCAGTCTTTCGTCTGTGAACCACATTTATGAATCATCCTTTGGCCAAAGACACATACCACATACGTGGGTCAGGGACTGTTCTGGGAGTGGTTCACAGGCAGAAGATAAAAAGACCCCTTCAGGGTTCCCACTTTTCTATTGCCGGACAAGATTTAGCTGGGCATGCAGGGCAAAGCCACCCAGCAATGCTAGATTCAGCAGGTCCTTACAGCTCATTTAGTCTCCCAGCTGGGGATTTGAATTACCCAGTGTGGATCTATTATTCCCATCTGAGGTAGCCCTGACACAGAAGCTGCCTTTGCATGGCTTGTGAGCCACAGGCTGGCCACCCTGGCAATAAATAGTTCCCTGTTGCAGTATAGATAGAAACTGATTATTGTAAAGTTTAGCACATCCAGCACTAAAGCAGAAGTTGCCGTTGTGATTCCGCTACTTGCGCCTTTTCAGAATTTCATTCCCTTTCCTCCACTCCCAACTCCACTCGCCTTTGACACATCATACCTCACTCAGTTGTTATATTTTTAGAAGTTTGGTTGAAAGAGGTGGGAAGTCAGAAAGGATGATGATATGTTGCCCAATTATCCACTGGCATAAACTTATTTAGCCATTCACTCAGAGCAAAGTCTTTTAGCTTTTAGACTCATTGCATTTTCTAAAGACTTTATGATTTTTGCTTTGCTCTCAAAACACCCAGCATATCTTGGTTCCAGCTTGCTTTTGTTTGCCTTGTCTACTGTGAAGCACCTTGTAAGTTTTTGGTGGAAGAGTTAAAAAGGGAAAATATATACATACAGCAAAAAGATGAGATGAAGGTGGGGAGAAAAAGGGGCTCCATGGAGCAGGGATCGAGGGTAGGGAAAAACCTCCTTTTACTTAGGCTGGGAACCGAGTTGGGAGAGCATGAGGACCACATCACACAGCACAGAGCAACCAAGAAACCAATCACCCCTTTAGGCAGAGGATATCACTTTCAAGATACTTCTTAATGTGCCTGTTTTCTTCCCCAACTACAGTAAACCATCTTTTGTTTGACATTTTTCCAAAGAAAATCCTGAGCCTCATGTCCCTTTGGGCCAGGGTGGATAAGCCAATTAATGTGCATGTGCCTGTTAAAGTGGGAGGATGATGAATTTCCTTTGCCGTCACCACGCAATGAGCCACATTCATAAAGAGCTGTTTATATATAAAGCAATGGATAAATGTTTATAAACATGTGTTTAAATACAAGACTGCTTGAAACGGCTTGGTGGGAAAGGAGACAGACTAAAGAAAGACAAGATACAAGTTGTCTGAGTAAAAGTTTTACAGAGATATCTTTACCATTAATATCCAGATTTATTAATTCACTCTAAATACATGCTAGGCATTGACGAATCCTCATCAAGAAAGTAATCCTGGTGAGATACACTTTCAGCCACATTATGCATATTATGAAAGATAAACTTTCAGCTAGAATAACTTTCAAATACACCTTGTTAAATAAAAAAAAGTTGCAAAAAGTTACTAATGAGCACAGGAGCAGAGCACCAGCTGGCTGGAGAACTGAGTAGTGGTAGGTAATACAAGCACCTTCTAGACTGCTCTATCATTCGGTTTTCATCTCAGCCTCCAGCCTGCTTTGTAACAGGCACATAAATCCACACTGGGCCATCACTTAATGTGGCTGACTCAGACTGACAATGTTTTTACAGAGGAATTCTACACCGATGCCAAGCTCAGCAACACCTGGGGAAGCTATAGCAGCCTCTGCCATACAGTTTTAATCTGAATACTGAAATCACACAAAACTGTAGCTGAAAAATCATCAGGTGCAAGAGCAAGATCAGACTCTGAAACACAGAAGTACTAGTAAGACCTCATGCTATACCCTATTGGGGGGTGGGGAAGAGGCAGACCTGCTTCTTTCCCACTCTCCAAAATCCACAATGAATTATCGAAGGTTTGGGTCAGTGAAGCAGCATCTTCCAAGTAAATTTGGGCACTATGCCAGCTAATACAGTATTTCATGAGGACAATTTTCTGTCTACCTAATCAGCTGAGATTCAATTTTCTGCAACTAGCCTTCCACTATTAGGTTTGCAGCTAGAGATTTATTATAAGGAGTAAAGATAGGATTCTGCCTTCTATTTTGGTAGTCTCACTGTGCTGAGCTGTTAATTAAATCTGGGAGCACGTAGGGATAACGACAAGTGCACACAGACTAATTTAGACAGTTAACATTGCAACAAGAAGACACACATTGCCTATGGAAAATACATGACAAGGATATAACATCCCAAACACTACCGTAAATGAAGAGGAATGGCTAACAACCTTTTAACATTTATTAGTGTCCTGTCACAGCTCAAGCTTCACTTATACAAGTTATTTAGCCTGATCTGAAATATTACCTGACACTGAGTACTGCTGCTGTTTACAAATATGTTAGCCAGCTAAGATTAATCCCTTCCAATTCAAATTCTGGAGAGTTCTTTAGGAAAATAAAGGATTTCAATGCTGGGAAATTACTTCCAATTTTAACTTCATTCCATCCTAAATATAAATATGGCAATCTTCTGCACTGTGCAAGGGGTTACAAATAAACCCCAGCAAATGAGCGTTATCTCAAAAGGAAACTTTAAAACAATGCAAATTGTTTTCTGCCTCTTTGCAAGATCTGTATTTCTGCTCACTGAGAGGATGTTAGCACTACATTCAACAGTACACTTCTAGTATACATAGGGAACACCTGCATTACCTTTAAATAAATTTGCTTGGGGACTAATAACATAGTCAGGAAAACATGAGAGTATTTACCCTGAACCTCATGTGGGTTTTGATTACTGCTGCCTCTACATTGTTTCTGGAACCTAAGATACCTTTTTTTTTTTTAAAAGCTAACTCAGTTTTAACTATATATATCTGTAAACATGCCAAGCACGCCACACTTGTATGGGTACATCTCTTCCTTAAGGAATCACCCTTACTGACTGTAATGCAGACATACCTTCAGTGGTATGAAGCAGGTATTTCCCCAGAGAAGTCAGTGGGCTAACTTACATTACTCTGCAAGAGAAAGATGACTAACATGAGGAGAACTAAAAGAAATGAAAAGGAGAAAAAAACCAAAACCAACCAGAACTTTTGACTAACAAACTTAGGAGGCAGAACGTGTGCTAGTGGAATTAGGGCTGCAGTCTCTACGGATACCAGCCCTAGCATCTTTCATCTGTCACTAAAAATTAACTTCATAAAAAATGATCTTAGGAGGGTGCGATCACACTGCAGTGCCTGGAGAGATCTCAAAGGAAGCACATGCTCGACTGTGTGATCACAGCAAAATGACAACAGTGTGATCTAAAAATAAACTGGTTCTTTGCTCTGAAGCTGGTTTCTCCCACAGATGCTCAAACTAGAGCCTCCAATTACTGCTTTAAGGGCTAGGCAGAGAAATAAACAATCCATGTATAGTACTTTTTTTCTGTACATCATGTCTGCATGTCAAGAAGGCGAGCTTGTTACTGTGTGAGAAAGTATAAACAAGTGGTTTGTACACAGACTATGCACATGGGTAGATACCCACTCAAATCCTTTTATATTAAAGTCCCTTCTCAAACATCTAGCAACCATTATTATTCATTCTCCAAGACAAGACTGGACCACAACAAATCACATTTCAGATCCAAGAGTCTTAAAAAAATGAGACAGCGAAACTGTATCCAGCAGAGTATCATTTCCAGTGAAATAAACTCTTTTGACAAGTCCATCATACTATGGGCATAACTGCAAATGACTGTACTGGATCAGAGCAGTCATCCGTCACTGTCTAGGCTCAGTAGCTACGCTAGCTACACCAAGGGGTTTATCATCAGTTTTGTATAATCCTTCCCACAGACCTAAGAGCAAAGCAACTTACTTCCTCTGGAGTTCACTGAGCACCAATGTTCCACTAGAAGAACATTTCCCCCTTCACTCAGCTAATGATGAGCCCGTAACACCAATCGTGAGGACTATTGTAACTGCATCCTATGTATTGTAGGTACTCTTCTTATACAAAACAGTAGCTCTCATCCTCTTCTGAAAAAGCTGTTTGCTGTGTATTGATGAGTCACAAGGTACATACGTGAACTAATAAAGTGGTTTACATTTTATTAACATTTAAAGCCCCTCTCTGAACAAAGACAAAGCCTGACAAAGCCTTCTGGCAGCCTAAGCCCTACCTGTTCTGAGGCACAGAACAGTATTTTGCCTTATTTACATTGCATTCAGAAGAAGGGGCCCTCAATCAAGATCAGAGGGGTTTTTTCCCCAGGTTCCCTATTTTAACAGAACATCCGTGCTACTTTAGAATAGAATTTGCTCTTCTAACTCACACTCAACTACTAGCAAGAAAACCATTTGCAACAACGTTAACTCCTTTCCTGTTTCCTAACCCTTTCAGCAAGTTGGGGCACAGCCTCCGACTGAATCTTGGTGCCTAATTTGTGAGGCAAGTAATCCCTGAAGCAACTAGATTAGATGAGCTCTGCCAGTGTTCTTTTACCAAGCTGGTAAGTAGCTGGATCTAAGACAGAGCCCGTCGCAAAACCAAAGATACACGATCTGCACCAGAAGTTACTACACTTACTCAACAGCAACATTTGAGATCATCCATTCTCTAACTTCTCTATAGCATAATGATTGCTACTTTCCTTTAAAATTAAGATAATTTAGTTGTATACTTAATATTCTTTTTAACATATACAGAGAGACCAGCAAACAAAAACCTACATCCTTGCTTGAAAATCACCTCAAATCATTCATCACCCACCTTTTCTCAAATGCTACATTCAGAGTGGACTGTTTACTACAGAACAGATTTGGAATATGCAAATGCTACAAAGAAACTATCCCAACCTCAGCATTTCTGTATAGCTATCAAGCATTTACACTCACGAAGTAAAATATTTTAAAAACAAACACCTCTGAGGTGTCAGGATGCTCCACAGTGTGTGAAAAGCTGAAGACATGTTTGAAAAAGAAGTCTCAATTACCTCAGACGGGACAGGAAAATATGCTAACAGCAAAACTTCCAGAGACAGCAAATTTGCTCTGGTTTATTTTTTTGCATTTTATTAATCATTCCATTTACTAACATGAAGAAATATTAGTTTAAGCTATTGCCATGCCAAAGATCCATGGTCCCATCTCCCTTTGTTGCACATCACAAACACTTCCCTTCGCTCCTGGTCACAGCAGAGCCTTTGTCCTGAAAGCCCAGAATGAAATTGTCCAAAACACACACACAGCTGTGTAGCACTTGGGCTTATCAACACACCGCACCTCAGAAAGAATGGGGTTTCATGGCTGCTCTATCTACAGAGACTGGGAAACGCTCTGGCATTACAGAGGGTGGTACACTTCTCAGAAGCCAGGAGAAAACCACGTTAGTTGCAAGGAAGCTTACAGAGAAGCTGCTGAAGGGCCCTCATAAGTACAATGCAGAAGAGATAAATTCCAAGTGTTGTGTTGTGAAGACACTTTCAAAAGTAATAAGCAAAGGTGTTTACAAACCCTCTTTAGGGTCTCAAGAGACAGACCTAAAGAAACGTACCATCTCCCTACGCTCCTGTACTAACACCAGTCATTCCTAGTCCTCGGAACTCCATTCAAAATCAACATTACCGTCATTAAAGCTTTGAAACTCAGTTTTTAAATCAACTGCTCCTCTATCTCCACCTGACCACCCACAAGGAACACGAGGGCATCAGGCAAATCTGCTGCCCTTCCACACTGCTACCAGCCCATTACCGTCTCCGTGCCAGGACAGGTCCCTGAAGCTGCCTTCTTGGCCTGCCTCACACATCAGACTTCCTCAGGGATGAGAGATCCAGTCCTGCAAACCTCCCCTTTCACAAACAGGTCCGTTGTCTCCGACAGCGTCCTTTGGCTGGGGAGAGCCACCCAAATGGATCCTGTCTCACACAGCTGAAAGCAATGCAACACTGATTAGGAGACACTCCCTCCCCTCAGCACCTGCTAGCACAGGAACAGAAGCAGCTGAGCGCTCCGGGGGTGATAGTTAGGGGGTACAAGAGTCTTAGCACTTAGGCAGGCTGTTATTCCTACCAGCAAAAATTATGTTTCTCCAGTCAATATCCCTGCTACTTTTGTCTTGCTTTCTGCATTCTTTCTGGCAGAGCACATATGTCTGACTCCAGCGGGCTTGTCCAGCATCCTACCAAACTGGTACCTTCCCCTCCTGCTCCCCTGCTCCCTGCAACCACAACGTCAGCAACAGCAGCTGTGATTACATTAAATCTCAGTGTAATTAACTGCAAGTGAAAGGGATTAATGTTCACCAAATACATAGAGTGTCTTCTTCCCTCCCTTCTAGGAAGTAAAATTTTGCAGTCATAAGGACTCTGGTCTCTCCTCTCCCCTGTACTCTTTTAACTGAAAGAAAAAAATGGTGGGAAATAAAAAATAGTTTAAAAAGCACAAACAGCACCAAAAAGACTAATAGAAAATAGATATCCAGGTAGAGGGATCAGGAGACAGCCCAGAACACAAAGTCAGCTCTTACCTTCCGTGTGTACCTGTGAAAGGTGAGTGCAGAAGTTGGAGACACTTACGCCACTCTGCAGCCAAGCTCCAAACCCCACTTTCCTAGTTCTGGTTTAAACAGTGGCTCTTAAGTGCTCTTCTCTCCAGCTTCTGTTTGGTTACTAATCCTTACCGCACAGGAAAAGGAGAGTTGTATTTCATTTAACCCCTTCAGCCTCTAAGCTTCTTCGCAAGAGTTTTCGCTTTTGCCTGGGAAAGCCAGAGCCGCAAGCACGCACGCACGCTTTGGAACTGTTTCTACCTCCTGTCGTCTGTGTGTGAGCCCACACGTTAGCTCTAAACTGTGCCTTAAGCTATTGCAGGGGTGGGGCCCTTTGTAACTGGTTTTATTTTAGCTGTAGGCAGCATATCAAAAGAGAGACAGTTATCCACAGATCCCTTTGCTATTCATTTTCAGTAAGTTCCTAACTCTAAAAAAACCCCATTATTTAACTTAACATATACTTTAAAACTAAAGCTGAATCACAGTTCACAGATAACGCTTCTGACCAAAGAAAGTTTGAACTTAAATACAATTCACAGCTAGATCTGGCTCTAAGCAGAATTAAGCAGACCCCTAAGGTCTGAAAACACCAGCACTTTGGATACAGATCTGAATTTAACCAAAATCAATGGCAGCTCAGGTTTGTCTATTTTTTCCTCTAACAAATGCAATGTAATTCAGAAACCCTCCGAAAAATCGCATGAAAGAACAATTTAGCAATAGAAAAACTGTTAAGGGAAAAGGAATCTGGTTGGATGCATTACAAGGAAAAACTTGTGGTGTTAATCATGTGGATACTAGAGAAATCATTGCATAACAACTTACATGTTGCTGTTGCTGTCTTATCTCGAAAACAGATAATTCTCCCCACCGCCCCCCTTGATTTTGTCCTCTGCTTACTATAAAACAAATAACTATTGAAATGTAGAGACCACTGACCTATAAAAATAGATTCTGATCCAGCAATTATAACAGCTACTAGCATTTCAACCCTACTTAATATTATGACCGAGGTCTCCAAGATCATGAGGATAGCTTTAAAGTCTTAAGTTTGTGTTGATCTTTTTGCCTTCCAGTTTTAGTCCTTTTTCATCAGTAGTTCATCTGAAACTATGAGAAACAGAACCTTTCTTTCAAAAGGAAATATGAAGCCTCTACCTTAAGGTAACGCCACATGCTTCCAAGGAAGATATCAAGATGTGCAATGAAATCTCCAGAACTGATCGCTACTCTCTTCTTGGCCATACTACTGCTTTAGATGATAAAAGAGAGACAATATTCTTGGCAACTGTTGACAAACTTAGACACACACAGCTCCAAATGGAAAAGAAAGTTTCTAGAAGCCTCATAAATGCACCAGGTGACACAGAAGCAATTTTATTCTAGGACTACAGCTCTTTTCATCCCTGCTGGTCAATCCCTGTCTGGCAACTAGCCAGGAAAGGTACACAGTGCACAAATCCTACCGTTACACATCCCACAGGGGATAGAGTTCAAATAAAAGTCACATCTTTCCACATGCAAAAGCAATCCTGTACTTTCCTGTCCAAGCTAACTCTGCCACAATAAACAAGGATAAACCCTAACAGAAAAATCATCACAAAATGGCAACACCTCCACCAAGAAGCAGGAGATCCCCAAAAGGCTGAAAGATACAACAAATCCCAGAAGAATGTCTAACGGTGGTGCTGACACATGGCTACCTATGTTCCCCTTGTCAGGACAGACAACAACTGGACACTGTTAATGCATAATTAAGAATATAGAAATTATTGTCTTGCCCCTTTAGATTCAAATTTTCTTTTGAGAAAATAAATCTGGATCTTGGGCCAAGCTGTGGGCCCTCCTTTTCCATCAGAAAGCAGTTAGATCAGTGCATGCTTTTCCTTTATCTGCCCGTACTCTCAACTGGCCATTGGCTACTGCCATCCTGCCAGCTGTCACAGTTATATCCTAACCTTCATGATATTTGATGAAATCAAAACCTGAACCCTTGGCCTTATATGAATAAACCACACTTTCAAGATCAGTTTAAAGCTTTTAACCTGCATCATTGGCAAGAAAAGGCTCGAAATCCCATCCCAAAGGTTCAAAAAGCTAGTAGGCAAAAAAACCCACAACTCCAGATGAATTTATAAATACCTGATTCTTAAAATTTCTTCTCACAGCAGCGGGACCCTCACCGAATGTTGTCTGGAAATACCAAGCTTCGTAATGTTCTTGTGGTTCTTGTGTTCTTGTTGATAGTTAAAACTACAAGGGAGTTCAGAGACAGGGAAAATGTGACTGCTCATGTTGGAATCTAGCCAGGATACATCCGAAAAACAGCTGTGCCTACTGTATTAAAGCAGATACTGCATAAACACATCTGGATTAATTTTTAACCCCATAAAAACTTAATAGATCACCACCCGAGATGCTGAAATAAAACAAGAAGTGACCAGACTTTTACCACAACTAAGTAACACGAAACATTGATAAAACTCATTTTATAAACTAAAGGAAAGAAAAATCTGCTCATACTTCCTCGTTCCTGTAGAGACATGACAAAATCAGAAGCTATTAGTATGGGATTTGAACTTGAGACCAGTCCTTACCAGTAAAAAGACAATGCAAATATAAAGTAAACCTTTGCCCTGTAGTTCCACAGAAAGTTTTGCGTGTACCTTTTCTCTGGGAGAAAGGACTTGATCCCTGTGTTGAAATTGTTTTCAACACCTACCATTTAGTGAAAGTCAGATAATCCACTGATTCAAGACCATTCTCATCTCTTGATAAGGCACTCACAGTTCACTATGGAGTGAATACAGTCAGTACGGCAGGCATTTGCCTTTTGCCGGTAGCTCTATCCAGTGGCTAGCCTGGAGGCAACCGCATCTGGGTGTCACAGACCTGATCATCAAGAAGAAACAGTTGAGGTGAATGCATAGTAAATGGATACTGCTCAACAAGATATCCCTTCTAATCCCATCAGTGAAGTACTTTTGGCAAGAAGCAACCTCTACAGGAGCGGTGATACTGGGATTTCAACAGTTACATTGCCAGAGGTCAGTAGTAAGACTTCTGCTTTCTCTTTTATTATACCCCAGAAGTACCTTTCATGGAAACAAACCACCAGGATTCCTTACTGTCAGAGGCTGTTTTCTAAAGATTTGCATGCTTTACTGCACACAGCTCCAGTCTAACTAGTTACGGCTGTCTGACCCTTACAGCATTGTGGTGGGTTGACCTTGGCTGGTTGCCAGATGCCCACCAAGCTGCTCTATCACTCCTCATCTTCAACAGGACAGGGGAAGAAAATATGATGGAAAAGCTCGTCAATCACGATAAAGACTGGGAAATCACTCACTGGTTACTGTCATGGGCAAAAGAGACTTGACTTCAGGGAAATTAATCAGTGAGAAATAAGAACAAAACTAAAACCTACCCCTCGTTCTTCCCAGGGGGGAACTTCACTCCCAGTTCTACCTCCTCTCCCCTTCCCTTGAGCAGCATCCAAGAAATTCAGACAAGACTCACAAAGCCTCCAGAAGAGAAGCTGGTCTCAGTGGCTCGAGCACTCACCCAAGGAAGTGAAAGATCTGTGTTCAGTCTGTTTAGGAGATCTGAACTTCCCAGGAGAGTCGTGTGATCAGGAAACCATGGTATAGAGACACGTTACAAACTGGTGTTCTTGATCGTTCCCTCACTCATTTAGCCAAAGAACAAGGATCTGTGATGTTATGGTTATGGCTGGGTCACGTGCTTAAAGATGGGATGTTTGCCTTGCTTTGCTTTCAGATTAATATCCAGTTTCTTAGATAAGTGCAATAACCTAATCAAGGGAAATGGACAGCCACTCACATACTTTAGCCTACTATTTGGGGCATTTTATTCAGGAGATATGCTCAAATTCTTCTGAGCACAGGATAACACTGAACAGTAATCTGACATCCCAGGTAACTGTGCTGATGACTGAATGACAAGGTAAAGAAATAAGGGTCTCTGGGATGTCAAATCCACTGCTACAGGGGACACTACAGCATATCACTCCTTCCATCAGCTCCACAAGGGTCTGAAAACAGGAGACTTCAGCTCACTCTGAAAAGAATGCATCTTTTGACATAGTCAATTTTTTCTTATTATTTTTTTAAAGAAAAGGCAGAAAAGTAAAATTTGATTCAATCTGAACTCAGCTTTTTTCAGACTTGAATAGTGCACCAATAACTCCATTCTTCCCAGGCTCTCGATCACTATCGCAGTATCCTGCCCTCTAAATCACAGCCTCTCAATATATGGAATGAACCCTTGCCAATCCTTCAGGAAAAGTAGCTCAATTTCATGTCCAGGAGACACTGCAAAGTCCTTAGAGGAAAGGTGGAAATCATATTACACACCGATGAACTCTGCTGTACAACTTAACTGCATCAAATCCCGTTATCCTCTTGCAGTAACTCTTGCAGTGGTCTGTTATCTGCTCCAGAGACCTGGCCACCCATGAACTCTTTCAAGTGTGAAGGACTGTCGCAGAGGAGTCGACTCTGTACAACTTTTGTACAGATCCTGCTACTAGCAGAGACAATTTTATTGTGATTTGCCAGCATGCAGCCACTGAAGCCAGCAAGGCAAGAGAGAAAACTGGAGTAAGATATATGGAGAATAGACTCCAGTTTTTATAGGGTTATTGGTACATAACTCAAGATGCCCTAAGCCAGGACTCTGAGGACTGCAAAACTATCACTACAGACAACTAGACACATACAGACCTAGACCAAACAGACTTCTGAAACAATCACCTTCTACATTGCATTCACTTTTCCACATGATTTTTAGTCTAAGAGGACCAAGCTCCATCTGCTGACCTTCACAAGTTCTCCTGGAAACACTGTATTTCTAAAATCTGGAGATCTCTCCAAAGGCAGGTTTTCATGAGCAGTGATAGGTAATGGAATAAGTATCACATAGGGTTCTTTAAACTCTTTCATTTAAGGGCCTTAGAGCCGTGCTTTCATGAAGTTTTGGGGCCTTCTAGTCCACTTCTGGGAGGTTTTCCATATGTTTTCCTGGCTGCACAGAAGCAGCCCACTTTTGCTTGTTCAGTGAGTACTCCCCAACGAATTTGTGATTCTCTTCACTTACACTCGTTACAAATCCCAAGATACCTCTAGCTTCTACTTTTGATTCACCAACATGGTTTCTTCTCCATTGCAAGCTCAGGATCCCCATCCGTCGGCTCATATGCTCATGTGCATCATTAAACTCCCTCCCTCTCACCCAAGCACATTCTTGCTGCATGTCACAGAGGGGTATCAGCTTCATTCCTATCCAGTCTCCTTCTCTTGCACACTTCCATATAATGCAGCCCAGAACAGTGAAAAACAATGCAATCATCAGTATTTTTCTATAATCTGCTCCAGGAACAAAGTCACAGGCACTTGGTCTGACTGGCTCCTCTTCTCTTAGTCCCTTCCTGACAATTGAACCAATTCCTGTGCTGTGTTCTCCAAGAGAGCCTTCAAATAAATTGGCTTTTTGTATTCAAAGAATTAGATATCTCCATCCCTTTCCAAGATGAAGGAAATGGTAAGCCTGTCACTTCGAATTTATTTTGATTCTCACCCAAATCAGGCGAGACTTTTATTCAGGCCAACTTTCTGAACAAGCTGATGAGGCTACACACAACTTTCAGCTCTTCATCCTTAGGCCATTTAAAGAAGAAAAGCAGCACATGCTGATAATATTGGTGTTCAAAAAGCAAAAACAACTTCAAAGTGCTGTGACTAATTCCAAGCAAACTTTGTTGTGAAAGGCACTCCAATACACTGCACCTCAGGACACAAGTGAAGGCACTAATCCATTCCTAAGACTATACATGGCTACACAAAGATTTGCATATAAAAACCAGAGGACCTATATGTAATGGAACACACATAAACTTTAAACCAGCCCAACTACTCCCAAATTTAACCCGTGTAAGCAAAACCAGGACACAACTGAGTCTACTGGAGAGGAAGGGGTGTTATATTAATTTTTTCTAGCATTGGATAATGCATCCAGTTTTCTGAATGTCTCACACCAAATCTTAGGATATTTACATGAAATCATTTTCACAGTTTTCCTTGAAATTAGACACTTTGAATCCCGCTAATTATTATGAAACTGATCATATGAACACTGCAATCCCATTTTCTTTTTCTGTATCATGGATTTAAATATTGCGTAGGGTGAACTTGGCAGCCACACAGAGAATCTCATTTAGAGAGATTAACCTGGGAACACAGAGAGATCTGGAGGGTCTCCATTAGTCCATTCCTTGCTGCACAGGATTTAGCCAGGAATAATTATATTTAGCAAGCACACACACACACTCAAAAAATAACATATACATGCACTACATGAGGCAATGCCTTATCCAGAACAGACGCTCCCTCAGCTGTTTGTTTTCCTTTTATTGTTGGGTTTACATTTTAATGATATAAAAAAGTAGAAGAAATCACAGGTGGTAAGCAGATTTGAGCTAGAGAATTAATTTCAAGAGAAAACATTTTTAGTTCTTATATAAACAAATATAGTGATTAATGATTTCTTGTGCTCCCTAAGCCGTCACTGGTGAGCAAGGAGCAAAGGGTCAAGGCTGGTCATTTGTATTCAGATTACATTTGAGAACATAACGGACAGTCTCCGATCTCCTGAATGTTTTCCAGATATTCCAATCTGCTCCACCCAAAACAGCAAAAAATAGAAGTGTAGATCACACAAATTTAATAAAACATGTTGTCACACCTCCCACTTACAGCGATTCACAGAAAAAGCTGTTCCTCATGGATGTCCCAGTGCTTTGTTTGCCACACAAACAGCAGCCCTCTGCTCAGAAGGGTCTGGCCCAGGGCTCAGTCAAATTAATGGGAAGATTTTAATTTCCAAAGGCTTTGGATCAGGCCTAGACTGATGTGGCAGAGGGGAGGGCAGAGAAGGAAACAATAACTAGCTAATTCTAGGGCTGATCTCAGTATTTTTATGATCATAGACAAGACTACAATTATTTTCACCAGTGCTGGACTGAGTCCTAAGAGAAAGTTTTGCTGAACTGTTCTGCCCCTGCCCAAATCTCTATGGGGAAACCAAAGGAGCCAGGTTTCCCTTTCCCCCTGGGCTGACTCCCTGCTCTCCGTGTGGTTAGTCCCCTCTGCCCCTTGCACAGTGTGCCAGGGCTCCTGATGCCACACAGACCCGGAGCCCCTCAGGGATGGAAAGAGTTTCTCTGCTTCTGCCAAACGTCATCCCTCACTGGGAAGGGGGAGCTTGCCGGGCAGAGAAAACAATGCAGCAAAGCTTCTGAGGAAAGAAGGAAGCTGGCTACATCACAGCCAACATGAAGAAAGATCCTCCTGGAACTATTCCAGCTATTCTCCATTTAAACATTCAGACTTTTTCTCCATTTAAACATTCAGGATTTTTCTCTCAACACTCTCTCCACGGTGCCCCCAGAGATCTCCCGCTATTGACTGTGGAGTCAAAAGTCACCTGCTCTTAGCTGGGCTTGGCACTGACTGCCCCAAATGCTGCTTAGGAGACAGGAGAAGAGAGAAAAGTTGAAAGCAAAACCTCTGACAAGAAATTCTCACCCGCATGCCCCGCATACATTTATCCCTCCTAATTCCCAGTCCGTTTTTACATGTTACTTCTGTTTAAGAAAAGTAAATCCAGTGCCAAAACATAGCGCTTTGGTTAAAAAGTTTTATATTCAGCAGAGGTTTAACTCTAGCATACTAAACATGGAGCATTAGGATTTAATGCTATTGAAATGGAAATTGAGACAGAAACCTTTCCAGTTCTTATACTTCACTTTGGAATTGGAAGAGGACAACACCGACTGTAATAGCATTAAAAGATCCTCTGGACCAACATGCTCTTGATAGCAAGTACTTGGAAGCGTGAGGCACGATGTAAGCTCTTGCTGATGTCTTCCAGAGTCAGACAGCAAGGAAGCTGACACCCTACTAAGGACAGCATCACAGCCTCGCTGTGCAACAGAGAAAAGTTAGCAATGAAACAGAGCAACAGGGGCTGTCAAAACGATGATCCTTCTCTCCATCTCGGCAGACTCGCAGCACAGCTCTCTCCAGTGGCTCAAGGCAGACACAGTTCTTTTCCTGGGCTCTGTCCTTGTGCAGCCCCCACGGGGCATGAGAAGTTGCCCAGATCCTGGCAGTCGTTGCTGTATGCCTATGGCTCAGATCTCTGACAAGGGATTCTGGAATGAGATTTCCCTCCCAGCATAATGAGGTATTTAGTCATTAACAAAGGAGCCTTCTGGGGCAGAATTCCAGCTCCATCTGAGATCTTGCCTCCACAAAGAGACTTTTTTTCCAGCACACAGGTTTAGTCTGAGGAGGAAGGGAAAGGGTTGCTTTAAAATACCGATCCAGGGATTTTTGGTTGCAGAGGTTGAAGGTTTCTGTTTACTCTTAGATCAGGTTAAGAAATCTCTCACTTCTCTTTCCTGCCGCTTCACAGCTGCCGGTTGAGCTTCTGTGCTTGCCGCTCCTTTGCCTCAAAGGCAAACTTGGTGTCCTGCAGCTGGGCAATGGCCTCCCTGGCCTCCTTCAGGTCCTGACAGATGTGCTCGTACTTCTCTGTCAGCTCCCTGTTCTCTCGACGCAGTTCCTGTACCACCTGGTTCACCTCCTCCGTCTGCTTGGTGCAGTGGATCTTCAGCTGCTCTACCTCAGAGAGCATGATCTCCATGTTCTTGACCAGTGACTCCAGCTTCTCTTTGGACATGGTGTCAGGATCGGTTCTATTCAGTCTGCCTAACCCAAACCCGAAAGGGACAAAGAAAGCCACCCTGTGTAACATGCACCAGGAAGCCTGGCACTCACAGTCTGTGGTCTCTTTTTATACTCCCTCCTGCTCATCCTCCTCCCTTCCCTTTCCTTCCCCAAAGTGTCCCTAATCTTCTTTGCTTGGTTAATCTACTTATTTTTATTGCACTGTAGAAATCTACTGAAGGGCTGACAACCCTGCAGTAACATATGTGCTGTGCAGCAAAAGCCAGAGCAATTATGAGACTCTGTGCAGCCTGCCCACAGAACAACAGCTTTCATCTGAAGAATTCTCTTGGGAACCCCTTGCAGTGCCCATTAAAGTACAAAGAAACCTCTTCAAGCCAGGCGCCTGCTCCAGTCTTGCGCACCCACTCCCAAGAGAACAGCCTGACTTTCATCTCACATATATTGAGATAAGCAAGCTTACAGCAATGAAGCCAAGTATAGGCAAAGAAGAGAATTAGTCTCAGTTTCTCTTCCTCTCTCCTAATCTTATGTTTAAGATTAGGTGCACAATGCACTGTACCCCATCTTCTATTGAGGGAGTTCTCAATGGTTACCACCATCAGTGGCAACCACAGTTACTGGGCCATGTACCACTTGAAGGTGGCTTGTGTTCTGTTAAACGCTGGTCCCATTCCCCTCCTGAAGTCACTTCACCTCTATCAGTAACATTGGCCAAAGAAGTTACACAAAACCCGCCTCCTGGACACGCATGCCACCCACAAGAGTCTTGAACTGCTGCTGAACACTACCATGAACCTGTGAGAATCAGGACTGAGACATGCCAGTCCAACAATACGCTGATTACTCAGGTCACACCAGGCAGCAGGATGATCCCAGCAGCCACAAGGGATTGAGAGAGTCTGGCCGACTTTCTGAAGTTTGACCCAGACTTTCTTATGTATCCAGTTAATTAATGCACTTGCCTAGACAATAAGAATCATTAATTAGCCAGGGATCTGATGTAACAATATCACCCTTGAGAAATTAATTTGGCTGAAAAGAAGGTGTTACTGCATGTGGCTCTCCAGGAAAGAACCCATGCAATTCAGCACTGATTGTCTGGTCAGAGGGCATAGACCACGGCAGAGGCAAGCATACAAGCTTGCCCTTGGATAACTTGCAAAGTAAGGACAGAGTAGAGTGTCTCTCTTCTTCCTCCCCACATCAGAAACGTTTCCACCAGGCTGAGTTTGCACCTTTTCAAAAGCCCTCAGCCTGTTCTACACACCCACAGAAAGGCACAATCTCATTTGCAGTACGTCACATACAGACACGGATCTGTCCTCACTGTATTCACCTCGCAGAATTATGCTCCAGTGCACAGTATTGTGTAATGGCCTTTATTCTTGCACGCTGTTTTCCAATTCCAGTTCCCTTAAAAAAGAGCCCTAGGTAAGATCCTGTAGTCCCACCACACACCTTCAATACCAGGTTGAGAGAGAATACACGTGTTCACATGCATAGCTCCCACAAATACATTTTTCCTCCATTTTCCTCCACAAAACATTCCTTTTTTATCAGCTATGGAGAGTTTTAGATGCTTCATCCCACAACTCATTCCCCCTTTTCCTCTGCTAGGCTCAGAGAAATGAAGCTCTTTCTTCCAGGGAATTTTACGTCTCCTCCAGCACTGGATGAAAACACTGCTGGACACTGGCCAAGCTCTGACAGCGTTCAAAGGCCTGGGACTTCTCACAGCTGGAGGTTAAAGAGTCACTCACAAAGCCAGCCATCCTACTGCCTCTCACACAAGTGCATCAGTGGACCCCTCTCATGCTGGCTGATGGAGTGCTTTGCGCTTGAAATGAGCAGAAAGAGTGACATCCTTCAGATGAAAAGAGAGTGGGAGAATCTAAACATAATTAGAATATGTCCTAAAGTCCTTGAAGAAACATTTGCACTGGCTGCCAGCCCAGATCCCACGTGATGCACATGGCACTGGAATAGGCCGGAACACGTTGCAGCATTACAAAACAGCAGGTCTTCATTAGTGAGGAATCTTCCCTGTCTCCACAACTGTACACACTGCACCCAAACATTTTAAATCAAGCAGCATTACAATGATGCATGACGGGAATGCCACAGAGGTCATCTACTTGGATATGAGTAATTGATGCATCACCTCTCACTATCTCACCCTCAAATTTATTTAAGTTGCCTTGGATACAGACATAATCTTGGCAACAGAAACTGTGTAAGAGACACTACTGAAAAAACAATGTAAAATGAAAACAAGGAGTAACATGAAAGGAGTTTCTAACAAAGAAAGATGGGAATCCTTACTAGGCTTGGTTTGATTCAAAATATTCTTTGACAAAGTAAGAAGCAGGAATTAAAGAGATGCTCATGAAAACTGCAGTGGGAGAATGATGCAAAAATCACTCGAGCTAGAGATATACAGCAATGAGACTAACGTGAACTGTACTTTCTTACCTTTAGTCAATGCTGGACTCTACTGTTGCAGAAGAACTGGAGGCAGATGCAAACACCAAGAGTGAATTCATATGGGAAAAATGCAGAACAGCATACCTGAGAAAAACAATTCAAACCACAAGAATTCAGTGTACAAGGACACACAGCAAACAGCAGTGTTTGTTAGGAGTTATGGGGAAATAGCATGTTAGACAGAAATTTGTGACACAACATAGCAGGGGAAAATAATAAAGCACTGCTAAGCTGTATTACATAGAGGCATTGCACCACAGGGGGACAAAGTACCTTCAGCTTCTCCCTCCCCCCACCCCACTGGAGGTGAAATGTAATGTTTTGTTCCGGACATCTTGTTATAAAGGGGCCAAAAAAAAGTTTGAAACTTAAGACAAGTGTCCAAAGAAGATGCTGATTAAAAAAAATGCCGACTCTAGGAACCGGGTTTAGGAAAAAGGATTGAAAACTGCATGGCAAGATATTTCTAGGACTGTTTTGCAGTCATGCCCGGGTCCTCTGCACATTCTAGGGAAGAACGCTCAGCTGGAATAATGCTTCTGTAATTATTAAGGGCCCGACTGTGCAATCGTCATTTTGAAAACACCAGTGATTTCTATGCACTCAGCCAAATGGCACCTGTCTGGTCATTTCATAGCCATATTACATCAGGAAAACTTGGTGTTAAACCTGTCACTACAGTACACCCCACATTGAGAGACACCATTGCTAAATCTATCAGCCATCTCCTGCGTGTTTTTCCTCTATTCCACCTTTTCCTCATGCACATGGATTTGAGATATATGAAAGCAGGACAGGCAGAGCTCATTGAGAACAAAACATGGGAGCAACCACTGGGAACACCCACTCCTGCTTTTGTGGATGGCAGGAAAATTGCAGGAAGTGGCACGGGTGGAAGTGAAACTTCTGGTGCTTTCCCATAATGGCTGGGAGCAACCACACCTGACTGCAATACCATACTCAACCATGCTGGTTTTAGCACTAGAAGCAAATGACAGTATGAGACTGCCAAGCTGAGGATGGTTCATGTGAGACATACTTGTGTCTTCTTCACAGGTCTCCGAGCCAAACAGTATCAACCGTTCCTCTCACTCAGAGGCACACACAAGCCAGAAATGCAGGTTTCCTATCATGTGCATACCTCTGAGAGTCTGAGGAGGAGACTCAAAAATCATACCCTTTAAGTAGCCGTTTGAAAGCAAACCACAGGCATTCCAGTTTCTACCTATTTCAAAGGGGTCCTGGGAACATTTGTGGAACAAATCAGTAAGCTACCTCACTCTCTGTCTGGGGTTTTCTCAGCAACACAAGGGGGACATTCACTAGCCTAGATTTTTAAATGGGAAGAAAAAACTGCAGACTCCAATAAGAATGGTTTTTAAATAACTGCTCAGGCTGACAAGGCAAACTGCTCAGTATAAACCCTGCAGAATAAGAAGTAAAGCTCCAAAACACCTACCTCATCTTCTCAGGCACACACTTACAATGCTATATCTATTTCTAGTTTTATCAGCCACAGACACCAATACCAAATGCAACATTCAGAGAACTGCAGTGGGAGGCAGCACTTAACTGTCTCAGAGCAGCTAGTTTAAGGTTATCATCCCCAGCTAGCAATGGTTACTATTTTAACACTATTCTTTAATACATTCAGTGTGACACTAACTCTAGTGATAGAGTTAGAGCTTTCTACTCTGTTGTCTCATGCAACCTTTTCACTTATCCCTGGTTTATCCCTCAGCGGCACGTCTAGCAGACAGTGCAGCATGCGCAAGCTCTGTGCTTCACCATCTAGGAAGTCCACTTGGGTAAATGCATTATGCAAACAAACTCATTACAAGATTAAGCATAAAGAGCTCTCATCTCTATAATTATAGTAAAACCATTTGAAAAAAACCACACTAAAGACATATACTATTAAACCATCTTGCCACCCCTGAAC
>JAVKLA010000031.1:17408844-17426576 GCA_034782735.1 Sagittarius serpentarius | reverse complement strand
AAACCACACTAAAGACCAAGCGGCACCTGGGGGCACTGACCATTCCTGTAACAGAGAGTGGGAGACATTTGTACCCAGCTGTTCAATTTGTTTCTAATAAAAGAAAAACAGTATTACTACACGTCAAAATACTCAGCACTAAGACATTGACATAATGATGATCTCACTCTGCAGAGCTTAAGAGACTATTGATTAAATCTTTCTTATTAAAAAATGAAATTTAATTTTAGCTACTATTGTAAGTATTAATCATATCTTAGGCAATTTGGCAGAACTAGAGTTGAGCTGGATGTAACACTACATGATTTACTGGTTTTTATCTAAAATACTTCACCAAAAGGATACCAGCCCAAAATGATAATAAAAATCCTTGACAAAAATTAAAATAATATGCCTAAATATTGTAAGTGTCTACAGAGGTATTAATGAATACAAAGGCACTTTTGTCCATTCAGCCTCCATCTACTCACCAGTCAGATCAAAACATTTAAGAATTAATTTAACATAATACAGCTCAGTAAAGAAAAATTGATACCTTTAACAGAGTTATCCCCAAATTGGGTTGATTTCTCACTAAGAAATCAACTGGGTAGCGTAAACACCAAACAGTGAGAGGTTGCTTATATAAAAGTGAAAAAAAAAATCCCTCTACTAGCATTTTTACCATCTAAGAAGAAGAAGAAACAGTTGCCTCATGCCATAAAATTAATGAAGATTTGTGGTGAAAAAACTTTCGAAGTGGGACAAAGTGTTGAAACCTTCAGATTAAATAAAACAGTAAAACATCTGAATTACTGTTTTTAAATGTTACAAATGTTTCAAAACAGAAGCTGTTTTAAAACAAGAACTTTGTTTGGTTCAGAGTGTCAAACTGGGAAGTTTCCAAAGCCCCTCCAAACAGTAACGCAAACAGTTCTGCTGGGAAGACATTCCTATCCCACCTAACCGGTCTTCTGGTAAGGACCCTATACAGGACACCTCCTGGGGACCACATGGGACAGGCTGAGGGGATTTCAATCCCACACCAGGCTCCTTGGCTTGTGCCCCATCTCGGGGGTGTTCACTGCTCCCTCCCCACAATGCCTGAAGCCAACACTGTGAAAGGGAAGGGGAAAGAGGAAGGAACCACCTTCCCCCATCCCTCAGTGCAGATGGGGGTCAGCCAGCATCTCCCAAGCCTGCAAGGGCAGGTCAAATGCATGAGACTCAAACAGTGGTCCCGGTAACTCACTGAGCAAGGCATCAAACAAAAGTCACCAAAGGGGTAGTTAGTTATTTAGACCTGCTAAAACTGCTACGGCATTTCAGTCAAGAGAGGGTTGCAGAATTTTTGCAGTAACTGGGCAGCTTCCCTCTAATACCAGGAACTCATCCACAGGCAGAGGGACAGGAATAATAGTCAATGGTTTGTCTAAAACATCTTTCCACATCATGTTGAACTAAGGGCTGCTGCAAAGGAGGAAAAGAAGCAAAAACCAATGACCCATGATCAAAACTTTATAGAGGGGTAAACAGATATATGTTTTTTAAAAATTTGCAAATAAGTAACTAACCTTGGAAACATTCTTTCATTTACTCTGTCTGTGATTTGTCCTAAAGACTGAGTGTCCATCTAACTAGAACATGCAGACTTCAGGAAAACAAACAAATAAAAATCCCCAAACTGTTGCTATTATACAGTACATGTCAAAATACCGGTTCAAAGAAGAGATGCGTATTGCTTATTTGCAGGACATGAGGTGATGCAATCCAGTACTGTAACCAGACCACACCAAATAGATTGGCAATGGCACAGATGTCAGCAATTACTGAGAAATTTGATCCAGTGAGAAGAGAGGTCTCCCTTAGTTCTAGATACACACGAACAAACGTTCCAGTCATTTTTGGTTCAGGATGCCACATTCTATTATAATGATTATTTTTACATGACATTTAAAATTCTCCCTGCCTAGATAAACCGATCTCCAAAAAACAGCTGAAGAAGCTGTCAGTATTCTGCAGATTTCTCTTGACTACCTGTTGTACATTTAAGAATACATCACCCTGCATTACCCAAATACTTCAAGGAATTTTAATTGTGTTAACTTTTCAGGGACTAGACTTTACAGCAATACATAAATATGAGCCAGTGCTGTTTGGGAAGCCTCAGAGACTCTAAGGAATGGAAGCACTAAGGATGAAATGACTTCCTCAAAAATGATGCTTTTAAACTATGGGAGATCCATGATAGTGGCAAGCTCTTGCCCAGAACTACCTAGAAACAGTTTCATTTAACCATGACAGTAACTTGTGCTATAAATGAAGACTAGCTTCCCAGGCGACTGTCCTCCTACTAGCTGGTCATGAGATCTGTCCCTCAGCAAAACCTAATCAAACACCATCAAAAGAGACAAAAGCACTAAACTTTCCCAAGGCAACAAGCAGCATCTTCTCGTGCTGCATCCCTAGTTCCCTGTAACATAAACAGCCTTAACGATCTTTGAGCAGATTAGGTACACAACAGCTTCATCTCCACAGGAAGTGGGATTAAAAGGTTTATTGCTACTATGACAACAGCCAGGTTCTGCTGTTCTTAAAATAGTTTTGAACCTTAGCAGTGACTGGAAATGCACACATGCCTCCCCTACAGGATTCATCATGTACTAAATACAGTCCTTCAAAAGGAAATCATATTTTATAACAGTCTACTTTTTTCAAGCATGTATTTTTATCGTGCTCTTTAATCCCTTGTTACGAGCACTAAGAAT
Organism: Sagittarius serpentarius; assembly: GCA_034782735.1. NCBI lineage: Eukaryota > Metazoa > Chordata > Aves > Accipitriformes > Sagittariidae > Sagittarius > Sagittarius serpentarius. The sequence continues at coordinate 17,423,829 of JAVKLA010000031.1, read as the reverse complement.
AGAACGCAGTAAAAAAGGCACAGTGCTGCCATGTGGCTGTGATTACAGCTTTAGAAGTGATTACTGCGGAGCAGACACCGGGACAGACACCGTGCTCTCACTTCTGCTCCGAGGCAGCATGTTTCTTTCCCCCAGACAGTAATCAGCAACCCCCTTGCCAAAACGGAGCACGCTGGGGACTAACCAGCTCTCTAGCTGCTCAGTGCTGCCAGATATCAGCCATTTTTGGTCTTACAAATCTCCCCCTTGACAGCCGCGGGTATTCTGTTGCATCTAAGTCTGAATTAATTCCTTCCTCATAGGTAACAACTGGAAGTAGAATTTGTCACAAAGTTCACTGCCTAACAGTTTCAGTTAAGTTTGTGGCCAGGGCGTTAAGTCTGCCAGTAGCGAAACAGTAGCAGGACATTCTTCATTTGAGTAGGCTCTTGTGTCTGTGATTAGTATTTTATTGTTGAGAATAACTAAATAAACCATTGATTCAATCAAATATGCAGCTACTACATTTGATGAACATCCAGGCGTGCTCTGAGGCCTTCTCCAAGTACATTCATACTGACTTGTACAACACAACCAGTAAGAAGTACAATGCTTAATTCTGACAGCAGCACTACCCAGATCAAAGCTGGTAACCCTTATCTAAAACTACTGAAATCAGAAAAACAGTATGAACACAGAAGTCTATTCATTATTCCAGTCAGTTTAGCTTAAAAGCATATTTCAAAACAAAGAAAAAGCAAATCTAATCCAATTACATTGGTAGTATCCATCAGTATCTCTTGATGCCAAGCTGAAACCACCTTCCTGCAGCAAATCGGGCTTTAAAGAGAAGAAAACAAAACTCAGGTTGTAAAACTCGGGAAGCGATGAATTGTTTCCTTATCCAAACCCCAGTTCTTTAAGCTTCTGTCAATGAAGGCTGGTTCTTTTCTCTACAGAGTTCACAAATTCCGTACATTTACAGACCACAATTTGGCCTTAAACATACCTTTAATTGAGATTTCTCAGTAATTTAAAAATACCTAGCAGTGACTGCTACAGGCCAAGCTGAATTCTCCATGAGAGCTGATGCTGTCAATAAAAGAAACTTATTTACCTAGCCCTGAAAGTTTACATTAAAAATGGAATGAAGTAAGAAAACAAATGGGTAATTAAATTAGCATATTAGAATCATATCTCCAAGTTCAGTATTTAACCTCACTAAGATAAAATATTAAGATGGAAGTCAAATCAGGTTCCAAGTCTCACTTTTAGAGGACATCTTAGCTCCTAGTTCCAAAAACTATTTCTATTTCTAAACCATTTCATCGTATCACACCTCAGAACTAGATCAGAATTAAGAAACCCACATATTCTGGCACAGTTTTGTGGCCCTGCACTGGACTCACTCAAGTCAGTCCCATCTTCCTTGTACTGGGGAGCCCAGAATTGGAAACGGCACTCCAGATGCGGCCTAACCAGTGCTGAGCAGACAGGAAAGATCATCTCCCTTGACCTGCTGGCAACACTCCTCCTGATGCAGCTGACATTCTTTGTTCTCAGGGTGCACTGCTGGCTCATGGTCAGCTGGCTGTTCACCAGGACCCCACGGTCCTTCTCTGCAGACCTGCTTTCCAGCTAGTCAGACCCCAGCATGTCCTGGTGCCTGGGGTTACTCCTCCCCAGATGCAGGGTTTTGCGTTTCCCCTTGTTAAACTTCACAAGATTCCTTTCTGCCCAGTTCTCCAGCCTGTTGAGGTTCCTCTAAATGGCTGCATAGTCATCTGGTCTATCAGCCACTCCTTCCATTTTCTTATCATCTGCAAACTTGCTGAGGGTGCACTCCATGCTGTCATCCAGATCATTAATGAAGAAGTTGAACAGTATTGACCTCAGTATTGAGCCCTGTGGTATACTGCTACTGACTTGCCTCCAACTGGACTTTGTGCTGCTGATCACAGCTCTCTGGGCCTGAGCATTGTGCCAGTTTTCAGTCCATCTCATTATCCACTTATCTAACCCATACTTTGTCTGCTTGCCTATGACGATGTTACGGGAGATGGTGTGAAAAGCTTTACAAAAGTCAAAGTAAACACCACCAACTGCTTTCCCCTCATCCAGCAAGCCAGTCACCTCAATGTAGATGGCAATGAGGTTGGTCAAGCATGAGTTCTGCTTCATAAATCCATGCTAACTGCTCCCACTCACCCTCTCGTCCTTCATGTGTTTGCAAGTGCTTTCCAGGATGATTTTCTGTGTCAACTTCCCAGAGACTGAGGTGACTGGCCTGTAGCTCCCCAGTTCTTCTTTCCTGCTCTTCTTGAGGATAGGATTGAAATCTTCCAGTGTTCAGGAACTTCTCCCAACTGCCATGACCATTCAAAGACAATAGAGAATGGCCTTGCCATGGCATCAGCCAGCTCCCTCAGCACTCATGGGTGCAGCCTGTCAGGCCTCATAGACTTAAGAACATCCAGTTTGTTTACATGCTCCCTAACCTGGCCTCTTTCACCAAGGTTAAGTTTACATTGTTCCAGGCTTTCCCTCTGCTCTCGGGGGTATGGGATTCCTTAAGACCAGTCTCACCAATAAAGACTGAGGCCAGGAAGGCAACAAGTACCTCAGCCTTCTCCACGTCATTTGTCACAAGTTCCCCTGCCCCATTCAGCCGAGGCGGGGGCACCTTTTTCCCTTAGTCTTCTCTTTGCTGTTATTTAGCTGTAGAATCCTTTCTTCTTGACCTTCATATCCCTTTGCCAGATTCAACTCCAGATGGGCCTTGGCTTTCCTAACCCCATCCCTACATGATCAGAAAGCAACTCTATGCTCCTTTTGGGTCATCTGCCCCTGCTTCCACCTCTTCTACACTACCTGTTTGAGTTCAGTTAGGAGCTCCTTGCTCATCCATGCAGGCCTCCTACCACCTGTGCCTGACTTTCTACTTGTCAAGATGGACCCTTCTTTAGGTCTTCCATGCAGGCCTTCCATGCAGAGGCAAGGCAATCCCCCAAAGAAACATCTTCAGCAGCAGTCAACTCAGACAAACTTGAATTTTGCAGTGAATACTTCTCCAAAACTACAACAAAAAAATGCTGCCAGGGAAAAGCGCTTTTCCAATCATACTGATATGAAATCAACAGGAAAATAACAATACACACTACTGTTAGTGTTTTCTTTCTGAGAATCCTGTGTTATTTTTCCTGGGTAACACTGATCTTCATTGTGCCAGCTGGTGTTTCAGTATAATCTCATATCGTTTTTTCATGCCTTAATTATACCTTACAGGTGCTTTCGCAACAGCCTTTGACTGACTCTTCAAACATACACAAAAAGTAGCTTTTAGAAGAAAGTACTTCTACAGAAATCAGCTTAAAGCTCTTCCGTTGGGAAATAAAGCAGCTACTTAAGTGTCTTAAGACAGGAATCTTACTCATTAAATGTTGAATAAAAATAGCTACAGTGTTTAAGCCTCCAATAGCTTTAAGCAATGGCTTTAAAATAACACAGTAAAGGCAAGGCAAGTCAGGATCCATGCAACTTTTATTTTAATAATTAGACAAATACAGGAAAATTTGCAATAATCTATCAAAAACTTATCAAGAACCGGAAAGGTGTTTAAAAAACATTCACATTCAATTCAGATTATGTACAAACCAGTGTTTGTAAAAAAGAAAACAGCAAATGTTTTGAGTGTAAAAGAATTCCATTCTAGTTCATGTTTCAGCGTTCCCAATGACCAAGTTACCACTGAGATGCAATCACAGTGCAGACGTGTTCCACAGTCTATTAAACTTGTTTCAACAGCATCACTGCCAAAAGTATTTTTTTTTTAAATAAAGCATTTTGAGAAGTTTCTTCATACAGTACCGTCCACTGAAAATGTACTTCTGCATATTTAATTCTTGACTGCACTAATGGCAGAACAGTTGTCATCTACAGGCCCAGAGTATGTACAATATATATCTACATCTCTACAGGTACAGATATATATCTATATATCCAAGAAGCACCAGTCTCCTATGCCTGAAATAGTCAGGGTCTGCTTTGTACATTGAGGAGATCAGCCATTTTTAGTGGAGCACAGCCCTTGATTATTTGGCTCAAAGAAGTCATCATCTGCCCAGTCAGAATTATTCTGAATGTGTTGCAATATCATGTGCATACCTTCAAGACTCACCTCACGCAGATGACATTTGAATTTGAGTGCCACCATAATAGCCATACATAGATATGACAGCATCATACACCTTTGCTATAAGAACAGCTTCCGGGATCTCTCTTTTTTGCTCTAGATTAAATCCCCCAACAAAACGAGAAAAAAAAAAAAAAAGAGAGAGAGAGAGAAATGAAAGTGTCTGGGTTTTAGGCAAATCTGTAACTCGGTATGATGTTTTCTCATTTATTTGAAGCTTGGCCAAAGAAGGAGACTAATCACTGATGTAAGCTGAAAGGGGAGAGAAAGGTATCATGATACCCAGTTTCAAAGTATGAATACTGAAACAGTCACACAACAGTTACCAGTCAGTCTGCTTGGGCACAAAAGAGATGAATATAGCTACTCGGGCTACACAATAGTTTTTTCAGAGCTACAGTCTAATGTGCTGTCATGAACATACTAATTTAATAATAACGAAAACTCTCTCAAAAATGCAGCCTACATATCAGAAGTCTTTCAGTTATACCAAGCTAGCCAAGCTGAAATGGTTCACCATCTCAGATTAGGTTGGTGTTTTAAGACAGAGGAGAGGAAAGTGACACAACCTTCACACTCATGTAGTAACAACCCAAATGCAAACAAAAACCATTCTCAACTGAACCTTATGGACCCAAGTACTGAGATGATCTTTAGTTGCAAGATCTCATTTGGAACATAAGCTACCATGACTTGGCATAAGAAGGCAAATCTAGAAAATTTCATCTGGTTTTTGAAGCTGTACATAAGACTTGGTAACACGCAGTGTACTTTAACATACACTGGCCTGGGCTTGAAAAGCAATTTCCGTTCTGAACATATTTTGAGATTAAAATACATAAACTTGAACAGTTTCTGTGAATATAAATTTTATAGTCTCCACACTAGCTCAGAAATTAAAACTTGAGGATAGCTGAAGCAGCTCTGGGAAGTGGAAGACCGGCAATTTAGTGTTTGAAGATTCTGAGCTCTTCCTTAGGTTGTACATCTAACACCCATTCAAGTATGTGGAAAGGCTTTTGTGCATCTCTATAGATTCTAAAGCAACTCTTACTGGAGCTAGTGATCCCATGGTGCATATTTAAGCCAAAAACCAAACAATAAAGATCAATGCTGCATTTAAGTAAGAATTCCTAACTGAGAGTTGGCTCAGATATGCAAACAGATGCTAGTGATGCCAACTCTCAGCAAACCTGTTCTATACAATAAAACAATAGTTAGGATGCCCAATAAAACACACAAGGGAATTTTCTTAGATGTAATGCTCAGGAAAGGGACAAGTTACAACAGTATAAAAACAACTCAAGGTCTTGTAAAAAGCAGAAACAAAAAACAACCAACCTAAGTCAGGCTTCATTGCAGCAAAATATGGAAGAGTGATTTAAGCTAAAAAACATAGGCAAGTTTGACTTGAAAAGTCAGTGTAAGCAATTTTGACATGGTTAGTTTATTAATGCTATCCACAATGAATCAGCACATAAATGAGATGAATAAAAGTACTTTAGAGGAGACAAGACAATATATTTTATGAAAATGTGAATGCTAACACCACAGTTAGCAAGTCATACTAGAAAAGAGACAGATGTTTCCAAGGACAATCAAAGTAAGCCTTTCTTGGTTTTAAAGCAGATTCACACACCACAGCCTTTCTTCCCTTATTTGGACAATGGCTGGTGAGCATCTGTGATGTCTCAGTCCTTTGACTCTATAGGCACTGAAACAAAGTCCCGGAAAAAAGGTAAAAGGAGCTTGCGTCAGTATTTTGACAGTTGTTCTACTTGGCAAGGACTCCAGTATGAAGATGCAAGTAAAATGGAATGCCCGACAGTGTTATCCACTCCCTATGCTTCCCTCAGAAAAAAAGTTACTTGTACAGAGTAAGAGCCTACGGCAAAAACAACTTCATCTCACACGAGTCTCATTTCCAAGCATTATTCATAAACAAATGAAGAAGAAAACAGAGTTTAGCAGTTTTAAGGTTTGAATTGATTCTTCTTGTTGTAGGAAGTTCAAAATCTCTTATCTTCTTTTCAGTGATTTTGCGTTGTTTTTCATTTCTCCAGTCTTGGGTTCCTCACGGGAGAGGTAATTAAAGTGAAAAGGGCCACAAATTTTGCTCCTTGGTAACAGTAAGTAATGTCTCACCTAACTTAAGTATCCTCACCAATAAAGAAACTGCACGAAAAAATATCCCTGCCCAACCTGAGGTGTTAGATGATTGATTGACCAGTACTTCAGGTCAACAGAACTGTAAACCACATTTTCGATGAGGAAAAATTTCAGTCATGTATTGGAAGTGCTACTAACAGCACTTTGGCCTCTAGATCTGGCAAGCTAAACACCATCTGGGATTGCTGCAAATGTCTACTTATTTCATAAGAATTTCAATAGAAGGAACATACACCAACAATGCGGTCCATGCTGTTAGTGACTACTCTCAAACACAGGGTTTGAAATGGGTGTTCTAGCAAAATGATTTGCAAGAGCACAAAGAGTAAGTCCTGAAATTGCTTTTTAATGTAGTTTATTAATGTTTTAGAATCTAAGATCCAAATTAGGACCTTATGATCCGCTACTGCCAAATAATTCAGTCCAAGTCTAAGTAGCTACATAAACTGGAGCAGGTGTACAGAAGGTGCACTCCATGCTTGAGGATACAAAGTATTAAAACTGAGAAGAGGCTCTAGTTCCAGTGGGGACGGGGGACAGGGGGGTGGGCCGGGGGAGCAGATTTTAAATTTGCTAAACCAAGCACACTCAGGCACAGAGGCTATGAAGTGGTGGAGCACTCTTAAGAGTGACAGTACTTTCTCCCTTTGTCAAATTGCTACAAAGTCCTTTCTCATTACACAAAGCAGAGTCAGGGCTCCACTGTCAAAAAATCACTGCTGAAGAAGTCTGAATTGGGTTCTCTCTCTTCAAGCAGTTACAGAGACAAGTTCCATGTGATTTGTCAGCTTTCTCTGTTAACATCAGGGAAGTCCTGAGCACCCTTAATGCTGTGAAAATAATCAACCTGTGGTAAGAGGTCACATTGCTGGTGGAAGCATTAGCACTTTTCACACAGGTGGTCCTTACCAGAGATACGTATATCAGATTACCTCTGATATAACAGCACCTGGTTTAGACCGGCCATCAGGAAGAAGCCACTTTCACACAGGAAAATTCATATGGTGCCCAGTGCAGCAGTTGTCTCAGGAAAAAAACAAAACCAAAACCAAACACCATCCGAGGAAGTTGTAATGATTCAGGCTTCGAATCTTGAGTATTAAACTTCAGTCTCACTTGAGAACTGAGGGAAAAACATTTTTCCTCCTCCCAGATTTGCTACAAATATCCATAGAATACCAGCATCAAGTGTGCTAGATATAAAACTGATGGAACGCTAGCTGGTCCATAAAGGGTTGCACCAAGTTATCTGTAGCAAAGTAAAAAACTAGCCCAAAGGTTATGGAGATTGGAAGAGCTGGTAAGGCCTTCTTAAAGATGGCAAGAAGCAGAAGTGTAAGGCACAGACCCTGAGAAGAAGAAAAAACAAAACAAAACAAAAAAACATAGGGAGAAATTAGGGAACTCTGACAAGCAAAAGACTATCTATATAAACATTAATCCCACAGAAATACAAGATACAGTTCATGCCTTCCTAAACTAAAGGCTTAAGTGACAGATGTACAGCCAATGAAGATCACAGCTAAAGCCCTCATCAGTTTTCAGTCTGGCCATCAAATAAACAAATTCCAAAAGAAAAAATGTAGCAGTTATGGCTTTGTCCCTGATGAATAACAGAAACTATCCCAATTATAATATTACAATATACTCACAATTAATATGGCTACAAAACACGCTAAGGTTGTATTCCAGTCCCCGCTTGCCGTTGCAGAGGCTTTGCCAACAAGGACACTGTAGAAAATGAAGTCTCCTAAACCTAGCTTTACTCCTCCTGCAAAAGTGAATATATGGCAGCATTAAGCATCAGAGAGTCTACTAATATTACGTATCACAAACTGTCAAAGAATAATACAGATCTACACTAAGAATCAACATGACTTGCTAATAAGAACTTTTTATTTTCAAAACTAGTACCACTCCTGAATCAAATGATAAATTCTTGTGAAACAAGACGGCTTTAGGAACATTACACCACTCAATTAATTCATCCTATAATCAGAATTTTTCTATATTGCTAGCCTCCTGTACATACAAATGCAATATATACAAACTCAGGTATTTGCAATTTTATTTGTTGGGGAGGTGTCCACTTTTGGTTGTCATGTCATATTCAACAGAATATTGAAGTACAATCCTTTAAGCTGGCCAAGGGAAAGGGAAAACAAGTAAGTCCCTTGCAGATGACGTTTTATTTGCCAGTTAGAAACCCATATCCAGCAAAATAGTCCACTGCCCTCCCAGTTTTCCTACAGAATTCTTACTAAGGTAGTTCCAAAAAGCACTTGCGTGTAATTACAGAGCATATCACAGAGGCAAAAACCCGACATATTTAATCCGAGATGTGAGGTTTAGGAAGACTCATGAGTTAATGTCTTATTCTTTTAAATAGTAATTACCACCTTAGCAACAACTCTGGGAGCACAATACTAAATTATTTCTGCAAACAAACTTCACGAAGGTTTCTGAACACCAGTTCACTTTCTGAGCTTTTAGTCCAAGATATTAAGTCAGAGGCCAACATCAGGTCACCAGCTGCTTTCACCTGACCTATCGTTTGCTTTGTCACCTGATTACAGTCCAGCCCCAAACTCACTTTAGAGTTCTAAGAGGAACTCAAGAGCATCGAAACAGAGGGGTATGCCTTGTTGATCACTGGGGAAAAAAATGAAAGGAAAAAAGAAAAAGAAAGAAGAAAAGAAAAAAGGCAACCGTACTCTCTTTCAGCAGGCCTCCAATATATGGTCTAGAACAGTGCACTCATGAAAAGCTCTTAAGCACTAAAACACCCTTTAACTGCTGAAACAAAACTTGCTTTCAGCATGACAGAACAATAAGCAAAGGCAACTGCTAGATAACTCCGTCCACACAAGCAAACCCTCCAAATTTCTAATGAGCTGCTCAAAACTTCTAGTAAGCTAATGCCGGCTAACAAGTCTGACTAGATCACTGCACATCTGTCGTTAATATTTGCTGTAGGAATACCGGAAGGAGAAAATTATTATTCTGGCCAGACAAGAGTTTTAGTTAACCAGTTAACTAACTAAAATGGCCCAATTCCTAAAATTTTTGCATCTTAATGTTATTTTTCTAAACTCTAGGAATGAAAATGGATTTGCAACACACTCTGAATTTGGAATGTTTGGGACAAAGTAAATTCTAAAATTGTTCTTAAAGTAGAAGTCTCTCTTTTTAAACAGAGGAGCACCTGAGAATCAGAGGAAGCAGTTGCACCTGCTCCATATGGCACCATCACATGGGAAGAGCAGTTTATTAGACAGGCAGACCCTAATTTCTTTAGAGCTTTGCAAATCTAATAGCAGCTTAAACTCCAACTGGAAATCACGAGTCTATTAAAACAGATATCTGAGTACTGATGTCATATGGTCTCCAAAGATACTGCACCTCAGCAAGATGCTGGAGAAAAATAAGCAAGCCCATGGCATTCTGCATTCATTTCAGTCTCCAATTAGGTTTTAAACATTGCTTTCTACAGAGTGGATTACAGTAGTTTAATCTTGAGGCAAAAAATGTTAATGACTGCATTTCAAGGGCCAAAAAGCCAGAAGAAGTGATACACAGCAGAACACTGCATGAAAAAGAAGCTAATGCAACTGACTGCATAACGGTCTGAAAGCAGCTTGTGCTATTAAAGTTTTGAGTCTGTGTATCAAACTGAAGATCAATTTGGCCAATATTACTCACTCCTCCAGCAAAACCAAAAGCTACCAAAAAGCAACTCCATTTCTATGCGGCTTGTCAGTATTGATCATGAGCAAGAGCAGCTCTTCAGCTTGCTTTTAGCTCACAGCATACTGTATCTGTGCAGTCAGGATGACTAAGACTGAAGCTAACTAGCTTCAGATTTACTAAGTCTTTCAGACACAGCATTCCATACTCACGTTCTTCAGGGTCTTCACTTGTCTGAGAGTTACTGGGTAAAGCCTGTACAGCAGCACGTGATTCAGGTGTTGATTCAATGGGTCCTATTCTATTGTCCCTTTGTTGCTGCCATTCTTGACTAAAGCCACCATCATCTGCTTCAGCATCTTCATTCTGAGTCTGGTTTGCCGGATCTCAAAGGAATAAAGGCATTTAAGATCTTCAAAAATGTGCCTTCTAAACCATGACAATCTCTCCACATGTAAGATCGTAGAAGAATGAGGAAAAAAGAGGTATTCCATAACATTTAGTAACATCTAACATTGGCACACACCATTACAAGACATTCTCACTTAGGATTTTAATACATATTTAAACAATCAGGAGTCAACGTGCACTCCGCAGTCACAGCATCTACACGTTGCACTCAAGTCGTAGTATTCAGGAGTATTTCGACATAACAGCGTGGAAGTTCTGTGGTGACCTAATTTAAAGATCACAGTTTAAGGAATAAGCTCAGATCTAATATTTCATTAGCTTCTTTAGTCAACATCGACAGCTTAATTTTCCAGTAAAATAGAAAACTTTACTGAAAGTTACATATACATACACCCCTTCAAGCATGTTAAATTCAGAAGCTCTGCTCTGCTTTAATAATACATGTAAACAAACAAACCCCATGTTTTTAAACACTAGCTGCATAGCCAAGAATGCTAGACATATTTCTGTCTAATACAAATATAAATGCGTTAACATTATACTACATCATCCCAATTTGACAAGCAATTGAGCTCAGTCAATAGATGTCTATTGAGAGTCATTTCACCATCAACATCCTGGGTCCCAGAAAAATGAATGCAAGAACATTGACTGCACAATAAGCAAGCAATTTTTGAAGTCTTGACAGATTCATCATTCCTAATAAGGCCACCATGCTTTCACTCTTCTACAGCAACCAGGACACTTAAAAAGCTAAAAAACAAGTATCCATAAACATGTATTCCAATCAAATGACAACTATAAAGGCTTGTCAGAGAAAAACTCACCTTGTTTATCGTAAGTGGAGTTTTTGGAAGCTTTCCGTTGGGCTTCTGGATCTTCCTCAGCCATGTTCACTAACCATATCATTGTTGCTATTAAAAAAACCAAAAACCATCATAGCTAATCATATCTTCAGATGTACGCAATTCTGAGATAGCGTTCGCATCAATCTGTTCTTTTTTTCTTTTTAATACGATTATCTTTTGCATAAGGCAATTTTACTCTCATTAATACGCAGTAATATCTGGAACACAGCCAGCACCAGGTACAACACATATTTACAGAATTTGGTGAATAAAAGTTTTAATCTTACTAGATGTTGAAAAAAATGGCAACAGCTGTTGCCAGAGAAATTACTTCGATATATGAGGCCCACTCTGAAAATCTGAATCAATGGTTTCTTTGCTTTTTTTCCATTAATCAGCTCTTTCATCTGCAACTAAAAAAGTCTATTAAGACTGGTACTGAGGTGTCTCAATTCAGAGTCAGTATCTGCATCAAAGTTAATTGTTCTCTGTCCCCACCATCACAAAGAATTCTCCAAGCTGGAGGTAAACGTTGCCACACTTAAATGGTGTATTTTAATTCAAGTTTGTGGTTTCTCAGCGTTAACCTCTCCTCCCACAAAACAGAACAACAGGCAGCTATGAATAGTATCAGTGAAACATAGCAAGAGTGACAGATAAAGAAACCTCTCCCCTTTCTCCACTGTATGCTTGTCCCAGACAAGTCAGTCTAGAGTCAGTAGACCAGCCGCTCAGTCTACAGCACGCTTCCTGCTTCCACGTACAGGCCTTTCCCAAGCGCTCATAGCATAATGATTTATGATCAACCTATTTCACTGTTCATCCATATAATTACAACAAGCAGCACGGAACTTCAGAAACAGTGGAATTATGTACTAATTGATACACAGGTCATAACAGCAATTAGCATTCAGTAGGTTATTTTTCACAACTGCAGAGAGAAACAACGTATCAAAAAAGACAAGCCCTGGAGAAAATAATTCTGTAAATGAATCTCCTCTTGGCAATTTCTCCCTTTCCTTCCAGTAAAACACAGGTTATTTAAGCACTGAAACTGATAAATATTTTCTGAAAGCAAGTACTCCCTTTGAATAGGCTTAATACATAGCCTAATGACATAATTCTTTGGCCAAAGCAAGGTGTGTTACCATTTTTCCTGTTCGTATTTTGTAAAAAAAACATGCTGGTTCTTAATCTTGAAAGATCATAGCCAGAAGATGTTCCACATTTTTGAGTCAATACTGAAAGGAAAACTGAGGCCCAAGTGAACAGACTAAGAATTCTAGCTGACAAGCATCATGTTAAAACACAGAAAAATGAGAAAATCAGTTAGGCTGAGTGGGTGATTGTAAGTTTAAAGTATGTAAGGAAATGTACTTACAGGAGTAAATAAGTGCTGGGAAGAGAGTTTCGTTTCTCTCTTGAGCTGTTTCAACTAGCATACGAAGAGGACCTTTAGGACATAGGACAGCAACCAAATCTGAAAGGAAGGGTGAACAGACCTTGTGTCACTGCAGACATACTTATAAGAAGGTTTTTTTCTACAACACTTGCAGAGACTGGTAATAAGAGAAAATGCTACCCTGAACATAGACTTCTGAGAGCGCCATTGGCCACAAGTCAGTATCCTACAGGAACACTTTTTAAAATCCTCAGTTATACAACCTATTTTATGTATCACTGTAATATGTATACAAATTAAAAAAATGTGATGTTCCTCACTTAAGATACTATGCAACCGCAAATGTATCTGTATGTTGACTTGCAAGTTGAAAGCAAGTAATTCACAAAAGCTACTATTCAACTAACATCCTGGAAATACCCAAGCTTGCTTTCTATTATCAAAGCTTTTCTTACCCCAAGCATAATGCTAAAACAAATTTTAAGACAACAGGTAAGTGAGGCTTACATAACTTCTATGAAGTAGGCATGACTGTCAATTTATTCCCACTTAAATAAGGAAAAAAAGTGAATGTGCCATGTGAAGAGGAAAAAAAACAGGTTTATTAAGCACTGCAGAAAAATGCTTTGTTTGCATAGGTTTGAGAGGTGTTAAAGGTGTATTTAGCAAGTATTTAGCAACAGCAGCTTTTTATTGCTTCCCTCAATTCTTGTTCATGGGACAGTATATGAAACTGGGTCAAGAAGTAAAAATTAACTGAAAAGCAATCATTTACAAAACAGGATGACTGTACAGGTTACTCATACAGATCAAAGCACAGCATTAAGAAAAACTAATCTATCAGATGCTCCATTTGCTTCCTCACCTGAATTGTGATGGTTTGCTCATGAAATTTGCAACTCCACAACCAACCTCAGCTACTTTTCCCTTGTCTTGCATATCTGGACAGAAAGCTGTAACATTTACATATTAAGCGTGCTACTACCTTTTGCAGTTGTCCGCTCACCCTATGTCTTTAAATTCATTTGAAACAATATCTGACACCAAAAGGAACAGCTTACTTGTCAGGAGCTGTATGTTGCACAAAGCAGGCTGCCTACACCTGAGCTAACTGCCCTAGTACCACTGCTGGTCCTGCTTAAGTAAAGAATTCTTAGCGTGGGGTCACAGGCTTTGAAACTTACCTCCCCTTTACTCAAAACAACCATGTTATGATCTTGGAACATGATCTAAAGAGTAATTTTGTTTCGCAATTGCTGAATGAAGGCTGAATGCTTGGAATACTTAGATTTGTTCCAGCCATACAAAGGGTGGAAGTGCGGAGGGGGGATGGGAAGGTTTTCTTGATGTGCCACATGATCCATGAGCATACACGTGAGGGACATTTTTCCTCCCTCTGAAGAGGGCATCAAAGGAGTACACTGACCTACCTGAGCCAGTCAAATCTTATTATCCCCTGCATTTCTACAACTGGACAGATTCTCAGACTTTATCACTATCAGTGACTTTCACAGTACACATTCATCACACTTACATGCTTCCAAAAAAAATTCAAGTTAGGAGCACATCTTCATGGATACACTTAGCTGTAATGTTTTAATTATGTCTAAGTAACTGGCTTTTAGTCTTGCCTGGGATCTAAATGAGTATTTGGGATATAGAGCGATCCTCTTACCAAAAGTGTCCAATACCCTCTAAAGCTTTATGAAAAAACTACACCTAGGTATCTCTCAGTCATCATTCTGAAAAAGCATAATATGCGATAATTCAAATGAATTTTCTTTTTATTTAAAAAAATCAAGGAAACAGATCTCACAACTACACCCTTCTAAGTGTAACATGACTTTTAGCAATGAAAACTGCCTTTAATCCTTCCTTGCTTCCTTCTCATTATATTATTAGGCATGGATCAGGGTATTGTCTCTGTGTCCACAAATTTGAGCAATTCCTAGGTTGGGCAGATCTATACCTGTATGGGACTGTACCCAAACAACAAGCTCCTAAATTCTTAACATACAATAGTTTCCAAGGATTCCTGGGGAAAATGAGAAGCCAAAAGCTTTCCACCTTCATAGAAGAAATCAAAATGGCAACATAGGTCTCTTATCTCCTCCTCTCTTGAATTACTTCAATTCTCCTCCCCAAAGAATCTAGGAAGTCCAGAAAACATGAAGGAAGATGGCATCACGCAGTCACACAAAGCCATTAGCTGCAGAGGACCCATCTTGGTTTAGACCATGATCTTATTTCTTAAGTCTGTGGTCAACCTATCCACTACTTTGGATGATACTTCCCCC
>JAVKLA010000031.1:17393900-17408834 GCA_034782735.1 Sagittarius serpentarius | reverse complement strand
ATCACAGACCATCTTTTCTTACCAAAGCCTTGGTGAGAACATTCTGCTAGCGTCCCACTTCCCCCCCCCAGCTTTTTCTTTTTTTAAGGTCTAGTCAGACAAACAGAAAAGTCAGGGAATATGAGAAATTCCCACCATAATACCTGTTACTATGCCTTGCCCCAGACCTTACCATACACTGAAATGACAGCCAGGATAAGCCACGCAGTCCACTCAGGAAGGTACTTAATGAACACCAAGGCCATGAGAGCACTTATCATAATGAGATATGCCTGCTGAAGCCGAAGCGGACCCTTCCAATGAATACAAATCATTCCCACAACACCGAAGTTCCAGATCATGAGTGCCACCGTAATGTAGTCCATGGCAACATTATACGTCTTAAAAACCTCACTAAAAAAAAAAAAAAAAAAGGAAAGAATATGGACTGCATTTGCTTAAAACAATGGAAACAAGTTACAGATGCAAACTTCAGATTTTTTTTCTTTTTTAATTTTCATATTGAATGTAGTGGCACAAATGTAATATTCTATTTCCAATTAGTACTTAACTATTCTTCAAAAAGGGGACAATTTTACCAGTGGTTGCTTCACACTAACTCTTTCACTTTTCTGAAAGTTTTCATTAATGTTCTGTTTCCTTCTCAATCAAAGCAAAAATTGACAGGAAAGGACATTACTGCAAAACCAGTCATTTTGATTATGCTCATGACTTTTAAACATCAGAAGAATAAGAACTTGTGAGGTTATAATGGATCTTTAAAGGCATGCGAACAGATCTCTCCCTACTTACCTGCCACCTGTGGAAAGGAAACACTTTGCTAACTTCAAAGAAAGATATACATGGTTATTCTATTTTATTCTTCACCAAAACCACGAAAGTACAAAGCTTTCTTTTTGGATGAACCGTATCACTCTCTCACACCAAATACTATAAACTAATTAAGACCCTCAATAAGTAAAACCAAAATAGACAAGTATGTTGTCACCAAGTCACAGGTGATTTCCACTGACCCAGGGAAGAAACGGTTGTGATGGCTTTTTGCAAATTCTGCTGCTACCAACTCATCAAGCCACTAAGAACCTTATAATCTGCATTATACTTTCCTCCAGGAAATTTGTCTTCCGTAGTTGTTAGCTGGCCTTTGAGATATACAATGTTAACAGGATGCCCCTTACTGCCATCATGTATAATTGGTCTACTCACTGGACCTCCGCAAAAGGAAGCCAGCATTGCTGTGAGGGAGCAGGGACAGGTGAAGGAAAGCACAGTGTCAGGAAAGCCTTCAGTCCCTCTACTCACACATGCTCATGGAAGAGTGCCAGCTCCAACCCAAACCCAAAGGAAGTAAGCCTGGCATCTTGTCTTCACCCAGCCTGCACTGCACTTACGCAGCACACATTGCCTTGCATTTCAAAAGTCGTTATTAAGGTTAGAGAAAATACTGACCAAAAAAGACACCACAGATCACTTTTGGCAAAAATGAGTGACTTGAAGGAACACCATTTTCTCCCCCTAGAGACCAATTAAATAAGCTTCTTCAAAGAGAAGTGTATCTGCCATCAAGTGGCACAAAAATATACACAGTATAACAACTTTATGGCATAACTCTAGTTACAAAACCTGATCGGGTTGCTCATTTTAGAGAATACTGAGTATTATGTACAACTTTTCTTGATGTCTGGGTAAAGGCATGCTTCCAAATTTGAAAAGAAAAACACTGAATATATTTTGGTGAGAGAGCACATTCTTTTCTGTCACTCCCATGCAAACAGCCTTTGCATATACACACCACTACCAAAGCCATGATGTAAACAACTGCCCTTGAGTCATATGGCTACAAAAAATTAACTTATCAGAAAACATGCTAGCAGAATAAGCTGCCCTGTGGAAGACAGCTTATTCTGGTGATGCATGTGATGAACAGCTTCTGTACACTATAAACCCATAAATATTTCTCTCATGTATACTCTATGAACCTATATAAAACTAGAAATTTTATTGCAATAGCTTACTCACTATCATTTTTCTTAAGATTCAAGGGCTAGTTCTAAAATAAGTAAGCGCACAAAGTGATACATGAAAAACAGTGTATTAATGCTTTAGTTCACTTACCCCAGGTAGATGAATGAGAAAAAGAAAAGCAGCAAAAGAGAAGAAATGATAAGCCAGCCATGGATGACCTGGAAAAAAAGACACCAATACAGATTTTTTTTTCCAGATATGTTAAAGTTAATATCTACTTAAAAACGCTTTTAATGCTATTTTGCCATTTGATCAAAGTAAGAAAATCATATTCAGGTATCTCTCTCTTTGGTTGTTGCTAAATTCGTATTTAGTCTATAGGTCTTATTGTATTTCAATTTACACTTACAAGTTGTAAGTGCTTTGTCGTCTTTCAATAGAGGTTCTATACAATGAAAACTACTGTTTGTATATTTTTAGGCCATTTTTATAACAGTAGCATTGTAACACAGTAGAAGTATCCAGCATTAACACAGATGGAAAACATGATTCATTTTTGCACAATTAAAAAGCCTGCTCTGATTCCAAATCATTTTCAGAATACGATTATAGAATTAAAGGCTGGAACACAGAAAAACCTTCAGTGCTTATCTGTTGGAATTGGCATGTCATCGATAAATGACTATATAAGGATTTCTATATTCTCTATCAATCATCTACAGACATAAACCCTAATTTTGGTATGAGAGCAGACATAACATGCCCAACAATTTAACAAAAAACAGTTCAGGCTTGTACTCAGTGGGGACACGCATAGATTTAAGCTTGAAAATGACAGGCACTCAGTTTGCAGTGACAAAAGTGCATACCACTCTTGTATATTACTGTGCAAAATTAAAAATTAAGATTGAAGAGCCCCTGTAACTTCGGTAATCTCTGAACTGAGAATGAAACATGTTTGTTCCTGGCACAGAATCTTATATATAAAACCAGACCCAACACCGCAGGTAGATAACCGATCACAAGAAATAATCTAGAAATTCAAGCTGCATAAGAAATCCTGCTTCAAACAGACATGCTCGGTGGAAAATTAACTGGTTAAATTAGCTATATATGTACACCAGATCAAAGTATTCAGAAACGGTTTAGAAATTATGTTATCTATTTCTCTTCTTCTGAAAGATGTGTAGTAGAGTGCATTTTATGTTACAGTTTTTAAAATATTTTGCAAAAGCTAATTTAAAAGTAAAGGCCATATGCACACAGACTAAAGGAATCACATTTACGTGAGGCAACCAGGACTTTCCAGCAAATTAAGAATCTAGCTATTACAGTTAGTAATTTAGTACATTTAGTCTAACACTAAATTTTTCATAAGGATTTCTAAAGAATTTCCCACATGGAACAAGCACGGTGCCTGTAAAGATGCTGCAGGAAAACTGACAAAGTATCTGTCTCAGTCCATCAAACTGTCACCACTCATAGCAGGGGTGTGTGTGTGGGGAAAACATACTAAAGCTGAAGACTGATAGGTACCTGAAACAGAACCCAACTTTCAAAGGACTTGTAAAGCTACTTATATATCTAAGCAGCAACCTAATAAGACTAGTTGAAACCATTTTAAGAAAAGGGCAAAGCAAGCTGTGTCATTTCTTTTAATAATAACATGACTTCTCTCTGTAGTTTTTCTGTTTGTAATATAAGCTCTCAAACTTTCTTACCACTTAAGAAAATAACATGAATATTAATGTTTCATTCTAGCAAAGAGTAAAATGCTAACAATATCAAACACCAAGGCCATAGTCCAGCAAATGTTTACACACACTTTGCATAACTACTGTCAACAGTAAGGAGGTAGTTTCAAGAGTTGACATAAGTTGGCATTTTACACACAGATGTTTGTTTTATTCTCAGTATCTCATTTGCTATAGCACTTTCCAGATCAGCGGCCCCTTTTCATACAAGCGATTTTTCCGAAGTATTTCTTGTAAGTTTTAGCTAGTGTCTTCCTAGCAGGATACCATGACAAGTTTGTTGCCTTCTAAATTAAAGAATTTTCATTCTTCATTTGACAACAGCTTCGATACTAATTGATTACTGGTACAGAATCAGCTTTGCCCACCACAACTCGAACAAAAACTAAGGATTGCAGAATGCAGAGAATTCAAATGAGCTGCAGCAGCCAGATTTTGGTTAGGCAGACTAAAACAATGAAGAATGCAGAGAATAATAAAATACACTAAAAAGAAAAGCTAGTCAAATACAATCATTTTTGAAGATGCTGTTTCTGGTTAGATTTAGGAGCTAAAATCAGGACCATGCTTAACTTATCACGTACAGGAGAAATACAGGAAACTAACAGCAGTAAAGCTGAAATAGCATTTCCTTTCTTCGAAGGAATTTTCAGATAAAAATCTTGTAAAGATGACCAAATTATCATTACCAGTCGGAGGCCTAATATTCTTTCATTGTAAGTTCCATTCCCCATAATCTAGACATTCTACATATAGAACTGCATGTAAAAGAAAATGAAATGGACAGGTAACTACATTTTACAGCATTCTGGTATAGCAGCATAGAAATACTCTGTTAGCAATTCTAAAAATACATTAATTACTTCTTTTAATTTGCATAAAATATAACTAAGGAAATTTCTGTTGTCCAATCATTCCAGTTTTTTAGTACCACAATTATTTTTGTAAGAAGAACGTGCAATGCTTTGTAAGGTCAAGAAGGAAGGCAGAAATGTGAAAACCTTAGTAAAAACTAGCTAATGTCCCCTCAGCATCTGAGAAGAACCAACTGGCTGCCAAGGAACCTAGCTGAAGTACATGAGTTATTTGACTTCACTGGAATTAACAGAATTGACAGTTTAAAAAGAAAAACTTTGTCAGTTCAGATTTAATACCACACTGTGAAAGAAGGGAAGGTCCATACTTTAAAAAACACTGTTCCAAGCTGTATGTAGATTCAGGCAAAAATCATTTCCCCAGTCATTCCACAGATACTTTGTAAAGGGGTTTCACCCACAGCCATGAAGACCAAAACCATTTTTCCCTCTTGAAAACAAAATAAAGTGGAGCAAAGCTTTGTGCCAGTACGTGGATCCCACTGCCTGTTTTACAACTATGAAACAGATTCAAGGTTCTGGCTGCACACAGGGAAGTTTTATTAGGCAAAGCCTTGTCAAATGGATCATTAAGACCAAAAGACAACCAGGAATTTTCACGAACCCCTCCCAGGCAGGTGACATTGCCAGTATTTATGCTAAGCCTGGACTTGCCTAGATTACATCATTATATGATCGAAGTCTTCCACAAAAGAGCCTTACAGTCTTTGTGTTTGCTATAAGGATATCGCCTGGCATGTACAGCCATGCACACAGCACACTGTTGGGAGACTTCTATACTGGGGCAAGGTGGGGAAAGGTGAGCCCTTGAAAAGCCCCTGAAGGGCTGAAGATTTCAGCACATGGTACATTTCACAGCAATAGGAAGCAATGTCACCCTAATTCTAACTGACAAAACAGCCAGCAGTGTTAGCACTGGCCCTTTGCCTCCCCACTGTGTCAAAGGAATGGAAGCCACAAAACTGAAACAGTGAATTGAATCACCAATTCTGCTACTTTTGCTCACTCATCCTTGATAACCCTTCACTTTGTTCCATTCTCGATAATCTGTACTAATAAAAAACCTAGCACAACTACTCAAGTCAATTACACAAACTCACCTTGTAGCACCTGTATTTGTAAAGCACAACCAGGAGTATGGTCATGACAATGATAACGCTGATCATGATAGCGGCGTTGAGAATTGAATTCAGGGCTCTCTGTCCTACCGTCTCTGTCTCTTCTGTGAAAGGAGTGTAGATGCTACAACAACAAAGAGTCAACTGAAATACCACTGAATGCACAGATATTTCTGATATGTGAGGCCAACATCAAGTGAAATTGCAGTAACCTTTCAAACCAGAGCTGTAAAAGCGATGGCTATTTTCTACTTAGGCAAAATTTGAAAGGCAGCATAGGATCATACTAGGCAAACTTTAATTAAAAAAAAATAAAATTCCTTAGAAGGCTTGCCTTTCTTATATTCTTAGATTACTACTATTTTCTACTTTGTAAAACAAACAAAAGCCAGAACTCCACGTTGTTTCATAGAATTACTCACATGCTATGAATCACTAGACTATTACTGCAGCTAGACCTTTATAAGCACACCATCTAGTGGATTTACAATGAAAGGTTCCCCAGTGATTTCAACAAAACAATGTATAGGCTCAACTCTTTTTCTTAAATACAACCACCTAGGGAAAAAAACACTTAATTATGGGGGTGGGGGAGAAGACAGTTACCAAAATAAAATCAAGAAAAATAATTCTTTGATCAACTTTGGTAGTGAAAAAGAACTTTGTGTTTTATTGAAACATTTTGACATGCTTATATTATACAAACATTTCAAAGCCAAACACACTTTGAATCATTTTGTCTAAAAGTTTTCACAGTGGAACTTTTAGACTGATTTGCTGCAGGTTCTGACAGGCTCAGTGTTCTTCCTTTGTCTCCTTTCTCTCAATCAGCATTCACTGAAATTGCTTTTTTTTTGGCAACGTTAATATTTTGCCAAAAAAAATTATAAATTTCTAGACAGGAAACTTGTCAGGACAGTTTCTGTAACTGCAACAGAGGTGAACCTCATAAAGCTATCTTCCTCCTGCATTTGAATTTCTTTATCAAACAGCATAGGCAAACCAGAATTTGGCATATACGTTACTTCATTTAAATGAGTAGGTCTTTTCCTTTGCCAAAATCTTTGTATTCTAGCAGAGTACAACTGAAACGGCTTTGGCTCCAGACTGAGTTTATTTTATAAATACTACAGGGCACAACGAAGTATTAAAATGAGGACTAGGACTTAAGTCAAGCAGTAACAACCAAGATATTATCCCAACTGGTCACCAGACAGACAACAAATGTCAATAGTATCAGAAATATAGAGTCTGGTTTCTGGAAGGAATAAAACAATCTTCAGGCTGGTGGAGGCGAAAAAGGAAGCAAGAGGGAGTTCACTGCTTGAATTAAGACTCCTGAAGAAATGGAGATTAAAGAAAATTATCTGAGTCCATTGAAAAAATAGGGGAAAAAAATTGATACATACAGCTGTCCATCCTTGCGTGTATAAAAGCTGACAGACTTGATGGTTGCAACAACGACCACCATGCAAAGTGTGACAGGTACAAACAACATAATCACATGTTTTGCCCCATATTTCAGTGTCAGCTCCTCATCTTCTTCTTCGTCTTGTTCCACCACTTGCTGAATGTTGTTTTGTGGCTGCCCATTGGTCTCAGACTCAGGATTGTCATTTCTTCTGCGCTCACTATTATCATGGCGACGTCTTTCGCTGTTGTCATTCTGCAATACATAAAAACCGGTTTCCTCAGCAACTACCCACAATCATATTCTTGTACACTAAGCCAAAGATGATCTTGAGCGGGAAACGTGCAAGGTAATATTTACTGTCAAGAACTCTTGCTGCAGCAAGGACTTAAACAGTAGTAATTAATTGCATCATGTAGTTATCAAAAGAATGGGAGCAGAGAGTTACATTAGAAGCATTTATATTAAAACCAGCAGCAGATGAAAGTAGGCCAGTTGCATCTAATAGCCTGTGTCTCCTTTCCCTGAAACAGAATTTAAAAAGCTGAATAAAGACAGACAGCTTTCTCCCTTGGTCCAAACTACAGTTGATACAAGGGTACACAACAGTAGATTACTCATAGTGTGACAAGAATGAACTATATCTGTTCCTAGATATAATGCCAAACAGACATTTATGACCCTAACTCCATGAAAATCCCAAGAAAACTTCTACTTACCATGTTACTCCCACTATAGTACACTAACTAGAATATATATTAAAATGGAGTTTCATAAGGTATTGTGCTTCCACATTTTCAGCGGTAAAAATGACACAGAAATGGTGATGAAACACAGGTAATTCTCAGTCTTTTTACTGAGATTTGATCCCAAAGTTTTAGCGTGATGAGCTAATTGTGCAGATTCTTTCTCTCCTTTCCCAAGGATACTACTGTCACATCCTTTCACTGACACTGAAAAAATTCCACCACTCTTGTCAACAAATACGAAAGAGCCTCCTAGCCTTCCCGATACTGCTACATGAAACATCAAGAGTGTAAGTCAAACACAGGGACAGAGGTAAAATTTCAGTGGAATTAAGATTAACCACAAGCAAAAACACGAAGCGGGAACACCACCTCCAAGTAAATGATCAGGCCTGCACTCCTCCTGGTGTCACAAACCTTTTGCCCCCTCTCCAAGAAGCCCGGTCAGCAGGAGGCATTAAGCTTTTTATATGTTGTGTGCACATACAAAGAACGCAACAGGAAAGTGAGCTGTTTCACCTGTTCTGGACTACAAAGAAACAAAACCATTTTATGTTTACCAGTCACTCTAAACAAGCCCTAAAATGCAACAGTTTATAAAGACTACTTAGTTTTTTAACTGTATTACCATGTTCAGAGTCAATGCTGTACTGTTCCCATTCCCTCCACTCAAGAGGTTTAACTTAAAAGAGATGTAACACAAAGATTTTTGATGCCTTACAAAATGAATCTCATTTCTTCAGAATTACTTCACTTACAAACAGGTCAGTTTGAGTAAAAGCACTAAAGCAGCTTTAGATTAAAATGTACAATAAACTGAAGGAAGATACCTTTTGCAATACCTTTAAAATATCACTCAGTTTCAGTAAAATTGCTCTAGACATAAGACAGGGCATTGAAAAGAACCTAATGAATTTCCGCTTAAGTACTCTTATGCAGATAATTTTTTCCTTAAACATGCAATGTTAAAAGTCTCATTGCCTGTTCTTAATAGCATTTCCAAACACAACTGCTGATTTGTATCTCATTGACTCACTGCAGTTTTTCGATAATCAACAGTTATTTTGGAGATTCTTTATACAGCATTTTCCCAGACCCACCCTCAGAAAAGATAAGATGTTAACTATACACCCAGGAACTCATAGCGGGGTTTTCAAAAGCACGTAAGTGATTAAGGAGTACAAGGCCCTGGACTTTGAACTGCAAACACTGGCACTGCTAAAACCTTGGCTGAAGCTTTTCAAATTGCCCAACTCATGAAAAATTTTCTTTTACAAAACATTACGAAGTAACAATACACACCAAATGCTTTGCCTATTTACTCTTTTTTTTTCAGTATCCTCAGGATCAAGCTCAGCAGGGTTTTAAGAACCATCCTCTAAGAAAATTTGCTTTATTTTTCAAAAAGGAAACTGAATACAAGGGGAGAAAAAAAAATTGGAAGTTGTCTTAATTAAACAATTATTTTTAAAAATCTGGTTGCCTGCTAGCTTTAAGATTTTAACCTTAATTTGAATTTAGTATCATTAACTTAAAATATGTCCTGAAAAAGGTCTTAGGTTCAATATTATTTCTCACTAAATGAAAGATTAATTATAAATCACTTGGTATTTTGCATAAAGTCCTCACATACAATCACTGAAAGTCAGATAGAAACAAGAATACGGGAGAATGCAAATAAAGAGATCATGTTTAATTATTCTGAAATGCTGGCTGCAGCTGAACCTCCTTCTGTACAGATTATAACTCAAATGTAACACTTTTCACTTTGATAGTAGAATACTCCATTTCTCTCAGTCTACAAGACAACAATAAACTTAGCTGTCTAAATACACTGCCTAAGATGATCGTAAGTAACACTACACTGGAGATGATCAGAACCTTGGAACACTTCACAAGCAAAGCAGACCTGGTATTTAGGTTTCTGCATGCTTGCAGAATATGTTGCTCTTTCTCTGCTGTAATAGCAGTGCTGCATGAGAGAGCACTTTCCCCTATCTTAGGCATCTAAGCATATAAAGTGAAATAAAAATCCACAGCTTTGCTAAGCAAACACAAAAACAGCCAAAGGAAAAGCTTGATTAACTAGCACACCACTATAAAAGACCTCCAAAAACCAAACATAAAGAGAAAAATTGAAGAAACTGGACCACTATGTGCCATTTTATTCCCTTCACTAGTTAGGCACAAAGACACAATCACAAAATGCCTTTACGTACTAAAACACAGTGTATGAAAACCAGATCAGCACCAAAAGAGTTATAAGAGTTATTCTCTCATTCGCTGTCAAAACCAGAAAAAAGTTGTCCTTTCAGGCTACTAAAGCGTAGCTAAACGTGACATGCGCGTGCCCCATTGCTTAAAAGAACAAAGTGCACTCATATCCTACCTGATCAGCATTAAACAGAGCAGAGGCCATGGACTCTTGCTGAAGTGGAAGCAAAGGAACAGACTCTTCACTTTCCTCAGACATAGTTAAAAGTGAAAATTCTGAAGCTAAAAAGTCAGTAACACCTGTTGTAACACCGTAAGCAAATGTAAGTTACGGACTATGCGCTTTCAGGTGAATAAACAATATCAAAAGCAAATGATAGCTTTTTTTTTTTCCCCCCTATCAGGAAAATACTTAATAGCAAACCCAGAGCAACGCCCCTGAACCAAGAGATAAAAAACCAGCATATTTGATAAGATTTTTTTATTTATTAAATCTAGATTTATACATCAGGAGCAGACGGCCTTGCCTGACACTGGGTACAGACTTCATTAGTTCTCCCATATACCATTTATGTTTAAATGTGACAGATATACAGTAACAGATATTGAAGACTGGACCGAACTCTTGGTGTGTGACTGGAAGAAGAGATGGTAGATTATAGTACTTTGTGATTTCACATGCTGACTGTTAGCCACAGAAGCCAGACATACTTAAGCAGGAAAGGATTTTTGTACATATGTACAAATACAAAGCAGATATGCATAGGGGAGAAAAATCACTACAACTAAGTATTGAAACTACACCTACAGTTACACTTAAACACGGAAAGAAAAAGCTCAAGTAGTAGTTATTCATCAGCACAGTCTGTTAGTGAGAAGTAAATAGAACCATCCGTCCCCCATTGCTGGGAAGGAACATCACCAAGTTATCTGTAAGGATGGTGAGCTCACAGCTTATCGCCGAGCTCCGCCTTTTTAATCTGGCGGAAGTGTTCAACAGAAGTTAATCTCTCACCTGTCCAAGATGAAAAGAAACCTTTTTCATTCCCTCTGAAGTAAAAGCACAAAGGACGCAGCAGAAAAGTTTCCACTTTTCTATTTTTATTAACAGTTTCTATAATCAATACGGCCTTAAGTCAGACTGACTTCTTAATTTAAAAATAAATTTTCAAATGTTTTATATTTTTATCTCAGATCAGCGTCCTGCTATATCAGTAAAGACAAGGATTTTTCAAAATTCTACTTAACTGCTGGAATATATAGAAGAATTCGAGCAGGGATCAAAATATTTTCTTGAATCACTGCCATAAACGTGGCTACAAGTGGCCCAGCCTCACAAGAGCATTTCTGTGTCACAAAGAAACCTGATATTCAAGAGCTATAGCATGAACAAAGAACTGAGCATGACAAATCCAAGAGCGCAAGCACCACACCCAAGTAGATCATCTAAACTTGTTTTTTGGTAAAACACATGCAGTACGCCGAGTACAGTTTTAGCAACAATTATGCGCTTAGGTCTTTCAAAGCAATCATATAAAACTCTATGGTTTGAGTTCTCCCTCCCCCTCAAAAACACCAAGAACTCTGAGAGCACCTTGATAATTATTCACAAGTAAGACAAGACAGTACTGCTCTTCCTGTACAGGGGTAGTCCTCCAGCAACAGCAACAACAAAACCCAGTCTTCAAGCTCTACTTAGACTAAAATTAACTCTGTGACTGATAAACCTGTGAATCAAGCAAACCACAGACAGGCTAGATCAAGAGAGCTCACTAAATCCTCTCAAGGTCAGTGTTTGACACAGGAGTGCCCCACCCCACTTTCTTATTTTTCTTGAGGGCTTGGTCACTCCAGCACCACTTTAAACTGGGGGAAGTCTTATCTGTATATAAAAATTAGTTTAGAAGATCAGATGTTTTACAGAATATTTCTTTCAGAACTGCTTATCACCACAACAGTCCAGATAGAGAAAATTACTCTCAACAAACAGATTTCTGGAGTTCTGAACTGTATTTTCATCCACACTTGTTATTCATCCTGATTTAAATACTACCAGGTAATAAAATTGTTTTTTACATACGGTGTTGCTGAGATGGTTATCAGGGAAGTTTTCTGTCAGCTGCCCATGCTGAAACTGGGGTAAATGCGCAGATAGTTCTGTCATTGGGGCTGTCCTCTGGAAATCACTTATTTCTACACAAAATGGATCTTTCCTCTTGAGATGCTGAAAGGAAAAAGATATGTAAAAGGCCTTTGTTCTTGCATGACCAGGTTCTCCATCCCCTCCCTACCCCAATTTTTAGAGTTCACATAGACCAAAGACAACCATTTTCTACCTACTGAACTGTATCATATCTTCTAAAAGATCAGAATAGGGATTTTCCAGCATAAAAATAAGAGCGTCTAGGCGTTATCAAATTAGTTCATCAGCCACGGAAGTAAGCCAGCAACAAACTAATAATTCAAAACAGTTCTCCATTCCTTCTTGTGCAATAAATGAGAAGCACCGCACGCTTGCTCAGAGCACAACTTTTATGTTTTTAACTCAGCAGAGTACAATTGCTCCAAGTTGTTTGGCTTTGGATTGCTGATAAGCTCAAGGGGGATCTTCAAGCAAGGATGACTAAGTTACACTTGATAATTTAAACTCCAGATATATCTTTAATACTGTAATGCCCCAAGAGTGACCTAGAGCTACACAAAACAGTATTTCAGCTGAGCCTCAAGAACTAATGTGCATTCATTTCTCCTAGTGGTAGGTTTTATGTATCATCAGCTAAATGTACATACACATGCCTTATGCTTGTAACAGCTTTATAAATTCTTCCATAAAAAAGTCACATGCTAACATTTTCCTACGCAAACATAAATAAACCATGTGCTCCATAACAAAGGAGCATAAAGCAATATAGGGGAAAGAGGAAGAAGGGTGACGTAACTATGTAAGTTTCAGAAAAAACATAATTTTAAGAAACAATGAGTAGGCCTAGATAAATCACTGGCTTGGTTACACAAAACATAGGGAAGTGAATAAACTACTGCCTCAAGGGTGGACTGTCAGTCCCTGCTTCCGTCACAAGTGGCCCCTGCTCCTACCTTCTGCCAACTCCAG
Organism: Sagittarius serpentarius; assembly: GCA_034782735.1. NCBI lineage: Eukaryota > Metazoa > Chordata > Aves > Accipitriformes > Sagittariidae > Sagittarius > Sagittarius serpentarius. The sequence goes on along the minus strand of JAVKLA010000031.1, from coordinate 17,395,639 downwards.
CACTCATCAGTCCTCTTTACAGTAGATTTTACTTACTAAAAGGGAAGAAAACAAATCCAGAAAGGGAAAACAAGAATATTTTTCTGCTGTTTTAGTATACTCAACTAATCTATGGAGGGATCTTGAAAAACTCATACAAGGGAGGACATCACAAAGCAAGGACTCTCACTTTTGGCAGCAACAAGCCAGAAGCGCTGCAAGACAGCATCTTATTTAAATAGAGAGTTAAGCCTATTTTTATGCATACCAAGATACAGAAGCTGTTCCTCTACTTATAAATAAATACTCATCTTACAAGACTAGCGCACAACGCTTACTAACTTCAGCACGGATATAGTTTACAATAAAGAGCCATCACGAAGCAGCAACACCAATTCAACAAGTCTAATGGGAGCATGCAAACTGGAAAAAGAAAGACAATGTAGTATTTACTAGAACAGCTCTCTTCCATGTTTGTCATTAAAAATAAAGCGCATCTAATTTAAGATATAATTAAACGTAAGATTAGATGAAAGTAAACAGGCATTACACTGCTTTTAAAATTTTGCTCCAGTTCTTTGGTTGGGCTACAGAATATAAACAATGTTGTTTTAAGGCTGCTATTAGTAAAAATTTTCAGTGACAGGGCCACTGCAGAAGAAAAACTTGAGTATTTTTATCCAAATGCGGAGTATCAAGAATGAGATTTTTCACATGGTAACATTCAAAATTCTAATTAAATGACAGGAGAAAAAAAAAAAACACAACAAAATGAAAACCCAAACAAAACACCAACCCACGAAATCCTTTTTAAAGGCTGGTAAAGAAAACCACCACAAACTCACCAAACAAAAAACCCAGCTACTGAAGAGTGGAGAGAAACTGAAGACAGAGAGCAGTAACTGAGAGAAGAGTTGCATCAAAGTTTGAACGACAGTGTCTAACAGGCCTCAAAACTTATGGTTTGTTAAAACAATCCCTTGTGAAAACTCAAGAGCTCAGAAAATGGATTCAGGACATCCTTCCAAACAACTTTATTTTTTATTTTTAAATAAATGAACGCTCCCAAGTTTGAATTTGAAATTTAACTATGAATGAACGAGATCTAAAAACGAGCTATGCATAAACAGACACAAATTAAGTTTTTACTTCTTTTACCTGAAAAGGGACTCACCAAAACGTTTCTCCCAAGGAAGCGGTAAATATTAAAATCGCCCACCTAAAAAAAGTTCTTGCTTCGTTTGGCTTGCCTTAGTACGAACAACAGGAGCTACAACTGCAGTTTTCATGCATGTACATTCAGCCTAATAAGTAGGGGTAACGCGCAAATAAGCTCTACGACGTTTTCTCTACCCAGAAGAGAAAGAAAAGCAGGTATCCATCAGCCCCAGCAAACGCGGTGCGGTGCGGTGCGGTGCGGCCCGGTTCACCCGCGCGTTCTCTCTCAAGCAAGCACCAAGCAGCAGCAGCCGCGGCTTTCCCCCGGGGCGGGGGGGGGGAGGGCGGGGCTCCAAACGCCCCCCGGAGCTGGCCCTCAGCCCTCAGCCCTGCCCCGGGCCGGAGCAGCCTCGCCGCAGCCAGAGGCCCCGCTCCCCCCTCGGCCGCAGGCCAGCCGGCACGGGGTCCCAGGCCAGGCGAGCGGCTCCGACGCCGGCTCCCAGAAAGGCCGCGAGGGCGGGGAGGCCCCCCCGCCGCAGTGGGGGCCAGGGTCGGGCCCCCGCCCGGCGGCACCAGCTCCCCGGGCCCGCTGCAGCTCCGCC
>JAVKLA010000031.1:17356256-17393800 GCA_034782735.1 Sagittarius serpentarius | reverse complement strand
TCGTCGGCAGCGGCGGCGGCCTGCCCGGGGCTGCCCTGGCCCCCACGCGCGCGGCGGCTGACAGACCGACCTGCAGGGCGCCCCTCCCTCGGGCTCCGCCACCGGCTCCTCTCCGTCCCGCACGCTTCCGGCCCGGGCCCCGCCCTGCGCCGCGACCTCACTTCCGACAGCGGCGACCGGTGAGGAGCCGCCCCCGGCGGGCCGGGCGAGGGGCGTCGTGGGGAGCCGCCGGGTCCCCAGGGCTCCTCGGGCCACCAGACCAAAGCACCCGCCGGCCAGGCCCTCCGGCCAGCACAGGCGGCCCCCGCCGCCGCGCAGGAGGCGCGAAGGAGGGAGCAGCTGAAAGCCTGGCATGAAGCCAAAGCATGAAACCGAAAGGGAGAGTTAACTTAAAAAAAAAAAAAAAAAAAAAAAAAAAAAAAAAAAAGGCCAGAGATGACGAGGAGGCTGGTTGGGTGTCAGAGCGCAAACCCTCTTCGAAACTTCAGCCAAGGGTAGTCGTGCAAGGGAGATCGAGCTTGTCCGGTTTAACCTGGTAAGAGATGCTACCACGTAAGGAGCGGGGTATTGCGAGAAAAGAGGCTTCGTGGTTGTTCTGAATTCAAGTCATGTATAAGCTAGTAACCCTGTTTTAAAATGGTCCCACCGCAAAAAAAAACTTGAAGGGATCTTTGCATTTCAAAATAAAAACAATATTAAAACTTAAAGTCAGTGTGGCATCTTTTCAAGAAGCCTCTAGTAGAGCTGCAACTCGGTTGTGGAAGAAACAAAGGTAATTTCAAACTGGAAACTTACCTTGCTATCCACAATACTTGAAGATTAATCCGCAATTCCTTTTTAGAAGTGCATAACCTAATTGGGTTACTAACAGGTATCTAGCTGTATCATAACATTTCCCATATCTATTCTAAATATAAAAAAAGTAAAATCTGAGGGACCATGTAATTCTGCATGTTTAAAACAGATGTTGTATTTCACTATTTGACTACACTACAGGAAGATGCATGGGAAAATGAAGTGGCACAAAAGTACTGCACATAAAAGTTAGGTTTTACATAAGCATTTTGACACAAACACCGAGTTTCAGTAGGCCGTATGCATATGAAGTGCATTTAAAGGAAGCCATTTTTAGACCAGAAGCAATACCTAATCATTAACCAAATAAAACTATTTGCTATTTTAAGAGGAAAAAAAAAACCACCACCAAAACACCAAACACAGACATACAGTTGTACCAGGCTAGTCTCTATTATCGATACCAGTTTGATCAATGGTGAAATGCCTATTAACAATACTTTACACTGCTCACACTGCATGGCTGCATACTAATTTTTAAGTCTGCATGTACAACATCCAATGTTCCTACACAGGAAAACATACAGAGTATGAAAAAGCGTGACCCTATTGCAAAATAAAAGCCAACAGCTTCCAGTTTTAAGTGTATCCACTTTCTAAACTACTACTCCTGCAAGCAGGTATCCAGCAACCCCAGTGAAGGCATGAAAGGTCTAATGCTTCCCTCCTGGTAACAGGAAAGCATTATTAGTAGTAAGAAATAGGAACTCAGTAAGAAACTAAACTTACTGTTTGGGGCCTTCCCCCTGCCCTCATTTAGAGCCACAATAATCTAGCTAGATGGTCATTTTTAGTGCAGGCTCCTGCTTAAAAAGAAGGGAGGAAGGAAACACCCAAAATTAGAAAGACCAAACCAGTATGTGAACAGGTTAAACATTCTAAGGACAAAAAAAAAGTCTCTTATCAAATCAATGGTCATATAAAAATCTCTCATTCTTGGTAATGGATCTTTCTTGTTCATGGCTTCCCATTTCTTTTCAGTGCACACTAATGAAAACAATGATAATTTGTATTTTGTACTCACATATTCCGAATAGCACCAAATGGCAGTTACGCAGAATGATTATCAGGAGACTAAGGGCATGTGTTAGGTTAAGGTATAAAGCCTCATTCCACAGCAAAGTCTAGATCAAAGACTAGTATATGCAGTTCTGTTGCATAAATACTGATATTCTTTTCCTTCTATGCGCTGTGTATCACTTTGGAAGTACCTTTCCATCGCAGAATGGATCATACTAGGGCATGCTGCACTGAGTAGCCAGTGGCAACATACACACTTTGCTAACGGATCTCTTTCTCAGTATACTCCTAATCCGTGCATTCACTAACGTAACACACAGCGTGTGTTAAATCACATATTCAGACAGCAAAGCGTTGTAATGTTGGCAAAAAAAAAAAAATCTTTCTACCTCAAATTTTCCAAGTTTACCTTGAAATAATTCTATTACTGCATGTTGAAAGAAAAACAGTTAACAAAGGAAAGTTACTTTCTCTATTAAGAACCTCTCAGCAATACCTATTTTGTGATCTACCCCCTAGCATCACAGACACAAAATACATTGTTATCACTGCAAAGTAGTAACACTAATTCGAGTAAGAGGTAAACACTAGAAGCAACTTTATAAAGCAACATTTTGCATTCTGAAAGAGCAAGATTTGTTGAAGTACTTGCATAACCCAAGCCAGAGATGCAATAGTGAACATTCCTTCCTCCTTCTGCTACTGGAAAAAAACCTCGACTTCCACAAAATTGATATTTTAGTATGTCACAACTGCTTCTAAATACTTATTTATCTGGATATTTAACACTCCAGCTTAAATTTTAGATGTTTTCCTCACCCAGATGCCTTCAGTCTCCTTAGGAAAGCAGAAGTACTAGCTTGTGGCCAATGCATAAATAATAGATGAATATACACCTTTAGTTTCGGGCAGAAGAAAATAAGCTCAAGTTTCACAACTTGAGCTTTCACTGAAGACTCTCAACAAGGACGTTAGGCAATCTGCAATATTGGCGTTACAAAGCATTTGTCACATTTGGCTTGTTTAAATACTACTAATGACAGAGAGAATGCCACATTAGCAGGACAAAAAGCACTCATGAAGTTCACTCTCCCTCTTCTCTATTTACTACAAACAGAGAATATTTTGAATTTATTTAGGATTTGGAGAATTTTTGGTAAATGCTGATGCAAAACTGTGTGGGGAGAATGGGGAAGTAATTTCTTAGGGTAACATCAAGTTGCAGGAAAAAAAAAGAGGAAGGTTGCAGCATGTAAGTATGTAAAACAAAACATTCTCACGCAAACTCAAGCACAACATAAAAGTAACATCTCAGCATTACACTTCAAGTTAAAAAAAGAACATTTTGTGGTGTGTAGTATTACAGGGATGAGAAAGAACATATTGGGATCACATCTGCATCTGCAGGCTTCTAGTCACCTGGCATAAAGCAGGAGGCAGGTAGTTTTAAAACACCCACCCCTAATTTGGCAACACTTGTTGATTCAGAAACCAGTGTTAAATATAATTGCATGCTGCACAAGACTCCAAAAGAATGTCAGCCCTTAAATCAAATATATACATTTTTAATATCTGAAATATTTACATGGTGGAACCTTTACACGATCCCATTTGTTAAGAACAGTGTTTTCAAGTGTCCTCTCCAGATACAAAGAACTAGTAACTCAAGGTCACAGTTATGTTTTCTGAACAGGTCAACCTGTATCCTTCAGTTAAATACAATATAGAGATACTGGAACACCTTTACTTAATTTGTTTGCTATTAAGAATTGTGTTAAAAATTAAAAATGTTTTTGAGACAGTTTGCTCCCTGGAACACAGTTCTCCTGCAATCAAAACAGCTCACAGAACATTATCAATTTGTCTTCTTACCCAGGTATGAGATAAAAAATGCAGTTTACAGTACATCTCATCATTTACACCGTATCAGCCTATTTATAAAAACCCATACAAACAAGGCAGGAAAATATCACCTTCTTTTTGTGGACAACAGACTGCTTACAGTAGAAAACAAAAGTCAGGGCTAGTTTAAAACTATGGAAAAAAAAAAAAAAAAAAAAAAAGACTTGGGCTTTGTTTGAAAACTTACGGTTTAGTTTTTTGTCAACTGCTATGGTCAGTTACATCCACACAGTTTGGTTTTTTTTCTAAATACTAAAAAAACTGTTTTAAAAAATAATTTCTTTAAAAAAAAATCCATCTGATTATTTTGGAGATAGAAGAGATAACAGGTAAGGGCTAAAATGAAATTAAGCAGAAGACACCCTCTGTTTAAAAAAAAAAAAAAAATTGTTAAATAGCACTTACTGAATTGAGGTCCTGCTCATTTTAACCGAGCAAAGAATAAAAAACTTCCTGCAATTTGCACTTTCTAGGAAAGAAGCAGAGCATCTGCAAGAGATTAAGTTCCCAGCTTCATTAGTAATTCTAAATGGGCAACAAAGTACCAAGACTACAGCTGGTTCACATCAGAATAAAAAGTCTGAGGGAACTCCTTTTCCAGACTCAGATGAGGGGACCAAATGAACACACAAAGCTGTTCTGTGACAGCAGCTCAAGCCACTTATTTTTAAATTGTATTCTGATCATTCCTTAAATAAAACGAGGGAGAGTATGCAAAAAAAAAAAAAAAAAAAAGCACTGATAAATTTGCAGTAAAATAATTTGTCTTCATCTGTAACTGATATAGTTCCACATTAAGTGCAAATGTTTTGCAAAACAGGGGCTTTTTTTTTCTTCTTAATATTTACAAGAATCAGAGTAACATAAGAAAATTACCAGAGAGCATGTACAGTAGCTGCAGCTTATAAAACATACCGGTAATTGTACCTTGTGATTTATAAAGAGAATCAACGCAGGATTCAGATAACTAACTGAGAAGGGTAAAGAGGGCCTCAGAGCAGAGGACAAAAAAATTCACATTTTCTACATAAAAAAATACAGGTCTCAAGTCTCTGAGAACAGAGAAGATTCAAAGTCTTTGAATGATGGGGAGAAAAAAAAAAGCCCAAAATTGAAATGGAACCCTAGAAGCAAGGAGAGTACTTTATTTCACTAGACCAATCTTCTTTGCTTCTGTCTCGTATATCAACAACCTCCACATTTTGACTATGAAAACTTCAGCTTCTTCATCTAGTACCTGTAGGAAATACACATTTTATAGATTATTTTTTAGGTTAGACATTCCAGTTATAAAGACTAATTCTAGACACATCAGAACTACAAAGTAGAGGTAGTGTAATCCAAGTCAAGCCTTTGAGGGAGGCACTGGGCAAAACTTCAGTGAATTTGTCTGTCCTGCATTTGTCACCTGACTTGACTAATTATATACTTGTGTAATGCAGCTGTTGAGCACTAAGAGATAAAAGTATCAGTATGCTAGTCTCCAAAAGTGGCTTGGGAAGAGGCAGACACATGGCAGGCTTGGGAAGAATGTAAGAACAGGACATACACATGTAGTATTTTCCCTTAATTCTCTCCTAGTCTCTGCTCATTTTCAGCCTGGAACCTCCCTGGATATTTATTAAGTAATGTCTCAGTGGATTTCTCTTCCTTGAACTTATTATCCAGGCTTTGCTTGAATCCATGCAAACTTTCAGCATGCACATCATCTCTCAGGAAGTTCTCCAGGTCACCTACTAGTCACACTAAGAACAACCTACTAACTTCTGCTATGAATCTGGCTCCTACCAACTTCGCCTCCAAATTTCCTTATTGGGAGACAGTGAACAATTAGTTTTTATTCACCTTTCAGTTTCTCTCTTCCAACAGCAGGCAAAAAAGAGCTTTTACTCTTCTAGAGAAAAATCACCTTTTGCTCATTAATTAGGAATAGACCCACCAAGCCACTAATTATAAAAATCTAGTTATAAGAATGATAAGGAATAAAAGTTTATATTTCTGATACAGTTCTGTTATTGTTGATTCTTACTTCTACTGTTAGGGACAGAATCTTTGTTCCACATTTCTGAATACTGAGAAATTCTGAACAGGGATCAGTAATTTCTACCTAGATGCTGTAACTGCAAAATCGTGACTAGCATGAGCTGTTCAATCAAAACAGCTTTCATACCTAATGCGTGTTTTCTATGCATGTTCCATGAACACCAAGTATTTCTGTTATGGACTCCTACTATTTTGCAGAATTGGCTATTAGTATAGTGTAGAAGGTATATAAGTTACACAATTTCTGCTTACCATGGCGACATCATCCAGTATGCTCTGTGGTGAGCTGTGAGCCATAACCTGAAAGAAACAAAATGTTTTTAGACTGAAAACTCGGAGTAAACAATATAAACATCTTTGGACAAGAACCAGTTACTTCTCAAGGATTTGGAATGCTTTGCACATGCAAAAAGTATTTGCAGTTCATTAGTTCCCAGTATTAGCCAGGGCAAAAATTAGTATTAAACTATCAGATTCCATCATAGGGAGTGCTAGTTTATGGCTAGTTACTGAGGAACAAGTTCCAGGAAGCTCCACAGATTCAACAGGTTCTGTATTTGCTGCCTATTCCTACATCTCCAATTAAGCTCTCCTAATTTAAGGAATAAGCTCCCCTTCTTTAAGGAATAAGCTCCCCTTCCTTCAACATTGAATTCCTAATAGAAGACAAAGGCAAAATTCTCCCTGTCTCTCTCTTCATAACTGAATTTTCCATCTGCCTTTAAGTATTTCAATTTTTTTTTTTCAGAACCAAGTAAACTGTCTTTCAATACCAGAAAATGGTGCTATATATAAATATTTAAGGTTGGCAAATATTCAGCTTCTGGTTTTCACTTTCTACTAACCACCTGTGCCACAAAGCTATCACTTGCTTTGCCTCTCATACAGTAGCCCTGAAAGATAAACCAAGACAAGCCATTATGAATGTGAGTACCATGAAAGCTGAAAAGAGTTTTTGAAATTCCCTGTCAATGAAAAGCCATAAAGCTCTCTTGACAGATTTAAAAAGGCAAGTTATCAGAATTTAGTTTGTGATTTGATGGAAGAAGCTATGCAGAGTTTAGCTTAAACAAGTCACGCAACGGCTAAAAGCTATAGCAGAATGACTTCTAATGCTAACTCTAAAACCTTCATATTTGCTTACTCCTAAGGCAACAACAGCATCTAAAAAGCTTTTTAAGAAGTTAATCTAGTTAATCAAAAAATGTATGTAAAACCAAGCTACTGGCTTCCCCCCCCCAAAATTTACAAAAATCCTATTTTTAAGTTAAAAATATTAATGGCCAATGAGATATTAACTCTGAAATCTAACAATAAAACTATTAGTTAAAATAGCTGCTCTTGTCAACTGCTCATTTCTTCATCAACTTCCATATGTTTATCTAACAAATAACAGAGAGCATCTAGCATGCACATATTGTGCAAATGCATTAAAGGAGGTAACTCAAAACATTAGGGTACATACTGATTCCAGGCACACCAACTGCCTCTGCTGACCAGTACCATAATTACAGAGAAGCTAAGAACAGGCTGCCTTCAAATACAGATACTGCAGTCATTGCCACAGCTTAAATAGGGACCAAAACCCAGACTTCACAAAGGAAGTGGAAGATACTAACCTTAGAACAAACAAAGTCAACTAGCGTGGCTTCTTCTTCACCAATATATTCTATTATTTTCTTGTTGATCCATGGTCTAATTCGACGTTCCATTAGTGTCTGGAAAAAGAAAAAAAACAAACCCCATCATTTCCATAAACTTTACTGTCTTGAAAGAATACTGCCAGATAGGCAGCTAAAGACCCAAACTGTTTAGCAGAAGATACATTTTGCTAGCAATGAGATAACCCTTAGCGATTTGGCATCTGCAAGTATTTCTGACAGCCATTCAAACATGTTTTTACAGGACCTTTTTTCCCCCGCTTCCATAACACTGCTAGACAATTTGTAGCAACAATTTAGGAGAGATCAAACAAAAATAAGCAGGCATACTTCAGAATAAGTATTATATATGGACAAGAAATACAGTACTCAAGTTTGATTCCATTTGATGATGATGCTTCAATCCACTGGGGTCCCAGGAACATTATTCTTCTATGCAGTTCCAAGGTTTGTTTGGAAAAATTATGCTTTTTTGTGAATGGTTAAGAGAAATCAACTTACTGAATCCACAATTGACCAGTCAAGAGGATAAGCAAAGAGCTCTGGTTTTGCTGTGGGAATCTTTTCAATGAGACTCTTAATATGTTTGCGTTTTTCTTCTGTGTTGACACTGCCTTTGATACTGCTTTTATCTTCTTCTCCATAATCCAGGGGGACAAGTTTCCTTTTCCGGGGTACATCATCACTGTCTTCGTCATCAAATTTATTGAAAACGCTATCCACAGCAAGCTTCTTCCTCTTTACAGCATTGGGCTGATTAGGACTATTGCAGGCACCTACAACCCAAAAGACAGAATACTATATTCACAAACTGCAACTGAAGCTAGTTTGCTCTTCACGCATTTCTTGAGTAATATTGGTTTGTATGTTATATAAACGTCTGTGAATGCCTAGCATCAGCGTTGTCATCTCTCAAACTCTTGTTACAAAAATAGCAAAAGAGGTAAAGATCTCAAAACGGAGTTTGTTCAAGAGTTTTGAAAAGCAGCATCTTCCTTCTCTGTCCTGAAACAAATTAGCACCCTCATTGAGGGAGGACTATAGCATAAGTTCAAACCCTAGCAGCGGCAGAGCACAGAAGTGAAAGGTTGCAATGAATCTAGCTGTGGGAAAACCATTAATCAGTTTGCCTAATATCATACAGTCTCTCTTCATTCAAGATCTAATACAGTGTGAGCTCAAACTGCAGCCCCAGTATAATTTAATCAAAATAATAAATAGTAAGTGCACAAACCTTCTGGAATACAAATATCCTCAAGTCTGCTGCTGAGAACAAAATTTTTTATAAACACAAGGAAACTGCGAAAGTACTAAGGAACTCTACACTCATGTTCCATTTGCATTTGTCATCAATTCATTGTGCTACTCTAAGAGGAAGAAAAAATAATCTAGTTTTCAGTTTTCTTCTTTTAAAAGGATCTTTGTGAATAAACATAAAAGCTACCTAGGGCTTAAATCTAACATATACTTAAATCTAGCATATACATCAATGAAAAGTAGCCATCAGTTTTAAAAAAGATATTTAGAGATCTATTAAGGTGAAAAAGCATGTGGAAATAACTAATCCCAGCTCAGAGCATTCCTAAAAAAATTAAGCCTTGAGGATGCCAAAACTTCCCTCCCTTTTTCCCCTCCAGATTTTGGAAGAAGAGAGATTTATAAAATGCATCTTCTGGATAGAAGTCAAGCACAGCATCTGGGTAATAATAGCTTGGTGTAAGTATGTCAAAACATACAATATATTTGGAAAAAAGTGTGCCTACTCAGCTCGCCATTTTTTTCATTCTGATCCCATATGGAACATTAAGATAAAACGTAAACTTGCCCAATTTGAGGCTAAGTCCTATTTTGGGCCGATGCTCCTCCGGCTGCTGTTGATCAGGTGAATTTTCATGAGGGATAATAATGCCACAGGGAGACTCATCACCAGGTGTGTTAGGGGTTGCATTTCCACTAGCAGAAGAAACAGATGGGGCAGAACTGATGGGTCGTAAGGTTGGTTTAAGGCAGGGCTTTTGTTCAGGCTCCTCCTCCTCTTCCTCTGGCTCTTCTCTTTTTTCCTCTTTTTCTGCCTTTTCGTCCTCTTCCTCCTCCGACTCTGGCTCTTGTTTTATTTGTGGCTGCCTACGCCGCTCAGCCTCCTGCTCCATCTACAACAAAACAGACAGCAAAAAAGCAGCTTTCTCAAAAACAGCACTGTTTGAAAAGTTTCTAAAGATCCTGTTTCCTAAAGAAGTCTCTGTTAGTCTGCATGCAACTACTGCCATTATAATCAGAAATACTGATTAATCCAAATTCGTTTTCAAACTCCATCCAAACATAGATCTGGAAAGTTGGTTTTTGTTTCCAGTGTTCTTACTGCTTATCTGGACTTCTTTTTAAGACAAAGTGAACAGAGAAAATATTATCAGATCTCTTATGCAATTTTGCTCAATACCACCAGAAAACTAAGGGCTCTTTTTTTTTCCTGTCAGACCAACAGCTACATACCCTCTGGAGTTCAGCGTCTGGATCTGGGTGTCCTTCTGCCAGAAGGCGCTGCCGAATTTCTTCTAATTCTTCCTTTTCCCTTTTCCTATCCCGTTCATCTGCTTCCATCTCTTTCTCCCTGTCTCGTAGCCTCTTCTGAAGAGCACTACCCCTACAAAAGATAGGGATTTTGGTACTTGAAAGAACATTCCAATGAGAACCTTGTAACACAGATGTTATCTTCCACTAAATGAAAATAAGATTCATAAGAGCCTCTTGTGTCCTCTGTTTTTGTAACAGAGGAATCTAACATACCAGTTCCCAACCTTACTATACAGAATTTACCTCATCAAATTAAACAGATTTAGAGAATGTGACTGCCGGTCATCTTAGAAAAAGAAACACATTATTTTATAGGTTTTTAATTCACAAGAACCAGTTCTGCTAAATTAGTTTGATGCAAATTTTAGTTAGCCCCATGCTGAAGGATCTTCCCCATCCTTTACAGAGTTAACAAGCTTGTTCTTCATACAACTTCCTTGTAGTAAATTTTAGAGGTATACTTGATCCTTTCTCCCTGCCCCCACCACCTTATTTTGGCACTACACTGACCTCTGCTCCGCCTCACCCACAAGTTAAGCGATAGGAAGGAGCAGCTACTCCCAAGCATTAACAAGTAGTAGTAAGGAGCTCCTCTTTTCCCTCTGGCACTTATCAAGTGACACTGAAATAATGTAGGTAATTATATAACCCTTACGCCACCACATAATCAGTCAAATATAACTCCTTAAGCCTCTGCCAACAAACCCCACAACTGTGTTAAAATGAACAATGAAGATTTTATTGTTAGGAATCAATACAAAGATACCTGTAGTATTTTGGATCATCTCTGTCATCATCATAATCTTCTAAGAATTCTTTTAACCGTTTAGCTTCTTTTGCCTGCAAGAAATTGAACACAAGTAATGTTATAAAATGATTTCTGGTTTTCTCTCCAGGATTAAAATTTAGTCACGTTATTAGTAAGTTCATTTTATATCTACTATGCTTCAAACTAAAAATACAGAGTTTTCCAGAGAGAAAATGAAAAGGTTTTGGAACTGCATCATCTTCCAGGAATCTGTCAACTTGCTATCATATGTTCAATAGCAGACAGTACATCCATTAGGTCCACTGGCATCATGTCTGTGATTTGCAGACTACTGCTCTTTTATTAGCATTTCAAAGGGTTTTAAAATATACCCTATCCCGGTTTTGTTTGGGGTTTTTTTGGTTAGGTTTTTTTTTGTTTGTTTGTGTGTTTGTTTTTTGGTGGTGTTTTTTTTTTTTTTTAACGTCACAAAGGAAGAGAATCAAAGTTCCTGTTTTTCAAATCCGTAAGTCTGGTATTGGATATTTTAACATAGCAGCTTAAGTGTATTTTATTAATACTGTTTTGTTTCAATAGCTGTGCTTTTTAAAAGATTTAGTTATGCACAGAAATAAACCTAATGGATATTTCTAGGATAAGCGCTCTCCTGCTGTGTTACTAATCCAAACCATGTTGCACTGTATTAATACACAAGGCCCAAAACTGAAGGAGGCGAGGGGGACAGAGGTGGTATTTTTTCCCCTCTCTGATAAAATGAAAAAGAACACCAAAACAAATCAAAACACCAGTTCTTTAAGGAGAATATAAATGACATTCTAAGCAGTATCTAATCAGTATCTTTAAACCAACACTAAGATATTTCTATGCTAATGACTTCTGAGAAACAAATTACGATTATGGTTGTAAATTCAGCACAAAATTTAACACTGCTCTCTGCAACTGCCATCCATAGCTAGCATCCAGGAAGATAACGAACAGAAAATATCCTTGAGCTATTCTCAAACTTTTTTTCCCCTCAAGCATTTAGGAGGAAAAATTAGATTCCATGTAAACCAATGTGTTTTCTAATTCTCTTTTTTCTCTTTTTTTTTCTCTCCTTCTTTCCTGTGTCCCTTTGCATATTTTGCTTTGAAGCAATTCCCAATCCATCTGCTACTTAGAACTCACTCATAATTCTCCCAGAGAAGGACAGAAGATATGAAATGAAGTAACACCACCATAATTTAAAATAACTTCTTTACGCTTTAGCACAAAACTATGAGATTACAGAAGTATCTATCTTCCAAAGGCATCTTTTTGGACAAAACTTCCAAGCGTTACATTGATAACTGTGATAATTTCACAACTAATGAACTAAAGACAGACATTTACAAAGTGCTTAGATATATTACAGAATATTATATCATATATTATAGAAGGTTCAGGCACATGAGCAGGTTGGAAGTAGAAAGACTGGTCTAGTTCCACCTGCATGACATAGAACATATAGTAGGTTTTACTACAAATCTGACACAAATACAGGTTACAGATGTAATACTGCATGATGATCAGGCCACAGTATTTTGCAGCCGCCTACGTCTCTTTCTTTTGCCTTCACAAGACCAAGCCACTAGACTTTGTTTTCCAGACTCTCAATAGTACTTCAACTTATCAGACATCTTCTGTTCCAAGTCTACTAGCATTTTTTTTGTATAAACACATACACGGTGTTTACACAAAATGAGAGCTCTACAACTATCCATAAGGATAGCAGTAGAATGTTCCATTCTAAATGGGACCCAAAGAACAAGGGGGAAAAGTTACAAGTAAAACTATAAGCCTTACCATTTCCCTTCTTCTTTCTTCTTCCCTTTCAGCCTCTTTCTCATATTCTCGACTTTTCTTCCTTTCTCTGATTTCCCAGTTTTTAAGACGCTACAACAGAAGAAAAAAACACTCACTCCAATCGCAAGAACATTAAGAACAGTGGTACTACTTTGGAGTTAAGTCTGGATTATTGTTTAAAACCAACTGCATTAAAATTAAGCAAATTATTTATTTGTAATTTAAAACACCTAAATAAGAAGTCCAAAGTTGTTCTGACAGTGACTTACATATTCTGCCCCAATTTATGTAGTCAAAGGATAAAAAACGTATTTAGGAAAATGAAAGGGAGAAAGAATGATGTATTTTATAGTTGAAGACTTATTATCACACCTCAGAAACAATTTTTTCCTTAAGGAACCTTAAAAATCCCAACCTACCTCTTGATACGCAGCTTCCTTTTCCCGCAGTTTCCTCTCTAGTTTTCGGCGTTCATAGGCATCTTCTTCATCTTCTTCTCGATCTCTCTTCTTATCCTTCTCCCGTTCTCGTTCCCGCTCGCGTTCTCTTTCCCGTTCCCGCTCGCGTTCTCTTTCCCGTTCCCGCTCGCGTTCTCTTTCCCGTTCCCGCTCGCGTTCCCTATCTCTGCTTTTTTCTCTGAAGGAAGGAAGAAGTCCAAAGTTAAGGGCAGAGCTTTCCTCTCAATCAAATGATTTAACATCTAATACATAATGCAGTATTTATAGGATCTTGCAAGTTACTCTTCTGCAGTTGTAACAAGATGATTAGCGATATAGCAATGGGCATAAATCAATACTTCTAATATATTCAAAAACCCATTTATCTAAAAGTACTTGTTTGAGCACTAGCCATTGAATAGTGAAATCTACAGAAACTAAGCGTGAGCACATGGCAGTTCTTATCAGATTGTGTTAGTAGTTCTCCATAAACAAGCGACAGCTAAAAACCCCACAAATAAAGGGTATGCTTAATAAATCCTTCATGTTTACATGGCTTACAGACAACTTGAACCCTACTGACAAGATGATTTAAAGTGAAACAGCTATTTTTTTTTATGGTGAAGAGGGAAAAAGCAGCATCTAGAGCCTGAGATGATTAGTCACAGTTTAAGATTGAAAGAGGAATGCCCTTGCTTTTATTTAAAAAAAAACAACAAACCCCCACAACACCCCACCCCCCAAAAAAACCCCAAACCAACCAAAAAAAAACCCCAACCCCAAACCCCAAGAAATCCCACATAACAAATGAAAAGGTAAAATCTACTTAAGCTAAAAGATACCACAGACATAAGAGAAACTCAAGTAGGAATAAAGCTACCCATGAAAATAGAGATCTGAGAGAGAACCAGTATGCTTAAGTCCTGGTTGGGTGGTGCTTACTGCATATTGCAGCCCTTATATTCCTGTGCTGTGGAGGGAATCAAGTGTTCTTACCATTTGTGTAAATACAGCATTTCCTACAATTTTTATTTCCTGTTTTTACTCTGATCTTCCAAAAGGACCATTCTCTTTCGAACGGCAGCTGATCTGCTGAACTATACGGGCTTAGTAAACAGTACTAGGAAAAACTGAAATAAATAGCAACTCAAGTGCATTTACCTTGATCTGCTCCGATCCTTGTTGCGATCTGAACTCCTTTCACGGTCTCTGTCACGATCTCTGTCTCGTTCACGGTCTCTGTCTCGGTCCTTAGTTCGGTCACGATCCCTATCTCGCTCCCGTTCACGCTCCCGTTCCTTCTCCTTCTCTCGTTCACGCTCCCTCTCTCTTTCACGCTCCCGCCTTTCTCGTTCACGCTCCCGTTCCCTTTCTCTTTCTCTGCGTTCTTTTTCAATTTCCTGTCTTTCTTTCTCCTTTTTGCCTTTTTCCTCCTCCAGTTTCTAAAAACCAACAAGAGAACTTTCATAGTTAGTTTTGCAGTTACAGGAACTGGGTATTCCCGGCGCAACACACAAGGCTGGTAATGGAAATACCAAAACCGCCACTGATTTTAAAATATTAAATAGGGTTTGGTGGGTATTTTTTGGAACTCATAAGTATGAAATCAAAATGCAGCAATCACAAGACTAAGTTTCGTGCAAAAGCATAGATCTACACAGACCAGCAATCTCCAACCTTAGCAGAGTAGGGCTGGCCTCATATTATAAGCTGACTAAACTGCACACACACAGTGCACTGTCAGTCATGATTCAGGTGGGCCACAAATTCCATTGGCCCAATAAGCCACTTGGATACAAGCAAAGTGAACTTCTAGCTGATAAAATTAATTCTGTTCAACTAGGAAAATATATTTCAGTGGAATGCTTACTGGGACAGTGAGTTATTTCCCAAAAAGTCTTGGCAGACCAAAACCGTCCTACATGAAAACTTGGGTAAAGAAATTTATCCACTTACACGTAGTGCACGTGGTTAAACAGTGAAGAGAGCTGCAACCTCTCCCCTTTTCCCTCCCTAAAAAGTTCTAACAGTTCATTGATAAGAACTGGGCTCTGCAGAATGGAATCCTTAACTTCCACCACTGCAAGATGGAGAGAGTTAAAAAAAAGGTTGGAAATAGCTCTTTTGAAACACAGAAACTAAAGGGTTACCTGCTACAGTTTTACTAAAAATTGTACAAAATTGCCACTTTTTTTTTTTTTTTCAATTAGAAACAGTTCCTATGACCAGAATTCCTATAAGACAATAGAAAATACATCAACAGAATGATAGATAAATCCATCCTTGGAAGCAATTGTTATGTGTTAACTTACAGATGCTGTGCTAGGACATGGACCGCCAACACTGGATTAACCTTGCCTATAAGCTATGTTTCTGGGAGGAAGAGCAAGTACACGGTTCACAAATATACCAAATAACAACCAAATATACCAAATTTCAACCTGATGGATGCCAGAATACCACTTTTTTGAACAAATATTGAGCAGAATAAACAGGTTTATCCCCTTTGGCTCCACGTTTACCATCACTGAAATGAAATTAAAAACTGGAACAATGAAACAGCATTTTCTCTGTTTTTTTTTTTTTCTTTTCTTTTAAACAAAGCATTTAAGACAACTTTAAAAAGCAATCTTACCTGATAAGTGTTCTTCTGCCATAGGCACAGGGACCAGAGAACCGACAAAGGATTACAGAAGTAAAGCTAATTCACTAGTGATTAATGTATCCAGTGAAACTACGCTGCATTGATAGCACAATACAGGCAAACCAATGTTGGATACATTGAAATCACAAAAGGAAAAAGGGACTAAAAATGGTAGGAGCTGGTAGAAAACTGGTATGAAAAAACATAACTTAGATTCTACAATATACACTGGGCTGAAAACCAATTTCTAAAGGACTGTATTTTACAGGAGCTTTACAGTGTTAAACCTCAGTACGGTCAGACGTTAAACTAGGTTGTCAACTTTTAAAAATCCAACTTACCTCAAATTTCATATAAAGAAAAGTTTACATACTGAAGTGGTTGATACTTACAGGTTATCTTAGATGTTCCAATAGAAATTTCTTTGGTTGAACTCCTGCTTTTTTGCCACTCTCAAAAACTTTGTTCGTGGTGAGATTTCTCAAAAGAGTGGGTTGTTTTGTTTTTGGTTTGTTTTTTTTTTTTTTTTAATATATTCACACAAGTGTGACTATACACACACAAGTCTTGGTGTATTAAAAACCACTTTGTAGGTCCGCTTTCTTAAAATCCAATTGAAAAAATGAATTGGTCTATTTCGTAATCAAAATCTGACCTCATCAACTTCTATCAGCCTAAATAAAAAGATCTGAAAGGGTAATGGGATGGGAACGGTATCAGATAAATTGAAGTAATGAACAGAAATGAACAGGTAGAAGAATTATAAATCTTACCTTGAGCTCTCTTCAGACTCGTCCGTGCTGTAAATGGACGCCCCCTGCAATGCTGATACCCTGACAGTCTGTGGTTATTGTTTTATAAACTCATACCAAAAACATGCAAAGGTTCACTGTGCTCACTAGTTAGCTGCTAAAGATTCAACAGCCCCTTTTAAACATATCCAATATACACAATGACTACTTTCAGTTGATTTTTAATGTTAAGAAACACAAAATAGCCCCCCCACAATGATACAGATTAAAGGCAGTAAAATGCCCAACAGCTTCTGAAACAATGAAGCATGGTTTTTGTTTGTTTTGTTGATTGTTTTTTAAAAAAACTTATTACTTGTTTGCATCTTAGTACCAGTGACAACTTGGGGCTTGGAATTGAACACAACTCTACTGAAGTTTCACCACTGACCGGCTTCACATTCAATTGCTGAGCTTCTCCAGATGACTTCTTCTACAATTTTTCCCCCGGTTTTTATCTCCAACAACTTCAGTCAAGAGAAGAACTGAATACGTGTACATACAACAACGTGTAGTCACTTGTGTTTACACTGATACAGTTGCGTGAAAACATGGTACCATCCCCAGTGACTGCATGTGGTAAAGCTGAATAACACGGGCATACTTCACCTTGCTGTACCTTCAACATTTTCTTTAATATTGATTTGGGGGTATTGTGAAATAAAAGTGTGTGCTCAAGAGGAGCTTGCTGATACCTCCCTAGGCCAAGGACCATTCCAGTCTTGTTGGGGGAAAAAATAATACCAACTTTAAGCTAAACATTAAAATAAGAACATTACATGCATAGTTGTGCTTTACTATCCGCAAGTATTATTTTCCAAATCAGAAACATTCACAGGTGCACTAGCATTAGTGGAAACTTCTGTAAGTGGGAACCCTGAGGTGGGACTTGATGTGCACAAACATTTCCAAGCCAGTTACCCCTTTGCATATTTTTCTGAGGGGGCATCCATAAGTATAATAAAAAACAGAAGCTCATACTTACATCCTATTCCATGTTACTTTCCAAGCTGTGAGTTTCATCTTGCATTAGTCACCATATGATCTCTATCATAATGGTGGGGGTCAATGAATAGATTAGCTTTATGGGAATTTACAGTTCTTCCATGCATCTAAAGTTTGGTAAGTCTGGTAAGCACTGACCTAGTTTTAATCTTCCCCCACTCTTAACTTAGAACTATTAAAATAAAAGACTTAAATTTAATTCAAGTTTCAACTCTTCATAAAATCTTGGATTATGTTACAAATCTACCTACAGAAACACACTCAAGTGTATGTCTTATACTGCAGCCCCGTTTATCCTTTAGTTATAAATATCTTGACTTAATGTATGTGTAGAAACTTAAGTTGCCTTTATTCACGTTAAAGTGAGAAGACTGCAAAATACTCAGTAGCAATCAAAGTCTTAGCATAAAGATGTCAAGGGCCACTTTAACGTGGTAGTTGTCTTTTTTTGACTTGCAAAGAACTATATGTATATTAAACCTAATATAAACATCATTTTAAGTGATATTGCAATGTACTGCTAAATTTTATAATAGTGGTTTTTTGGATTTTGAAAAAGCCTAATTTGTATCAAGTGCAAAAACAAGAATACTACCTTGTGTGTGTCTCTGAATTTACTGATCTCTCTTGATATCAGGTCTCTTTTGTCTTCCTCCATTTCTATAGCATTTATATCCTCCTAAAAAACAAGGGGGACAGGAGGAAAAGCATTAAGAGCCATCTGCACAGACACAGGAGAACAAGAGAAAAGCTGAAGGTTAGAAGTTTTCAACCGGTCTTGCAAGAGATAAATAAAGTCCTTCTGCAGTACCAAACCTGACAGTCTGATGTTAATGAGTGAAAAAAAAAAAAAAAAAAAAAATCAGATGGACAAGAGTCACAAATCTGGCAACTAGCAGTAAACATAGTCATTGTCAAAGCCTACAATGTAAACGAACCTTGGTGATGAGTGGATAAGGTATCAGTGGGGCCACTGGAAATCTGCGGAAAATCTGCGGAAAAATCCACGGAGATTTTTTTTTTTAAAAATAGATTGCACACTACTCTGAAAAACAATGCTTTGTATGTTTGTACTATAAAGCAATATTGTATTGCTGTGATCTCATTTCTTTGATTCAACAAAATTACAGAAGAACCTCGCTAATTCTCCCTTCTCTGAACTACTTAAAATACATAGTGAGGTCTCATGTTAGTAAGACTTCACTGAATTACAAGTGTACTACAGGTTATTAGTACGCTATGGTAGCATCATAAACAAGACTAAGCTACACTTGCCAATATAAATGATCAGTATATTTGTGGTGGGTATGTCTTGATGTTATTTACTCGCTAATTCGCAAAATTTGGTAGATTGCACCTAACAACTAATAGTTAGTGCGAATTAGCGAGGTTCCCCCGTGCTTGAAATTGAAAACCAGATTCCACTCACTCTCAGTTCCCCGCACACATTTTCAACTCCCCCACATCAGTCATGCCTTCATCCAGAAGAACTAACAGACTCTGCTGCTAACACCAGCGGGAGTCTTCTTCACACCAAGCTCTTCAGGAGACAAAAGCCCCAAAGCTGGTGAGTTTCCCTGCCCTCCCCATGCCCCCCCCCCATTATATATCTGCATCCATCTTCCCTTCCCCCCCCCCCCTCCACAGTCCTTCTCTTCCCTCTCCTTTAAGGACAAGAGAGCAACGAGCTAGGACCATCTCTTCACTCCCACCTCTATCCACACAGGCCAAAGATGGCAACTTCCAAGCTTCTTCTCCTCCTTCCCAGTATGGGAAGGGTGATGGGGTGTAATTTCAACTCACAAGTGCTATGTATTCAGAAAGAGCTTATTTGTCTACTTGACTAGCTCAGATTGGTCAAATTCTATGTCATACAGAGCTAGCAGAATACCCCTCTGTCCCAGGGACATACTCAGCACCCAGCTCTTCCAAGACTGCAATGGTCTCTTACAATGTTTAACTACCTGACATTTTTCATGGCCATATATATATATATGTACCCACAGGAAAATACACATTGTAACAAAGCTTGTAACAAAAAATACAGCTGACAGCATTAGACAGTGACTCATTTGTAAATTCTCATCCAAGACAGCATCTTCTCCCAAAGGGAAGGAGAGGAAAGAAAAACAAATTCTCAGCTCAGCACTCTTATACCTCAGGTCAGCCATGGCTAACAATGTCGTGGGGAAGATACACTCGCTCCCTGAGGGAGATGTTGCTTCTTGCACCACACTTAAACTCCATAAGCATTTGAAACTGCATTATTGCCTTGGAATAGGTACTTTGCAGAAGGCTAAGCGGGCAAAAATCTTGGTCAATGAATTTTCCAATCTCTTTCATATCAGGTGCAGAACGGTAGGCATGAAAGCCTGTTTTCGCATGGTTAGAAATGCGGCTGGAAAAGCTAAGTCTGAGTTTGCTCATTCTTATTCCCCCTTCTCCAGTTTGTTTAAATCCATAAAAAGGTCATCCACAGAAGCAGGTCTAAACCAGAACATTCATTCCTGCTTAACAGGGTTCTTTTTGCATTACACAATATATGAAAACCAGCTGATCAAATCCAGCCAAATTGAGAGGTGCGTGTAAAAGTGATTTTGTAAGGCAGGAAGATTACAATACGCCTTTCATCACTGAAAGATCCCTCCAAGGTTTGTGAGGTACACATATATACAACTAGTGAAGTGCTTCCGCATCTGGGGAGACAGCTGCAACCAGTTGGATCAAGGCGCACTACAAAAATGCACAGTATAAGCAGAGAGAAGAATTTTGTCAAAAACTACCAGAGCAAATTCCTGCCATTACAAAAGCGCCCTGGCACTTTCAATGGAAATGGACGGTATGCAGGAACTCTTTACAGTTGTTTTTTCTCATCTGAAAAACCCTACATGCACATACAGATTAAACTGCACTAAATTCAGTATTTCCACCTTCAGAGGGATGAAAGGTCAGTTCAATCCTGCCCAGATTCAAACCTGTTCTTCCAAGAAGTCTAGGTGCTTAGATGCCTAAACCATCCTGAAGGGATGGTGTCTATAACTGACTATCTTTCAGCTTAAAAAAAATGAAACTGCAGCTGACATCAATGCTTGTTGATTTGTTTTCTCATCAGGAGTTTAGGTTTAAAGTATTTGCACAAGGTTTGGCCATTATATAAAGGTGAGTTGAAGAAAAATCTGTTTTGTCCAAAATCAAAACACATACGTCCTCCTTCTTTTCCTTTTTCTTCTTCCTGGGGTGAGAGTCAGATTCCTGGGAGGGGGCATTGAGCTCGCTGGAATATTCTCGTATTAAGACTTCAATGGCCCCTTTAATTATCTGATCTCTTCTTTTCGTTTCCTCATCCAGTGCTTCATCGTCATCATTTGTCGTCTCTGGTCTGGAGTTCTAAGGAAAAATGGCAAAGTAACAGGAATCAATAAATTGAGAATAATATTAGTTTTATTTCAGAAGTTCACTTTTGATCATCACATTCATGCCCCTACAGTTTGGGTTTACTAAAAAAAAAAAAAAAAAAAAAAAAAAACAAAAACCCCAAAACACAACACCACAACAAAAACAAAAAAAAAACCCACACAAAAACCAAACCACCTACAAGTAGTTATCAATTGCATTATTTTAGTCGGATCTTTTCACACTGGCAATACGATAGGGACCACATAGTTTTATGTGTGGAATGGCTGCAGATAGCAAGTGCAGGACCGCATAATAAAATAGAACAGATAAATGGTGATTAAGGTGGTAGACAGGAAAAGAGAAAGCACACGCACGATCACAGAAAGGCAATCACTATAGTCCAGCTCTTGGTCAGAGGTTTCTGCCTTGTATCCTCCAGAACTTCAAATCATTTCAACAGCAGTTCCTTAAAGCCTTCTACTCGAGTGCCATGCAATACAAATGTCTACCTATAACTTTCAAGCTGCAACTTGTAATGGGAGAACTATATTAAAGAAACATTGTTAGGGAAACCATTCCTTGCACAGCAAACATTTTCTTATCATTGTCGATCAATTACTTTGTAGTTCCTCATCTTTTTCCACTTTCCACCTTGTAGGGAGGAAAGGGAACGCACACGAAGAGCATTTCACTACATGTCACATGAAAGGGTAGAACAACGATTTGCATACTCAGCAAGGTAGCCCACCTCTTGGTCCCCTGAATCTTTTAGAAAAATGGAATCTCACCTGAGAATCCAGCTGGGTATCCCATCAAGCAATAGGTGGTGGGTGAAGTGAGGGGGAGGGAAGGGTCTGATGGAGCAGCAGCTAAGAATGAGGGGGAAGGGAGGATTCAGTTGGAGCTGAAGAAGCTGCCAGGCCAAGGAGGAGCAGGCTGAAAAGAGCTAGAAGGCAGTGATAGGGAGCGGAACTGAAGAGGTCCAGGGAGAAGAAGTGATCAGGGACAGGAGCTAATTAATAAAGGTTTGCTTGTTGTGTCTCTATAAGAAATTGTGTTGTACTGTACACCTTTGATTTCTTAATAAAAAAGATTCAGAGTTGCAACTTTTGGATCTGAGTAGCACCAGCACACCAATGATGGTATGAAGGGAATCTCAAGCAGTACGATTACAACACGCTTCAATATTCCTCGACAATTCACAGCCTTTGTATCACCACAAACAAAAAAACCCGTTTGGAGCTAATCTCACTCGACAGTTCAACGGAATTGGCACATACCGCTGTCTTCACCAAAGCCACAAACAGTACCCTCTGCTTTATTACAATCAATCCCCTAGGATTCATTGTAACCCACAGGAGCTCACAGAAAACAAAATTCACAAGAGATGTACAAGAACTCCACTGATACTTCAAGCTTGTTTATAGTATCAGCTGTGAAGCATAGTATTGCAGGTGATGCCAACAGGAAACAAGGAAGTATGGAATGGAAGAGGCAGTCGAATCAAACCCTTACCTAGGTTAACAGCTAGTACATTACTCCATTCAAAACCCATGAAGTTAGCACTCTGTTTTACCAAGCCACTGCATCTAATCCCATACACTGGGTACTCAGTCAAAATTGTATCAAGTACTTCAAGTCATCATTATGCCTCTAGTTTCGGTTAAATAAAACGAAATAAAAGTACTTGTGTTCCCACTGTATTTTACACACCTTTAAGAACAATTCTAAATTGGAATATTAAAAATTTACCTGCTACTGTGTGATTAGTATTTTTAGTTTCCTAGCCTCTTCTCACTTTCATTTTACTGAAAACAACTAAGTACTATCTTAAGGCATATGCAGAACTTTAAAATAGTTAGAGACCAAGCCCAACAACTTGATTGTGATGTGAAATATATTATTTTAGCAAAGAAATAGATAAAATTCATTTTAACGCAAATTTGTCAGTTAAGTATCTTTGTATCTCACAAGGATTCAACATACCAAATATCTGCAATTATTCCCGAACAGATCCTTAGCTCTAGAAAGGAACGGTACAAAACCAAACTTCCCCATCTACTAAATGTTTGTAGTTGCCCACTGCCTGATAACTGCATCATCTACTGAATGATCTACTTCTTTCCTTTTCATTAATCTGTTCTAGAAGACCATCAGTGAAGGGGAAAAAAACTCCAGTTCTCCTCAGACAGCTGATTTACAGACTCTGACAGAGTGCTTCTAGAGTTTATATACTTTCAACAGTTTCTAAACAAAAATGAAGCAACAGAATCGTAAGGTAGAGCACGTATTACTACACTTCAGAATGAATTACATAATTAATTCTAGAGATTCAGTTGTAGCTTACAGACAAGTTTGAATGCTGGTGAATTAAGAGCTTACACTTCACTGCCTTTCAACGTATCATCAGACTCAATAATGTGATTCTGGCAAAATCCTAAAATGAATTAAGGGCAGAGACAAGAATAGAAACTAAGAGACACACTCACAATCTGATCTAGCAAGTATATTACATTGCCCTCCTGCCAAAAAAACACAAGTCACACATTATATACGTACCCCATTAGAAGCCTTTTTCTTTGCTTTCCATTCATCTAGCTGAGCCTTTGTCTTTGCATCAACTTTGACTAGCAGCTTCTTCTCTCCAATCTGGAGGTCATGGAGTAGTCTCAGTGCTCGTAGTGTAGATTCTGGTTCTTTGTACTCACAAAATCCAAAGGCTGAAATGGATGATTGAAATGAAAAGTAAAAGTGTTAAAGCTCTTCAGGTATTTTACTTTGTGTAAATAAAGTGTTTTGAATCAATAAACTTGGAACACAGGCACTTCTTTTTTTAAAGCCAGGAATACACATCATAAAAAGTCAGAAAGATCATTCACTGCATTAGTCTTTGCTATAACTAACGGCCCAGTGAATAAAGTGAAAGCAATACATACATTGTAGATGCCCCATCCCTGGAAACATTCAAGGTCAGGTTGGACGGTGCTCTGAACAACCTGATCTAGTTGAAGATGTCCCTGCTCATTGCCGGAGGGGTGGACTAAATGACCTTTAAACGTCCCTTCCAACCCAAACTATTCTATGATTCCATGATTGTGTTTGCAAAGCTTTCGATATGTCTTCATATAGACTGCCTGCCTTAGTTAAGGCAGACATGTCTCAGGTGGATTTGCAATTGTCTGAAGACCAAGGACATCAATCAACAGCTCATTGTTAACCTAGAGGGATGAGTAGGTCAAACTAGGTTCTTTACAACAGTTACAGGAAGTTGTAAATGAGAAAAACACTTTACGAGAGCAAAATAAACAAAGTATGGTATATAAGAAAGCTGAAGAAACTGAATTACATCTTGAAAAAGAAAAAAAACAACCTAGGGAAGATACGAAAACACTAACAGCAAAAAACAGGAACCAAAATTGTTTCCTGTATCCACTGGAGAAAGGTCACAAGAAAAAAAAAAAAATCAGTTCAATTTCACAATAGGGAAGATCAGGAAAACCTCCTTAACAGAGAAGGATCATACATAGTAATGGAAGAGACTATTAACAGTGTTTCAAATATGCTCCTTTGGAGGCTAAGTCTAAACTGGTAAACCTTTCTCAGGGACGGTCTAAAAACCTCCCGATTCAGTCTCAGAACAGAAAGGTGAGAAAAATTAGGCCCCAAGACATTTTCCCATTTAACCTTTCTCAATTTTATTTTTTTCATTCTGTCTTGATTCCAAGGCTAGAAAATACTAGCCCTTTACTAGGAAGTATTTAGCAGTTAAATATCATATACAGTATCTTAAAATGTAAAAGTATTAAGAATACTAATGTGTCAGACATTTAAAAAGCTGCCAGGTAATAAAAACAAAGAGTCTGATTACAGAGTTTGAAAAGTACAAAAAATTACCTTGAAGTTTTCCAGATGCCCCTTGTACTCTCTTCCAACTCAAAACCAAGCCACATTTCTGCATTGAAATAAGTATTATTAATTAAATATTATAGTGTATGTTCAAAACATTACAAAAACTTAACCCCTTTTTGCAAAAAATGACATGTAAAAAGGGTAATCACTACTAAAAATGTGTTCATTGACACGTACAGCTTAAAAAAGCTGTACTCTTCACTCACTGGCTTTAAACTCAAGTGTAATGGACTCCTATTCCAGTGAGTGGGACTAACTCTGGTTTTAGCTTCAATCCACTGCTTGTGAGTCATTACTTCATTCAACAGCCAGGAATGAAATTTAACAAGCAGTCCACTGTACTTACTGCTAGAAGCTGCCGTATGAGCATGTCCGAGGCCTTCTCAGAAATGTTCCCTACAAAAACAGTGGTAGTGGGACCGCTGTTTTCATCATTTTCTTTGTTCTTTAAGCCAGGATGTTCTTTCCTGGCTCCCAAATGTTTTCCAACCATAGACACCGTGGTAGGAACTAATACCTAGAAAGAGGAGGAGAGTGTGTAAAATAAAGTGTTGAGGGGTTTTTTTTGTTTGTTTGTTTTTCTAAATTTAAATCCATAAGATGAAGGGGTTGGGAATGCACATGTATTTCAGAATTATATTTTCACACAAACCTAAGTTAAGCTTACAGAACATGACACAAATAAGTGGTTCAGGCTTCAACATTTTATACAACACAAAAAAGACTGCCATTTTCTGGCAAAGACAGACAGAAAAAAATGTGTACTTGAACATGGCTACTGGAAGGTCTCAAGGTGAGCATACAGTAACATTAGATATTATTTCTTCTACAAATAACTAATTTGCAACATTTGAGTCACTCGAAGTTGAAGTACCTTACCTAACAGTGTAAAAAAGCAAGCTGCAAATAGAAAATTAACTCTGACTCAAAAGGCTTCAATGGACACATGACAGGTCTTAAAAGCTTTCACAGACTGAATAAACACTACTGTTTTATTTAATCAATACACAACCCAAAGCCTCTTTGGGTTAAGGAGCAAACCTTTATAAAATAAACCATACAGAGATAGGCACGATCTGTTCCATTTTGCTGGACCTCTCTCCTTCCACCTATGATTTAATGGTACATATGCACCAAGTCAAAATTATTTTAATCAGAAAAATGAATAATGCATTTGTTCCAGCATCTTTGTCTTAAATGTACCAGTTACTATGAACATATCCTCCTGTAACAGACAATATAAGCTATCAAAAAATCCAGTATTTTGGGGAGATTTCACTTACGCAAAAATCTTAGAAATGGTAATTCACCTTGAAGACAAGAAGTAACCTTTGTATTTTTAAAAGTGTTTTTTTCTGCCCCATAAATCATAAACCTTCCTTCTAACTAGACATTAGTAAGACAGAGACCTTTCTCTCATATGCTCTTCCATAGATGCATATTACATGCAACTATTCCTTCCCCTGCAACATGGGGAAAGAGAGTTTGTTTACACACCTTTCTGGCCTTACAAATCTGAATGCCTCCAGAGTACTCTGTTATGCCAACAAACTCAAAAGCAACAGACCTGGAATCTAACTGATCTAACTGTACCGCACAGGAAGACCATGCATGACGCGAAGGCAAAGCCTAAATCATTGTATTTGACAGAAGTACATCTTCTTGCAAGAACAGTAATTGCTTCACCTTCGCAGCTAGCAGCTCCAGACATCACTTCAAACTTTGTCTAGGTCAGAAATTACCATAATATTTGCATATTAGCTGCATTTAAAGTGAAGCATTTCCTTTCATAGTATGAATTCTGATGGAACAGAGCAAAACAAAAACGCTGTTAACATCCACTTTTACTCTCCATTTTGTTTGGCTATCATCTCATCCCCACCGTAATACTTACAGTTGGAGCAGGAGCCATAATGCCCATTGGTACAGGAATCATAGGGGTCCCTGAGAAATACAAGACATTAATATTAGTCTGCCCTGTTGAGACTACTGATGAATACAAATGAACTGATCGCAGATATGATTTCCAAAGCAGACAGCAATTTGGTCAAAAAAGAATTTCACAGTACTGATTACCAGTAATTCCTTAAGTGTTCAAGCATAGCCCAAGTACACTTACATAATATGTGCAGCTGGTCACTTTTATCATATTACCATTTCAACTTTGTCACAAACAGATCTATTTTCAAAGCACATTCAAACCACAGTATTGTTCTAGAAGATAGCCAGCCGCGTGATGAATGAGGCAGGGAATTCCATAGAGAGCAAAAGCAGCTGAAGTCCTACAGGTGATAATCTCATTCCTGACTTGCTCAATTCTCGTAGTACAATCAATTCTGCATATAGTTTAAGGATGAGGTCCTATAGAGAATGCCACCAGGCTTCAGGCTACTATTTATGGAATAGCTTAATAAAGGCAGCATAGAAAACCTCAATCCAGAAGCTCCCTACTTGCTGAATACTTGACTTGGCAGTCTCTAAAACTTAATTTAAACAATATTTAATCATGTGAAACCATGAAATACCCTCTTTCCCACTGCCAAATTCACTGGCAGCTTTAAGTACTATCACGTAAGCCAATATCTGATTGTAATAAAGGCTGTTTATCTTTCCATGCCAGCTGCTACAGGAAGTTAAAGATATTAAGTGAATGGATTTCAAAACTACTTGCTGGCCAGTGAAGACATTAAGACTCAAGAACAATGAAGTCAATCTCACGTTCTTCAGAGAAATACCCTCTAGGGATCCTAGATGTCGTTTTTACCCTCTAGGGATCCTAGATCTCTTTTTTTCATTCTACAAAAACTTCCTTCATCTTTCACTCTCAAACCTTCCCTTTTGATCCTTCCCTTCTCCATCTCTCTTACTGCTGTATTCATAAAATCCTAACCAAACTTCTGCAACCTACTGTCCCTGGACTTGTTCCCCCACTTTCTCCAGTGCTTAGTCCTGAAACTACACGTCTCCTCAGACACCCTCTCCAGCTTCCTCCTCATCCACTCTGATTTGGCTTTGGTTCCATCATTTATTTCCTTCATCACTCAACCCTCTTCCTCAGACCCTTCATATTAAAAGTTATACTACCTCCTATCCCTCCAAACCGTTCAGAGAATCAAAAGGTGTATTGCTCTCCCACGCTCTCAGTTTTAACGCACCAAGGCATCTCACAGACTGGAGGTACTACTCCGAGACAAGACTCTGCTTGTGCAGCCCTACAACTATTAATTATCATGATGCTGAACTTGGATTTTAAAGTTACAACTCAGTAAAGATACTTGTGTTATCACTGACAGTTCTCTGAAACTATCGGCCCAATGCTCAGCAGAAGCCAAAAAAATCCACTAAAACGTTGGGCATCATTGGCAAACATACTGATGATCAAGACCACAGGCATCATTTAGCTGCTACACAAAAACCTGGTGCACCTATACCTTGACTACTGCCTACAGACCTGGTCTCTGCAACCCAAGAACATGCAGCCTTACAGAAGAGCAACTACACGACTTAAGTATTGAAGCAGCTGCTTTACTAGCAAAGACTATACACTCTGAGACTCTTCAAGTGTGAAGGTTTGCAAGGCACGGGACACGACCGAGGTATATAAAACCACAAAACGCAACTCACCCAACTCCCACATCAGAACTGGGGCAGGAGGGGGACACTAAGTAGGCAATGAGTTTAAAGACAGACGTAAGAAAGTAGCACAGTGGTTAATGAACCTCTCAAATTTGGTGCAAGATGGACAGTATCAGTAGGTTCAAAAAGTATCAAAATGTTCATGAATGACTGGTCCAGAAAAAGATAAAGGAAAAATGAAAGATCATACTCTAACATCCATAACGCTATAGTTGTATGAGGGAACAGACTCAGAAAGCAAATAGGTTCACATGCCCGCCTTAAATACCATCTTGTATTCCCACTGCCCAGACAATGCATCAGGCTATATGGACTGCTGGTCTGACCCACTACAGCACTTCTTACATACAAACCATAATTTTTTATTAATGGTATCCAATAACCTTCAGAGATGACAAGAGTTATCAGAATCGCCCCCTTATCTAATCTTCCACACTTAGAGATGGAAATGTTAGAACTTCTGATTTTAACAGCCATATTTTTAAGCAAAGCAAAACACTTTTCCTAACTTCTTTCTTACACAAGCAAATCGCTCTAGCTGCAACTTTTCAAAAAAATTACAGGCTGAGTAAGATAACTAGAACACGAAATTCCGGCCAAACAGCTAGCTAAAGATAATATTGTAAACCACTAAAATTGTTATCTTAATGTGTGGAATAACTTCAGAGCAGACTTTCATAAAGCCGTTGTGGCATTTTCAGCATTTTCAACTCTACTGATACGCTTGTGCTAAGAAATGAGAGATCCAGATCCTCTACATGTCAAAATATGTTATCTGCACAGGCAAGCAAAGTCATGTTTCTAGTGTGCAGAGAAAAACTTAATTCTCGCCTAATACCAGGCTCCTCCACTCTACCTACTGTTTGAATTACTAATACTGAAACAAGACTATTTATATAAATAAAGTCAAACACAGCAAGAGAACAAATAGATTTTTGTCGCACATGTTAAGAAGCAAGTGTTCAGAGCAGAAACTTACATCAGGCATTTCTTCAGAAATTTATTTTTAAAAGTATCTGGTGGTTTTCACACTAGTATACATAAACTGGAGCTAGTAAAGATAAAAGGTATGGTTTTAAAATTTAACCTGAAATTTTTGATGGCAGAATGCTACTTAATCAGGATCTCTGTCTTTAGCAGAAAACATAACATCTCAGGAAAAAAAAGTTTAGAAAAATTAATGCAAGTAAGGATTAGCATGATGAATGGATATGCACAAACCATTCCTGAGTTCAGCCATCTGGTTTTTGAATGCCTTTATTATCTACAAAACACTTGTGCACAATACAGCTTAAGACCATACAGACAGGAGTTATTTTCTGCAGCCCTTGTGATGAATTTTAAAGGGGTAATTCTCTGATGTATTCCTCTCTCCCACTCACTCTGTGGTCTCCTTCCAGTCACTGTTACCTATACTGGCAATGTACAAAAAGAAGGTGGTTCCAGACCAATGAATTAAAATCTCAATGCAAAACCCAGGCTGATGTTACAGATGAACAAAGAAAAAAAGGTGGGATTAATTTTGGGAAGATTGGAAGGACTGAGGGACATAACAGTAAGTTTGCAAGATGTGTGGAGGAAAGTATGTAAGCAGCAGAATAAAAGAGAGTGGCATTTATAAAAAAGTGGAAAAAACCAATGCAAGAAGTTCGACCTTCTCTGAAAGTTACTCCTATATTTTCACACCACACATACTCAGTGTACCCAAGTGTTTCCAAAGGCTATTACAATGGCTTGTTTGAAAGCAACTGAAAATCATAGTCTACTGTCAAAACAGTGGCTCTTAGAATACACGACGTTGACAAAAATCACCACCTAGCTTCAGTCTTGAAAAAAAATGTCGAAGATGAAGTCTGGTATTGTCTCTAATGGTTTGATTTCTGGTCAGAATTACGCAGCTTTTGGTAGACCAAAAGAAGGTTGCTCACATGACATGATCCACGGGTGAACTAGAAACTCAATTGCCAAGTACACTAATCAGAGTTACTGAAATACATTAAGAGCCAGTAACTTTTGTAAATAATACAATTCAGAATAATAAAGGAAGTTTATTTCTACAGCACTTCCATATACTAACAGAACTTACCAGGAGGTACAGGTGGAGGAAAGCCAGGAAACTGTGGAGGTGGGATCCCGGGGGGAAGCGTTGGGATTCCCATAGGAGGGCGATTCAAATGAGGTGGAAAAGACATTCTTCCAGTAAAAATCTGTCAAAAAGGCAGAAAAAAAAACTTGTACTAGTTAGTTCCCAAACATTAATTACAAAAGCAGTGCAAATGATAAGTGTCCATAATGATTTTAAATCTTTATATGGACATTCAACTACAAACTAAAACTATTTTAACTCTTTTCCCCCAGCTATTCATTGTTACAAATGTAGTAGGAGTTGTCCTTCACAAAGAAAAACAGCATTTCTAGGGAAGTGTTTCAGAATGAAGTGAAAACCAAAACTGTTTCTGACTCCTCATACCAGTGGTTTACAACAAGTGTCAATTAAACAGCATTTAACAGTTTGTACAGTTTCTCTAAAACAAAGCTATCTTTGCAGTATCTGAAAACAGAAGTAATCTTGTAATATATTTTCAATAAGGCAAGTAGTTCTCTTGTACAAGAAATGATCACACAAAATAGGACTGTGGAACAAGATGAGAGAAAGAACTGGTACATCCTGATGCTCAGCATTAAAGGGAATTGTATTTAAGAGACATTGGGGAGATCCCCAAATTCCAGCACAGAGACAGTTAAAAGCTTGGAAGAGCATTCCCTAATCTATTTTTAACTTCCCAGTTCACACATCTTCTAGAGCTCAGCTTGGACAATAGCCCACAAGCTCAGAGTCACTATGCTACCATGGAGAGTGAAGATTTTTTTAACATCATTTGCTATTCAGATGGTTGTTATTATGTGCATATTACTGACCACCCAATAATAAAACACTCAAGATCACTCTTAACACAACTAACGAGGCAGGTATTCTTGCTTCCAATATTATCTCAGCAACTTACATGGTCAACTCTTCAAAAAAGGTTGGCCCTCAGTTCTAAAAAAAAACCAAAATTGGTCACCAATATTACTGCTGAGTGTATAGGTACATTCATGCTGCAGTGAGGAAGCACTAGAGGAACTTCAAACACACTGGACTGTGTGGATGCGAATCACAAAGACACCGTATCACAAGTGACAAGAGCTCAGTTAGCTGTTTGCGCAAACATTTGTATTTCTCAATGGACTCCACAGACTGCTTTACAACCTACACTACCATATCTTCACTGCAACTGTTTTCCAAAGAGGCAACCACAAGTCAAAACTGAAGCAGGCGGCCTTGAGAAAAAAAGTTATGATAAACAAAATTCTGATATGTACAACAGACCTGTAGATTATAAGATGCTTTCCCCAGCCTCCTGGCACCGAACACACAAGAAACAGGAAATAAGCTTTGCTGGAGACAGATGTGCCTTCCATACAAGTACAAGAGCAAGCAGTTAATGACAGTCTTAAATACTAGAAGTAAGAGCTAATATCGGTGCTCTAGTAAAACATTATATACATTTGAAAGAGCTAAAAAACTGTAAGAGAATCATGTGGCAAGACTTTATTCCCAGAGAGTATGGAAACAATTATGAGACATAAATGCATATAGTGGACTGGAGAGGATGAAAGGGAAACCCAAATGTATTTGGTAATACCTTTGAACATCAGAACTTATTTATTCTGGTGTAAGAACACATATATGACGCCATAACATAATTCACTCGAAGACACATTTATAATTACATCAATTTCAAGAGGTTTGTGATGGTGGCATTCATTATTTGGCCCCAAAGGGCATTCACCAGGAGAAAAGATAAACACTCCCGTGACACAAGGTCTGAGATGGCAGAAGAAACAAGAGAGCAAAGGCAAGCATTCCTCCAACAGTTCAGTAAAGATTATTTTATGCAATATAACAAACATAAAACTTTTTTCCCCTTAGAATCCATATGCCTAAGAACATACATCCTTTCTGTCAATCTTGAATTTTTAAAACTGAATGGGCAAAGAAAAGCAGCAAAGGTGTACTGCCAAAACATTTTATTCAGAACAACATTTTTTATTGTCTCTTCAGACTATGTGCAAATCAGCTGACACTCCTCTAGAATGTGAAACTTAGATGGTATGGAAGGGAACAGAACACCCTTATCCACCTTGGTATCACTATTTGAAACTCACAAAAAACCCCAGCCAATAGTCCCAGGAAAGGCAGAAAATTAAGGTTTTTCATTCATTATCTACATTGCAAGCTGACAGACAACTGGACAAAATTCAAAGCTGTTTTGGGGCAGGATGGTAGACCAATAAGCTATTGTGTCCAAGATGGTTCTAAAGAGGCTACAATAGTGTTACACCATCAGGATTCCATAAGACATTAAGGAGTGGTCTGTTAAACAAAAAAGAACAATTGGGGAAGTAATTTTCCTGCCTGCCTGTAGGTGCAGTCCATTCTCTCACTCTGATGAGCACTTTATCCGAGACACCATTTTGGAGAAGCTACAAAAAAAAAAAAAAAATCTTTGGGACTAAGAGGTGAAACAGTTCTTTGAATTAAAGACGCTGAAACATACTGTACTCAATGGATGTTACATATGCACACAGGAAAATTTGGGGGTTTTAAAATTTAAATAAAAAAGTAAAGATTTAGCAGCCAAGGAAGTAATTGTTACTGCATAAAAGGAACAAGGCAGTCAGTAAGAATGGATCAAATTTAGTCTTTCAATCTTCTAGTCAGATGATGTGAAACACATCGTTATCTGTAGGGCTTCAACAACCCATTTTAGTTGAAGCACTCTTCTTATTTTTTTCCCCTATTTGTACAGTTATTTTCACAGCAGCTAGAGTCTGCTCTGTTACTGACTTAATTCTTGCACGGACCAATCCTAGCACCTCTGCTGTCTGTGACACTGAAGATCGACACTAGGATCAAAGAAAGCCTTGGTCTCTTTCTTGCTACTGTATGTAACTATCAATGTGAAACTGGCACAGAGAACAGTTTAATTCTGCTTCCGTTACGAAAACTGTGAGGATCAACAGATACCAAGATTGAAACTGCTCAGTGAAGAAGTGAGATCTGGACAAGAGAGGAAGATGCACCCAGCTCCTTGCAGCAGTCAAGATGCTACAATGAAGGGAACGGTGTAGCACATTTTTTTGTCAGCAGCTAGAGAACACGCAAGAAACATACATACTCTTCCAACAGTCAGACAGGCTTCCAACATCAAATTTATAAGCAACAACAAACCAAAGGTTAGGTATGGAAAGTTAAGAGATGGTAAGCTGGGTCTGGGTAGAATATACTTGTAGAAATCTCAGGAACAGTACCTTGAACTCTGCAGACTGTCCTACTACCCTGCCAGTACAGTTCAGTGATGAGTGTCTGATATATTTACTGTGGTCTCAGTATTGTATATGGTGATCTTCAAATTTCCCCAATATATTCAAATGTGTAAGTAAGGAACTAAACAGTCCTGAGATATTTTTAAAACCTCAATTGACTTATGGAAGTATCACCTCAAGTGATAGCATTCTTAATAGCTACATTTTAACTAGCAGCTCTTTAAGTGAGAGATTAATTTGTGTGAATGTTACAGTGGTCACAAAGATACCGGGTTAAGAAAAGCAGTGAGCATCTGGCCTGATGCCATTCAAAATACTGAAATAATGACATCTTCAGCCCCCAAAATGATGAATTTGTATTAAAGTGTAGTTAAGTTAGTCTACGTCCATGCCAGCAAGCAGGGCAGTAGAACAGGAGCAGGCCTGTTAAACAAAACAGATGGAGCCGAGACCCTAATGTCCACACTACATGTTTTGTGGAGGTCCACCCCACTGGAACAAATGTCCATTTGCAGGTAAGAGTGCATTTTTCGATATATTTTCATCCAAAAAGAATCCAGTTCATCCACTGGAACAGTGCAAACCAATGCAAAACAAAGGTTTCCCAAGTGAGGATGACTGCGAGACTTCCTTCAAAAGCACACTCCTGATCCACGCTAACATAGTAATGTAGGTGCACACTTTATTAGCCTTAGGCATTTTTTGTAAGCTGCAGATTAATGATGTCATGGATGGCAAAACATCTAAGCTTACTCTAAGCAGACCCAGCTCAAATCCAACCCGAGTTATTATCTAAAGCAAGAGCTACACAAACACAGCTATAATATTCCAGGTTCAACTTTGGCCTAGAAGGAGTTCAGTTGCTTTCATACACTGCTCGTCTGAGTTATTAAGTCCTGCTGGAACTACACGCCATACAGAGCCAGCTGCACCAATCTTTCGAAACGTGGAGACAGTACAGGGATACCCACATGGCTCTAAGGTTTGGTAAAATCCACTGAGACTTTTTAATTCTGACTGGGTGCTGTCCCTGTGGGGACACAGCTCTGTCCGTTAGAAGCACAACTAAACAAGTGCACAAGGCTGGCCTGAGGGCATGCGGGACTCAAGTGTCTGAGACCACCCAGAACTCAGAATTACTAGGAAATTAATACGAAATTCACCAGCATTCAGACATTGCTGCCCCATGCTTCTTTTTTATCTCTGACTCCCAGAAGTGCCGGTACGAGGGGACTGACTATATGAGAAGATTGTACTGGTCTGGCCGCACTGTTAATGCAATTTTTTTTCTTTTTTAAATCATAGTATTCTTTAAACCTTTTTTTTAATTTACTCAATTTTTAAAGAGGTGAAGAGATATGTCACAAACAGAATACAAATTTAATAAAAATCACTGGTAACTAATGTATTTTAAACTAACAACTGTATCACCTATTCAGGGCAGCATCGTAATTCTACCAGTGTCACAGGATTAATCTCCTTAGTAACTCTGTGTTTACACATCGTAACTTGGATCAGTAAGTGCAAAACTTGTTTGGATTTTTTTTTAAATGAACTACAATCCAGCTTTAATTATAATCTTAACATTTAGATTATTATAAGAGCGCCTGACAAAATCCACACCTATAGTAAGTGTTTAACATTATGATATTTATTAACACCCTGGTTAAACAGATGTTACACCAAGACATTTGGTTGTATATCCATGTTATTAAGTTTCACTGAAATGTCCCTAGCTTTCATGCATAAAAATGTTTTTAATGCCTTTTAAGCATTAGAGTAATTCCTGTTGGGAATCATACAACGTTTTGGCATTTGATTCTAATGTCAATACCTAGGCAGCAACAGAGAGTGAATAATAATTTCCTCTAATTTATGACAAAAGTATTTTATAAATTTTGTATCATATGATGGTTGCAGCTGAGTAACAAAAGCATTTTCACAAGCAAATGGAGAAAACATATGAAGTAAACCAACCTATTGAAGTCAGTACTATCCCATAGGCTTTTACATCAGTCTCTACATGATGTATTGATTTTTAAGCCATTCCATTATAAAAATAAATAACCTCGCGGTTTGTCACCCATTGGAGATGCTGTTTATATTATTACTTCTCACAAAAAAAAAAGCGCACTAACAGGAAAATCTTTTATTTCAAGCCAATGATTCTCTCAGTGCAAATGTCCACTTTCTCATAAAGCCCTACAGTTTTCTCCAAAACTGCCTGCAAGCTAAGCAAGGCATCAATGTCAAACACAACAGACACAGGGAGAGATAAAACAGGTTATGGGCTTTCTAAGTACATTTATTTCTGAACAAACAAAACTAGTATTTGCTCAAGCCTGTTTGTCAGAGGTGATCTAGAAAGTGTTCACTAACTGCCACAGAGTAAGTTGCATCCCAAACTATTATTACAAAGCAACCCAAAAAGCAACATGCTTACCCAATCCAAAGCCTCAGTCTGAAAACACTTTAACTATGGCTCTATTGAGCATGTCACCAGAACTTTTAAGATCTCTGATTTAGCTCCTAATTCCGTGCCTCTGCACCCACATAAAGCCCTAGTCAGTCAAATAAGTGACTCTCCACTGTAACTTTGCTATTAACTCTTCCCAAAACACAAACGTGGCTGTGGCATTACAACATTTATGTGAACAGGCACTTGAGAGACAGAAGCAGAGAAATGTGAAGCACTATGTACAGTGCCACTCCTTTACAGTATAAGTAAGAAACTGTCCTGTTCTTCCTTCTTTGAATTTCTTCTGGACCATCTCCCATAAATGCTGATGCAATACCTGAAGCAATGCTTTCCTGACCCACAAAAAGATTACTAAAAATCTGTGTGTGTGCATTTTAATCAGAATAGACCGAGAACTGTACAACTTCAAGATTTCCCTTGCTGTGATCCCATGGAAGAGCTACTATGAAAAAAGAGTTAGCTGTGTTCAGGATGTTCCCTGTATTTAAAAAAAGAAAACACCCTCTTTTCCTTCAGGCAAACAAAGGTCTTTTTCTATAATGGAAAAAGACATCATTAGGAAAAACATACCAACATACACATCACAACTGTTACTGACACGGATGAATCACTTTGGTTCTTTCATGCACAAGCTGCTAACACGTGTTTTAAGATGACTGCCACAGTCCGCACTAAGGACTTCCCTGCCGCGATACCGTCGAAAAACGTTTCCTCGCACGACCCGTTTCCCCGACATGGAAAAGTGGAATTTCCCCCCGCCGCTCCCCCGCCCGCCAAGGCGGCCCGGCCCAGGCTGGGGAGCAGTTTCGGCCGCCGGCAAAGCTCCGCCACCGGCTCCTCCGCTCCCAGCCGAGAGGCGCTGGGCCTCGTCCCGAGCGTGAGATGGGCTCCTCTCGCCTGCCGCGGAGCCGCTCGCCGCCCCGCCCGCCGGGGCCGACTCCCCGCCGCGCCTCCGGGAGGCGGAAGGGACTCCCACGCCTCCTGGGCGGGAGAGGAAGCGAAAGGCCCCCGCCGCCCCTCTCCCGCGAGCACCTCCCCGAGGCCGCTCTCCCGCTCCATCCCGCCACTAGGCCCACGCCGCCTCCCGCCGAGCGGCCCCGCCGCGGCCCAGGGTGCAGGGGTGCGGCCGAGCGGCCTCGGCCCGGCCCCGGCCGCGCCTCCTCTCTCTCAGCAGGCGGCTGAAGGGCCGCCGCCTTCCCTCCCCCCTCTCACCCCCCCCCCCCCCCGCCGCC
>JAVKLA010000031.1:17337387-17350124 GCA_034782735.1 Sagittarius serpentarius | reverse complement strand
GGTCCTCCCGGAGGGAGGGCGGCTGTGTGCGGGGCTGGGGAGGCGGCCGGGGGCCGGTGTGAGGCGGCAGGGCCGGGGCCCCGCGCAGCCGGGAGGCAGCAGGTCGAGACAAAGGCGGCTCGGTGCGCAGCCTGCCCTTAGCGGGCGCTGGTTTCGGGGGCCTGCTTTGGCAAGTTGGGATGGAAAGGGAGAAAAATCCGTCGTCTGCCAGCCCGGCCGCGGTAGCGATCGTTATCCAGCGTCGCTAGAAGGAGTGCACAAAGAGAGCGGATTTTTGTTTATCTGGCGAAGCACATCAGGAAATTCCCAGCAAATAAATACTGTGAACTCTGAAGGAGGAGCTTAGCTGGGGAGTGAAAGCAGAGAATTTTCTAGTATTGACACAGTCCTCTTGTGTGTGTACATGTATGTGCACTTGTGCATTTCTAATGCCTTTTTGGCCTCTGTGTCATCAGCTGTCTCCCCCCCACCCCCGATCTCTGCTTCAGGGAAATCCGTGCCCTGTCTGCTGAAGTACACCAGACTGTTTTTTTTTTTTTTTTTCTCATCACTGAGAATACGTTACGCAGCTAAGCAGAGACAGAATGTATACCAGCATTTGGGTATAACAATGCATGAAACCAGCCGTATAGTTTAAGTTTATTTTGGAGAAAGAAAACTTCATCTGCCCTTAACAAGACTCTTCCTGGGAGGCAGGTCAGTGTATGAAACATCTATTAATTATTTAAAATTAAGTATGGACAGCATTCCTGTTGTGTTTCTTTCCCCTGTGAAAATACCAAATTTGCAACTGACTTTTACACATATCACTGTTCAAAACAGAAACAGGAGGGAAAAACATTGCTTTAAAGAAATCTAAGATGAGCGCCCACACACAAACTGCAGAGAAAGGACAGAACACGACACTTCTGTGCCAGGAAAGCTATGTTTGCAGCGGGACAGATGAAGCAATCTTTGAGTGTG
The DNA here is from genome assembly GCA_034782735.1 of Sagittarius serpentarius. Taxonomy (NCBI): domain Eukaryota; kingdom Metazoa; phylum Chordata; class Aves; order Accipitriformes; family Sagittariidae; genus Sagittarius; species Sagittarius serpentarius. The sequence continues at coordinate 17,349,161 of JAVKLA010000031.1, read as the reverse complement.
ACGAGTGCAGGAGCCTACAGTGCCAGCGTTGTGAAGAAGAGCTGCATCAGCCAGAAAGGTTACGGAACCACGAACGGACCCGTATAAGACCTGGTCATGTCCCATACTGTGACTCCTGCAAAGGTGCCAATGGGAACATAATGCACGCCAGTATGACGGGCTCAAGGCAGATAGCAGCAGTGAGGTGCCAGGTGTGCAAAATCAACCTCTGCGTGGAGTGTCAGAAGAGAACGCATGCTGGGGGGAACAGAAGGAAGCACCCTGTCACCGTGTACCATGCTGGCAAAGCCCAAGAGCAGGAAGAGGAGGAAGGGATGGATGAGGAGACCAAGAGAAGGAAGATGACGGAGAAAGTTGTGAGTTTCCTCTTGGTGGATGAAACTGAGGAGATTCAGGTAAGAACTGCTGTGGTTTGTTTGAACGGGACAGTTCCTCTTGTTTCTATCTCAGTCTAACAGGCTGCTGTGATGCATGATTAACACTTGAAGTGTAACTGGCAGCAACGGTAACAAAACAAGGATAGCGAGTTAAGTGGCACTAAGTGAGTATCTTGGGCCAAAAAGACATGGTGCCTTGGAGTGGCCTTGCTCACGAGTTCTCAAAAGGTCAGGTTCATTAAAACCTTACGTGTGGCAAGAGCCTCCTCTAAGTGGCTTGGTAGGCGAAGCTGGTGAAAGAATTGACTCTGTACTGAGACACAGCTAAGATAAGAGCTCTCTGTGCAGGATGCTGATCATTCCTGAACAAGATTGAACTGAGAGTATTGCAGGAGATATCCTGCAAATGGGAGTGCTGGCAGCCCATCTCCTACCATATGACTAGGAGTGGGCACTGTATCAAGCAGTGCTAACGCAAGACTACAGCCCCCTGCTACCCTCCTTTGGCGTCAGTAAATCCATCTGATTTTTAGGAATAGGATAAAGTAGAAATAAGGGTCCAAAGTGTGCCATCCAAGTCCTACAGACATCATGGTTAAGCTGTATTGCTTGTTGCAAATGTTATTCCATGTTAGCCTTTTGCTGAAAGAGGGGGAAATTTGCCGTCAATTTGGGGCAGGCCTGCTGGTAATAATGAGAGAAATACTAGTTGACTAGCAACAGTCTCTCAGGAGGCATTATTTTAGAGTGTCTAGCATTCGATATATGCAGTTAATGAACTCTTCTGTTGGCGCTTACATTTGGTGAGTGTAAGCACATTACAATGTAAAAATACTTTACAAATGTAAAACAAGCAATTTGTGAAAGTCACAGAGCAGGTTAGTTACACAACTAAAAATTCAGCTTTGTCTTCTGGCTTCTAGTTTGCACCCTTCATGTTAAATCTCATTCAGGAGACTGAAAGAAAATGTGTAGTCACCTGAAGACTCAATGTCTGGTTGCTCTAATTTAACATATTCATGCTACCAGCGGTAAAAAGAATTGTGATGTTCTGATTGTTGGTAGATAAGTTATTTGTATCTGTCGTAGTAACAGTCCATGTGTCTGCCATGCATTGCAAGGAAATGTGACTTAAGTATCTTGTATCTATTCTGTACTATGGAATTGTATATATATGTATATGTACGCTGTAATTACACTATAGTATAGAATAGATGCAAGATACTTGTGTCACACTTTGGTCAGTTCAGGTGTACTGATTGACAAATTCTTGTGGCTTTTGGACAGGAAAGCAAGGAAAGGATGACAGTCCTTACAGTGCTCTGACATAGAAAACGCACTGTGCAGGACACCAGCGACTGTAAACTGAGTGATTGAGTTTCAGGTGTAGTAGCAGTCCTAAGTTTGTATGCCTCCCCTAAGCACGCACACGTTTCCTTGTAATGCATGGCAGATGCAACTATTACTTTAAGATGCAGACTTTTCAATAATCTTCATCTAGCCACTAGAGCAAGCTCTGAAATGCCTTAGAACAGGGCTGTCCTGGAAAGCTGCTCACAAGCTGTGGCAGTGTGCGTGTGTACCAGTTTAAGTTGTCTTTATACTCATGAATCTGTAAGACTTATTGAGGAAGACTTTTGGCTGCCTCTTGCAAGCAAGTGCATTGCTATTTAAATATCACGGGCAATAAAGCCAGCTTCCTTATTGGGACAGCAATGGTCCTTTATCAGATCATAGCAATTTGATCAGAACAGGGTTGAAAAAGCTCTCAAAAAATGATCTGGCTTCACTATCAAGATGTTGAATCAGAGCTCTTCCATCTGGAGTGGTCTTCTCTTCCTCATAGCTGAATACTTACGTGACATCTTGCAGCCAGTGTCAAAGCAGTTTGAGAGTTTTCAATTAAAGTATTTTCTGGCAGCTGGAACTTAAAGAGTGCTTGCTATTATAGTGATGTTTCTGCTAGTGAGCATGAGGACCTTTATTTAGAGAGGGCTGTCAGATGGCTAGCTAGCCCTGAAGACCTGTTCTGTAGCATCTTTTGCTCTTGATAATACTGAACAGCCAGTTTAGCTATAGGAAAGTGATCCTCAGTCTTTTCTTTTGTGCTTGTTATTAGCAAGATTATTGCTGATTACCTGGGGAGAAATCCTTAGAATGTTCTTTATTTAAACCAGCTTTTTGTCCAAAAATGCCAAAATAGTAATAACTTGAAATGTGGAGATTCAGGGCTTGAGGGTGTTTGGCTTTTTAAGCTTGAGCCGACAGGAGAAGGATTTGCCAGAATTGTGGAGTCCAGCTATCTTTAACTGTCTGTTTTCTGACCTTTGGAACTTGAAGATTGTTGCATTAGTTGGGAAATGAGAGAGGAAACTGCTGATTTGCTATCAGTGGTAGATTCTGCCTTAGCAGTGTTAAATGCTAGCCCTACAAAATTAGGCAGAACTATTTACGCTGCTGAGCAAACATGATGGATTGAGATACTCGCTGATGTATACATGCTTACAAACCTGTAAGTTGAAAGTGGTTCAATTTGACGCGAACACAAGGCAAAGAGATTTCTTTTTTAGTTTCCTTGGAACTTGGAGTTGTTAAGCTCAAGTGGTTAAGTTTCATCTCATTGTTCCTGTTGGCTTCTTGGAGGTGGTAGCTCTGAAAGTGAAGGACATTTATAGTGTGTAAGCAATGACTGAGCTAGTTCCAGATCCAGAAGCAATGTAGATTAATCCATTAGGAGCTGTGCTTGAACAAATTAGTTTAGCTGAGAGGTGGAGATTCTCAGCTTGGGCTCAGCACTGCACTGATACAGCTATGATAATTCTGAGATCTGCATAACTGTCTTTGTGCCATGTTGCACATGTTGGATGTGCTGGCCTGCTGAAAGCTAGTTTGGAGCTTTTTGTGCTTTGCAGACACAACCATAAGCTCAGAAAGCTGAGGGCTTCTTGTGCTTGTTTCAAATCCACTTAGTCAGGAAAGGTCCCGTTTTAAACCACCGCTTGTGAAGCGGTCATTTGTAGGGAACTGATCGTAGTTTAATTTCACATCTGTGAAATGCAAGCTTCTCTGTAATATTCATCATAACAGCACTATATCTGAGCACTCCAAAAAGAGATTGGTTATCTCATGTTAAGAAAATGCCATTAAAGGTTAATCCAAGTTCGCACTGCAAGTCTGTGGAAGAACTGGAGAGAGAGGTTGTTCCTCATGGAGTCCAACCCCAGCTGTCTCACAGAGTGTGATGCTTTGCGACTCTTGTGGGTTAGTCCCCAGCCATCTTGACCTACACCACAAATTTTCCTTTCCTTCATCCAGGACTTATTGCCCCTCATAAGACCTTATCGACTACTTCTATCAGAAAACAAATTTTGTCCATGTTTTACAAATCGGCATCACCTGCAGTTTAGACCCCATTCTAGGTCCTTTTTCTCAGGCTGTATTATGCAGTTTCTCTTTACACAGGATTAAACTTTTGGCCTTATCTATTGCATATCTAAAGCTGAGACTTCAATCAAATTGTACTTGATAACTGCAGCACCTGTTTGTTAATTGGCTCTGACATAGTCTATCTTCCTTGCTCTTCTCTACTCAGAATGATATTGTGGGGATTACTTCCTCAGTCAATTGCTTCGGTCTTGTCACTGCTGTCGTTACATCTTCCACATCTCCTCTTTGCCACGTTAGACTCAAGCTGTGAGCTGCTTTCTCTTATGTGTGTAAATCCACCAACTGAATCTCCTGATCTGCTCTTCAAGATGTTAGCTTTCCTTTCGTATCTCTAACTTGCTGAATTTTCAAACAAGCATCATTGTGCTGTCAGTAGTGCTGCCCCTTGCACACAGGAGGCACTTCCCTTAAGAACTTGCAGAATCAATTAATTGATTTTTTTTTTTTTTAAACTCCCCTGTACTTGTGGATCTATTAAGAAAAAATATAGCAAAATATAACAATAAAAACACATCTCAGGTTAGGATAGTTGTTTTAAGTCCTGATTGTGTCACTTGAACTTCTCCACTCATCTGTGTCTGTCTTGGTCTCTTGTGCATATGTTTATGCAGTTTCTGGAACAGTATCCATTTTTGCTTTGTCTTTATACAACACCTTTGCAATAGAGCTCTTTAGCATAAAGCAGAGAGTTATGTATCAGTTGTACAGTGAACTGTATTTACTACTGCTTCTGAGGTAGGGGAGAAGAAATGCTTAACAATGTGTAACAATTTGGTATTTCTGTCTTGGGGAACAGATGTTGAGAGTTCTTACCACAGGATCAGAACTTGGTTGTAGTGTCACTAGTGGCTACCATGATAATGCTTTGTCCAAAGCCCTAATTAAGGACTCGGCATATAGTCTTTAAAGACCTAGAGAAAGTCTTTCATTGACCCCAGAAGATGGGGGACATGCTTGTTTGTTATTAGTCTGCCTTAGAGTTCACTGATCTTTGACCAGAAACTAGCTCTGTCACAAGAAATTACCCGGTCTCTGGGTTACAAATGAAAATAAAAGGTACTGACTTTGTAGCCTGTCTTACTAAGGAGACAGGAAGAAAAAGAAGCTTTTCCTCTAGCTAGTCACAAAAATAATATCCCAAGCAGTATAATTTTATGTGGGAGAAAGGAGCATACAGTTGTTAGTGGGTCTCCCCTGAGATACCCACTATGAGCTCTCGTTCTTCAGTTAGCAAGGTCTTTTTGTTTTACCAATAGGTGTCTCAATTTCCTAAATCCAGCCCCGTTCCTTGAGTTCTTTTTATTCCTGCTAGCAGGGTTAGACACCTAAAGGATTAAGCTCTTTCCCTCAGCAAATACTGAGCAGGATCTATATAATGCTTTGCAGTCAGTTTGGATGACACAGAATGACCCATAGCCCTTATTTAAGTGCAGACCATTTTATACAATCATTCAATAACCAGCCTCTAACGGTGTAACAGTCCATGTGTCCTCCTCTGTCCCCTCTTGTTAAAAAGTTACACAGAGAGAGTGGTAACTCTTTGGGGATGGTAGCTGCTTTGCTTTTCTCACTCCCACTGCAAACCTGATGAAAGTACTGTGATTTTTTCTTATTACCTACTGGTCTGAGCCTGGCCAAACTCTAGGGATGAGAGAATAGAGAGTCACTAGGAATGCTTTTTCTAGTCAAGTATTCTTTGTCAGTCAATGCAAGCCAATGTATGTCTTCTCACAAAGAGAAGATCACAATCTCTTGAGTCTTACTGCTTGCCACAGTAATAGAAAAGCATTTGTTTAGCAAATAGTACTAGTTCCTTTGACACTCTTGCTTGATTTGCTGGTGGGGGAATGTTTTTGTTTTGTTGGGTTTTTGGGGTTTGGGTTTTTTTTTGTGCTTTAGGGTAGCACAGTCAGCTGTAAGTTTCTGGGAATTTTAGTCTGTGTCCTGTAAACCGAAGAGTCACAGCTGGTATATTTGCCATGGATGTAAAACAGGAAGAAGAAATGTAGAAGGATCCAAGTTTTTTAGGTCAATGTGATTTGTTGGATCAGGATATGTAATTTTTGTCCCTCATCACTGTTGCTGTACTGTTGATGAGTTTTCATCCTCTTTGTGCTTCAGAGAGGTTTTCTTGCCAAAGTGTTTTTGGAAGTTTGCTGTCCTACACTCTAGGAATTCTTCTCTTGTTACTTTGCTGTTTTTCAGTATCCTTGCCATCTCAGTCTGCTATCAGTTTTGCAGTTCTCTCTCCTACACTGAAGTGCACTGTGTTCCTGTCCTTGGAATAAAGTAGTAGAAAAACTACTTAGCAATTGCTGGTTAGGAGTGTTCTTTCTTCCACTGGACATAGACCAGTAGTTTGAAGATTGTTTTTAGAAGATGGGAGACGAGCCATCCGTTCAACAAATGCACAGCTCCTTTAACAATCTCAGGCTGATTCCTAGCTATTGTGAACATAGCCACTTACAAATACTGTTTTTCCCTGGAACTGCTCTTGCACCTTCTTCATGATGCAGTTCTCCTGGGCCATAACGAAAGTAAAATCTCTTGCTTGCTTCCTGTCTCTCTTGTCCGTATGCTGAAATGAGTGCAGGTGTGGAAGCAAAGGAGAGCATGTCACAGGTGAGGGAAGCTGGTAGCAAGCCACTCTGGAATTACCTGCTCTTTCATTCGAGGAGTTCCTGAACTAAATAGGATTGGTAGGGGAAAGGGGGTGTTCTAGTGCTTCCTCTGCTGTACCCCTCTTTGTACTTACCCAGTGAATTGTTTTGGGCTCCTGGGTGCTGCCAGCAGGAGCAGGGTGCGAGTGCTTTGGGGTGCGTTCAAGAAAGAAAAGGGAACTGGCAGCTTGCTAGCCTCCAGCCCTTCTGTCCTTTCCATCTCATCCGCTTTCTCGCTTCTGCAGGAGTCACTGGGAGGCAGATGTTGCTGCAGTATACCTTTTACTTTTTTACCTGGGTTGTTAATGCCTTGCTCTAGGATCGGATAAAGGCAGAAATTTCACAGTCCTTTGGCCTGTCTGTCAAAACACCCTGCAATTGGGAAAATAACCAGAATAAGTATTTTCTAGGAAGAGTGGAATTGTAATACAAGTAAGTTTGTAAATGCCCCTCATAACAGGGACAGTGATATAAAGTAGTGTCCACACAGGTAACCTAGTTACCCTTAGTATTGAGGAACACTAATAGTTACAGCATGAAGTCAGTTACTGACTTCCTCTTTTCTGGGCAAGTCTCTTCACCTGGATGTGGGTTCTGCTACTACAGCTGTGACATTGGGGTGGTAATTGGTAGCTGTGTGGCCAAATTAACATCCGTGGGGAACTTGAAAGGTATTTAGGATATGGAATAGTGATTTCTGCTTCATTGTTTACTGTTCTCTTTAAGAGTTAGATGACACTCTTAAATTAGTGTTATTTCTGCAGCAGTTGCATTGACCTTGAAGTCTTTATTAGTTTGAGTTCTTGCAAAAGTAGTTTTTCAGCTAGCAAACAGGTTAGTTGGCTGTCTAGTCTTTCTGCTTTCAGCAGTTTCATGTAACTCAGCTGTTTTCTACAAGGGTAACTTAGCTGGTAACAGCAATATTTCAGTCAATATTGCCTCTTGGGTTAGGGAGGAGACCAATCAAATTGGGTTACGTCCCATCCTCTTATGTTTTTTCCACCACTGTCTTAAAACCTTTGAAATAGAATCTCTCTCTTTGGGTAGGGTTGTTAAGCAGGATTTAATTCTTATCTCTTTGCCTCTTTCAGGAAGGAGTCCTGTAATAGATAGACATGGGCCTCAGACACAGGCAGCCTTCACCTTTCACTGCAGGGACCTGTTGAAACTCACTCTGTTAAGCTTTGTACAAACAAATGAAAATACTGTCCCTAATTCCTCTGCCAGAGCTGTGGGAAGGAACAGGATAACTTTGGTCTGAAAAGAATACTCAGTTCAGGGACACTATTTTCATGGGTTTGTACAGAGCCTAATAGAACAAATTTCGAACCCCTAGGTGGTACTGCAGTGAAGGCAAATACGCAGGTAGAAAAAAACCTTCAGGTTAGAAAACACCCCTAATACAAATGCTTTCTTTTGGTTGAGCCAGACCTGCACCTAGCATGGAGAATAAGATCAAAAGTAGCTGAAGCTGTGGAGGAGTGTTGGAATCTAACCTTAAATCCTCAGGGTGTGTCTGTCGCCTTCTTTATTTTGCCTTGCCTGCATCTAGTGTCAGGTCACTCGAGTTGGGCTTGAGGCTCTGTAGGACTCCGATCCTGAAAATGCTTATGTCCACTGTCAGCTTGGCTGAAGTCTAGGAGATTACTGAGGACAATGACGATAAATATATTTAAGTGTTTGCTGGGTCAGTGATTAATAAATTACTCCTTGAATACCAGATTGTAACTACTGGTATGACATAAGCAATTTTATAATCTAATCCATTAACACAACCCTTTTGGGAAAGATCTTCCAAGCTACCATAAAATGTTTGCATAGTAACAAGTAACTCTTTGAGCAGTAGAATTAATGAAGTCTAATTTCTGAGATGTCTGCCTCCCATTATCCAGTGCTTATCCACATCTTCTGTCTTCTGGGTAAGGAGCAGTATGTGTGCTATCATGCACCAGCCAGCATGCTTTCTGGCTAGCAAGTATGGGCGTGACTGCTCATCTTACTCCTGTATCTTGCTGGCTCTGTGGACAAGAGAGAAACTTTTTTCCTCAGAAGGGTTATTAGAGTCTTTCTCTTCTACTCTGCTGTTTATTTTCATCAAACTTTTAGGAAGTCTATGTTTTAGAGGCACTTATTTCTCTGTCAAATACATCTGTGTGATTGGATTATGGATTTTAAGTTATATGTGGAGGACTTGAGGCATAAATGACATTTTCTATGGGAAGTCATGCAGAAAAGGAAGTATAGGAGACAAACTAAGGTAGGAAACTAGAGCTGCTTGGACTTGTAAGTCAGCCTTGATTCTTGAGCACCTGCTTATGATCAAAATCTTCTTTCATTTGGAGGCCTCTAAAAGCTGGGAGTGAGTAATGACCTCCTGAGGTCCCTTTTAGCCTGAATTGGTCTATGATCTTAGCAGAAACAGGGTTTGAATTATGAAAGTCCAGGGCTGCTCTCATGGCTTTACTGATGTCATGGGTTTCATAGCAGAGAGTTTCTCTTCCTCACAGGGAGCTACCCAATCCTTTTTCTCACGTGGTAGCAAGAAACTTTTGGGAATATCAATAAAAGTTTCTCCTAGGGCAAAAGCAGGGAGTTTCCAGCTGCTTTTTTAATAGCCTGTTGCGCTTGAGTTGCTGGGTAAGCCAGCTGCACTTCTTCATATTCATGCACTGTCTTTCGGGGAGTGATTGTCAGGAGCTCTGCAGAGATGTGAATTTTGGTGGCAGCACTGTACTGTATTCTTCTCAGATTTGTCTTATAGGCTGTAGTTAAAGGAAGAAATCTGCTTTATAGGTTTCTCTCTTTTGTTTTCAATGTACGCTGAAATTCTGATGTAGTGATGTAACAGTAGGACCTGGGGTTTTAGGCATGCACCCATAAGACTTCTGTGTGAATCTGCCTCTGCACAGGAACTCAGGGTTTTTTTTAGAGTTAAAACACAACTGACAGAATTCAGAAGCTGTGTCATAAAGAACTGGTCTGTGTTGAGGTGGGCAGATCTGACAGATGTGTTCTGTTTCCAGGTTTAATGATTGATATGATACTCTGTCCTTGACATCAATTACCTAAAATTGTCTCAGTTTTGTGTTTTAGAAGTTCAGGGCTGCTTAAAAGATTGCAGATCTTGTTTTAGCTTGCTTTGCCATTTCTCCGTCTGATTTCAGGTGTTAGTTTGAATTCTTGTAAGCATTATCTTTTTTAAATGTTTTCTGAACTGTGAGCAGAATTGCTTGTATTGCCAGTGTTAAGTTATGCTTTAAGGGAAATAGTTTTGGTTTTGGTTTGTTTTTTTTTTTTTCACTGGATTGTTTTGACCGCTTGTACTTGAAGACTGATTTGTTTCAGATGTTCGCAGTTCTATGCTGGTATATATTTGGATGTGCTGTTGCAAATCTTGTAGCTTATTTTTGCATTCATTGAAAAGTGTGTTAAATCTATATCCTCTTTATTGATTTAGTGGTTGTGTATCAGAAGATATTGCCGTGTGCTGGTTGTCAGACAAGTACAATGACTCAAATTTAATTATTTATATGATAGTATCTTTCTTGATTGCAGAAAATGTATTTTAGTTATTAAAAATACTCTGTTAAAATCAAGTTAAGCAAAGAGTAAGATTTCAAAATGCAACAACAAAAGTGCCAATGTAAGTCAAAACGGGAGTGTAAGACTAGCAAATGAAGGCGCTCTGACGAATACTATGCCAAGCACTCTTGATTTTTGTTTTGAGCTATTGTGTTGTCGTGGCACAGCTCTGGCTTTGTGCACCACTTCCATGAATATGAGCAAGCCTTAAAGGGCTCATAAAGAGTTTTAAAAGGAGAAAACTGGTAAAAATCTCTGATTCTCTTAATGTGTTTGTTTTGCTAGGAGGCAGATTTGAAGTTGTATGAGTACAGGTCATTGGAAACTCCATTCTATTTTATGGATTTTGTTCCTAAGCTTTTAACATGTTGTTGTTTTAATAGCGTTGTTTCCAAGAAATTCATAGGCAGGAATGTTGTTTTAGCAGTTCTTGTTTCTTGTCTCTTCCTAAACAGTTTTACTTTTATTATGGCTTGGATCTAGGAAACTTTTTATGTTAGGTATAATAGATTTCCAAGTGCAGGTGACCAGGACGCTTCAGCTCTAACTGTTCCACGGCAGCATGGTATGAGTTCTTGTGTCCTCCTTAGAGAGGACTTCAGCTGTAAAGTTCTCTGTTTTTCCTGCTGAAGACCTTTACCTTCAGTTCAGCTCAACTTGGGTGGAGTGACTGCATGGGGGGCTGGATGACAGCTGCTAACAGAAATGTAATTAAAACTGTAAGAGAAGGCTAACCAGGATTCTAATCTCTGATGGAGTAAAAACTGTTCTTTCTAGAAGAGAATATTCTTGTAAGAGCTATAACAAAAGTGTAAATGAGTGTCATGCTAGAAGTGGCAAAATAGAGAAGGGACTGGAGAGATATGCCTCTTGCCTTAGGTTAGGCATACAGAGTTTTTATTCTTAACTGACATTGCTGTACAATTTAAGGAAGGTTTCATATTTACCCTTTGCTGCTTATGTCAGAGATGTGGAGCTCTTGGGCAATGTTGGAGTGGACACAGCTACGGAAACGTGAGTCCTTTGCACATGCAGCAGAAGGTGGTACCATGCAAATTTCTTTAGAGATGAGAAGCAAACCGGGGAAGTGAGACTTGAGCCCTGTGGGGATTAATTAGTACTTTGACACTTATTACACCCACTCTGACTTTAAATGTCTTAATGGAGCTTGCTCAAGGGAAGTAAATTTGACTACTGATACGGTGATTGTTGTGGATGTTTCTTTGAGAGCATCATCCCTGTGCTCAGCAGTGGTTAAAGAAGGCAAGTGCACAAGAGCAAAGAACATCCAATGACATACAAGCATGTTCAACAAAAGGAAGGGGTTTTTTTGCTTGTATTGGTTTGGTTTTTGGTTTTGTTTCTTCTCTCCCCCCGCATGGAATTTATTTTTAACAGGATGTTGCAGGATCCAAAACTATGACTAGGTTCACAAAGGGGTTAGACAGCCTCCTAGAGGATGAGCCTACTGGTTCTCTACCAAGCATGAGTGTCTAGATGCAACCACTGCTGAGGAAGTCCTTTGACATCTGACTACTGATAGTAGTATGCTGTTACGGTGTGGCGGGTTGACCCTGGCTAGACGCCAGGTGCCCGCCAAAGTCGCTCTATCACTCCCCCTCCTCGACTGGACAGGAGAGGGAGAATATAATGAAAGACTTGTGGGTTGAGATAAGGACAGGGAGAGATCACTTAACCAATTACTGTC
>JAVKLA010000031.1:17296031-17322637 GCA_034782735.1 Sagittarius serpentarius | reverse complement strand
CAACCTCCTTTCAGGTAGCTGTAGAAAGCGATAAGGTCTCCCCTCAGCCTCCTTTTCTCCAGGCTAAACAACCCCAGCTCCCTCAGCTGTTCCTCATAAGACTTGTGCTCCAGACCCGTCACCAGCCTCGTTGCCTTCACTTCCCTAGGGTAAAGTTATGGGGCTGGTAGTACCCAAGTCTTGGGTGTAACTGTATTTTTCACAATTTCAGTCTAAGCCTTGCCATCCTGGGATTCTGCTCTCTATTTTTCTATTAAGGAAGATCAAACTAACAGTTTTACTTTCTGTGTTGTTCTGATTAGAGTTGTAATAAGTGCAACACGCCTTTTAAAGATAACGACACTAAACATCACTGCCGGGCCTGTGGAGAGGGCTTCTGTGATGGCTGTTCTTCCAAGACCCGTCCAGTGCCTGAGCGAGGCTGGGGACCAGCACCAGTGCGCGTGTGTGACAACTGCTATGACAACAGGGGCATCCAGTTAGGTAATTTTGAGTTAATTGTGACAGAATTATCCCTGGGTAATAGTTAGTCTGAAGTCTTTGTCCCTGGCTTCTGAATCACAACCATTCCCACTGGGTGTAGACAGTCTTGTTCAAACTGGGCTTGGGCACAGAGGCTTTTGGTAGGGAAGCTCAAGAGCTCAATGTCTTTTGGCAGGAAGAAGACCCTTGCGATGAGCTACCAGATATCTGACCCCCTGACAAAATTATTTTCTAATTGGATCTTTACTTTGTTTTTGCGGCGCTTGCTGATGGTGTGGAGCTAGCATCAGAGCAGGGATGCTGTTGTTTCAGCAGACTATGTATTCTGTCCATTATTGCTGAAATGAAAGTGAAAACTCTGCAATCCAAGATTGGGGATGTGGGAGATAAAGACAGAGGAGAGGCTGCAAACTGCCTTTAGGGTTTGCTGCTGGTTTTTGTTAATGTAAATTAACTGAAACTTTGCAGAAATTGTGCTGGACTTAAGTGTTGAGTCTTTTACTCTTGTGTCATGCAGATGTGGCTGAGCTGCCTTCAGATGAGGAAGGGGGGACACTTATTGCCAGGAAGGTGGGGGAAGCTGTGCAGAACACCCTTGGAGCAGTAGTGACAGCCATGGACATTCCCTTAGGTGAGCTCTGTTCTTTTCTGATGGATTTTTTTTGTCTAGAGGCATTTTTGTTTTCACAGAGCAGAACTTCTGATTAAACTTCAAGAGTCTGTGTGGCAGGCGGTGCCTCCACTATGATACCACTGTTGGCTGAGAGTTCTACAGCGCCCTGCACCTCTCTTGCTTGATGTTTCCTCTTGGTTTTCAGCACATTGTTTCTGCAGTTCATACGTTCTCTTTTCTCCCTGTTGTGCAAATCTGTGTGCACCAAGCTGTGATTAATTCACGCTCCCCTGATGCATCACTACAGTGACCTGCCAGCTGGAGTTCCCTAAAGACTGGCCAATTAGGAAGCATCTTATCAGGTTTGGTTTTCTTCCAGAGACGCTGAGTGCTTTTTAAGTGTGTTCATGGGTACTGCTGGCACTTGGTACTCCTGCAAGGGAGGGCTGAGAATCTGGAGCTGTCCAGGTTGGTAATGATGGGGAAGTAATCGGTAATGGGATCTTTAATGGTGAGCTTAGTACAGTGAACAGTTGCTGCTCTTTCATGTGCTTGGTAGCAGTTCAGGTATGCCAGCAAACACTTCGCATTTAAATCTTCTGTTGTTGGACCTGACTTCCTACTCATTGTGCAGGTTGTCATTCCACTGCTTTGCCTACAGCATGTCCTGCCATCACCCTTGTGGGTGTTTGTTGTCCACCTCGTTGAAAGGCAGAATAAATCCCTTTCTCAGTTCAGACAGTACGTGCGTTTCTGAATGTTTGGTTTGGCCACAGCTGAAACTGAAGGTAGGGAAAAACAAGTGTCTCAGTCTCTGGAAGAGTCTGAGTAAGGGAAGATGCCACCACTTAAGGAGAAACAATCTATCCCTTTGAAGAAGAGAATGTGGGCAAACGGCAGAATGGCCTAAATGGTTACCTGTTGCACTGACTTATTCTGTCAGTAGGTCATCTTCCCCTTAATGGCGGTGGTATGACTTGCAGTGTGTGAGTACTTCCACTGGAGTATGTTCCTGACATGCTCGTGTTCACAGATTATTTTCTTCTCCCTCTTTCTCATCCCCCCGCCTCAATTCCTCCATAGGTCTGGTAAAAGATGCTGCCCGACCTGCGTACTGGGTACCAGACCATGAAATCCTGCACTGCCACAACTGCCGGAAGGAATTCAGTATCAAACTCTCCAAACATCACTGTCGGGCCTGTGGCCAGGGATTCTGTGACGAATGCTCACACGACCGCAGAGCGGTTCCCTCTCGTGGATGGGATCACCCAGTCCGAGTTTGCTTTAACTGCAATAAAAAGCCTGGTGACCTTTAACCCTAGGCTCTTCTCCAGATCTTTGCAATTCCTTATGTTCTCAGGGTTACAAATGAAAATACCTGGTCTCCCTTTCACCTCTTAACCTGTTGCAGCCAGAGTGCATGTTTCCAGTTTCTGGCCTCCTCTCGTGTTACATCCATCTTGGAACGCTGGGAATGAGCTTACGTTCAGCCTCTAGGTTTTGATTTCAAATTAACTGGGGAAGGGAGGGAGCTCCCTTGTAAATGAACAAACCAAAATCCAGTGTATTTTATTCCAATTTAAAAAAAAATATATATCTATATCTATCTATCTATCTGTGTATAATTTAGTATATTAAGAATACGGTTGGCTAATGAAGCTTTGAGTATTCCTAGTTCAAATGATGGATGGTGGTGTTCCTTACTATAGTGGATCAGACTTATGGCCTTCTGATTCTTCCTGTGGAACGTCTTGCTGACCACGATGTCCTGCGAGGAAGGTTTGGACTCTGTGCTGCCAGGAAATCTCCAGTCTTGGGTGTATGAATTACACCTGGTAATTCAACCAGCCCGACTTCTGGAGGCGCTGTACTTCTGGCCGTGAAAGATTAAACCCGGATTCATTAGCAAGTTTGTTTGAACTGTGATACGAGCAGCCGTCTTGCAGTGCAAGAGGTATCAAGTTGAAATAGACCCCCTGGTAGAGACCAGTAGAGCTCTGAAAGGTAAAGCAAATCATATGGCACAAGGCAAAGCATTCTGATTTTGCCATTTCAACTTCAATACCAGATCAAAAGGTAGCAGGGTCTTGCTCTCCCTGACAATGTTCTCATGTACTCAGGTTTTCTTCAAGTTTCTCTGCCAGCTTGTTGCAGTGAAGTTTTGTTCAGAGCAGAACAAGAGGACAAGTTAAGCAGGCAATTCTGAAATACAAAGTTTGAGTTGTTTGGGTTGTGATGGCTTTTCTTTTCCTCCACTTTTTAAGTGATCCTGGAGTCTCTGGAGCCTCTGTGTTCTCAGACGTGGTTGCATGGAAACTGCACAGATTTGACTTACCTTTTTTCTAATGATATGAACTTACAAATCCACCTGGAAAATGGGAACCTTTCTTCTTTGCTCCTAGCAACTGGCACTCACCGGACTTCATCCTTTCATTAAAGTACTGCAATGAATTCACTGATTTTATTATCAAAAGCACCACTTAACCTAACTAATACTGTCTTGTACTGTGGATTTGTGGTTCCAGTTATAAGAAGTCAGAGACCATTGTGGAATAAACTGCCTAAAAGTCTCCCTTCTTGGCTTACATAGACAAGAATTCTTCCACCACATGAGAGTTGTCTCCTCTTGGAGTAGCTGGAGTTTGATGCAATGTCCTGGAACTGTTGGTATTTTTTTTCCCCAGCTTGTTAAATGTGCTCTTGTGTAGATGAGTGCCCAACATCCTGTTTTAGGACTGTATTATTAAATTAACTGCTATAAAAGGCTTTATCTTCTGAACAAGCGTACTGACTCTTTCCTTGTAACAAGCGGTTCTCACTTTGTTTCTGAAAGAACATACTCACAAAGTGATTGCCCCTTCGCAACTACATCCAGCCTACACATGGAAGTAGACTTAGAAGATGTTCCAGGACACCTTCGGTACTGGCCGAGTTTACTGGGGACTGTCTAATGTTTTTGTAAGCAAAGTCTGCCATAAACTGACAGTTGCCCAAGGGAGGGCACGAGTAGGTAGAAATCCTTTCTTAAAAGACATTCTGCACATCCAGCATAATTCTGTGCTTCAAACTATTTTTATTTTTTTAACGGGTGAGCGATG
The DNA here is from genome assembly GCA_034782735.1 of Sagittarius serpentarius. Lineage (NCBI taxonomy): Eukaryota > Metazoa > Chordata > Aves > Accipitriformes > Sagittariidae > Sagittarius > Sagittarius serpentarius. The sequence goes on along the minus strand of JAVKLA010000031.1, from coordinate 17,318,443 downwards.
TGTTCTTGGTTTGTAGGCTGTGCCCTGTGTGCCGTTTATGCATGTAGCTTTACTACCATGTTAATGCACAAAGAGAAAGCAGCCATGACATTCCTTGTATAAAATCTTTGGCATCTGTTTCAACAACTTGTCTGATTTTTTTTTTTTTTTCCTTGTCACAGCCAGAATCACTACTTAGTCAAAGAGGAAAATATTGTCTAAACATTTTTAGTATATATGCGATCTCGGTAACTTAGCAACCTGTCAATATGCAGAGTCCATTCTTTATTGATTTATCCTGGAGCTGAATCTTTTATACTGTTGCTCAACGAAGCAAAATCTTACGTGGTGCTTAAAGTGCAGCAGGCTTGGTGTTACTCTTTCTGGACAATGCTGAGAGGATTATTTGGGTTCTTTGTCTTCCAAAATGAAAAAAGTATCTGTAAGGTTTAAGTTCACTGCTGTTTTCTGTACACAAGAGCTTTTATTTTTTCTGATAGTATTGGGTGCTGTGAGTATGCAGAGTATTGAATATGGTTATTAAATGGATTAGCTGTTTAAAGGAGATAGATGCGCATTTTAGCAGAGCCCAGTGCTATTTGGTATCAACACATTCGGATTCAGTACACAAAAGGCTCTAAAGTATGTCTGTGGACAGAAAGCTCTACAGGAAACTTAAATGAAGGAAGTAGAAATCCTGGAAAAAGTCACTAAAGCAAGTAACATGGGAGCATCCTGTGCTTGGGGTGGGACTGTCAGCCTGAAGACAAGGGTTAGTTCTAGTAGTAGAAACCTGTGAGAGTTGTATTCCTAAACTCTGGAGAAATGCTCCACGTGCAGAGGTGTGGGTAGCACTTAACCAGGGTGAGTCTTTGCAGAACCTGTCAGCAGTTAACAGGAACCTTGCTGGAGCTCTGCAAAAGCCCAAACTGTGAGTGTTGCATGACGGCAGTATGAGGCAGGTCTGACACTCTAATGCAGCTCCTGTGTGGAAAAGTCTTGTTTATTTACAAGGGCAGGGATAGGAGGGGAACTGTTTTCCAGGAAGTTTCTAGAAGATCACTATGTGTGTTTTACCAAAGACAAAGGAATTACTTTTCATGAAATTGCAGTTGGTCAAGATGATAGCGCGTCCTTTGGATCAACTGAAATTCACTGTAATGTTAACATTTCAGTAGTTAAAATCAACACGCTGGCTTGGTAAGATAATGAATTCAATTGGTCTGAGATGTGGCACGATAAAAGCATGTTCTGAGTTACAGAATGAACTTGACTGTTTGATGTGTATCTCTTGCCAGAAAATGATGTCAGATTGATTATTGGCAGATCAAGCAGCCTCTGTACCTCTTCTGAGTAGGAAATGCTATGAAAAACATCGAGTAAAATAACAATCATGTGAATTAAGTGGTGTGCAAAGATGGGCCCCAGTGAAAAACTAATTCCTCACCCAAAGTGCCACAAAATGAGCCTAGATTTTTAGAGGAAAGAACGTCTGATATGATTGCTCTCTTCTGATGGATTTATTTCCCTTGTGGGTACCTATGCCAATTTGGCATAAAGATTCATCTTCAAGTAGGTGATGTGGGTTTTCCTCTCCTTCTGTGAAGCAGATATCTGTGAGCTTCATATAGATGTGCATGCTTTCAGTTAGCCTCCCTCCTCAAAACCTTTAGGCCAGACTTGGCTTAAATGTATACCAGGTGCACATTGCACCTGAGACTTGCAGCTGGGGAAGCCGATGGCAGAACAGCACGGCTGCAACACGTAGCTGTGGTCAGGGCAGCAGCAGGCTCTAACGCGTAGCTGCTTGCACAAGACAAACTGCTTTGTCTGTCGCCTCCCCGCCCCCCCTGCATTGGTTTTCCGGCTCACTCATCCTGCTGCCCAGTCCCTCATGGGTGAAGTTGCACTCGCTGAAGCTGGCCAAGGTATCCTGTATGTTCCCGTCTGTGTCACTTGTGAGTTGGACCTTTGGTTGTGTTCTGGCAAATGACAACCTTGCTGGCTTTTGATGTCAACAAGAGTTTATTTGTTGAAATAAACACCGTCATTATGTTAGATCTGCCTTGCGTTTATGCGAGGTGTCTGCTGTGGCTGTGCTGAGCCATTCACAAATGCGCCTGGTGCTTTGGGTAGCCTGGGCTTTAACGTTGCAGGACTCTGGCTTCCCACCTGATCGTACAGACTTTGCTCCTCTTCATCTTTTTGCTTCCAGAGTAACCAGCCCAATGAGGTTTAAGTACTACTGTCACACTCTATTTTGCAGCCTCTCGTTTTCATGTTTCATTGTCAACTGGTGTCAGTCACTGTAACTCCACATATTGTGACATTGTCCTTGCGTTTGATTTATTGCTGATGCCTGTAATGTAATTTGGCACCAACAGATAATGTCTTTGCCTGCCAGTAATTTGAGAACAGAGAGTGATTTGGACAAGCAATAGAACTGTCTGGTTTTTGTCGTCTGTGTCCCGTCCCCACTCCCTGCTTCAGCTGAGCGCTCTTTCTTGGAAAAGCAATGTGGATATGTATAATCTGTCAGTCACAGTGCATAGTATGTCATAAAATGTTTTTGTTCATAGCGCAGGCACGTAAACAATGAAATCATGGCAATGCCAAAATAATAAAAACTTGAGGACTTTCAACATCAACGATATAATGTGACAAAGACAAAGCTAAACTAGAATGGCAGCTAGTCAGTTATCTTAAGCCAAAATGAAAGTGCATTCAGCTTTTTAACTTCATTTTTATTGGACATCTCTCAAGCAAAAAATAAAGCAATACAGATACCAGTCATATAGGTATATGTATCTCTGAGTCCTCGTATAGGAAACATCTCAGTTGCGGCATTACACAAATTCTAATGTTAAGAATGCCTGGAGATTTTGAAACATTCAGATTTCTGACATTTTGAAAAGCTGGCTAAATCTTTCTGGTTATGCTTAAAAGGTGTTTTACAGCAGCACTGGAGAGAAGCAGTACTGTATGTATGACAATGTACAGGTGATGACTTGTCAGGAAGGCGTCAGAGTGCTTCACAGCTACCATTATATTAATAGAACTGCAGATAGGAAAGAAGTTGTTTGAACAAGAAAAGGCAGGTGATCTTGATTATATTTTCAGACATGACCTAAAACAGTTTATCAACATTGTGCCTTGAGTTCCATTTTTGAAACGTGAAACTAATTCATAAAGTGCTTTAAACATGTGGGTCAAGCGTCTTTGAACCCCCAGCCCCTCTTCCCAGAACCCCTGTCTAGAAGGTACTTTGGGTTGGCATTGACTGCTTGATTCAGCTCGCAGTGCACATAGCATATAAAAGCAGCTGCCAGCAACTGAAGGTTTGGGGACTAAAGCTGAATTGTCCACTGCTTGATTATAACTTTTCTGAAAGCAGCTACTCTAAGGGGACATTTCAAGACTATGTGTGCATTCGGGTTTGAATTCGCACTTTCTCGCAACGAATGGTTAATTTTCTACTACTGTTAGAATAGGTCCCTAGTAAGCTCAAAAATGTAAAAATGCCTGAGTGAAATTGTAACTAGTAAACTGATTATTTTAACCTCTTAGTTTCAGTATTCATCAGTATAATAGAGGAGGAATGACCATGAAGCCATGTACTGCAATAAATCAGGGCCAACAGAAAGACATAACCCCCTCCCAACCCAGAAGACCCAAAAGCAAATCCCCTCCCTGCTTTAGACACTTCAAGTTAAAACTGTAGAAGCTGAAGTTTCTACCTGTTTTGTCTAAGAACCTTGTGCGACCTAATGGGTTTTATGTGGAAAGAGCCTTTTTAATCAGGGTTGAGAGATGACTAATAGAAGCAGGGGATGTGGAACGGAACAAGGGGGAGGCTCTGCGGCTTCAAAAACAATGGTGTTGATGGGAGGGACTTGCAGTTGGGTCAGTGAGGAGAGCCTGGTGGTCCGCTCCCGCTCTGAGCCTTGCTCCAGTGAGCAAACTGGGCCAAACAAATTGTGTCCGCTGATGAGGGATGCTGCAGCCTGTCTTGGAGTGCAGCTTTGGCCCTTCTGAAGCTTCCTACTAGTTAGTACTTGCTGAGAAGCTGAGGCAAGGAAATACGGTATTTTGATACTGTAGCAGAGGGGAGGAGAGCTGCAGTTCCTCACCATTTATCTGCCCAGCTATTGCTGCATAATGAAATAGTTGATTTAATATACTTCAGCCACTGCCTGCAGGCTGCCTGCTGTTTGTCACTGAAGCCAGATTGTCTCTCTTCTTGCCCTGCTTCCCCTCGCCTTTCATGCTGCTCTTGCAGGCTTAATTAGATGTGTTGGCTGCAAAAGCACTAATTGAATGAATGGGTTTGCAGGGGCGTGTGTACATTTGGCTCCTGGAAACAACACAAACCAAATTAGTATCTTTTGTTTTATGGGTTTTGCCTAAAAGGGAACAAAGAGAAGAAACTAGCTTTAGTTATGTAAGATGCCTCTCCACCACGGTTCCTATTTGTGTTTCCCACGGTAACTGGGCACGATTGTTGCATGGTCTTGTTCTTGCAGAACAGGCATTGCTGGAGTTCAGAGCGCTGAAGAGAGTTTAAATGCTATTTTAAATTTTGGAATTAATGCTGATTTAAGGGAGTTCATGATCCTTGTGGCTTGCTACCTGCAAGTGTTTGAAACACATGTTTACTAGCAAGAGTATGAATATAAAGTATGTTCCAACTCAGCTCTAAGTTGATTGTCAGATGTAACATTAGGAGTTTGCAGTGGGATGGGGTTAGCTACGTTCTGTTTCCTGAACAGATGCTTAGTTGCAGTATACATTATTAACTAAGTCAACGCAAATGCTTTTGCAAGTTGTGCTGCGTGCATTAATCACTGTGCATGCAACAGAAAATGTCCCAAATTAACATAGCTAGTCAAGACAAATTGCAGAGTATTTTCGCAAATTAAAAAGAAAAGCAAGGCAGGAATCAGGTCTCTTGGTTATCCGAGGACAGTAGAGGGAATGGGAAAAGCCTGCAAGACTGACCATCCAAGGAGAACAGGGGACCCTTGGTCTTATAAACAAGGTCTGTAGAAAGAAGGGGCAGCACAGAGTGTGCTGTGAGCAGCATCCACTTGGCTTTGTGTGAGGAAGAAGGCTCTGCAGAGGAATGCTAAAGCCAGATGTGTCGGGAGAGCCATAGTTGTAAGGAATTCACAGCTCAATCTGCCTCTGGGGAACAGGAGTTGGCTGTTAATGGGACACAAGAAAGATTTGGGGGTTTTGAATGTATACTCAGACAGGGAAGAAACCATTCTGAGTATTTGCTGGGATTCATCTTTCATCTTGACTACCCTTGCAACAGCTATTTCATACCGAATATATTCACGGTGTAAAGTTATTACACTGCTCCCAAGAGGAGAGTTTTCCTGCTCTATTGTCTTCTATATAGATCAATGGGTAAAAGAAATACAAAAAAGGGAAGGAGATCACCACACCTAATACTGGAGCGTGGTGAGCAACAAGAGCTGCTGTGAAGAAACATGCTTTCCTAGGACGGCACATTACTTAGGCCTTAAGGTCCACAGTGCGATGGGGGAGAGAATCAGGGGGGGAAAAAAAGTAAAAGTTGTTGGTTGAGATAGAGGCAGTTTAATAGGACAGAAAAGGAAGGGAAACTAACAACAATAGAATATACAAAACAAGCGATGCACCATACAGTTGCTTACCACCCACTGACCGATGCCCAGCCAATCCTCAAGCCATGGTGCCCTCTCAGCCAGCTCTCACCAGTTTATATACTGGGCATGACGTCATATGGTATGGAATATCCCTCTGGCTCCTTTGGGTCATCTGTCCTGGCTGTGTCCCCTCCCAGCTTCTTGTGCACTCCCAGCCTCTGGCTGGCAGGGCAGTGTGAGAAGCCGGAAATTCCTTGACTTGGTCTAAACACGACTTAGCAACAACTGAAAACATCAGGGTGTTACCAACATTCTTCTCAGACTAAACCCAAACCACAGCCCTGTACCAGCTACTAGGAAGACAATTAACTTTCTATCAGCCAAAACCAGGACCACAGGATATGCTCAGGTTTGCACTGGACTTGTGAAGGGAACGTCCCTGTATTGGACTTGCAACGCAGGGCACTTGTGACGCTTCCTTCTGGGGTGAAGCCGTGCCAGAGACACACCCATGAAGTGCGCTCAGTGAGCTCAGGACACTGGCAGGGATGCAAAGGGATGAATTGGCTGCAACACCAAGTCCTCGATGAGCTCTTAGAGAGCTCACACCACAACCTTGGGCGCCTCATCCCTGTTAACAGCGCTGTGCTCAGCCTGCAGCTCACACTCTCCTTCTCTGGGAAAAACGTTTTGTGACTGATGGAACAGTTTTGCCAACCCACTTGTTTAACTGCAAATACTCCTGCTCTCTTACAGGCCAAGAGCTTTCCCTGCGCGTGCACCAGTGTGAGATGGCACTGAGCTGACGGCCTGTCATGATGAAGGTGGTGGGGTGCGATCCCTCCATAAATAGGTTGCTCTGGCCAAAAGCTTTAGGTGCAAAAGAAGAATAATACCTGCCAAGAAATAGAAAAAGCTAGAAACCGTTGTAGCGTGCCTAGGAGCGTAGTGGTGAAGGTTTTGTCCAGAGACAGCACTACAGGCACAGGACAACACACAGAAAAGTCAGGAAGGACCTTGGAAAACAAATTCATTATACCTGCTCAAAAGATATGGTGGAGTGAATGGGGTAAGCAGCCAAGAAACAGGTATTAGCACTGTTTCTTTTTATTCCTGGAATGCAATTTAGTGAGGTAGAAGAGCTCTGATGGGGACTTGCAAGCCCCTTCCTTCCCAGAATGCTCGGCACTGTTGCGCCCCACTGTGACGAAGACACGGATGCTATCCCAGGGGCGGGCGCTGTGCTGGGTACTCCCAACTAGGCCACACCCACAGCCACCAGCAACACTTACCTTTGTGCGCACACAGCCTAGACCTGATTTCAGAAGGCACTTGGAATGCAGACCCCCAGCCTAGCTCTCTGACACGGCCATCTCGCCGAGCCAGCTGGACACAGCCTCCATCGTAACATGCAGGGGTGTGATTGCAACCCCTTTGTATGCTCACCTGCCCAGCTGGCAGGACCCCATGGGACGCAGCATCTCTGGTGACACAGCTGTACATCTGATGCTCTAAGTGGATCCCAGGATGGAAAGGCAGTTCCTGCGTTGCTTTTCTAAGAATTTTGGAAAACTTGAGTGCAGCGTGTCTTTCCTGTGAAGCCCATTGGTAGCCCTGCCTAGTTCATGAGGGCCTTTACTCCCTGTAGGCTCCTGATCTTGTCAGTGCTCCCTACACATACTAGCTGCAGGATGGTCTTGCCCAACCCAGACTGGCTACCAGGAAGGAGCAGGAAGTACTGAGGCTCCACAGGATAGTAATTGTCCGCAAATAGAGATACAGTGTCATCCAGTTACTGTGAGCTGGTGCTACAACTTCGCGCGGAGGGCCCAATTGTTCCTCGGTATGCAAAAGCCCCGACTCTGCAGAGGTGATCTCCTATCCCAGAGAGGATGTGGTCTGTCCAGACTGGGCTTGTCTCCTGCTACAGCTGCAAGAGCAAGCCTGCCCCTCCAGACTGCTGTTAGGGCTGTGGACTCGGTTAGGAAACACTATGATAAATTAACAGGGACATTCAGCCTGGCTGCTGGAGCAGGAAAGGGGCTTTGTTCCACACATGCTGCCTTTTAACGGGAATGGTGGCAGGGCAGCGGCACGCTACCATCATCTGAAAAGGAGAAAGTTTAGCACCGCCCAGCTCAAAGGCCTGACAGTGTGAGTGGGGAAACAGCTGTGTCTTGGACTGCTTCCAGCCACAGATGTTAGAGACAGTTGATGCAGGGACCCAGACCAAAGCTACTCCAGACAAAGCCCCAGAACACCTATAGCATCAGCTTCTCAACACCAGCTACTTCACTCTGCTAATCCACTCTGTTGCACCAGCCTACTTGCTAATGTAGATGTAACCACAGCTAAGCGGTTGTATGACCAAACCAGGATTAGGTTAGACCAGCTTTTTGACAGCAAATTCAGCTAGTGTGAGACAGGCCCTTACTGAAAGTTACTAGCTTTTCAAAGCTTATTCAAAGATCTCAAAGAGGCTGAATATTGCCTAAGAAGTTAATCAGCATTCAGCTTTTATTCAGAAGATCTCCGAGATGTATACAGCAAGATTTGCTGAACCTGCTGGAGGAGGTTCAGAATTTCATGGGTAAAGCAGATGCAACAGCAGCACATAGTGACTCAACAGCATGGTGACTGGTGCAAAAATCCTCAAGTCATGTACAGGCTGGCAGCTTTGTAGACCAGGTCTGAGGAGAATATTGTGTCAGTTATAGGAGAAATGGTAGAGGTCCTGTTTGACAGCCATGAGTAAGCCAGGAACTCCTCGGCTACCCCCAAGTCTTGAAGAAAACACCACACTGGGAATGGCATCTTTGGAGGACGGGTGGGGAGAAGGGATGGTTCTAAGCAGATGGGCATCTTGGAGGCTCCAAATTCTGGTGTAGCAATCCTGCCCAACTGGAAAGGACACCAGAATTCAACATCACACAAAGTACTTTACAGGGCTCTGCAAGATTATCATCACAGAAGGTCTACAGGGGAAAAAAAAACCCTGGCCATTTCTACACATGCTAGAGGCAAAGTGCTTATCAGTACTTTATGAAACAGAAATTCTACACTGAATGCTGCAGAAATGGGGAAAATGTGCATTTGCTATTAGGCAATAAAAGGTATGATAAATCAGTATTTAGAGTGCTTTCCTCATTATCAAGCTCCTAAGCCAAAAAAGGGGAGGAAAAACTCACTGTCAAATTAACAAGAATTCCTCTCATTATTCCATCACTTATTGACAAATCCAAGGAGAGGAGGTCACTTTTTACAGTGACATTGTGAGACTTTGCTATACTATATGGATTTAGGGGTTTTGCTTCATTTATTGTTACCTTTCCTCCCCCCACCCCAAATAAAATAAAATTAAGAAATAATCTCAGACTGTAGCCAAGTATATTCAAAGTGAACCTGGGTGGTATAGACAGTTTACAAGGAGTTATGCTTACATGCTGATGCTTCAGTCCATCCCCACAATACCCACTTAAGCACCAAACAAACATATACACGGTCTTTAGACTCTATATAAAGTTGTCGCCAAGCCTCCCGCTTACATGTTGTTTCCCTGAATTTCAAAATCAAGTGTTCTCTGCTCTACCCTTGAGGCACACTGTGGAAAGGATAATGGGACTCTTCCAGGACACAGCAGATAAAGCTGTTAAGTGCTATACGGGAGTGATTACAGTAAGTGTGCATCCATAACATTATTTCTTAGTTTTCATAGTATGTTACAGTATGTCTAAGGCTAAATTTCTTCTGAATTTTAAAGAATTAATAGCTTTACAGCTTCCAACAGCTGTAGCTAAGAAATGCTCCTCAGGCAGAAGAAAATCACTGCCATGCACTCTACAAGTAGAGGGGGAAAAAAGTCAACCCACCTGCTGTGAGAAGTCCTTCCTCCTCGTTTACGTGCAAAGGGAGAATAGCATATTCATTGTGGTGACCTTTGTACTGTTTCACACACTTTGCCGTTCTCAGGTCCCACAATTTTATCTGCAAGTTGAAGTAATTGTTTGAAAGAGAATATATTAACAAAGCAGAAAGCGCTTGATCGTTGATATGGAAGTGGATCTGGAAGAGGACCCATATATGGAACTACCACCCAGTTCCATACTACCCCCCAAAGAACAGGCATCCACCCTCGGGACTGGGATAAGCACCTGTCAACGCCCAGATACTAAAAGGAACAGAATATCCTAAATGCAACAAAACCATACCTTTCCAGCCATATCTCCTGCCATAAGATAATGTTCAGCTTCAAGAAGGCGAATAGATGTAACTGCTGAGTCATGGAAGAGACGAATTGCTTTCCAGCTCTGGCCCTTCCGGTTGCGCTGACGCACATCAATGCTGAAAATTTCACCTGAACGGCAGCCATTGTAGAGCACTGGGGTCTGGAAGAATCCAAGAGAAGTGTACTGTGTAACACCTGAAAGGATCTTACAAGTTACACAGACAGAATCTATGTCAAGCTTTTGAGCTCTCTGGTACAGTTGTCAAATTATTTTATTAACATGGGCATTAAGAACCAGAATTTTTATTACACACTGCAACATTTTTCAGCCATCTCATTAGTTCCATTCAAACCTCAACTATTTACTTCAGCTGCAAAACAGGAACTGGAATTCTCATTCCGATTTTACCCTTCTCACTAAATCTTTGTGAACAAGTACATTAGTGTTTTATAGGGGTTTTCTCCTTCTCGATGGAGACAATACACTGTTAACAAAATGAGGTCATTTGCCAAAACCAAACCAATTTTACTATGCATTATTGCTGTGCTCTTTGTATTTCCTTAATTTCCTTTTTACCTCTGTACAATTAACAAAAGTTACCCCTGTTGCCACAGAGTTTGAATTCAGTTAACCGTTTTGATTGCTATTAATTGTGTGCAAGCCTCAGACCCCATCAGCTCTCTTGTGGAACAGCTATCCAACAGTAACTGTAATCACAACCTTACGTACAGCATGATGAGTCCCATCGCAAACAGAACAAAAAGCCCACGAATGAGGCAGTGCTCTGAAAAAAATGAAGGGTGTATGGTTCTTCTTACTTGTGTGGCGAACTGTTGGGCCAATACGTCGCTATTGGTTCCAAATGTCTGTCGATGCCCTGTCACTACATTGGTCACAAGAACTCGTCGTGTCAGGCCTAAGGAAGACAGGTTATGTTTGTTTAGCTGTAATTTGGGTAGCAGCTGGGAGATTAATGCAAGAAGCCTTTCCCTGAGACAGAAGGGGTGGCTAGCCTTGCAGATCACCTGTGCTGAAGCAGTTGTCTGCTTGGGGATTCAGGCACCAAGCACAGGACCAGGCAGTGGATATCTTGAAGCTGCACAGCATTCCAGGTCGATCTCCTAGGAGAGAGGAGCAACACATTAGGTGTCCATAAAAAGGTTAGGATGGGATGATAACTCGGAAAGCTTCTCTGGATTTCCATACTTTTTTCCAACATCTCAATCTGAAGCAGAGAAAATGTCACCCAGCTGGTGTCCCTGTGCTAGTGAGAGATTGTGAAATTTATTCAGCAGTCAGAGGGCTGACCGTGGCAGGAAAGAGAAAAATAGCACTTGCCTTACAGCACTAAGAAAGCCATTTTTTAAAGATGAGTGGACTAGAAACGCAAAACATTTTCTTTTTAAGCTATAGATTAGCCAAAGCCTAACCTGTAAGTTCATGCCCTGCCTATTTAAAAAAAACAAAAAAGGTTTGAGTAAGTAACAATACCCTAGATTTGACTCTTACTCACGTAGCTCCTGCACAAAGTCTACTATTGACATAAATTTTAAGTCAGTTTTCGCTTCCCTCATGGCACATCCACCATGATCATACATGTCAGGCAGCACAGGTGACAGGTCTAAAACATGATTTTAAACAGGCTGAGTTCTACTTTGCTCCCAGCATCTACTTAGCAATGTTCCCTCAAACCAACAATTTAGGAGAGCGAAGTAAGTCAAGAAACTTGGAAATACCTAAAACAGTCAATAGGAAATACTAGACAGGAGGACTTCGGTGGAACTCAGGGCATCTGATTATGGTGAAGGGCTTAAAATGTTCTACACAGCAACGGGGCATGCTGGCCTAGTAGCAATCCATCTTCAGTGACTCTTCAAGTTCATGCTAACTCTACGCATCTTTTTTTTTTTTTTTTTAATGTCTGCGTAAATAGCATGACATTAAAATTTAAAATCAGTCCATAATTCTTACCTATCACAGATTTCCTCCGTATAAACTTAACTAATCATGTCTGAATGGAAACCGGGTTAGAGGACTGTACTGTGGGACTTGAAGAAGCATGGTTCTGACATCTATCACAAAAGTCCTGCCCCCAAGAACACTGAACAAAAAATATATGAAGATACAGCTACAGCCATCAGACTTAAGACATACGATTCTCCAAATCGATCATGCTTACACGCAGCTGAGCATGAGCTTGTACAAGGAGCTACGGGCTGAGACATTTACCAGCTTTCCACCTTTGATTAATCCACTGAGCATACTTGAGTAGCTACTATGAGAAGGGATTCTGCAATGATTCTAGACAGTCTATAAGGAAATTTGAGTACTTCTTGTGTGCGGCTTCTGAGTATTAGTTACAAGCCAAGCTTCTCATGAAAAATCTCAAATGTTTACTTTACAAGTGAGGTGTTCTCCTGCCAAAGTCAAGTACTACATTAGCAGCAGCTAATAATAAACTAGTGCCTTGAGTACTGCTTGTTAATTAATTCTTAACGTTAAGTTCTTTCATCCTTAAACTGTTTCAGACTTTCTAAGTTTTACAAGAATACAACAGTCTCACCAGCTACTAAAGAAAAGTGCAAAGATAATCTTTCCTTTGTGCTCTTTTCATACCATAACTGCTATTGAAAATTGGAGAAAAAAACCCAAACACAACAAAAACACCCTACCTGGGTTAGTGCTGCTGAACAATGATGCTGGAAGCAGACTGGCACAGCCTGGTGTTTCTGCAATTCCCATGAGACACAGCTTGCTGAAGTGAGTTAAGGAAAACAAAGATTTCTCCCTAGAATGGAAAAGTCTGCCTGACATTTATAGCTGGGAAAAGCAAGATGCTCTGACACAGCCACAGCTCACAGTACTTTCCCTTTGAGACCTCTGATGTGCTTTCCAGTTCACAAGTAAGTCTTCACTTTTCATTTCTTTCCTAGGAAAGAGCTAGAAAGAACTCAAATTCTTGCTTGTGTATTTTCACTACCAGAAAGACAAGATAAGAGGAATACTAAGGCATCTTTCTAGTGACAGAAGGAACACGCATGGCCTACATGGATCATTCTTCTCACCTTTACATGCTGATGACACTGCATTAATATAGATCTGTTTTTCATGGAGATTAAGTTGGCAAAAGGGGAGTACACATTGGGCAGGCAAGGAAGACTCACTTTAGATTACACTAAAATACTTTCTGAAGATTACACCAGGTATAAATAGGACTTGAAAGCTGCATTGCAAGTTCAGTAGGGTAAATCTGTGACATGACTAGAGGAGGCACGAAATAACCAACCCAAACAATCCCCAACTCCTAACCAGCTGTGAGCAAGCCTGATGAACTCCTGCCACCTTCTGGATCAGTCCTGAGTTGCTTGGCTTTTCCCATCAGCCACTACATACATTTTATGTAATTTCCTCTCTCCTGGCATTTTAATAGCACATCTGTTGCCTGCCATCTCCCATGTTAAAATTCCCTTTTTTCCCTCTCTTCTGGGCTCTGCACTATCCACTACTGTTTCCTCTACTATACACATCAACCTTCCTCTTCTTCTGAGACCGATCTGCAGAACACGCTCTGAAAGGTGCAGAGCATGATGCCGACGAATTGCTCCCATTCTCCTCTCACCCCAACCAATATGGGGATGGTTTACAACAGAAACCAGCTAACCCACTTTCAAAGTGGTCCACTTCAAAGACAAAGTTAGTTGCCTCACTCCTGTTCTGCCCCAGCCAATTTCTAGACATCAGATCATTTTGGATATGGCATCTACACAATTCATGAAGTGGGACGTCTCCAGGGCAGGAAACATGGTCTTTCACCTACTATTACACTGGAACAATGCTACATATACCTATAACAGAACCACACATCTGTCTCACTAGCTCCAACATCCTTCAATTTTTATAACTTTCTCTGTTTTCCAGAAAACTTAATTTCTGGGGCAACTACATGAGAGGTCTTCCTGGAAGTTAGTTGTTCTGTGCAGCATGATGCAGACTTGTGAAAGCTGAACTGAAATTTTGCCTTTTTTAAAAGGATATAAAACATGAGAATCTGGATGAGTCAATGATGCCCAGCACACAGAATTCACCTTCAGACACAAGAAGACATACTGTTTTTGTGATCTCTTACTCAATTCATGAAAGAGTATTTCCATGCAAACATGACATAAAACTATGCACTGGGCACACTTCCTTAGCCCACTAAATAGCCCAGTAGTGGGATACGAGCATTTTAGCCTCATACCCCTCCTAAACGCAGGAGACAGAGCAGCACTGGGGAGTCTGTCCAAACACGGACTGAGGCACCAAGCACATCCTACTTTACAGATCATCCTTGAAAGAATCTGAGCATGAAGAGATTATGAAAGCTTGTTTTAAGTATGCTTCATGTTCAAGGATAAACACATTTTCCCCAAATTATTTTTAAGAAAGAAGCATGCAAGTCTGAGTAGTTTCTGGCCCTCAACATCAATTTTGTCAGCTACAGCCAAGTGCAACCCTGAAGTAAGCACTATCCTTGGAAATTGATACTTCTATATAGTCTTCTGTTCCAATTGTAGCATAACATTCCTGAGAGCTAACACTGGTACTGAGGACTTTCAGAGACAAGTTTACCATGATTCTGCATTTATCCAAGTTTCACATTGCTAGATTCTTCCATTCTCTCCTCCTAACCCCTTCCCCAACCCTCACGCATTTCCACCTGTGCCTCCCAAGAACAGCACTCTGAGAATGCAACAACTGAAGGAAGCAGGAACAGAACACAGTACTTTGCGGTTTGTGAAGTAGAGGTTGTCATACATCTCCACAGTGAGAGACTCCTTCCCCAAACCACTGAGGTTGATGATACCATATTTACATCCTCCATGCTCCACATCGTTCACAGTGAATATTCGTTCACAAGCAACATCTGCCTGTAAAATAAAAGCTTACTGGTCACACTTACTGGAAACTTACAGGAAAAAACAGCTTGGGGGAGCTACATTAGGTCTAAAATGAAACAACACATTAATTCTGATCTCTTCCACCATCCACTTTCCATTCATCTCTCAAAACAGTGGCTAACTCCTTTTTATATGCATGCACAGAAAAAACGTGAGTAAGAAAAGGATTTAGTCCTTGAGGAACAATAAATACTCTTTCCAATTATATCAGTTCTAGACACTTTGGCTGATTAGTAAGCAGACTGGTATTGGTAGAGAACTCAAAAAAATTTAAACCTTATCAAAAGCGAACGTGGAATTCTGCTGCTGTTGGATCACAGCAAAAAGGCTGGTGCTACGTTTGAACTTTGCTTTCATGACATTAAGTTTCTGACTGCCTTCTGGTTTCAGCTACCTATGCAGTGCTCTATTTACAAGGCTAGGAGCTGGTCCTGGAGAGCATCCTACATAGACTATGAAAGATCTTTGCTCCAGAGACCTCTCCTGCACATGCAGTACCATCAAAACCAGTAGAAACTGCCTTCAGATCATGAGATGTAAAACAATAACTGATGTTTACATAGATGCTCTGGACCACAGACTTTGCCGCTCCCAAAATTGTTCTCTTCCATTTTCTTCTTTTTTCTCTTAATCCTCTCCACTCCTCCTCCCAGCCCCACACTAATTATCCACTCAACTCCTGTTTACTTCCAAGAGAACATGTTGATCAGCTTCAAAAAAAAAAAAAAAAAAAAAAAAATCACTTTAACGTTCAACCTCTTCATCATTTTGCTTTCTAGGGAAGGAACAGCCTCTTCCTACCAGTTTAAAATTACCGAGCACAGATTTTGAGAACTGACACAACAGGAATAATGCAACTTTGAAAGCAAAATTTGACCCATGGGATTTGATTACAAGGTCCTGAATTTTCACTGAAGATGGGCTCTCTTTATCCTAAAGACTTAACAGTTCTCATAACATACCACAATTATTTTAAAATTGTTGGTTCCAGCAACTGAGGAATCTGGACTGTGAATTTCTATCTTCCGCCTCTGCATGCAGTTGACTTTTAGTTCATGGACCAGCCTGTAAAAGCAGGTGGGGGGCCAGGGGAGGGGAAGAGAGAATAATTCAGGTAAGCCTAGAATTCAGGTAATGCCAATGAAAAGAATTCTAGATAGGATATCCAGAACTGCTCCTCAGTCACATAAGATAAAATGCCTGAACAACTAGCATGCTGCGGTTTCACTTACGTAACCCATCAACACGTGCGTCTTCCACACTGATGGAATTTCATCCCGTTATTTTGAACCCCGGCACATCTTCAGCAGCAGAAACAACAACTCAGTAAGTCACTAACTTACCTTCTGCACTGCTACTGAATCTGAGCTATCTTAGCTATTCTAATGGGGGGGAGGGGGAATGGTCATGTCAGTTGAAGAGTATGCATCCAAAGAAAGACTGCACTGTACGCACAGTCTGGTAAAACAGCATATAGAGGGGGGGAAAAAAAAAAGTGAAGTCTTAAACTCCATTTATCTGAAATTGGGAAACCTTCCTCATTTGAATTCTCTATTATTCCTCTTCATCCTCAGTGGAACAGTAAGAAATACAAAAAACCTAACAGGAACAGTTGCACTAACAGCAGAATTTGGTATTGCAAACAGAAGACAAATCAAATCATTGTACCTGCAATAACTTGTGGAGCTGAGCAAACCCAGCTGCCTTTTCTGTAACAGCATAGATGAGTTCAGTCCAGCCCTTGTTGTTTTCTGGAAGACAGTAACATGAAAGTGTACTCAGTTATTTGCTTGTTTACGATTCAAACATGGCTGTAGGTCTTAGATGTTTGGAGTATTTAGGTAACTTTTTCCTCTAGCCTGCATAGATTAAAATTCTCAGAGCACCTATGAAACACATTCCAGCACCATCTCCCTGGTCTACCGCAGCAAGTAGACAATAATGTATTCCTGTGAGACGTGGAGTGCTTCTATAAATAAAAAAACTGGAGGAAAAAACAACAGCCATTGTTTTTGCTTGACATAATCAGCAGTATCACTTTGAGGTGTGAAGTCACCTTCTGGTTTCACCATAACACCTCAAATTCTTATTATACAGCAAGATTTCCTATCACAAGAAGAACTGCTATTAACTATGCAGTCTTACTGCTGCACTGAACTACTTTTTCATTCATCATTTTTTAAAATTTCACACAAACACTTTCTTGGGAGACCAAAGGATAAAGTACTTTGCAGAGTTACAAAGAAACCTTTTTGATAATGCTCAGAGAAAACATGTATTCAAGAGTCAAAATGTTTTTATCTGGGAGCCTAATTCAGATGTCTGATTCAATAGTCAGATTTTGAGAACTTCTTCCAAATGATAGCATATTTAAGCTGAGCTGTGATTTGTAAAGTTGTAAGACACAGCTTTCAGATAATTAAAAGCCATCCTTGTTGGGTATTTTACTCAGATTACAGATATGCAGCATCAGCATTAACTCTGCTGTAACACTTTACGATGAAAAGCATACAGGCTTTCCAGACAAAAATGCAAGACCCACCTTGATTTTACCTGTCCAAAAAAATTCTTCATGAAAAAGCTGTTTCCACAACATATCATTAGTATTGTTTCTTCAGGGTCCAGGACTATGATCAGTACATTTATTAAACATGTGGAAAACTTAAAATCAGGATGTCACCTTGTCAAACCAAGGCAGGGATTTGAAACCTGGCGTCCAGTGTCTTGACTCAAGTGTAACTGTTGGACAATCTGCAATTCTGAGCACAGTTCCTGTCTCTTTACAGGTTTTTTTGTTTGTAATGGCTTGCTTTCATTCCTATGCGGACAGCCAAACAAAAGGCTTCAAGGACTATAAATTCTTAGCAAAAAGAAACTTTCGTTTCTTCAGACAGCTTAGGGAACTGTACCACAGTCAGAATTGAAAGGCTTTAGCTTATATAATCTGTCCTGGGCCAGAGCACCATAAAGCCTAATTGCAATCTTTTTCAGAATGTACCTTCTTTTGTTTTTCTTCCTCTTCTAAGAGTCTCAGCCTTTTGCATTCCATCGCCTTGTACTGAATGCTCTCCTTGGTGAGTGGGTTGTAGTTATTATGTCCAGGCAGCAGGCGAAAATAGCGGTTCTTTTCCGAGTCATAGTAAAATCCTGGCAGATCTTAGGGGGGGGGGGGGGGAAAGTAAGTGGCAAACTCCAGGCAAAATCAGATGGATAAGTAAGTTTTTTTTATTGCTCTTTGACATCCCACATCTTCATGGGAATGTCAGTGTCATGAGGCTCAAAGCTCTTGCTCCCAGCAGGTCCCAAGCATGATACACAGACTAGGAATAGATGACAGCCACTTAAAAGAAAAAAAGATTATTTATAGTTTCCAAATGCAGCACCATTACACAGGTACAGAAGGGATGTCACCGCTGACCAAGATGAAATTCAGACAGATCAGAGAAGCAGAGAGGAAAGCTTTTGCTGCAGAACAAAAATGACCTTTCTTCATAAATCAATCATGAGGGAATGCTCTTGGTTAAAAGACTAGGTAGGGCAGTCACAAACAAAAAAAAAATATTGACAACGAGGTATCACCCAAACCAAAATAAAGTGATTCACTTCACAGAACAAGCCACTTTTCTTCAACACATAGGAGAGATTTAGACAATCAAGAGTACATTTGGACAATACACACAAGCAAAGATTTATCCAAAGATAAACCGGGATGAGAGAAACATTCAATTTTAGTGCTTCACTGCCTGGGTAAATTCACAGAGGCAGACAGGTAAAATACTTTCACAGATTCATAATGGTACATTGTCTCAAGACAAAGGATTTTATTCGGAAGAGGTGAGTGTTGACATGTCATTTCAAGAGCTTTTATTTAAACTTTTATTTACTACCAGAAATTGCATTTGAAGTAACCTCTTTTTGCTGCTGCTTACAATTCAGCTCCTTGTCAGCATCTTTTAGGTTTCAGCTTGGCAACAAGTTACCAAGATTTACTGAGGTCAACAAAAATAGAAAGTTAGTGAATGAATCAGTAAGGTTCATAAAAGCACATTGCATTTAGTATACAGAATCTAATTACACAGCAATAAATGCTTTGCAGGCTACATCTCCTAACATGCTCACAACCTCTTAAGAACAAAAAGGTGATATACAAAACAGGTCTCTTTGAACTCTGGCTTTGTCTGTTGTTAAGAGGTTATAGAGTTAGTGGTGTTTCAGGACTCTCCTTTTGTAGAGAAATGTATGTTCCCACAGGCTTAGCTTTTGCTACGGTTGTTTAACCAGTCAGGAAACCAGAATGCAAACAGGACATCTTCCTCACTAGCACTGCTACTGCATCAAGTCTGGTTTCATCAGTCAGCTCCCTGATAACGAACAAACATTTAGCCAGAATGTATTTCTTACGGACTACAAAATACACTGAAGGCATAAAGAGAGATGATTTCCCCTGACCCCGTCCCCAGAAGTGGTGGATCATTATGTCTTTTAAAAGACTGAGTAACTGGATGCAAGTTAGAATTTTTTATATGTTCTCTCATTTTCTTTGTTTATTTAGTGTTTCTCCTGAAAGGTATATTTTGTAAAATATCTTCAGCACATATGAGAAAAGAAACAAAGTTCATTTTCTTCCCAAAGCAACATTTCTGGAGGAAGAAAGAGAATTCTATTTTTTCAGTTTATATCAGCTTGGTTAAGCACAGAAGTTTTCAAACATAAGAAGCACTTGTGGGCCTGAAAGTGCATTTGGCCCTGCTCTCTAGATCCTCACTTACTACGTCTTTTTATATCACCTGATGTTACTTTTCTCTACAAACTTTACTGCTTATATCCTTCCTGTAACACCATACTATTAAGACAACTACTACTACTTTTTTCATACAGTCAGCATATAGACACTGATTTTTGACCCATAAACATGGTCTCTTACCTGGTACTACAGAGCTCTGTGTTAAATCGGATGAAGGCGGCTCTCCACTGCTGCTGGGGCCTGCATTCACTGGGATCTGTGGTTCCTCCTGTTCCAGTCTAAAGAAATACCATTGGCTTCAAGACAGGCTCACAATTGTCCTACACATCTTTCCCACACAGAATCTAGACATCAGCTTGTTATTGACATCAATGGACTACAATTTTGCAGATCTGTGATAAGCACACTGTGCATATCACCATACACTAAACTATGAAAATGAAACAGTAAAAATATCCAGCTTAAAAACCTCTCAAAAACATTAGAGATACCAACATCTTAAAAGCCTTAATTACTTGCTAAAACATTAGAGGTGGCTGCTGATTCTGCAAGTGCCTTTAACTCTTTCCAGTGAAAGATTAAGTCTGGGCATTTTACCATATCCCCTGATTAAAAGAAAAGCCCACCCTTGAAAGCATGTAAGTCTTCACAGCATGAAGTGAGAGACAGTGTGGGTAAAACACTGATATCAGGTCAAAAATATTTTGCCATTCTCTTCATGACAAGAACTTCATTGATGAGAAAGATGCAAAGTAAACAAAAGTTTAATGACAACTCCAAGAAAGAAAAGTCTTTGCTTTTGTAACAAACATTGCAGTCAACATGGTAACTGCATCATTCTTCTTTTTGGAGTAATTTAAATGGGCACATTCAGTACTGATGAGCAAAATTCCACTGGGATGTTTTCTGAATCACCCGTACAATTCTCACTTTTTAAGACAGGCCTTATTACATGTCATCTTAAAAGCATTAGGCCAAGATGTTTTGCAAGAGTCATAATTTACTGAAAACAAAGTGACAAAGAAATTCTAGTTCTAATACCAGCTCTCTTGCTGTTTAATTATACAGCCTTGTAAATAGCTTAAAAACTGATCTACAAGGGGGAAAACACCCCACACAAAACCCAAGCACTTCAATTTAAAGCTTAATAAAATTCTTTTAATTCTATATTCACTGAATTAGGGCCCATTTGTGTTTCTAACTTTTCTTATATAAATACAACTAATGGGGCAACTCACATATGTGTTTATGTGTCTCTCTAAAAATATAGTTTTAAGAAAATGCTTAGAGCATTAAAGCAAAGGATTGGCCTCTTTTATTCCTGCAAGGGGCACTAAGGAAAGAACAGGGGAAAGAAAAAGAGCCATAAAAATAGCTCAAACACAGGCAAGTCTAAGTTTAAAATGTCCTTTCCTGAAAGAATCAGTTTTCAAGGCAGTGAGACCTTCTTTCAGTTTCCTTATCTGCTAGATGTGGTATTATTACCATGTTACTTAACATACTTTCAAACTTTCAGGAAGATCGTTTAATGACAGTTTTTACACTAGCAGACACTGAGGCATAAAATAAATGGTCAGGTGGAATGAAGTACTTACAAACATTTTTCTTCCCTGAACTATCTTTGCATACTGATGAAGAGTTTATGGATGATCAGGCACACCTGAAAGGACCAGCTCATGGAACCACATCTCAGTTTAAAAATCAATATACAGCTGTGAACATATGATGAATTTCCAGAAATCAATGCAATTCCACTCCCACTAGGGATGACGGATATACCAGAAGCACCATTCAGTAGATTTTTAGATGGCAACCCTCCCAGTTCTAGATAGCCACCATTCTGCAAATTTAATTAGGCATCACATCTAACGGCTTAACCCATGCTAAGTACAAGCTGCATATACTCGCCTTTCAGTACAGTTATTGTGACTGGGTCTTTGGTACCGATGGGGATGGTAGCTGTGCTTGCGATTGCTCCATCCGTGCTCTTCTTTGCCTCTCCAGTAATTTCTCTTCATTTCTACCTATAAAGCAAACATAGAGACATACTTCAATGCTACTTGCCTGGAACAGCCCAACGTACAAGCCTCTTTTCAACCAGTGTCAAATAGCTTCACAGTGGCCTGGAAATCAAAACCAAGGAGGCACACTGAAGAAAATAATTGACTTTTAAAAAGAAACACTTTCAAGTCCAAACGGCATCAGATCTTAAAGAAGAGAAAGGCAGAACAGCACCATCGGCCGCCTGAAGGGAGGCTGACATAAGTGCCCACCACCTCCGGCCACGCAGCACTCAAAGAGCCCCTTGCCAAGCTCTCAGGTGCGCAGGGCGGCGCGGCCCGACCGCCCGGCGGCTGGCGACCGCCCGCTTCCCTCCAGGCAGAAGGGGCTCTCTCAGGGCGCGGACAGACCCAAGCCATCAACGGCGGCCTGCCCGCCGCCTCCGCTGCCGGCCGGCCGGCCGGCCGGCCTCCCGCCCTGGGCCCAGGCACCGCGCTGCTCCCGCAGGGCCTCCCCTCCACAGAGGCCGGACCAGCGGGCCGACATCCCCCCGCCACGGTTTTGCAAGCGACGGGGCCCGCTGACCGCCCGCACTACGGGCGCTTCCTCACTCCTGTCGACTTCCCTGCTGGGCCGGGACCGGCCCCACGGCTCGGCCCGCCGCGTTGAAGCTAAAAGCCCCTCAGGCGGAGGCGCAGCCGCAACCAAGCGTCCCTCACCGACACCGTCCCCGCACTCCGGATCTCGCCACTTCCACTCTGCGGCCGAGGCTCCGCCCACGCCCCGATGGGCGCACCTGACTGGCTCGCACCCGCGCCTGCCACTTGACGGACAGCTCGCCCACCAAGCAGTAGAAGGCCAAGCCGGCGCGTGCGCCCCGCGGAAGGGC
>JAVKLA010000031.1:17270004-17295931 GCA_034782735.1 Sagittarius serpentarius | reverse complement strand
TTTTCGGTGTAAAGAAGCGGGGGGTGGGGGGGTTTGGTTAGGGCGGTGGGGAGGCAACATGGGGCAGAGAAGTGGTCGCCTTCGGGAGGCTGAAGGGCGGGAGTGCGCGGGGGAACTGCCGGTCAGCGCTTAGGGGCGGGTCTCCGTGTGAGGGGCAGCATGGGGCCCCGCTCATGGGGAGGGGGGGAGCTGGGGAGCCCTCCGCTGCCGCTGGTCAGCGTGTGGGGCGTCGGGGGCTGTGAGGGAGGTGGGAGGGGGCTGCGGGGGCGGGAGTCCCGAGCAGCGCGGGTGGGGAGGCTCGGCGGCGGCGGCGGCGCGGAGGGGTCGGTAGTTGAGTTCCGTGAGGGGAAACGCTCCTTTCCTCCAGGGGCTGGGACTGAAGGCAGTGGATTTGCGGGGCACAGTGGGGGAAGGAGGCAGAGATGTGTGTTTCTGAGGGAGGGGATCACTGAAAGGGTACCCCTGCCTCCTTCTCTGGGTCCCTAATTGGTTAAAGGCCATCCTTTGGCTTTGGGGAGCTAGAAGCTGTTGCAACCTCTCTAAATTTCTCAAGAACTGGGGGGAAAAAAGAGTGGTGGCTCTAAAGTGCCCCCCCCCCAGCTGAGGCCTCTTGACGCTTAAATATTTTTTGAGCCTTCTGCTGGCGGGCAACCCTACAGTTAGGTGGGTGATACCGGGGCGTTAGTACTAGGACAGCTTTGGGAAGCACGGACGAGGCGGGAGGAAGAACTCGGGGCGGCAGCCACCGGCAGCAGGAAGAGCGCAGCGCTCCTCCGCTGGCCAGCAAAAGCTGGCAGAGCAACAGAAGGATGTAGTGGTAACTACCATCTCTTTGCAGTCATCGTACGAAACACCTTCTCAGTCGCGTGCTAAAGGTGTCCTCAAGCTGGTTGTGTACAGTGGCCTTCCTCCTCCCCTTCCTGCTCAGACAGCATCTAGGAGTTAGAAAGTTAAAACCGGTGTGGAAAAAATGTTTATTCATCTAGTGGGTGATGAAGGTTGCAGCAAAGCATGAGCTCTGGTTCACAAAAAAATTGTGGAAAACCAAGGTTTTAGCCTTTTTCCTTTCAAAAAGTTAGGGTGTTTGTTGCCGCTTTGATAATTCTAAATAAGAAAATGCCAGTACTGGGGAAGAAAGGCAATGGATATTTACTTGTTCCTTTGAATGTTTAGACCTTGCACAAGTTTGCTGTGGGTACTTGGCAGGAGAGCAATTTTTGGGAGACAGTGTTTTGTTCTGTCTCTCGCTCGCTTGGTCTCTGTTGTAAGTTTGAAATGCATGCAGTTAAAAATAGCCCAGGAAAGTATGCCTTTAAGGATACGAACAGCTGGAGAATTCACCTGCAGCTTGTGTAGTTTGTGAGCTCTATTTCTTTGTTTTTACAAGGCAGATCACCAGCATGGTCTAATTCTAAGGCATTTGTCGTTGATTAGGCCCATTTCTTATAATGGTTTAGTGATACTGATCTTTAGCTTCCACAAGGTAATTCTGAATTTAAATACAGTAACAGGAGAAGAGTAAAAGTGCCTATAGAAAGCTGCATCCGCAACCCTTTCTGTGAACTGTTGTTAACACTGTCACTGGTGTAGACTGGATTCAAAATGGTGGTTTATATGGTATCGGTACTTGATGATCTGTATGTAAAGTCAATGCTGATACACCTATAGACAGAATTCTAGTGAATGCTTTTTTTTTTCCCCCCCCTGTTATTTGCTGGCTCTTGGGTAGTAATTCAGAATGTCTAATGTTTTACAAGTAATGTTATACTCTGCTGCTTTTGTTGGCTTTGTTTCATCTTTTTAATTTCTGATGCCAGTGAGCAATGTTTCAGGTTCTGTGACCAATATGCTGCTTGTAAGCTGTGGGTTTGACTCCACTGAAATAGAATTACTGTCGGGGAAGAAGTACGTTAAATGATTTGTTTTCTCGCTTGCATTGCATATACTGACTATGGAAATTCGTAGACAAGTATAGATGGGAAGATATTTTGGAGATCACTGGTTTTCCATGTATGCGTTTAAATAAAATATACAAATATATAAATAAAACACACCCACCCACCCCTACATTGTTCCTTAGTGATTGTTTGTCTAACCTCTTCTCAAAGCCTTTTGGTTTGGTTTATTCTGATTGTTTTATTATGTCTCTCACTGAAAGACTTTCTGATGTGTTACCTGAATGCTTATTGCTGCAATTTAAAACCATTACTGCTATTCCTTCTGTCTTCTGTGGATATAGAAAACAGTTTGTTACCTTGCTGTCTGCAACCACATTCCATATGTTAAAATGGGTAATGCTGTCCCACTTGAGTCTTTATCTCTAAAGAGTGGCTAAAGAATACCAATTCGCTCAGATATTACAGATGACAACTTTTAGCTTTGATCATTCTCGCTTCCTTTTTGGACACTTTCCATGGGGAACACAACTTTCCTTGAAGTGTGTTCCCAAAAACTGGGTATACACCACTACTCAGCTGAGGCCTTCCTAGTGCTGAGTGTGTTTTGCAGGCTGTACTCAACATTTGAGTTGTATGATGTTTTACAGCTGCCCAACAGTGTTAACTTCCATGATGCTTATGGTCAGAAAGGATGGGGGAGTTTCAGTTTGAGAACTGCTACGTGATTGGCAGTTTTCAGTCTGGGTTTGTGGAACTGGCTGGTAGCAATTGAACGCTGCTCTTCTCAGGCCGATTTGTGGGCTGGTCAAGGCCATCCTGACCTGCAGAGCACACTCTGCCATCAGGTTGTCCCCTCCATTTGCTCTGGCTGTTTTTCTGCTTGTTTGACTTGAGGGACTGGTTTTATACCTGTGTAGTCCATTAAATACATATGTTCAGGCTATGTTTACTTAGTTTATTAGTTAAGTTTGAAATATAATTGTGAATTGCATTAAAACATTCTGTAAAGACCAAACTTTGTCAACAACATTAGAATTTATGGTTCGGACATAGGCTTAGGAGTGTTGCAGTTTAGTGAGTTGCCTTTCAGCTGAACTGCAACACCTGAACCTGTGTTCATTCTTAGCAGTCACATCTGAAAACTAAAATGAGTTTGCTTAAACTCTTCTTGTGCTGAGGCTTAAGCTATGTATTTTTCTCTTATGCTTGTTGGGGGCTAAAACTGCATTCTGCAGCTTAAAGCTTAGCTTAAGTAAGGCAACTGGTTAAGCTTTGGTAAATAGGAGGTGTACCTGGGCCCATGAATTACCCCGGGCTTGTGCAGGGTAATGAAAAGCAGGATTTTGTCTAACAGTGGTATTAGAACAAGGATAAATTTTACTGAAATCAAAGCAATTGCACTAAGAGCCTACATAACTTTGCTTACTCCTTGCATTATGAGCTGCAGTAGTCCTGCAGTAATAATGTTAAAGTTTTTAGGTGTTTTTGAATGTGAAGGTTGCTGTTTGACTTTTTATCTTAGTTCTCAGAACATTCTGCTGTCCCACAGGCTACCTCTGCTGTTGATGCTGAAAATCACTTTTGGCTTCTCCTGCACCAGGTCACAGAAGAAGAAGGAACCAACTGCTATAGCATTTAAGGTGATGAATTATCACAATTTATATAATGATCAATAACTTGCTGCGTTTATTCTGTATGTGTGTGTTTTTTACTTTTTAAATCTCTTTGTTTGTTTTAAATCTCGAGCTCCCAAAGCAGTCGTGGTGGTCTTGGAGGTGCAGCTCCCGTCAGGGTCTGCTGGGTGGTGTAAAAGCGGGAGCAGATGTGATGCGCCCCAGGAGAGGGCAGTAGTGCACTTGCACAAAACCGCTGTCCCCTGGCTCTGTGGGGTACTTCTTTCGGCTCTCTTTTGTACCAGGTATCGAATTCCTATAAAAATCAATTTAAAAAGCAGAAGTACACCAACGAATCCCGTTGCAACACTACTTAAAGCGTATTTATTTGTATTCATAGCTCTAAGGTCAGGGGGCACTGATGTTACATATTTTAATCAGGCTTCTCTCCAAGTGAGAAAGTGAAGCTTCTTTTTCCTCATGTATCAGCTTTGTCTCCTCTGCAGGTCAGAGGTCATGGAAAAAAACCTGAACTGTTGGCAAATGAAACTGAACTTTCACAATTTTATATCATGCATTAGCTAAGAGGTGTTTTTAAAAATCCAGTACTTCTGGCTGTTAAAATGGCAAGAAGTACTTATATGCTACTAAGTGACTCCTGGAAATTTTGTGGTAGGTTCTGTATATATCAGCTCTTAGTATTTTATATATATGCATATGTATTTTTTTAAGTTCATCAGTTGATATAAATTCAATTGTGCTCTGAGACTACATTGGTTGTCTTTTCCTTTCCAGTATCCTTAGCAATGAGAAATATTCTGGTCAAACATTGCCTTCTCTTCGGTGCTACTGTTCTTAATGGAAGTGTTCAGATATAATGTACTGAATATTCTGCTGACTAATGAATTAATCTTTTTTTTTCCCCTATGGGATCAAAAAGAATAAAAAGTCTCAACAATTTGTATGTAAAACTTACCAGAACTAAGTCATATTTTAAAATTATTTAGGTGCTTAGGAAGGTTTTGCTAAAAGACAGTAATGAAGATATTTAGGTTATACTTTTGCTGGCACTGGCAGAGGGACTTTATGGCTTCCGATTATAATTGGAAGATTGACTGCAGAATATGCAGGCATAAGTGGGTGCCAACAATTTACATGGTTTGTATATTGGTAGAAATGGAGCTGTGGTGTTATGGGTCTCATTAGATAGGCTGGCATATTCCAGGAGATGTTATCTGGTCAAAACCCATCTCTGAGGCCTTCTGCTTGTCATCGTCTACTCTCTCCCATGGGTGGCACAAACGACTGGGCTGTGTTTGCTTCCTCAGTGGCTGTGTGCCACTTCCTGTGACTGCAGTAGCCCCGTGCAGAGCTGTGCTGCTGCTGCTGCCACTTGGAGCTGATGGAGGAAACAAAGCAACAAAAAAAAATCCCCGAAACACAACAACAACAACAACAAAATGAACCCCCCCAGCCCGAACCCTATTAGATGTTAAGGGAACAGCTGCAGGGAGACTCCTGATCCAAGTAGCAGCAACCTAGTGAGTGCAGATTGGCAGGTCTGGTGGCTGCTCTTGCCAATTTGTTAGAGAAATGCAAGTGTTTATCATAGAATCATAGAATGGCTTGGGCTGGAAGGGACCATCAAAGGTCATCAAGTCCAACCCCCCTGTGGTGAGCAGGGACCCCTTCAACTAGATCAGGTTGCTCAGAGCCTCGTCCAGCCCATCCTTGAATGTTTCCATTCTATGGGTATTAGAACCCAAAAATCCAAGGTAAATTATTACTAGGCTGATATACTTGTGTATAAAATCTGTTATTGCAGGACAGGCATGGTCTTAGTTATACAGAAAAGATGTACCTGTACTTGCTAATATCCAAAGACTGGCTCGGTTGTGTATAGTCAAAGCCAAGTCACCGAAGTGATATGTCTACTGAGTTACTTTCTAGAGTGAAAAAACAGTTTAAGATTGGGAATTCAGAAGATAAGGCTCTCTACTGTGACAGTAACTCACTTCCATTGTGTACATGTGGATTTATATTTGAAATCTCTCTCCCTGGAAAGACAAGCTGAAATCCAGACTCTGGTGCTAAATTTTATGCAGGTTACTATGTATATCTTGAAGTAGCTCCTGTTGACTCTGATTCTGAAGGGATGTTAAAAATCTTTTAGTTTTTGCTGTAGAAAGAAGAGTTTACTTTGCCATTTTGGTTCAGACTTGCTACTCCTCTGATATAGCACAAGCGACTGTGCACCAGCTAGTTTTTGTCTCCGTTCCAGAAACGGCTGCACTTTAATACTAGGTTTGTCTTTCAAAACAGCATGCTGTCTTTCAGACGGCAAAGTGCTAGATATCTGTGGAGTCCTTTTGAACATTTTTGATGTTTTAGCTAAATATCTTAAATATGATTTATGTGCAGTATGAACAGTTACTTGACACTTTAAAATGTCTTTTGTTGTTTTTTTGACTTCTGTCATTATTACTTGTGGGCCCAATCTAAGAATTATTAAATAATGTAACAATATTTAGCTCTCCTGCTGGTGGTGTAGGTATATGTAAATTGTGTGTGTGTGTATACACATAGATGAACATATCTCAGTCTACAAAACCAGGACTTCATTACCACATTTTCTGTGTATGGGTGGAGAGAATGCTAATTTGAAGACATGAGATTTGCAAATGATTTTTACCACAGAGGTGTCTGTGCTCTGCCATGTTTCCTGTGGTGCTGTAGGTCTGACATCTGTCAGTTCAAAACAAAACCTGGCCCCTTTTGTTAATAATTTTAGTGCTTTTGTGAAATCTTTTTTTGGTAAAAGATCATGTCTGCGGATGGTAAAATGATTTGTCAAGCAGGTAGGGAAGGTAACGAGGCTTTACACTGCCAGAACACAGAACTGGACCTTATATTCCTTGCAGAGCCATTGTATCCTGATGGTATGGTCTTTGAAGAAACCTCTGTTGAATAATGCTGTCCTGCCTCTTCCTAGGGGGAAAACTTAGGATCTGCATTGGAAGGTTAAGTTCATGGTATAAATAAAGCTGTCTCTAGGGTAGTAGCAGCTGGCAGCTTTTTCATTTTTCCTCTGGACTCATTTGTTCAGCTTATGGGTCTCTAATACACAAAGTGCTTACAGTTACAAGATTGATTTCTAGCCTCGTATTTAAAAATTGTCAGTGAAAAGAACTGGACAGCATCTCCAAGGAAGTATTTTCTTTTGGGGTCAAAATCTTGTGTGCTGTTTCATAGTCTTCCTTGTCTGCTTTGGATGTAAGGTTGTACTTTTATACAGAGAGGGGTGAACTGTTTTGCTTTTACACATCAATAGCAGGTGTCATGGCTCTGACGGTTGATTTCCCACTGGAAGAAAAATTGGTGACATAGACCACAGGATTCATCTTTTTAGTCGACTTTTTTATTTTAAATACACAAGGCTTTGAACAGATGTAGAGATCAATGATAATGCAGGAAAAAACCCTTCTCCAGAAATGTCAATCTGGAAATCAGTGTTTTGCTTTTAGAAAGCAACACTTTATCTTTGAAGTTTATAGCAACTTAACTAAAGACACAGTGTCACAGGGCTACTAACACCTCATTTCTCAAAGTCTATATCCTGCTGGCTTCCAAAGGAAAGTAATTGGTGAGACTTGTGTGCAGGAAGCATTATTATCGTGTGAGTGTGGTTCTCAGAAATGCGCAGTAAATGAACACAGTGCTGTCTTGGAGCATGAGCTTCCTCAGTTATCTTGTATGCATTGTGTGCTTTAGATGTACCCTTTGTAAAAGTACTGTTTGAATGATGCAAGAGTGACTTGCTTAGTCTCCCTTCCCCGCCTTGTTGTCTTTGAAGATGTGCAGTAGAATTTCTTGTATCAAGTATTCTTTTTTTTTTTTTTTTTAAAGAAAAGGGAATGAAAGTTTTATGAGATAAGAATTCTTCTTTCTGAATCTTCTCTCAGGGAGAACACGGCAGGAGGAGGAAGTTCAGCCCAGTGTATGCAGACTAGCATGGGAGTCTTCCTGTTATTGAGGTGTAAAGTGTCAAGAGTAAGTTTCTTTTGAGTTTTTCAGGAGAACATCCTGAAGGAAGAAGGATGGGAGGAGGGAAGGTTACCATGGGAAAGCAGTCCCCATATATCAGTACATTCTGCAGAGGGTATGTGTGGGTTCTTCGATTTGTTTGGTGGCAGGGGGAGGGGTTTGAAGGGAAGCTAAAGATACCAATCTACAGATACCTAGTCTCGTAATGATAATGTGTATCATCTACACATGTCTTGGTTACTATTTGTATGCTGTTTCATATTCTGGATACTTCCAGATGTATCACTGTGGCCTCAGTCTTAAATTTCGTTCTTAGGCTATTGTGCCTTTGGTCATTCTAATTGCAAGTGTATACTGATATTTATGATTGACCTTGGCATTGTCTTCAATCTGCTGGAATGCCTGTTTCGCATCTCATAGATAGCTCCATAGATGCTCTTCTTCATGGAGCCCTTCTAGGACCTGGTTTTCAGACTGCTTCCCTTCTGGGCACTGAATAGAAGCCAGGAACAGTGAGCTGTGGTCAGTCATAATTACCAGCATAGGCATCAGCCTGTAGATTTCAGTACATGTGCCTAGTACAGACGTCTGCCCATGCGAATAGCACTGCAGGATCTGTCCCATAGCTACAAATTAATAAACTCAACTTTCTGCACAGTTTATCATCTGCCATTTCTGTGTACCTGTGGAAGAAACTGAAATAAAAAGGTATTTTAGACCAAGACATACAGTACCTACATGGAAACAATGAACTGTTTCTGGAAAGAAATATTAGATAAATCACTAAACTAAAACAAAACTGCAGATAGGGTAGTCTTATTCTTAGCAGTATTTTGTAAGAAGGTCTTCAAAAGTCTAAAGATGACTGAATCTGCTTGTGGGCTTTGTGGAACTGAAGTAGTAATTGTTTCACGTACAAGATACATTATATCAGTTTGCAGTCCCGTCTGTCCCATCTCCCCACCCCCCCCACCCCCCACACCCAAAAAAAACCCCAAACAACCAACCCCTAAGAAAAGACCCAACCAACAAAACTTTAGCTCTCAGCTTAATTGGGTGGAAATCGAAAGAAGGAGGTAGGATATAGAAGATCATTTATAGGCTTGGTTGAGCTATTTCCCTGAGCAAAGCATTTTCTAATTGGGAGCTGGAAAGCTCTGCAGGTCCCAAAGAAAGAACAGCAGCTAAAGTAACTGGTTGTAGGATAATACAAATTCTGTACTGTAACCTTGTGGTAAATCAGGAAGGATGACAGAACTCTGCTTAAGAGCTTCCAGAGGCTTTAAGAGGCTACCAGACCACGTGGTTTAAGCTGTATTAATTACCTACCAAGATGTAATTGTGTGTGGTGTGTAGTTTTCAGTTTGTTTTTTTTTTTTTCTTTTTCTTTTTCCCTACCCAGATAACAATTGAGTGTAAGTTGACTAATAGCATTTACTTGTTTTCTTTATAAAACATGCCTGCTTTCCTAAAGCTAACAGACAGTGCAATTATGTCAGCTGGTAGAGCATCCTCACCTTGAATACTGAACATATTTTATCACCTGTGTTCAGAATAACAAGTGTGAAAGAAAAGGAAAATACACATGATCACCAAGCGTGTGTAAGGTCAAGGTCTAGGAGAACTTCTATGAGAGAAGTGACCTGAAGGGTGAGCGTTGTACACTGATAAATCAGTGAAGTGAAATTGCCCTCACAGGTTCTTGATAAAATTAAAATAGTAGATTAATGTCTTTATAGAGTGTAACTCTGCATGTATACTGTGTCCAAGAGAGAAGTACTTCTGACTTGAGATTGTCCTCTAAAAATTTCTTCTAGGAGGAATACAAGTATTTAGTAACACTTCTCGCAGGCAGTTGCATCCATTCTTGCAGCCGTCATTCTCAGCCCTGTGAAATAAGGGAGGATCCTTTTTGGTAGAAATTTTAAGAACAACAGTTTTTACAAGTTCCTTTCTCAAAATAAAAAAGTTAAATGGAGATGAAAGAAATAGGGAAAAATATTTTGAAGGTCATATATATTTTGTTTTGGAATTCTTTTTGACCTAGATAGAATTCAATCCAAAGAGACTATGCGATGGGGCAGACTCACCAAGGTACTGAAGAATCTATTTGTTGATAGTTGCACATGGGAAATGCTTACTGTGCAGGAGTATACCATAACAGGAGCCTAAAAAAAGCTTATATTGTGTAAATAACTGAAAGCAGAACTTTAGAGATAAAATAAACATTACAGTCAGGTGTAGAACTGTTACTTATTCCATTTTTTTGGGGGGGGGGGGACAGCGTATATACTGCATGTACTTGGAAATCCATAGGTATAGACTGAGTAATGTAAACAGTGACTGTACTGAAGGATAATGCCAATGTCATTGAAGGAAAACAGAGGACCTTAGAAACTTTACTAAATAATCAAAACCAGAGTTGTCTAGCTGGGGGGGGGGGGGGGGAACCCCCACAAAACCCCCACAATCCCCCAAAAGCATATGTAACTATGGATCTTTCAATTTGAAATAGCAGGGATTGATTAAATGAGTAGGTGGTGGGTTGCAAAGTAAACATTTGTCTCAGTAAAACAGTCTTAGGTTCCAGAAATGAAATTAATTTTAAATTTATTAAAACTATATGCCTTGCCTTTACAGTATAGAATATAATGGTACTTAAGTGTATAGTTGTATCTAGGCCAGTATGTTGTTCCTATCGGTTACCAGTAACACAGAAGACAGCCTATGTCTGAATGTAAACTGGTATCTTCTGACTTATGCATCTAGTTGCCCAGGGTCTCATCCAGAAAGATTTAAAAATTTTTTGTCCAGGAAGACTTAAAGTCATTGATGTATTTTTACTGCATGAAGCTATTTTATTTTTTTTTTTTAGTGAGTGCACAGTTTTTGCAGGCACAGCACCTTCTGACAAGGAATTCCATAACTTAATTGTTAACTATGTGAAGAAATACTGCCTGTGTTAATTTTGAACCCACCTTTTAGAAATTTTGACACACAAAATCCTTGTTTCAGGACTGATTGCAAATGCTGTGGCCCTTCTGGCAGTCATGACATTATAGACTTATAATATAACCCACCTCAGCCATCTCTTCCAGCCTGAGGAGTCTCCATCTTTTTTTAAAACTTTTGTTTGTACAAATTGACTGTACAGAAATTGTTCTATACCTTTGATCATCTTTGTCATCCTTCTTTGTGCCTTTGCTAGCTCTAACAAACTGTACAGAGTATTGAGGAATTAGGCACACTATAGATTCTTATGTTGTGGCACAGTGCCCAGAGTGTGCTGTCTTTGACTTGTGGCTCAATAGTGAAAAGTTCTCAAATAATTCCTGGTTATACCCCAAGATCTTGTTCTTGACTAATAATAAGTAGTTCAGAGACTGAAGTTGTACGTGCAAAGTCAAGATTTTTTTAATGTATGTAACTTTGTCACACATTTTATCTGCTATTTAAGGTCTTATGAGTCAGTTTCTCTCTCCCCCCTGCCCCCCCAAATCTTCTGACTTCTGAAAACCCCAAAACAAAAAATGGGAAAGATGACTCCTACTGAGTTCAGTTATGTGGGAAGAATAAAGTTCAGTTTCCAAGCTTCTCTGCAAGTCAATAGGAAATTGTCACTGAGACTCTCTACCACTTTACATGCTCTTTCTGTAGGTGGACTGAGAGGAGC
The DNA here is from genome assembly GCA_034782735.1 of Sagittarius serpentarius. NCBI lineage: Eukaryota > Metazoa > Chordata > Aves > Accipitriformes > Sagittariidae > Sagittarius > Sagittarius serpentarius. The sequence continues at coordinate 17,284,703 of JAVKLA010000031.1, read as the reverse complement.
TTGCTTCAGGGGAAAGCTTGGAAAAAATCCATTACTTCCAGGTTCCCAATTCTAGTGCTGGTAAAATAACTTGGAATGCACTAGAAATGTAATGTGACTGATATTAAATGGTTACAGGCTTTCTGAATTAGTGCAAAATGGTTTGACGGAAAGAAAAACTTTCACTGGAAAGAGGTTACTAAGTGACCCTGACTTCTTTGTGCCTGTTGCTGGTAGTGGCAAGCAGTGGTACAGGAACTGGAAAAGATACTACTAAAAGTTTTGTATGCAGCACATCCACAAAGAATGTGGCTGTCCCTAAAGAGGATACGAGCTTGGTACTGGCAGTTAAAAATAATTTCTTCAGGCTTAGCTAATGCTGCAGAATCTGGGGGTCTGTCGTGTTGCTGGCTTGTGGTAAGCTGCAGTACACAAGGTGTGGTGTAGAAGAAATGCATAGCTTTCTGATTGCTTGCTGAATGTGTGCCATGGATACATTCTATTAGTTGTGTTGTAGTAGACATAATCTAAGGATATAAGCAATGCCACAAAGGTATTGTTTTATCTAAACCATACTGGTCTTATCATGTTAGATGTATCCTACCCGTTAGGAGGAGTGAACTCATAAATGTTCCAATTTAAAGTCGCCTCTGTACTATTTCTTAAAACATTATTAACTGGCTATACTGGCTTGTGAAACTGTTTCCTCTTCCCTTTTCTAAGTTCAGAGATGTGACCAGCATTTATGTTCTGTTTGCATGACAGCTTTGGGATGATGGCACCAGTGGAAGGGTAGCTAAGTCAGCATCAACCTCTGGCTTCATAACTAGTGCTGCTATACCTGCATGGAACAGTGCTTGAGACAATAAATCCTGTTTGATGGTCCAGCAGTGCCTTTCTTGTGCCAAGTTATGTGCAACTTTGTTCACCTGTAAAGCTTACAGGAAGCATGACACTTGGCTAGTATAGTTTGTTGTGGTAACTTGGCCCGGCTTGCTCAGCTGGCCAACCAAACAAGCTGTAGACAGCTCCAGATTTGCTGTGCGTCATGGTGTAGCTAGCGAGTAGGAAGACACACCCTGATAGAACTGATGCAAAGCCTATTTAATTCTCTAGAATTGTTTTTATGGAATGTGGATTAGGTGCTAAATCCTGGAATGGCATTTAAAGGTTTCTTATCGAAGAACATTCAGATTTCCTGAGAGACACAAAGTGCACCTCTTCAGTTCATTTTGCTGAGCCAAAACAAACCCATTGACTTAAAGTATCAAAATAATAGGCATGTTAGAATTTCTGGTAATTTGTAAGTATTCTGGGTCAGACTTGTGATGTGACTACCTAAATTAACCTGAGGGATGAATCAGGCACTGTCTTGTTATTTTGGGGTGTGGTAACCTGACTATGTCCTTTAATATTCCTGATGTTAATGGACAAATTACAAGACTTCATTTATTTGGCTTTTCCACTGCATTTTGTTTCAACCTGCCATACCACCTGCTTTCCTGTAGGAGACTCTGCATGCACATCCCTTTTCATGGACAGTGGTTTGGGTCGGTTGCTGCCGCTGGCTTTTTGACAGGCTGGATGACAGGTAGGGTGTCATCCTACTCTGTCACCCATCTGTGGCTGGCTGTGGTGTGAAGGGTTGGGACGGTGGAGTGGAAAAGCAGGAATTTGTTCTGTATTAGTGTGACAGCAGAAGCGTCCTGCCCAGCTTCCAAAATGCTTGGGAGTAGTGCCAGGTGTGTTAAAGCCAAGGCCAGTAACAAACTGTTTCACCATGGTATCCTTTTCACAGGGCTGTCCTTCAAGCTATGTCCACTTCACTAGAAGTTGGGCTAAGTGGAAGGACTTGAGATGTTTAGACTGCTAAAGAATTTTTTTTTCTTTCCCCCTGGAAGAGAACTGGTTAGGCTGAATGTTTTGTTTACCCTTTGTTCTTGGAGGAAGAGGTTTTTTTGTAGACTGGAGGGGGGCATGGAAAGCATTAACTGTTGATGGGGGTTTTCTTTCTGCTTTAAGGAAGATCTGTCCATAATAAGCTTGAAACTACTTCGATGGCTGGAAACAGTGCCATAATGTATGGACTTGTAAAATAAGAAATACCTGATCTTGAAATCATAAGTTTGCATTTGTCAGGGGTTTCTGCTGGCTGATACTGTTGATTTTGGCCTTTTTTTGAGTGTTTTAAACTGAGTGATGCTTTCTTATATTTATGAAAGAAATCGGTTTAAATACTGTAACTGGCTTCTTTGTGATATAAGACTTCAAATAAATAAATACCTTGTACACTTCTTTGGCTCTATAGGCTGTGACTAACAAGTCCCATGTTATTTGAGAGACATACATAGTAAATCCTGAGTGACCCTCACTGCAGGTGGTTAATCTTTCTTTAAAGATCATTGTATGGTGAAAAAAAAAAATAAACTTCATAGAGATGTGTCTTACCCTATTTTGCATGACTAAAAATTTTGGCGTGAAAATGCTACTTTCTGTGTAGGTGTTCCTCTGAGCCTTCTGTTTTGTACTTCACCTGAAGCAGCAGCATCATCCCTATAAAATCAGAGTTGGCTGCTGTATGAATAATTAAAGTGTTACAAACAGAACTATGATTTGAAGTGAACAGAGCAAAAGCAGGTAAAACACTTCAAAAATTGGCTTTCAAGGGATATCTCTATACTAGTATAGCAAAGTGAAAAGAAAACCTAGTAATGCTGTGTATATAGCGCGGATTACTTTTTTTTTTTTTTAAAGTTGTTTTCAGATGTAGTTTTGAGATTGTCCCAAGGCTTCCAGCCTGACTTCAAAGGTTAAATGATACTCTGTAGATCCGTGTTCATGCTTGCATGTGCATGCCCAAATGCCAAAGAGGGACTGTGTGCATACGTACAAAGAATGGTCAAAATAGAAGTCTTGAGGTGTGACCTCTTTGTCCTAGTGCTAGTACCTGTGTTCAGTGTTCTGGGGAAAAGCAGAGTGGTACACAATAGCCCGACACATCTATATATAGATATAATACCATATATATTAAAAAAATATAAGTAGCATTAAGGTTGTTAAGTCAAGCCCTCAAAAAATGTAGGATATGCCAGAACAAAGGTTTTCTTCGGAGTTTTAATTCAGCTTCTTTATGTGGATTGCATTATAATACAGTTTTCGGTTGCAGGGCTGAGTCCTTTCTCCTGCTTTCCTCTCGTCTGCCCTGCTGCCCTTGTACATTATTAGCAGAGAAAATACAGGGAGCAGAAGAGTGCTGGTCTTCCCTCCCTGCTGTCTGGTGCATCAGTAACTTCTGGATGAGGAACAAACATGGCAGAAATACAAATGCAATTCCTGGGAATTTGGTTGCCACATCCCAACAGGTTTCTGATGGTATTTTTCATGGCTTAGGCAGTTGTGGGTGTGTTTTCCGCAGAAAATTTGTAGAGCCACATACCTGACACCAAATTCACTGAGTCATCGGAATTTCAAAGCAGTGAAGGCATACAATCACTCAACCTTAATATTCTTAAATTTAAGATACCTTGTTTGCTCTCACTGTTGGAAATGCTTAAACTGGTGACATGCCGAAACTTTAAAAACTGCTTTATCCTGTTTCCCCTTTCCCATCCCTGTTTAAAAAGAAAAAAAAAACAACCAACAAAACAAACCAACCCAAACCAAAAAACCTGCCCCAAACCTCCACAACCTTCTCCAAGGGAAGCCTTTGGGCTAGAAAGTCTAGGACTGCTCTGCCTGTGTCTGCTGAAGAAGATTGTACGTGCAGTGGTCGAAAGGGAGCTTTGTTATGCGGGGCTTTTTATTTACTTATTTATTTGGCTTTAAGTCCGACAAGGAACTTCCCCCGCCTACTGCCCTTCTGTGCTGTGGTGGTGGTGAGGACCAGTGTGGGCCCCTCAGCCAGTCGCCAGGGGGTGGCCCAGTGCCCCGCCCTGCCCCACCCTGTCCTGCCCTGCCCTGCCAGCTCCAGGTGAGGGGGGGCAGTGAGCGCCAAGCTGCAAGGGGAAAGAGAGAAATATGCTGTAGAGGGTTTTCTGTGACCTTAAACAATTCACACCCGTAGGTAGTCACTATACGTAATCCACATCGAGTTTTAATTCTGACACACCCACTTGGGGCGTGTATTTGGGGAGTTAGCAGATAAATTAAGCAATGGCTGTGTAGTCGGACAGAAGAATTACGTGGGTGCTGCTGTTAGCAGACTTCTTTCAGAGTATCTGTTTTCATTAAGACCATGTTTTCATTAAGAAATACCATATCTAGGCCAACTTCTGCACTTACGGATATAAAGAAATGCTAATTCTTTTGAGGTCAGGACTTTTAACTCTGATTTTCAATAGTACCAGTTTCTCTGCTGGGTTGACTTTATGAAAACAGTATACAAAAATTTGCACAGCAGACTTCACTGGCAGCATGCATGTGTTTTAAAACTTCCACGTAAACATAGATGATGTCTGCTTTAGTTTACACCTCTATAGATGCGGAATAAATCTTACTGGCGATATAAACTGAATTTGATTGTGACAATGTTGGACAACCCTTCTTCCTATTGAAGCCAACTTGGGCAGAATCAAGCCTTTAGGTTAGAATTGTGTATTACAAATGGGAACAGAATCTGACTGGCAGGGATTTTTCTGTTTGTTTGCTTTTAACATCTGTATCCCAAACTTTCAGCCTTAAGGAGACTAAAGCTAGGCCCTTGAATCCAGTAACTCCCAGAGTTACCTAAGGAAATGCTAGATACAGGGACCCATATGGAACTTAGGCTATGTGAATCTAGCCTTCACAGCTATATTGCAGCACTAAAAAATACTCCAATCCTATAGTTACGAGCTCTTAGCCCTTAGTGACTCTGTATTAGCTGTGTAATCCTACTCTGATTCTAGATGCTTTCTTTACAACATCCAAGTCTCAGCAGCCATTGCTTCCTAAATTATTTTCCAGTGCTGTATGATACCTGTGTTGCTTCTCCTCCCAGTCTTGTTTCCACAAAGTATTCAATAGTAGAGCTCACCTTTAGCAAATAACAGTATCGGTGATTATGCATAGACAAATGTTTTAGTGTCTTGCTGAACTAGGGTCTACTTTTTTTGATATGATTGTTGAAAACAGCATAGGGCTTCCATAAGCCTTTAAGCAGAGATATTAGGGTATTTGCGTAAGAATATAGCCTGGAAACAAAGCTTTGCTGGTGGGTTAGAGTATATATTCCAGGGAAAAAAAATTGAATATGCAGTAACTGCAAAACGAATGCCTATTGTCCCAGCGTTCTTGATGCTATGCTAACAAGTAGGCCAGACTTGGATGTCCCCAGCACTCCAGTTTGGAATAGCGCCTAGCTTTGGAATATAACATGCTTGCGTTTGTATCTGGAACACAAGTGGGATTCTCATGTTCAATAATCAGAAGGAGGGAGTGTGAGTGAAGGAAGCAGCTGCATGTCTCTGGCACTAGGCTTTGCATACTGACCCCTGTTGTGTAACCTCCATGCTCCAGAAGTTTGAATCCATTTCAGGAGGTGGGCATTTATTTAGCTGGGAAAAGTGTTAGCTAGTGAATTATTCCAAGTATATAAATAGAGTAAGGGAATCCATCACTTGTCTGATAGAGTGATCTTAAGCAATAAGCACCTCTTACCCACAGCAAATGCAAGTATATTTCAGACTGTTCTGTGCTATCCTTCCCCTTCCCCCTGAGTGGATTTGGCCAATGCCTATGTCTAGAAGAACGACGAGAGCGGATGGTTGTAATTGCTGAGAGAAATTATTACTGTGTGGGGAGAGGAAAAGTTTTAATAAAAAGAACTTGGAGAAGAACTAGCCAATGGCTAGGAAAGAGTAAGAAGCTGTTGCAGGGCCAAAGGAGAGTGGAAAAAACCACAGGTCAGCTATGCTTGCTGATACCATTTCTGAAGAGTCGTAAACTGGGTAAGGATCAGTCGTAAGGCTTTATTTTGTGGCCATTGGCTGCACAGGGTTCCTGAAAGATGGATTCCCACTGCTTGTGTTTTGTAGTGAGATGCTGATGCTTGCAAGAACCAGGCAGGGAGAATCTCCCCTAAGAAAATAATTTGGTAAGTTATTTTAATTTGTGCAAGCTGGAGCATTGCAGCAGCAGCTGCAATATTGTTCTTTGTAGACCTTTTTATTCTATCAAAGTTGTTCTAATGCCTTTAAATCATATTTCATAAGGGCTTTAGCCATAGACACCAGATAGGAGGGAGCATTCTGCTGTGTAAGATGGGCAAACCTTTTGGGTTTTGCAAGTGAGTGCAGAATTCAACACACATAAGACACTGTCCTTAGTAGGTGACTGATCTTACATCTAGTTTTACCAAGTTTTGCACAGCTTAAAAATTGTGGTACTTGATCACTCCTGAACATGACTGGTGTCAAAACATTCTAAATGCTATGAGGTTTCCTCGGGTATGTTTAGTGGGAGTTTTTCTGATGTTTGGAGATGCCTGTGCCTTCTTTTTTTCAGATGTACAGGCTGGCATGATCCTAGCTCACTGTTGACCTTTAAAACAAACAAACAAAAATTAAAAAACATTGCAAGCAGACACTGGAAAGAATAGTGAGGCAGGGAACTTGGATTTTCTGCATGTGGCACAGCTGGCATGATGGAGAGCGTAAGCTTTATGTGATAATGTTGTATTTAGATTTGTATTCTACTCTCAGCTCTTGGGTAGCAATCCTTTCTGTCCTGCCAGCCTGAGATCTGAAGATGGGTTAAATATGTAGTATATACTGAGTGCTACTTGTGCAATGTGGGGGGAAAGAGTGTGTGGTTCACGGGCATACTGGTTAGGAAGCCTGAGCCTCTGTAGCCTACTGGAGCTCACTGGTAACAGCTGTTAACTGTGGGTTTTGGAATGACGCCTGTGGATATTGGGGTAAATAGTAGCAGTAGTACCGCTGAAGTCAGTAGGCTCATATTAGTAATACACATGAAAGATGAGAATCTGGCTCTATGTATGTGCCTGGTAAACCCCACACTAGGCAGTCATTCTTGGAATGGCACAAGGACTCTACAGGATAGTCCTAGAAATAGCCTAATAAGCAGCATCAGTGGTAGCAAAAATATAGGCCTTGCATCAAGCAGTACCCCATCAGCCTTTTTCTTTGCTTGGAATTTCATAATAAACTTTGACACATTCTTCTTAGCTGCTTTCTGTTGAGGCAGCACAGAGTAACAGTGTCAGCAAAGGCCTGTCAACTCAAGCAAAAGCCTGAGCTTTTGTAGAAGACTTGACACAAGGGCTTAGATATGTGAGAAGAATGGCTGGGGGAAGAGCTGTATGGCAGAGCTTCCTGCTGGAGAGGTGGCATTAGAAGGCGGTGTCCTGACAGCAAAGCTGATCCACCCTTTTTTAAAAAAAAACAAGAAAACAAACAAAAAACCTCCCAACAAATAATGCACCGCCTTTGGCAACGCTGTTTCTACATTTTAGCAATGTGGCTATCTCTGTTAAAAAGTATCAGCAAAATTACTCTGAAGGGGAGAATTCTGGCCTGAGAGCCTGTTTGGGTTAGGGAAATTTGTGTCGGATTAGCTCCACGGGCACAAGTTGTTGGGTAGATTTGGGGGCAAGTAAATCAGGGCTGGCTCCACTGCGACACTGACTGCAATAACCTACTCTAGTAGATTTCCGGGATCAGTTTTGTGTTATACCAGTACCGCATGTGCTCACTGAAATTTGCAGTCGTCAACTTTTAAAGTCAGGCTTGACCTAAACTGGTATTTTGGGCAGGTCAGTCTGTACCTTTCTGTTGTTTCCCTCCTTTACCAAAGTAAAGTTGGGTAGGAAATGGAAAAACAATTTCTTGACACTTTTAAAGGTGTTTCTGTTTAGCAGGACTTAAAGCATAGCTAACCAAAAGGAGTCTTATTTCCCCCTTACTTGCATTTTCCGCTGGTGTTTGGCCAATCAATGCAATAAAATGAGATAGTGCCTTCTTTATCCCCTCACTAATTCCAAACTGCTGTTTACGTGGATGTTTTCCTTTCCACCTCAACCACCCCATCAGGTTTTATTTTTCTTACTCTGAAATTTTACAAAGTGGAAGATATTTAAATGACAAATTGTTTTGAAAATAATGGAACAAAACAAAAGGAAAGAAAAAAATTAAAAGCTGCAATACTGTAATTCTTCTGTATTTATATGGAAAGGGGGTGAAACCATTGAAGGTGTTAATAAAAAATATCATGTGAATTTTTTTTTCAATATTAAACAAAGTCAGCAGGTGAGACATTTTCTGGCTAAACCTAATTTTCAGTGTAGTTAAATAAAAGACTAGTTTTGTTGTAAGCTGTATAACTCTCTATGTGCTACAAAAATAGCCTACTTATGATAATGTTTGTTCCCTTGGCCTTATAAAGGCCAAAATACACTTTATAAACAAGGAAGCTCGAATACTGAAAGAAAACAAGTTGTTCCTCTCAAGCTGTGTCTGGACAGCTCACTTCTGCCTAGTCTATTAAAAAAACCCAAAAAGTCAGCAGATAGTCACAGTGAAATATTCATTCCTTTCTTTGAGGTGGTCTCATCAGTAACGAAGGAAAGGTGAAGCTGTTCAAGTCAACAGCAAAATTCAAAGTTAACGCTCTCTTTGGATAAATGTGGCAGTTTGTTTTTCTCAGTTGTTAATTTTCTCAGGTAGAGCGCTATTCATTACACTCAATCCCAATGTTAAACCTGTCTTAGAATCATAATTACAGTGTGTGCTCTGTGCTTATTAGAGGTAAGATTGATTAGCAAAGTATTACATTCTGTTTACTACTCATGGGCAAGAGGAAGTTGTGTTGCAGCACTCAGGCCACATCTAAAATCTGTGTTTAAACGTGGTTAAAACCGTAGGTAGGCAGAATCCCCAGACTCCATCCACAGTGGTGATGAACTTTTTTTGAAAGTCAAGTCTCTCTGTGTAATTATGCCCTAATCTATACAATCTGCTCCCTCCAAGATTAAAGGCACCTTAGAAACTCCCTTTTAGCCCCTCACTAGAAATAGATGGAGACAGGAGACATAGCATTATCTCAGATGGATCAGGGTACCACCTCTGTGTCCCATTGATGGATGCAGATGTAGAAATACTTTTCCCTACCTTTAATGCAGGAAGAGTGAAAAGGACTCCTAAAGGGTTCACTTCTTTTCTTTTTATTTTTTTTCCCCAGCTAGTTACTCACTTAAGAAATAAGGCAGGCAGACCTCTGACTCTGGATGTGTAAATCTTGTGCTTCAGGATGGGAGCTCAGTTTTGTCCTGTCTAAATTGTAACAATGGCTCCCCTCATGGAGAGACAACCACAGTTAACTGTATGTGTGTTCTTCAGAGCGTGTGTCTATCTGTACTATTAGATTCCTTTTCCTACTATTACCGTGGTACTGCAGTGGCTACTGTAAAGATTTTTATTCTCATTTTGGAGCAGTTTGTTGATAACGCTATTTTCTGTTGTTGGGGAAATTTAAGAACAATCCATGATAACATAAAGAATTTTCTAGCAACCTCACTAAATAGATTTTCAGCAGTTTGTTAAATTGGGGACAGAATTGAACCAGAATCTGGAACCTTAAACAAATTCTGTCTCCCCAAACTTTTGAAAACTTCAGATTGAGGCGTCAATGTACTACTTAACACTAAAGAGGAGTCTCTACTATTAAAATATATTTATTATATCAGAACATCCCATTAAAAAATAAAGGGGCTTGAGTCCAGACCTCAGCATAGATGTAATTCAGGTGTAACATGATAGAAAATTGAATAGTGAATACAAAATTAAAACTTTGGGAAGTCAGAATCAGGCTTGAAATCATGATAGCCTAAAGGCATCCAGCAATTGCTGCTATAGCTATAGAGGGAAGATTTTGCTTAAAAATCTTTTTTTTTTAAAAAATTGAGGTCACCTTTTAAGAATGCGACTCCCAAAGTTGCAAAGAATGAATCGCTGGTGCCAATTTTTACACTGTGTAGCTCCACAGTTATCTTTGTTATGCTGACTGCATAAAATTTTTGGTGATGTGTCTGTAGAGGGCTGGTGTTGAGTCTGTAACATTGACACTCTGATATCTTTTCCTCCTCTTTTAGCTAACCAGCTATTGGTAAAGATCAAAGAAAGTGAGGAGGAGGGCTGCCAAGAAACAGTGTATGAGATGCCTGCACAGCTTTAAATAAATAAAAAGGGGTTAAGACTTCAAATCTGTTGCAGGATATCTGTGCATGTGGGGCCCTGTTTTGCTGTAACAAGCCACATTACAGCACACAGAGCGTGCTGTCATATTTAGAGCTATATGAATCTGGTCCTTTGAATATTAATGTATTTGAAGAAAAAAAAGTTGTGTATCACTGGAAATATCTGGGAATATTGAAGCTGAAAAAAACATGTGGCTTCTGGTAGACTAGCAACTGTTTGTCTTTTATGTTTCCCTCCATAGCAAAATTAGATTTGTGACTTTCAGTGTCAGTGTCTAGTTTGTTTTACTTTCCAATTGACAACAGTTGAGGAATGTGTAGGTAAGAACCTAACTTTCCCTCCCTCCAGAAGAGAACAACTCTATATTAAAACATAACAAGATAAAAAAGAAAGCAGAGGACAATAAATACAGGGTAAAAACTCTTTCACAGTGAAAGATCGTGAGCCAAAATAAGGCTTTGCAGGGTGAGCAGGAATATTTTTGACACCTCAGAGAAAATATCAATGCGCTTTCATTGTGTAAATAGTAAAAATGTTTGAAAGAGAGGTGGATCAGGAGGGCAGCAGTATGATCTAGGAGACATGACACTTCCCAATACAGTGAAAAGAAATGACACTGTTTTTCTTCTACTTGGGTAGCAGCTGCAGTTCTGTATGGGGGCTGGAGGTGAGGCAGTGGATTCTGCCTTCTAAAGCCCTGCTCACTCTAACCCCGTAGAGGCAGCATGCTTAGGCCGTGTGTCGATGCTATGTAGATTTTACCCCAATAGTTTTATGTCAAAACTTGCATTCCTTTTTAAAATTTAAATGTTGACTGTCCAAACAGTTGGCAACCTCTCATTAAAAATATGCCCACCTAGAGTTTTTTATGCAAAATACTTTTAAAGTATTTATATTTTCTTGCAGCCTCCTTGTTATGTTTCAGGTGGGTCTGAATAAAACTGTCAGTAGCTAAGTAGGAATGTAAAAATCCTGAAGTTGGAACTTAGTGTATATGTAACCGTTTCAGCTGTGTTGGTCTTGTAGGGTGTAAAACAACAGTAACGCTATTGATTAGTGACTTATGGTACCCTAAAATCGGAAGAAAAGCTAATCTAAAAATTTAGTTCATAAATGATCGGTTGATGATGGACTGGTGTACATGTGACAATGGAGATAACTATGACGTGGCATAAAAGTTTTATTAACATAGGTTTGTGATGGTCCCCTTACTTGCAAATAGTGAATATATGAGTAAGTTACATAGTTCATTATGAGTGAAATGCCACTCAGTGCTCTGTGCCTTTTTTTCCAGCTAAAATGGTAATCTAACTGTTGTGGAATTCTACAGGAAACATACTATAGGAAAACTATATGGACACAAGCACAAAGCCTGATGTCTTTGTTACCACGGGTGAGACTTCCCACTGCTCTGATATGGCAGCTCTGTCCTTGGGCATTCTGGAGATTCCTTTAAGCGAGGCAGTGTTGTTGACTGGTTCTCCCGGCCAGTAACGTGGGGTCTGGCTGGGAAAAGGGCTATGAACAATCCAAGGTCATCTGTGGCTGTTCTCACTGTTTGTTGCTTTTGCTGGTAGCTGATAAAGGCCCAATGTCTGAATAACAGGAGCAGCAAGGGAAGCACATATGCGGCTTAATCCCGTTTTTGCAATACACTCTCTGCAAAGCTGTGCCAAGAGCTCTTTGCCTGCAGAGCAGGAATGGGCCTATATATCCAACAAAACAGGACCAGAGGGTCTCATTAAACTCCTAAAAATGACCTCAAACAGGTGTGGTGGTTTTTTTTTTTTTTTTTTTTTAATTCTCTGAAAATGTCACCAATTTGCATTAGAATATCTCAGGGTTTTCTAAAGCTTGGCTGAATTTTGGTGCCTTCTCTCAGTAGCACAAGTCTGCCTCCAGTTCTGCAGTGTGATACAGTCCTAGGCTATTTTTTCTTTCATGTTAAGCAAAGTTGTCATTATCCCACAGGTGAACAGGGTGTATGCTAAAATTTGGTTGATGTTTGCCATTAAGTGAGTATCATAGCAATAAGAAAAGTCAAACCAGAAATCCTCGTAATAGCAAGATGTGATATAGGTCGCTAGTTCAGGGTCACCGGTTCAGGTGCATGCTAAGCCATTCATTTCTTTGCAGCGTGTACTTATGAAAACTTGGCAGTTTGTGGTTAGCTTTTCCTGTGAACAGTGAGAGAGTACTGAACAGGAGCGTCTGAAGTCACATTCAATGTCACCTGGGCTACCACTATATTAAATAATATAATATGATAATGGAAACATTCTTAAAGATTGCTTCCCAGAACTGCTTTGGGATAGATCTCAGCATCTTGGCAACTCTCCAGCTGACAGAAAGCTTATTTCTCCTAAGCAGTGCCTGTAACCAAATGGCTTAGATTGCTTTGATGGAAGAGACGATTCCCTCCAGGGAGATACGCTTGGCACAGTACTGGGTTGACCTAGTAGCTGGAGTAGGCAATGTTTTGGCAAAAGGGACCCTAGACAGATTTTAAAAAGTTTAACTTTTTGCAAAAAAAACTTTTGATGAATCCTTAATGAATGGGAAACTGCTGCATAGCTCTCGTCTCCCCACTTTACTGTGGGTAGTAATTTCTCTTTCTGTTCTCCATCCCTCCCTCTTTTCTCTTCCCCCCACCCCCAGTATTAGAAAGTTTTACTTTGTTCAAACAGTTGAGAGAGAGATTTTGGTTGTCTTTGCCTTTTAAAGTTCAGCACACTAGCTCGGGAAGATTGCTATTTCTGCTTCTGTTAACACCTGAATATCTCACAAACATCATTACTTCCATTCTTTTATTCATTAAGTTGTGAATCAAGTTGGTTCTGTAGTCTCCTCTCTTTGACTGTTTTTACAGCAGTGTATTTTAACTGTCTTTAGTTTCTTTTGGTTCTATAAATGCAAAGAATGGAGAAACAGGCTTGGGTTTGGTGGTGGTGGTTGTGGTTGTGTTTTTTAAAGGGATAGAGGATGCCTGAAGGGAGGCAAGACCTTTGAGAGAGAGAGAAGTATTAGATGACAAAGTTCACATTAATATCAGACAAGAAGAAAACTTCTTGGTTTGATTCTGCTCCTGTTGACACCCAATTTACACTGGTGTAATTTCGTGAACTTCAGTGGATTTACTTCTGGGAGTGAGATCAGGACTGGCACCTCTTAAATCACTTAGGTCATGCTCCATAATTCATTTGCAAGCTCCTTTAATTACTTGCAGGTAAACCCAGACTTCCCGGCGTTTGCTGCCTCCCCAGAACTGGACTCTGCCTGCGCCCGGCCGGGCTCCGGCCTCCCGCTCGCTCCCCCCCTCGGGACTCCATGGCCGCTGAAACGCGGGTCAGGGCTCTTCCCCCCCCGCCACCGCCCCGCGTCTCCTTGTGCCGAGAGCTGGGGGGGCGGGGGGCGGCTCCCGGCGCGCCAGAAGTTGCTGTGTGGGAGGGCCGGGCCGGGCAGAGCCGGTCGGTCGGTCGGTCGGTCCGGCCGCCGCGCGTTATGTAAGGGCGCAGGGGCTGCGGGCCGGGATGACTGACAGCCAGCGGGAAATTCCTGGGGGAGGGGGGAGCGGGAGCGGCGCTGCCCCGGAGCCGCTGCCAGCGCCGGCGGCTCCCGGAGACCCGGCGGGGAGAGCGGCTCCGGAGAAAGGGAAACAGCCCGGGGAAGGACGCTACCGGGGAGCGTGAGGAGCGAGCGGGGCGGCGCGGGCTGCTTTCCCCGGTGGGGCACGCCGCCCGGGAAACGAGGGGCAGCGACGGCGGTGCGGACGGACGAGGAGCGAGCCCGGCTTTCCCTCTGCCGGCGCGGTGCGTTAGAGCTGGAGCCGGAGACCTGCGGGAAAGTCCCCCGCTGCCCGCCCTCGCCCCCGCGATCACCCCCGGCGCGGCGGCGGCCGCGCCGACGGGCGCTGCCCCTTTAAGACCTGCTCGCCGCCAGTTCCACGGAGAGGGAGTGACCTCTGGGCTTTGACAGCTCCCCTAATAACTAGCAGAGGCCCGGCTCCGCCCTCGGCGCCGGATTGGTCGGCGGGCCGGTATGCCGCGTCGTGATTGGCTGGCCGCTTCCCCTGAGCGAACCTTTAGAACTCCGAGACACAATATTCTGTTACATTGTAGCAAAATGGCGACTGTCATTCACAACCCCCTGAAAGCGTAAGTAGGAATCAAAAATGTACATATTCCGCGTGGTTTAAATATGAAAAAAGGCGCCTTTCCGGCGCCGGCTGCCAGCCTGAGCCGGGTGCCGGCAGCCTCCCGGCGGGTCCCTCCTCCCGCCCTCCTTTCTGCCCCAGCGACTCCCTCGGTTTTTTTTTTGTGCAACACATCCCCGCGGCTCGCGCCGAAATTAACGAGGAAAAATTGTTCGGCTCGCGCGCCGGTTAATTGGCGCCCGGGCGCGGAGCGGGGAGCGGGGGCGGCGGGGCGAGGCGGCGGCGGCGGCGGGCTGCCCGCGGCTCCCGGAGCGAAGCGCGGGGACGGCCACGGCAACGGCGGGGTCCCGCGGGGCCCCGGCGGGGGTGCGCCC
>JAVKLA010000031.1:17236267-17268549 GCA_034782735.1 Sagittarius serpentarius | reverse complement strand
CTGGGTGAAGCCACGTACCTTCGTGCCACTGGCGAGTACTGCCGGTAGCCAGGCGGGCCGGCCGGGCGGGCGGGCTCGGTGGCCCCTGGGGACGGCGGGTGAGAGGCGGGGAGCTGCCGGGGAGCGGGTGGCCTCGCCGGGCGGCCGGCCCCCGCCCCGCCGGAGGACGGGACCTCGCCCCGCACTTCGTGAGACCGCGGGGCTCCAGCAGCGGCGGCGGATCTCCGGAGAGGGGGGCTGCTGCCGAAGGGCTGCCTGTGCCGAAATGAATCGGGGGCCCGATCCTTTAGCCGCTGCTAAAGTCGGGGAGGGCAGGATTAGGCCGTTTATAATTAGCTCCCTTCTCCTCCCCTCGCCCCTGGGGGGTGTGAGAGGAGGAAACAATAGACATCAAGTGCCAGGTTCGCTTTTCTCTGTGTGCCTTTTAAAGTAGTGATGCTATGTGGAGGGAACAGAATTGGTACTGGCCGTCTGACGCCATCTGCGTCTTTTATTGACAACTTGTTTAATAAAACATTTTATAATTTTCACTTATTCTTTAAAGTTGCTGATCGGGAAACAATACACATGTAAATAAATTATGCATGGGGCAGATTAGGACAAAAGCAGTAGGACACATAATAGGGGAAGGGATGCAGCGCACAGTGTTTTATCCTCATGTGTCCTTCCTGACAATGAAAGGGAGCTGAATGACATTTGCATTTCCTCTGTCTGCGTTTTGATTGTATCTCAAAACCCACAAACGCCCCCTACAGAAACTGGCCGCACAAAGGTTTTGCTCTGAGATGGGGGACAATGTAGAGACTGAGAAATCCTAGCTCAGGTATCAAGCAGCTCCTTGTGTGTGCTTGTGCATTTAAGTGTGTCCAATATTCAGTTTATCTCCAGCACTTGGACACATATGTGGCCTTGTTCATGCTAGACTAGTCTCTCGGGATAATGTATTCCAGTGTACCTGAGCATCTGTGGGAATACATTACAACGAATAGCTCAGTGCATGGAGTCCCTTATTAATGATTGGCACCTCCTTACACTCAGCTTGCCTCTGTCTCCGTCTAGCGCTCTCTTCTCACTTTCTGGTTCTTTTTCGGTGCTTTCATCCCTTTGCTCCTCTCCCCTTCACTTCCTCTGGTGATCCAATCAACCTGACATGACTGCCTATTATTTCTGCCATTTAATACCTTGTTGTTTACCAACATGGTGCTCCAGGCAAAAATATCAGAGATCTAAGTTTAACAGATCTGCAAGGGAAAGGCAGCAGGTGTCTGAATAAACGTGTTCTTCTTCGTCTGTAGAAAAGGCAGTATTCAGATAGCTTTGATGGGACAACGGTGGGTTTGAAGTGCTGGATTTGTTGGGTTGTTTTTTTCTGCTAGTCTGTGTACCTATTGCCATACTTTTTCTTTCCATCTTCTTCTCCTTTGGATATCTTAGTATGGAGACATTTGAGTGGTGCAGTAGAAGAAACAAATGCAGTTAAAAAGTGTTCTGAATTACTTCAAATGTCAATCAGAAATCTCAACGGACTTTGTAAACATTAATTAATTAAACCTCTCAACACCCCTGTGAAGAAAGGATTATTGCCATTGTTTTATGGATGGCTAAACTAGGACAAAGTGGTTCAGAAACTTTCTAATTCAAAGATCAAGTCTAGAATGCAGCCATTCAACTTCCAGTCCTAGCATCCAGTCCCATTTCCTCTGTCTCTGCCTTATTAGTGATGTGCATATGGTACCATAATGCATTTAATATAATTAAGACCTTGTAATTTACAAAGTCTTATCTAGAAGCAGAGCTGTTTTCCCCTCACCCCTTCTCTGTCTTTACTCCACAGCTGACTTTCATTTCAGGTTGTCAATTAAACATGCTCACTGGAACATGTTAGGCTATTGGCTTTTCTGCATGTGAGATTCCCTCTTGCCATATAGCTCTCTGCCTGGATGCTCACCAGAGGAGACGTTGCCTTCCAGTAGTTTGGCCTTGGAGTAGCAGTGCTGGTGCTCTCCCTTTCTTTTGCTCAAAACAGCCTCTGGGACAAAAGAGGCTAACTCAGGCTCAATTGCTAGGCTAGGTCGCTTGCACGCTGTGTTGTCAGATAACTTTGATGTGCTTGGGGACACTTATTCCCTGCCAGGTGTTTGGGGACCAGATCATCACAGACTTCTGTGCACAGTGCTGGAGCTGACCTTATAGACCCTACCAGGCCTGTTCTGCCCCTGCGTTCCCTCTGCAAACACACAGCAGCAGTCAGTTTTCCAGTTGCTGTACCTTCTCAGATGAAATTGCCCTGACAGCCAGCTCCGACCCCTCGGCTGCCAAATGGCCATCCTTGTGATGATGAATTCTGCGGCATGAGACACCTGTGAAGAAATGGTCTGTGCTCACATCCCTGTTTCATGTCGGCAACAGACCAGTATGGGTCTTGGGGTCTTGTATGGCAAGAGTATTTCATTAGTGATAACTCTGGCTTGAATTCAAGCTAGGGACCCTGAACTGGTCCTGTATTCTATTACGCGTCCATGGAACAGCCCTACATCCTGATTAAGTGCTGATGAAGACTGATTTTTTTTTTCGGATGTTGTTGCATAAGCATCTGGTTGCTGATTTTTAATATTGAAGTGAAAGTATGATGTGCAGTGCTGCTTTGAGCAGGTGGAAGCAATAAAATAGACGGACAGTTAGGTTGCCAGTTCAGTGTTTACAAGTGATGTGGAGGTGATTTTAATGTGGCTTTGCAGAAGGGAATTTTCTTCTGCTTGACAAAACAGGGTTGTTGGGCACATTAAATCGTGTACCAAAATCTCTACAGCATTTCCAGTGTGGCTCTGATGTCACTTAAAAACATAAATGAGCCCTAGTATGACACATTTCAAACCAAAACTGTTGTCCACATGAAACTCTATCTCAGCACCAGCTTTCAGAGAAAATGAGGGACGAATGTTACTGTATTTAGGCAAGAAAACACAAGCATAAAACCAAAGTCATGGAGGGGGGTGGGCAGAGAAGCCAAGTTAAGAAGACCTGAGGATACACTGGCTTGAATACGAGAGAGTCTGATAAACGGTATGTTACTAGTTACAGTGTTATGTCTGGTTCCATGAGTTGCTTGTGCATGATTAGTTGTCACAGTGCTCTTGTAATTTTGTTTTGTTGGTGTTCCAGCCTTTCACAGTCTGTCCAGTTGTGTGGATGGATGGTGGTTGTATCACAAAATTGACGCTGAAAGAAAGTTTTAAAAACATATCGTTTGTGGTGTGTGAAAGCAATATTGAACTATCTGGGTTGTGCTACAGAGGCCCAAAGGTAAGATTTTTTTTGGAGGGTGTAATAGTTTCAAGGTAAGCACATGTCCAATGGCCTGGGTGCATAATGCCTGTTAGATAGGACTCACAGTGTCCAAGCAGGAGTAGTTTACCCAGACCACGCAGAAGTCTGGTACACAAAATAAAATGGGGCTGTGTCTTCAGTCTGAGTCATGGTAAAGGTAACGTGGCTCATCCTTTGTGTAGCCTAATGAAAACTGATTTCTTCCTCTGCTTCCCTAAAACTGGAAGTGTGGTATTTGGAGGTTGCTCTCAAGAGCAGACTTTGTCCATCTTGTATATCTGTCTTCTGCGATTTATGACAGTTGGCTGTACCTCTGCTGTCCCGAAATGAGGCATTCCAATGCCCCCACTGGCTGCAAATAAACCATCTTTTAGGATTATCGTTTGACGAGTTTGGTGTTTTCTCACTCTGGTTTGTCTTTCATATCAGAGCTGAATTTCTTTGCTTGGTAGATCAATTTTACAATCTTGGTATTTATTCTGGGCTCATCACTGCGTTGTCTGTATGCGATGTTGCCTTGAGCAAGAGCCATCCCTGTATTGTTTATCCCCGAGGACTTGTAGGAGTGGAATGAATCCGTTTCGGGAGCTGATATTTTTCTCCCTTGGACAGACCGACCTCTGATCTGAGGATTCCCTGTGTGGGGTGACATACTCCCACATGCAGAGAAGCAGCACCAAGGCAACATTGCTTAAGGCCTGTTCCGAGGGCTTCATTAGGACTGCACTGCTCTTCTGGCTTTGCCTGGCAGTTTGTCCAGGATGCTGAGACTGATGTGTGTGAATCACTTCCCTAGTGCAGGTCCCAGTTTTAGCACTGGTTTGTTTCTTTTAAGGAAAGTTATCTCATCAACACAATCTATAAGAAAGCATACTTTTAAAGTCCTTTCCTTTTTTAACAAAATTTTTCAGATGAAAGTTCTTCCTTCTTGTCTTTAAAAACTTCTCTACAGTTTGTGGAACAAACCCAAATACAACCCAAATATACTGGACTAGTGTGTGAGAAGCAGAAAGCGGTTTTCCTTTCTTCTTTCTTATTTCAAAAGAAAGAACAGAACTGCCCAGTGTATTTTCACTGTCTAAACCGAGTGACATATAACACAAATATTGCAAGTGCTTGAATACTGAATGTTTAAAATTCTTATTTATCTTCAATAGCCTAAATTATTAGAAGAATGATACTTTTTTTTAATTGTTATATATGGTTTATTTCCCAGCAGAGCATATTTTAACCACAGATTCCCAGCAGATGTCTCAAAGAAGAATAACACAGTGTCTTAACGGCTGCTGGCAAATATCCTTCTCACACCCCCCATCCCCTCCAGTATGGGGATAGCAGGAGTATGTCAGCATGTGTCTCAAGTTTTCAGGTTACCTGCCTGAGCGGGGTGCGGTCAGAGAGTTGCAATTCCAGCTGCATGGAAGGTTTTACTGGCACCCCAGCACTGTCTGAGGGGAGGCTTCACAGGCAGTCAGTGGAGCAGCGAGAGCAGGGCAGAGACGGGTAGTGATGAGTGTGCACTAGGTGGCTGTGATCAGCAGCGTGCGCTTGCCAAATCCTGAGTCATTAATTTCGCGTTCTGCTGAGCTGTAGCTGGGAGAGAGTCCCCTGCTCAGGTGTTGATGGGGACACTGACTACATCAACGTTATTCTTTTGGTGAGAAAGTCTGGAAGTGATATTTAATATTGCAGTCCCTTGTGACAGAACTGATCCAACCTGAGGATCGTCTCTCCATTCATACCACACCATGAGTTTTATCAGTTTTTGACATCTGATAATGCTGTCCTTGCTTTCTGATAATTTTTATAAATTAATATAAAATGCCAACTGTAACATGCGTGTGAAATGTTAGTATGCAAAAGAAAGGAACCCCACATAACTTACAATTTTTTCCCCCTTGTTTCTTCTCAGATTCCCCCTTGTGATACAAGATACAAGGCCTTGGTTAAGACATTGTGCTAAATCCTCTGCAAACACATTGCTTAATGCTTCCTGCCTTTTAGGTCTCAAAAATCTAAATAGGTTGCACGGTGCAAAGAAAATCAGGTGCAGCGCAGTGAAATAAGGCCATGCCCTGAGTTGGTTAATTCCAGTCTGCCCTACCGCATCAGCTGGCAGGGCTGATTTGATCTGATCAGATGCGGGCATGCTACTTCTGCCAAAACGCAAAGTACAGTGCTTATGCTGCTTTTATGCTTTGAGTTGGCTTCGTGCTGACCACAGGAAGATAGATTATGCCTGTTGGAAAGAAATTTCTTCTTGAAAATGTTTTGGGTGCTTTTCGTGTTTTGGAAGACTAAGTGAACACCAGTTCAGTGCTTTGTGTCACGTGGCTGTGAAATTTTTGGTCTGGTTCTAGGAATTTTGCAGTTTCTAGTGTTCCTGTGGATCCACAGCCTAATGTGATTAGTCTCAGAGCTGGGAGAAAAATTGAAATGGCTGGAGTTATAGCCCAGATAATCCACTACCCAGTGAACAGTGCTATAGGGAAACTTATAATGGAGACACAAAGTTAGTATTATTTCTTCAAGGGAAAAGTAATGTCCATATTTCCATTTCCTTCAAGAACAGTTCTGAAGAAAGTCATCCATGGATTTGTGACTGTTCAAGTATTTTGGTCTCAGTATTGTTTCCTGAGAGACTGTGTTTAGTCAGTAATGGGGACAAATACATTTTATGTTTATGATTACTTTAAAACACATGCAATCTGAATAAGGAATAATGGAAACAGTGGCTCAAAAGCTGTTTTACTGCTAAACCTCTCTGGTCTTGACCATGAATAAAAACTGCATCATGTTTGAGGCTGCTATCCTCCTGAGTGTTCAGATAAATCACTTACCAGTGTCCAGTATCGGAAATTATAACATGAACCCACTTGTATCTACAAGCTTACCCTGATTGCTTTTGCTTTTTTTTTTTTTTTTTTAAAACTACTAAAGGGCGTTTTGAAGACTGTAGGTTTTTGTGTTTTCTATGGATTCTTTATCCTTGAAGTTTTCTGTTCATTGTCATATGCCTGTTGATGTGAAATATGGAATAAATGAGGAGCACAATTTTAATTTAAAGATTAGTACCTTTAGTACTTGGGGTAGCACAGGTTAAGAGGCATGTGAGATGTAATGGGTGAGGGTTGGTGATGGGAAGACTCTGCAGTGAGCTCTTTCTCCACAGGTGTGGAGAAACCCTCTAAATTCAGCATTGAAATACTTCTTCTACTGCTTCATCATATCTGACCAACTCTTTAATTTTTAGGAGGTGCTTCTCCAAAAAGGATGTGCCCCTCTGTTAATTTTGGTGATGTTAGTCCTCAGTGATCAAGTGGAATGTGGATGAAAGCAGTGTTAATACCTCCCCAGGTAGAATGGGGCCCCGAAGACGTCTCGCTTCTCTCTCTTCTCCTGTGCCGATACAAATGAATGCAAACATGGTCAGGTTAGCTGGTGTTACGTTGATGGCAAACAGGCATTCCTGAGGTCGAAATCTAACCAAAAATGTTGATGGGGGAAATATGTGGAAAGGTCTTCTCAATTTCCTGTCACTAGGTCTGATATGTTTTTGTCGATAGTCTCAGCTAAATGTTTTATCTTCTCCTAGCCTTCCTCTCCCCTGCCTCCCAACATCTTTCCCCCATTGACCTCTATGAGCGCAGTCCTAGCTGTTGATTTATCAGGGCAGGCTAGCTCAGCACTGTGTGGAGACTGCTTTTAATTAACTCTCTTCGTTTTTTCCAACCTTCTGGGAGCAGCAACCCTTTAATGATTTTAATATTTTATCTGGATTTATACCCACCTTATGTGTTGTTTGTTGTTCTGCTTCCTCACATGTTCTTCCTGAGTCATTTCCCAAAATGAAATGTTTGTTTCAGGCCCCTCATACAGGATGAGGAGGAGAGCTTTTAATGGCTTCTGGTCTGGGAGGATGGACTCTCTATGATCTACCATGGTGTTTTGGAGGAGGATGGGAAGTATGAGGTGATGCATGGATGGGTAGTATGAGGTGATGCATTTTGGTGCTGTCTTGGAGCTAGACTCACTTCAGCGTTCTGCCTCCGTGCACAGGGAGAGGCAGCTTTGTTGCGTGGTTGCACCATGGCAGATCAGAGCCTACTGAATTAAATCTGACCCCTGACTTGTTATATGGCATAGATAAGCCATGAGCTTATTTTCACAGTCAGGTATGACTCTCATGCTAGTCAGGCTGAGTAGTGGAGGCAATAATGTAATTACCTGTTGCTAAAATGTAGTTAACTTCCTGTGCATGAATACAGGTCTAAAGGAGAGTCCCTCTTTACCTGCGAAAGACTACCTTTGCCTACTGTGAGTAGCTCTACCAAGTGAGGTTTCTTCAGACTGAGCAGAAATCAGCTATACAAAATTTCTCCCACCTGGAATTTTCTCTTTATGTACCTTACAATGAGGATTTCAGGAGGTTGCAGCATGAAAGAATTAGGAAAAATATATGTTATTTGTAATGTAAAGTATGTGGCACTTTCATGCCAGAGCAGGAAAATGCTTTATAATCATGCTTAAAATAAGCATCATGGTCCCTTTTGTGGGATTATTCTCTCTGTTCTTCTGGATGGGAGGAATGGCATGCATTGACTGACTTGGTGATGGTCACGCTAGTAACACCGCCAGCCGTTGACAGAATTGGAGGTTTAGAAGCCACATTGCTTTGCTTTTGGTGGTGTTAATGTATGAGTGATGTGTTGAAAGTAAATGGGAATCCTTCCTTGGTAGCACTTCCATGGCTGAGCTGAAATTAGGGGCACAGAGGAAGAGCAGGAAAGTGAGTTAAGGCTGTCTGCCTGGGTCTGATGGAAGAAGTTCACCGATAAATATCTCTAAACCATCCTGAATGGCAGTGCTTTATGTCTGGAGCTGATAAAGGCACTGTTGGGGTGCAAAGAATTTACCACGGAAATGAACCAAGTGGCAAGTAGTTTTGCATTTCAAAATATACATGCTGCACACCAGACAGTCTGTTCAGTACAATTCATGCATTGAATTGAAAGTCATCAGTGTGAGAACAGTTTGACTCAATTTATTTTACAAGGCTACGTGTAAGTGTGTGTATTTAAAGTCCCTTTCTTAAAGTGGCAGAAGAAACAAAGAAGTTCCCAGGTCTAGTCCTCCCTTACTGAGGAAAGTGACTCTGAGACACTAGCTGAAAGGAAGAGTCGTGGGTGCTACTTATCAAAATATTGGCAGCGCATCACTGCATAAGATCATCTATGTCATCTGGTCTGTGGTTTGTGTTTGTGTCTTTCCTATCTTCCTCTGCAGTCCGCTTTGCTTGAAAAAAATAATTGTTTGAGTTTATTTTTTTCCATGTTGTTGCTGTGATTCCACAGTAACTAACTGCTGGCATTCTCATCTGACCAGATTGCAAATGTATCTGGTTCAGGTATTCATTCTTCTGAGTAGATCTGGAAGTAAATTCCCTTCTCCCCTATTATTAACTTTGTAGTTTTGCTTCCACAACTAACTTACCCACAAAGTCCTAGGGTTAGGAGAGGCTGTCTCTCCTGACATGTCTTCCAAATTCCTCGCTGCTAAACACACACCTTGCAAAGCCAAAACCTGGCTGGCCCTCAAAGGACAGTCTATTTCCCAGGCTGCTGTTTCCAGCTACCTTCTCCTCCATGCACCCCTTGGAGGGGAAGAGGAGGAAGAGATGAGGGGCGAGCACTCTGCCTTTGGGAAAGGCTCTGACCTGAAAATGGATTGCAATTCCAGCCGAATGGTGCCTTCCCTTGGTAACAGAATGGCACGCCTGGGCTTTGAGCTCTTTGCATTAATTCCATCTCTGTTAAACTTTCCCAGTCAATTAACCACGTCCATCTCCTGCTCTCGCAGCCACATGTGCCTTTTCTGCCGCCGCAGGGTTTTGGAACAGTAACTCCCTGCAGCCTTTGCTGCAGCAGTTTTCCTCCAGCAGCTTCCCTCAAGCATGGTTACCAATCAGGACCTGTCAGGTTTTTACCTCCGACACATCTATTTTCAGGACTGTAGGACTTTGACCTTTTGCTTTTGTCTTTATAAGTACTATTTTTTCCAATAGGGGACAGCTCAAATGCTGAGTGTTAGGTCTTTACACTGGTACAAAACCTGCATGAATATTTCAGTCTTAGTGTGAGGATATTCTGCTAGACCTGGATATTTCTTTTGGTTTCTGTCATTTTGCCTCCTTTGGGTTTTAATTTTGCTTGTCAAAAAGGTCTCATTAAGTTGGCCAGTAGTTCTTGTGTAGCGTTCCAGGCAGCACTCGCAGTGCAGAGGTCTCCTCTGAGTAGCTGGCTAACAGGAGTGCATGAAAGAGTAGAGTGTTTTTGGAGGCTGAAGTGTCTGGGAGATGCTCACCCATGGGGTTTGATGTAGACTACCTTTGAAGGGAATTCTACATATGCCTCTGGAAGAACGATTTGGATGTTGGCACTAGTGGTCTCTTGGCAAAGCACTTAAGGGGCTATGACAGTGTCTTGAACATGATTTTCTTGCATGTTGTACTGCTATCAAAGGTCAGGTTCGGCTAGAGTGCCTGTTAAAGCAAGAGGCTATGCTTAATATCTTGTCTTGAGCATGAGGGTGAGCCTGGTCCTATTTCTAGTGGGTAGGTACCTATACCATAAAGGCTGCCATCCCAGTTGACACTAGTTGGTTCCTGTGTGTGTAGTTTCAGATGAGAAGACAAAGATCAAATTGGCCACAGAGGCTCAATTAACAGAAGTGTAGGTTTAAAAGAGGGTTCCTGGGTCTTGTGTCCAGTCCCCTGGTACCATGTCAGATAATCCCTTTCATGAACTGAAAAGTCCTTGTCTTAAATCCCCACTTGGACTGTTTGTTCCCATTACTCCTCTTGGGAGGGTTCCAGAACCCACTGCTCTGATGGCTGGAAATAGCATTTTAATCTCTAGCCTAACCCTGCTCGTGACCGGTTTATACCCATTTGTTCTGGTGCCAGCATGGAGTTCTTAGTTTAAATACTGTTGCTCCCTCCATGTCTTCCTCTCCACTATCATGCATTTGTACAACACTGTGATAAGCCCTCTCAGTCGTTGTTTTGATATACTAAACTGTCTGTGCTATCTTTTCCTTTCTGTTGATCGCTGGAGTATTTATTGTCTTTGCCTTCTCTACTCCAGCTTGGATTACTCACATTCAGCTTTCTTGAGTGTGAGTAGACAGAATTGTACTCTGTTCCAGGTGAGGTTTTGCCCTCTACAATAACTTGATTTTTTACCTCTTCTGGGAGCACCTTGCTTATGCATTTGTTTGTGGATGTGTTGTGCTGGTGGTTCACAGTCATCCTGTGGTAGACTGATACTGTTATGTTTCTTCTCCTGTCCTTTCAGTTGTTGTTGCTGAGATGATGATCTCCAGGGTATTAAGCGAAATTGCTACTGAATTCACTCCATCTAATTCTTCTTGCCTGATATTTTTAATTTCCTTGATGTCCCTTCAGCTTGTGTAAGTGGCTGACTTTTATCAGCACACATACTTTTTGTGCCAAGGTCATTAATGGAAATACTGAATAAGATGAGACCCCAGACCAATCCTTTCTAGAACTCCAGAAGTAACCTCCCATCAGCCAACTGCTGTCTCTGTTAGCACTTTACCTGTGTCCAACCCTCTTTCAGTGGTTTTTCAGTCACATCACCATTCTTGTACTAATCCTCATCTTCTCCGTTTTCAGTAATTTCTCATATAGTACTGTATGAAACATTTTCTGAAAGTCCAAATAGCTAAGAAGAAGATGTCTAGAATGTCAGTATCTTAGGAAAGCAAGATGTCAGGTTACTCTGGCACAAGGTATGGATTTTGCATCTTAGTTGTTTCTTTGTTCAAGAGTGTCCTTGATCGTTTTGCACTTAAAAAACTGCATGTGAGTAAACTCTGGCTCAGTTAGCCTTACTGCAATAATTTGCGAGGTTTGTGTTCTAAAACAATTAACAAAGAGTATTTTATTTTTCTTGCTGTACTTCAGTAATGTAGTAGTAACCATGATTTGCACTATCTGTTTAAAAAACTTGCTAGTAGAGGTATGGTTTCATGTCGCAGTTCTTGGGCAGAGATTATTCAGAATTTATGCCTTGACTGCACAAATGTCTTTGTGGCTTCCACCTCAGTCGTCCCACTGAAGCGCGGCGTTCCTTTAGTTCTTCGCCTGTACCTACATTATATTTAATCTATGTACCATTCTAACTGCAAACCAGCTGAACTTTCTTTGATTGCTTTTATCTTAATGTCTGAAGAACATTACTATTTTTTAATAGCTTTTGCAAGTTCTAACTCTTGACTATGGCAATTCTCCTTACACTTCCTGACCTTTAAGATGCAGGGTTTTTTTCTGTTACTACTGTTTTCTGTTCCTGAAGGGTGTCTGTTTAATTCTGATGTCCTTTTCCAAGGTAATTATTCAGCCAATAACTTCTCCAATCTTTCCATACGAGTTTCAAACAATTCTTGCATTTTTCTCTTAAAGAAATTCCCCAAGTTCTGCTGTATTCCCCTCCTCCCATGCTTAAGGAGCAGGTTTGAAGCACTTTGTGATGGTGATGGGACTTGTACAATTTTGTACCTATTCTTGGACTGCAGAAGACATAGGCCAAGTTGATCTACGGCAAGCAGGGGCAATTCTGCGTAATATTGTTTTACTTAATTAGCTCATGCTTAAATGTACCTTTTAAAAGTTCGGCAATGTCAAACAATGTTGCATCTTTCACCAGAGTTGCAACCATTAAGTAAAAATCCAAATGAGCAACAGAACGTTGATTTTTTCTTAAATGACCTTGTTCCAGCAGGGCCTGTAGCAACAGGACTATGGGAAATGGATTCAAACTAAAAAAGAGTAGATTCAGACTGGATATAAGGAAGAAATTTTTTACAATGAGGGTAGTGAAACACGGGAACAGGTTGCCCAGAGAGGTGGTAGAAGCCCCATCCCTGGGAACATCCAAGGCCAGGCTGGACGGGGCTCTGAGCAACCTGATCTAGTTGAAGGTGTCCCTGCTCACTGCAGGGGGGTTGGACTAGACAGCCTTTGATGGTCCCTTCCAGTCCAAGCCATTCTATGATTCTGTGATTTTTGTCTGATATTATTGGTCTTATTCAGAGAAAACTGTGTGTATGTATAATATATCTATATTTCTGTGCATGCATAATATAGGAAAGAAAGAAAGTATTTACAGATGGTGTTTAGGAAAACATGTTATTTTTTGTTAATCAATGTCTTGGCATTTTAAACATTTCCATATACTACTTACTGATTTATAGCAGTATATGATTCAACTCTTTCCTACTGGTCAGTTTCAAAAACTCATATAAACAGGAGAAATGATACATATATACTTTTTTTTTCCTTACTAGAGGGCTCTGGGAACTTTTAAAACATTACAGCACTCTTTGGATCAATGCATATCCCAGCAATCCCTTGCATAAGTGACCTAAAATCGTGTGATCAAACCTCTTCTTCCCTCCCCATCCCTAGAGAGATATTTGTAATTAGATAAAATGAGGACAGAATATGCATAAGTATCTGTTATGCTGGGATTCCTGCCCAGAAAGGAAACTAATGGCCTGAGTTGGCCATAATCTTTTGCACCCTGTGTACTATTGACAAGGCTACGGCTTGAGATGTTGGGAGTTCAGGAGGAGATTTTTGCTGCTGTCTTATGGTAACCTTTCTAAATTGACTGTTTTACAAAACAAGTGGAATTACACAGCCTATATTTTACTCGTCATTCATTGTTGGGGACATTTTGCTTGTAAGAGAGGGCCTGATTCTCCATTCTCATGCCTAATGCAGTGGAAGTGAGTGTAAATTACTGCTTCTGTGGTTTGGAAGCGTTTCACATTCACTTTGCCTAGATGTAAATGACCACATGAAGTGCGAGACAGTGGAGAACTGGGAATGGAGTTGGTTATTTTTTCCATTTCATCTAGCAATTACTGCTTGTCTCTGGTTCTTAGAGGAAGGGATGGTGGGGTTCTGTGGGCAAATTCAGTGCTCTCTAATCAAGCTAAGTAGCCCCTTTGAAGTCTGTGTGACAGGTTGTCTAGTGCTGTGATACTCCACAATGCAAGAGGATCAGACAGGTGGCACTTCAGAAACCTGGAGGCTGCTTTATGTACTGTCACTGTTTTCCTCTTTCTCCCTATACCTATGGTAGGTGTCAGCTCACCCCTCACAAAATTCTAGTTTTTCAGTCCTCTGCTAGATTTGTGGGTTTTGTCTTGTGAATTGGCAACAGTGAAACACAAACCCTTGGCACGTATGAATCCATCAGTGTTTCTCAGACATCCCAGTTGTTGGTAAATCCACTGATGAAAAGCTTTTCTTGGAGCAGGCGGGCAGTCTGCATGCTAGTCTTCCTCTCTTGCTTTGCTTCAGTGTCCTTGGGGTAAATATCAGTGAAAGTAAGCAAAGTGTTTTGATAAAAGGAGCAAGGTTACGTAAAAAGCATGCCCTCCTGCACATTCCCAAGGAAGGTTATCTATTCAGCATTTCCATTGCTCTGCCTGGTGTAGCTAATCAGGAAGTAAGAGAGCCAAAGCCATGCTGAAATGTGATTCCTTTTTTGAAATCATGTCCAGTTTGGCATCTTTTTGAGCTGAGAAAGTTTAGCTTGCTCTCCTTCTCCACTCACAGTAATTTGCAGAGTGGGAGATTTGGGGTGAATCTCTGTTTTCCGTGCTTACAAGGCAGCAGGAGCTTCTATGGCTGGGCTGGAATGTGTTGTTTCAACACACTGAATGTGGAAAAAAACCCCTTTAGCTTCATACAGACTGTGGTTTTTGTTTGTACTCAGTCAGTGTGATTTCGCTGAAGTCCAAAAAGTTATGCCAGTGTGAGAGACAAACCAAGCCTGTATTATTTCAAGACAACTATACTACCAGAGAAAATTCCTTTTATTCCCCCCCTTAAATTTTCAGAATCTCCCTTCACCTCAGATATTCAGTAGCACCCAGTGCTTATAATTTGGCAGCAAATGTTGACATCAACAGTCGCCTATGAGATCCTTAGCAGCAGTCTATAGCTTAATGTGCAGGACAGGCAGCAGATGACTTAGTAACAGGGATGGGTCAGAACAAAATCCCAGATCTCAGCACTTCTTGCGAGCTTCGAAGACTGAACCTGGATCTGAAGTTAAATGTCTTTAATAGACATGATTCAAACACCCACATGCTTTGGCAGAGCTCAGATCCAAATTTTGTCTACCTAAAGAATCAAGGTTCTGTTTTCATGTAGATTCTTCTACTAGCGAGAAGCAAGGGAAGGGATAAGACAGAAAATATGACACATTGGCAAAATTGTTTTTCAATACTATGTTTTCCAAAGTTTTTTCCATGAGGCGTCAGCAGCTCTTAAAAAGCACAGGGAGAGTGTACAGTTGTCAATGAGCCAGAACGGTTAAATGCTTTTAAATATTTGAGTTGGGTTATTCCTTCACCTTTCTTTCTCACAAACATGTCTGGTTAAACTTCAGCAATGAAAACACTTGCTTGAGGAGGGGGATAAAATACTTTTCAGCAAATAATGATGGTGACATTTTAATCACATCATAACAACACTGTTAGCAATGGTTTAGGTTTGGCATTGAACATATACACAACATTTGTTCTTTTATACGGTATTGGTATTACATAGTAAAAATAGCACAATTGCAAAATTCATTTGTTACCCTTGTGCCAACTTTGTTCAGCTGACAGTTGCTGTTTGAAGTTTTAAAGCAATGTTTCATCCATATGTTAATACCAACTGCACGATTAATTCTCTCTGCTTTCAAATGATTCTCTTGTGCCTTACAGTCCTGCACGGTAGTTACTTCCCAGTTTGAGACACCTGCAAAACCACTTGTCAGATACGCTGTGCTCATCCTGAGTGGTTCCATGCTTCGAGATGGCAAAGAGCAGCCACTGCTATTCAGTTTCCCAGTTTCACGTTCCTGCACAGGAGTTTGTTATAGGCGCTTCACTTCACTGAGCCATTTCAGGATAGTGCTGTTCAGAAATTTTCATCCTCCTAGTGAGAGATTTGGAGCTACTCTGCAATGTTTTGGATGCCGTATATTCTCTGATTATTTGCTGTCTGTGAAGGATGCTTATTGTATAATTTATCAGGTTAGTTTAATAGCAGGGTTTTGATTTTAAAAAAGAAAGAAACAAAATCAAGGGAGCAAAAACAAGACCAAGACCATCCATAAGTGAATACCAGAAGTAGTGTTAGATAGTAACAGGTGGGCAGCTGGCATGGAAGTCTCCACTGGATTACACTTAAACTAGTTCTGGATTAACAAAGTCAAAAAACTCTGGCAAATAGAAAGGGGGAAGAACTCTCCCCAGGTGAAACGGTGCTCCGTTGGGTAGTTACTAGCCAGGAACAGGCTGACATACAGATAGACCTGCTGCTGCATCCTCCCGGAAGGCTAGAATTCAGCTGGAGAAGGCACAAGTAGATTTTATTTTAAAACCTTTTGAATTCTTCCTTGTTCCTGCTGTTACAGTTAAACCACAGTTTATTATAGAAAGGTGGTGGTTGTTTTCTATATTTACTTCTTAACAGTTTCTCAGGTGGGGAACGTAAAATGGGCAGGAAAGAATCAAAACGCAAGAGTTTGTGTGTGTAGACTAGAACCTGATCCCAGAGAGAGGAATCAATGGGCTTTTACACTGGGAAGGGCATCAGAGGGGATAGATACACTTAGATCAGAGAGGAGCCAAAAGTGCTGTTGGTCCCTAAGAAGTACCACTTACCTAGGAGTTATGTGGAGTTGTTTTGGTTTCTGACAGGCCTGCTCAGTTTCACTCAATGTTTCCTTTTACGTATTTATAAACACATAAAACATGACAGTGAATTTGATTGTCATGACTGATATTAGACCCAATTCTTATTTGTTCCAAGATACCACTAAAGAGTCCTGGGGTTGGTAGACCTTTGCTTAGTTGGAGATTGTTTGAAGGGTGATGAAAGTTACTTCATATTAAAATTGTAGCTACACAGTAGGGGACAGTGCTTGTGTGAGACATTTGTTTTTCTGCTTTAAGTTGGCAGCACACTTACATAGCAATAATTCTTACAAAATCACTCTTTAGCATGCTTATGCAAGGTGTCACCTGCTCTAGTTGCACCGGTGCTCCCTGGGACTGCAGGTACCTGCGCTCTAAAGAGACGTGGGGCTTCCTGGCAGTGCAGGCAAAGCTGCATGTTGCCTCTCCAAGGATGAGGGGCCAAGGCCAGTGCTATTCCGGCTATGGGGAAGGAAGAAGCAGGCAGAGCTGGAATGGAGAACTGGGGGAGAATGAGGCCTGCTTCTCCTTCTCCTGCCAGGAGGGTAGGAGAGGTGGGAATGGCACCTGCCTGCAGCTGGGGAGCAGAGCTTTCCTCCAGTGGCAGCCACCCCTACTCAGCAGCCACCGTGACACTCAGACTGGCTTCCGAATGGCTTTGGTAGTGTTCTTCTCTAGGAGCTTTTAAAGAAACTAAGTTGCCTTGGGAAGTCCTCTGGAGGCACAGTTGGTTAAAACCCTGGAAACACAGGCTAGGAACAACTGGTCAGGTCACCTGTGGAGGCCCAGCTGGATCAGAAATTGGGCCTGTGCCACCTGGTGTTTGCAAATGATCTGGAAAAGGAAGTGGAGAGGGAGAAGGCAAACTTAGCTGATAATACTACATATATTCTTGCGGGAAAAACACAAGGTTGCTGCAAAGTGTTGAACAAGGACCTCATGAAACTGAATGACTGGGCTCATTAAAACGGCTGATTATGTTCAGTTTAGATAAATGTAAATTAAGGCATGTGAGGTAAAATGATCCCAAATTAATGTATACAGCAATGGGGACAGAACTTGTTACTGACACTGAAGAGGAAAGTTTTGGAGTTATAATAGATCTACGAGAATATGAGCTTTGTGCTCAATAACGGGGAAAGATAATAGTAAGGTAATAATAAGAGGAAAGAAAGGGAGACAGAAAGGAAGAGACACAGGCTGAATGTTAGAAGTTACTATGAAAAGAAAGAAACCAAACATCATTACCATGACACTATGTAAATCCAAGGTTTGCTGCATGTTGAATACTGTGAGCAGTTTGGTCTCCTTGTCTTGAAAAGGATACAATAAGCTCAAAGACATACTGAGAAGGAAACAAGGACGATCAAAAGGAACAACTTCCATATGAGGAATTACTAAATTGATTTGGATTTTGCGCTCTATAAAAAGATCTCTGACTCTCTCCCTGTATGAAAGAGGTTCATGAGATCAGGAGCATCGTGGAAGGGGCAAATAGGGGATGGATGTTCATTCTCTTTCTTGAAGCCAGAAGTTAGGACATCAAATGAGATTACCAAGAGGCTGGTTCAAAAGGAACAAAAGGGGATACTTTTTCTCTAAATATTAAATAAAGCTGTGGAGCTCTTTACAGTGTGGGATGTATGGGGTATTAAAGTTTACCTGGGTTCAAAAAGCATCAACTTCACAGACGGCAAAACCTTCAGTGGCTGTTGAATACCAAGGTATCTGAATCACAGTTTGCCAGAGGTTGAGAGGATATACCAGTATATTTCCTGCAGAATATCACTATATCCTGTCCATATTTTGTGCACCTCCTTAGGGATTCCTTACTGGCTGAAGTTTGAAACAGAGGCCTGGGTTAGATGGACCTTTGGTCTGACCTGGTATGGCCATTTTTCTGTTTCAAGGGCTCTGGCAGTCACATAGTACTTAGCAGTGTTGCAAGAAAGGCCTTGAGAAGTTTCAAAATAAGAGACCCAGAAATGCAAGATGGAATTATGATTACTGGCTGAATAACCAGAGCTTTATTTTGTTCTTTGCAACGTTTGCTCCTTCATGTCAACCCTAGGGGGAAATCTGTGTGCCAGTTCACCCAGGTCTTGCAACAACCTGAGACAACCTGTTTATTAAACATATGCTTTGGCTGCTATACAGAGGAAATGGCATGATCCAGACTGGTAATGCAGAGACTTGCATTTAGTTTCTGCCTACACTGTTGACTTTCTGTATATTTCCAGCCAAGTCCTGTACCTTATTGTCCCTCTGTTTCCCTGTGCAAAGAATAGGTAAATCCTTTATGTCTCTCCTGGAAGAGCAGTTTGAGATTAATGGTTGTAAAGTGCTAAATAAGTGCTAAAAGTTGTGAGTGAATGCAAAGTGTTTGAGGCTGATTTGTTTAATGGATGTTGCAGTTAAGAAATCTGCTATCTTCAATGTCTGTTCATAGGCCTCTCATTCAGACTGGATAAGAAGTAAAACCTTTATTCAGATTCATTCTAGAGGGAAAAAAGTCTGAATTACTTGTTTCTATACTTATTAGTTATTCATTGGTTTGGGGTGTGTATGTCAGAACTGGCAAAATTAACCCCTGGGAAAACCATGGTCTGATCTGACTAAAGTGTTGGGTTTTTTTTTTTCCTGTCCTTTCTGTCCTGTTGCACAGTTCCTTTTTGTTTTTGTGCTCTCACTAGGTCACTGTTTATGGGACGAATTTTCTAGTCATGTCTCAGATTCACAATCACAGGCGACCTTTGCTCTTCCATGTGGCGCTCTCTCTGCTCCTGTGGCCACTTGCCAACATGTCTTATAAGTTATTATTTATAATGAAAGGCAGCTGATGGCACTTGCACATAAGGTGGTTGTCCTTTCCTCATGCTGTGCAGTAACATACCTGAATCCTGATGAGAAGACAAAGAGATGCTCTTGTTCAAAATTGAATGTATCAGAGACCCCAGAACTTGCCTTAGCATTTGCTGCTGAGCTAGATGGTATCAAATTCCAGGGAGACACGTAAAAAATTCTTGGTGTCCAGCCTTTGTGTCCCAAGTACCTGCTACTTGCTTAAATCAAGTCTCAGCAGGGAGGTATGAAAATAACAAATTTTGTTCCTAACCTTCTCTACACACGTTGTAAAAATTGAATGGATTATTTAAGGCTTTCCCTCTTTCGGACCGACTAAAATCAGTCAGGAGAAGTGACTTGTATCTGCTTGATTTCTGAATTTCTGGGAAGTGGTTTGATTCCTGGCTGTCACTGCTATTACATCCAATTGCTGTGGTCCTTATGCTGCTCTGGTATAGTTGGGGTACATGGGTATTTCAGCTCTGCCTTCTCTCTTTCCCCACCCACAAGCCCTGTTTCGCTCCCTTTTCTAGGGGACGAGGCCTTCTACTTTGCTGCGTTCCCACACTGGGGCTCCTCCGCAGGAGACCTGTCTTTGAACAGGAGTGGCTGCTGCCATAGGTCGGCGGAATGATTAACAGTTGCATATTAGGCACTTGATCAGGCATCTGTAGATGTTTCCAGGACACCGTACACATTGGGTAAAAGACATTCAAAACCGCATCTTTTTCAGTGCACTAGCTAGATATTAACACAGCTTTCCACACTCAGGATGAAGCTCTGATATGCTCCTTTTCTGTATCAGCATTTGAGTTCTTAGACATCATGTTTTTGAGAAATCTTTGGAGATGAAACACAAGCTTTGGCAGCACAACCAAGAAGACCTACAAGATTGCCTTTACTACTGGGATTTCAGTGCTGGGATTGCATCAGTCCTCTGCCTCAAAGATATTATGGGAGCCTGGGAGAGGACCTAGGTGGTTGTGCAAACCTCCTGTTAGTTTCAGTAATAAACTTCTAGACACTTTTCAAATGAAATAGCTGGGACTGTGAGGCTCCTGTGGAGAACCTTGCTGCAGCGAAAGAAATTGGCAGTTCCTGTTAAAGTATCTGCTTGGTGCTTGTACGTGGAATAGTCCTATTGGGTATGGGGGTAGTCACAACGTGAATGCAAGTCTCCATTGCAAATGTGAAGGCAAAAGATGTGCAATTGATTCTTGATATCATTGCATGTTTCCAACACTTGCTGGGTTCACAGGGCCACTACAGGTGGCTGCTAGAAGGACGTGTGTGGATTATGAGGAGAGGCTTGCAGTAAAAGAAGAAATGACATCCACCAGTTAGGATAGGACCGTCTGCAGGCATGACCTGTAGAGCCATACTGAGTCATGTGGCATGGAGCACAGACACCACACTGAGGGGTGTTCATTGGCAGTCCCTAAACACCATTCTTTTCCCCCCAGTAAACTCTGCCCATCTCAAGGTAATGCTCAAGTGAATTCGGCCACTGCTCTGCACCTAAGATTGCAATAGTAAGCCTTCCAGATTTAATACAACACCCACCCCCATGTTTTATTTCATTTGTGCTGTTCACCCTGGAATTTGTTTGCGCTTACACTCTAAGCCACTTATATGCCAGTTACAGCTGTTTTCACTTGGAAAAAAATGGTTATTCGAATGACATTCTCTCAGTCTTATGTAGTTTCCTCTGTCCTCACACATAAGTTCTGTGTGAAGGCCACCATGCCTTCTTGCTCTTTGCGTAAGTGTAGAGAGGTACCTAAGCACGACTTAGCAAACAGTTATTTTATGCTATGCAAACAGTAACTCTCTGCAAGGGGCATTCACCCCAGCCTATGCTGCCAGTGGTGATGCTCAGAGGGTGGTCTTGTCTCAGGCTTCCCTTGTTAACTTTACTTCTGGTTGTCTGTGTACATTGCACTGCTTCACTATCTGCCCAGTGACCAAAGGTATCCAGTTATGAAGTAGAATAACTGATTAAAAAAACCAAGCACACAAGAAAACACCCAGTCTAGTTTAAGATATGCCACCTTTTGAGCCAAGTACTGAGGAGTGTATCGAACACTTGAAGTGCCTGTGAAAATGGAGCAAAATATGTTAAACTAAAATAGAAAAATAAGCTCTAATTCAGTTTATGGGAGTATTGTGTGTTAGTTTCACTTTTGACCTCTCTCTGTGTGTAATCCCTGTTCTAGTTGCAGTTAAAAGATTTTCTCTACCTTTTGGGCATCTGAAAAATATCTTCTGGCAGTTCTAAGGTAGTTGATAACACTGTGGAAGTGTTAACTTTAAGAGTCCCCTCCTGCAGTTTAACCCGTCCTTTTAAGGGGCCCAGGAACACTCTGCTTGCCAGTCTTCCAAGCTCAGTCCTAGTTTTTGCTCACCTGATGATATTTTTAGTGGAAGAAAATAGAAATATTTCTAGGTGTTAGGTTATTCTGTTTCTTTAATTCCTGGAAAGGCCGAAGTGAGATGGGGGAAGATAAGCAAGCCCCCAACAAAGTGAAGTGATGAGTTACACTGTTTAAGCAGGGCAAGAGGTCAGGATTGAGGGAAGGACTGGAAAGAAAATGTGTGTGTGTGTGTGTGTGCATACATGTGTGTGCTGCTTTGCTTTGAGAACAAGCCAGAGGAAAGGACTGCAGGTACGAAGGCATTCAATCCTTTAAAAGGTTTGCAGCATTTTGATTTGAAGAAACTGGTATTCCCATGGGACAGGGGAACGTATACAGGTTTTTTCCTCACTAAACTTGGTTTCCCTGTAATTGTAATAGGGAGTCTTCCAAAATGTAAGTTCATGTGTCAGTGCTCTCCTCATATACTAATGAAGAGTAAGGTAGTGGTGGTGGCAATCTTTCAAGTTCTGTGGAGGGCGTGAAAGCAGATATAAAGGCTGGCTACAAGGTGTGGTGACACAAGAAGACTCAGAGAGGACCATGCCTGGATTCTAAGGCAGAAGCGTTTTCCTGGAGGAGGGCTGATAGGGAAGGCTCTGCATGGGGAAGTGACGGGCAAAAGGACATTGGGGAATGAATAGGAAGCATAGTAGAGACATGGTAAGGTAAGAAAAGAGGGTTTGTAGGCCAGGAGGGAAATGAAGACACAAAAAGACATACTGTAATACAAATTCAAGACATTTCCTTTAATTAATTCCTTTAAAAATTACTATTAACTAGAAATCAGTATTGTAAGTAGCTCCCACTAGGCTGTGATCTCATTGCACTAATTGAGCAGTTTCTGACCCAAAGAACTTACAGCTGGCAGTTACCACTGGTCCTGATCCCTGCTAAGTAATGGGACTGGCATACATTGACAAATGAAGAGTCTGAGAGCAATTAGCTACCCACAGTGTTCCTTAGAGAGGATAGCTTGTGGGGCCTGGTGTGATATCCTTGGGCGTAATGTTGGGATTTTGGTTGAGAAGGCTCAGATCTGGAAGAACAACAGCAAGACCTCCTTTCCAGGCCCAATGTGAAAAAGTGGCAAGGGAGAGTTTGGGAAGAGTTGCAGTGGGAACAGTGGGAGGGCACTTACGGCAAAGGGGAGTAAAACCAGCTTCAGCAGTAGGTGCCAAATCTGGTGATAATTGTATTCTTGTTCCTGAGAGGAGGTGTGAGGCAGAGACCCTTCCGTGAATTTGGGTCTTTAGAGACTAAACAGGTACCACAGCTCAGGGGATCTGATCACTTTTCCTCCCACTGGTAATGGAAGGAAATCCTTTTTCCTCCTACTCCTCCCACTGAAAAGCAGAGGCAGGAAATGTGGTGGCAGCCTTGCTGGAAAGGCCAAGAGAGTGTCAGGGATACCTCTGCACCAGTGCATTGCAACGTGGAAAAAAATTGCACAACTGTCACATTGGAGCTTGTTGGGTTACTGTTCTGGGAGGAAGCAGAAGGAAGGATCCTTTTGCTCCAGCTCATAGACTTAACCCTTGGGTTGCTAAGTAGGATTTGTCATGCCAGATCAGACCTGTTATCTGCCTCATCCAGGATCTTATTCTGGCAACAGTTTTCGAAGCTGGATTTTTAGTGTCTTCTAGGGGTCTTCAGTGAAAGCTTTATCATGAGAGCCCAACTGCTTAGGCTAAAGAGACAGAGTATGCTGTCTTCAGAGATGCTCTTTGCTTCAACAGATTCCCTCTCCAGTCCATTCCTGCTCCCCCTTCCTTCTCTCAGGAATCTGTAGGGACTGAGAAATGTAATCCCGTTATTTATTTTGCTCATGGGTATGAAACGGATTCTGTGCCCACTGAATTTGGCAAGGAGGTTCCAAGAGGATGCCTGTGAGAGTACCTCCCTCTGGGCCTGCCTGCATGTGAGCGGCTGAACTGATCTGACCACCTCTTCTCCCTCCCTGCTCCTCTCAGACAGACTTTCTCCTAAAATTCCTGCAGCCTTTGTGTGACCTGAAAGCATTTAGTCATAACTGCCCAACAACAGCTTTCAACGTACAGCATCACCAAATACAACAAAGACAGTTTCCCACCCTTACTGTCAATCTATCTGCGCTAGAGTAATTAGAGTAGTTCCCTATTTTATGCTTTTTTTTCCTGACTCAATCAGTGTAAATGAGGAATTGGTAAGTGAGCTTCAGCCTCTGTTGTTTTCCTGATATGGTGGTTTGTTCACTGAGAGAGCACATAAAATACTTCCGTTTGAAACCTGTCACATTTTGACCAGGTGTTAACAACAGCACAAGGTGTGCCAGAGGGGTGAGATGGGCCTCGGGCTCTGTTGGTATATAAAATATTGGCTTAAGTATCAACTCTTTCATGTTGTCCTAAATGATTGTTTCACCCTTGCGTTCTCATGTTTGCGGCAGTGAGTAGCACATACAAGGCAAACATATTCTTTTCTTTCACATCATAGATATGAGACAAAGGGATTTTGTAAGCTTTTGTAAGCCCAGCCCATGACTCACAAGTGCATATAAGTGGAGTGTAGGCATCTTTGGGGGGGAAGAATAAAAGCAGTTCGGCATCAGGAAAGGTTTTCTAGAAGCTTGGCATTTGCGATCAGTGTTGCAGTGGTTCTAAGGACATCCTTTTACAGTTATGGTTTGGAGTGGTGCCCATCTATTGTGTGCAAAAAAACATACAAGAAGATGCTAAATGGTTTCTTGTAGAAATAAGGTGGATGACTTTACTGTCCTGCTTTGTTCTGTCCCCTGTCCAGGACAGGGCTTCAAAAATGCCACTGGACAATGTGCTGAAGGCCAGGGCAGTTCTGCAGCAGGAGACCTCTGTATCCTGCGTGATGTTCCTTAGAGACTCCTTCCTCTGCTGCCACTATCCTAACACATCTCCTTAAGAAAGGAGCCACAGCCTGCCCTGTATTTGCTTCTGTTCTTTACAGACTTGGTGGTAAAGAAACACACCTCCTTACAGTCACTGCTTAAATACTACTGGGAGTTTCACTACATGCACTGGAACTACGAGTGGGAGAGTAGTTTCATGAAATCACCTCTATTTTCAAGAACTGTGCTGAGGAATGCAGCCAGTGAAGAGACTTACCAGGCTTTATACTGAATCCAGTGTGTGCTGGACAGGATTTTGCATGTTTAATCACTGCTGTGTGACTATGCGTGTAGCGCAGAAAGAGTCAAAAAAGCATGTAATTATGATACACCTCATTGTCCTCTCTTCATGCCTTGAATTAAGGTGCTCACCTTCAAAGCACCACACCAGTTCTGATACCACAAATTCCTGTGATGGGGCCAAGTGATATTATTCTCATTTTTAAAATTAGGGAATTGAAAGAGAGATTGGAGAGAGAAGGAGGGGGAGAGAGGAGAGAGACAGAGCTTGTTAAGAGCCATACTGAGGTGTTCCTGATACAGATTCACCTGCTTGCATCATTTCATCACAGCCTCTCTGTGACCCGTGTCACAGGTGGCTGCTCACCCCTCATGTGCAACCTAGGAAATGTAAGAGTTTACCATAGTCTTAAAGGTGACATTATTGACGTTCCACCTCTTCAGTTTCTTTTACATAACAATGTTGAACATGAGAAACAATTAAAATAACTTTTTCTTGATGTTCTCAGAAATCACAGTCTAATGTCGTTAGATTGCAGAGATGAAGCCCTTCTCCTGTGAGGGTGGCTGAGGGAACTGGGCAAGTTCAGGCTGGAGAAGAGACAGCTTTTTGGGAACCTAACAGCATCTTTCCAGTACTTACAGATAGGTCATCAGGGAGATGGAGCCAGGCTCTTCACAGCGCTGCATGCTGGGAGGATGAGAGACAATGAGCATAAGTCGAAACGAGAGATTCAGAATGGGTATCAGGAAAAGCTTTTTCACCCTGAGGACAGTCAAGCAGTGAGAGAGGCTGTCCAGAGAGGTTGTGCAACCTCTGTCCTTTGGGATTTTCAAGACCGAACTGGACAAAGCTCTGAGAAATGTGGTCTGACCTCACAGCTGACCCTGGTTTGAGCAGGAGGTTGGACTTGGAGACCTTTGGAGGTCTCTTCCAACCTGAATTATCCTTGGATTATTATGCAATATTTTGCCTCATGTGCTGCAAATTAGTGTTCATATGGAATTTCCAGAAGGCTGTGTATGCTATGGAAAGGAAGCTGAATGCAACAAATATGACAGCAGGGATGGCAGAGTAAAATGTTCCCCGTTTCTGAAAAGTTTCTGGGTCTCTTCTGTTGTAATGGAGGTACACACAAGAACTTGATGGAAAGGCTTGGTGACAGTCTTATGCCCTGGAAGTAGCAGTGTGAAGAGCTCTTTTCAGCTTTCCACAGCTATGAAGAGGTAATGTCTTTCAGATGGTACACATAATTCCTGCTAACATTAAAGGGATATAGCTTGTTCTTCTCCCCTTCTCTCTCTTTCCCATCAGAAGCATTGCCTTGGGGTGACTCTTTTTTACAGTTCATGGATGTGAGAAGAGGTGGAGGAAAGTCCTCACAGCTCCTTTCTCTGGGTGGAGCACAACAGTGTTTACTTACAACCCATGTTACCTCCAGAGACCACTGTTTGTGGTGTATGACACACATTTTCAAGAAATAATTTCTTTACTAAACTGTATTTTTGAGTAGGGTAAATGAAGACTGTCTACGCCACAAGTGTTTGGTTTGGGGAATTTATAATAAACTCCAGAGAGAGATTTAATGGGAAAAATAATGGAGTTTTTGCAAATCTTACATTTTTGGGAACAGGCTAATATTAATCACTTAATACCCTTTCCTCAGAAAGAAGAACACATGCAGTATGTTTAATTTTTTTTAGATTTTTTTGCTCAAAACTGTACACTCCACTTTTATTGATATACTGGCACTATACAGTGTCAACAGAGCTACTTTAAGTGAGTGCTGGAAACAGTAGGTTTTGTGTGGGATAGGATGCTGTGGTTTTCATTTTTTATCATGTCTTCTGAAGTGCTAAGACTTGAGTTTGAAGGAGTTATCCTTGGAAAAACTTCACTGTATGGAGAAATAAAAAGTCATAATCTAAGAAAAACATAATGCCAGAAAAAAAAGGGTACAGCTACAAACTAATAATAGTTGAGCTGGATACACTGTAGGTAGCAATGCAATGATAATGGTTTCTGCCTGGAGCTCCTAATTTGGAAAGAACTTTATGAAGTCCTTACCACACTTCCCTTCACTCTACCCCACTTGGTGTCACATTTTGAACATGTTGCCTAACTGTTCCCATTTTCTGTAAAAGCAAGTCTTTTAAACTGAAACAGAACCTCTGACCCTCTCACCTGACACCTGGTAAAGATAGATAGCATGAGACTCTCCACTTATCACTGAACACCTGAAGCTGTAAGAGGACACCTCTCCTTTGCTAGGTTGAGGCTCCAAAAAGCTTAGCAACCTGTCTCTTTTTCCTTGAGCTCAGAGAATGCCATTAGGACAGGAAAACTGAGGCTGAGATATAAGTATATAAAAGAAGAGCCACCTTCCTCTTCTCTGTCTAGTCAAGTTGGGCAGGAAAATCCTTTTGACAATTCAGATTATGTGTTTCCTGAAAATGTTAATGAACTCTGCAAGCTGCCTGGAGAAACTAGCATGAGAAGCATGCCTAGCAGTTAGGTTTCAGGCATAATGAGTCAGAACGCCCAGCCTGTGTGTGTTGCATCCTTAGTGTCCTTGGACAGGTTTTTTAACTACTCAGCGACTCAGTTTCGTTTCCTCTATAAGGAGAACAATAAACCTTACATGCACTAAAGGGGTGTTTAAGGGTTAGTTAATGCATACTTGTAAAAAGCCTTAAAAGGGTCTATTGAGAGATGAGCTGTGATTATTGTGTACATCATGATTACCTGAGATTGCTTCTATGTGTGTACATGTACATGTATGCACATAATTGATCCAGGTACACGGTATGTTGAGGGCACCTGACCAGTAGAGGATTCAAAAAGGAGTTCTTAAATTTGGAAGGTGGAGGAGAAGTCTTCTGCGAATGTTAAATTACTTGCTTCAGTAGGAGTTGACATTTACTGAGGTATTAATTTTAGGCAAGGAGGGGGTGATGAAGGAGGAAAATAAGTACTCCTCCTTATATTTTGGTGGTTGCAGGTTCTTTCGTTTATCTACAGCATGCTTACAGGCAAGATCTTACAAGACTCCCTCATCTTGCCTTAAAAAGATCAAGGGATCCTTCATTCAAAGGAATGAGAAGATGTTTTATGCTCCTCAACCCTTTTAAGCCTATGGCTTCTCTCCAAGAGAGGTAATTCTAATGGTGTTTCTAGTGAAGTGCCTGCTTGTCCACGGGAAACTAAATTGAAACACCTCTCCCCCCCAGTTCACAAATGCCATACACACCATACATGTAAGGGTAGGTCACGGTCATGAAGAGCTGTGGGGAAAAGGCAAAGATGAATTTTGGTGACTGTAGTTTTGCAATAGATGTTTAACAGAGAAGCGTGGACTTTGCTTCACTTCAGTGGTATTACTGATCTTGGAGGGGAAGACAAGAAGTACAAAGAAATAAAAGGTGTGGTTGAAGGTGGAGTCTTTCAGTAGGGCAGCTTCTTCCTTCTCTGGATTTCCCATGTATTTTTAGTTTTATTGCTTCTGAGACCTTGAAAAGAAATGGAAGCCCTCAAAGAAATGCTGCTTTATTTTTTAACTGAAATATTTAGGTATTCACATGTCTATAATCATAATGTTTAAGACCCATATAAATGCAGGACTGGCCCTTCTAATTGAAGAGTTACCTGAACTCTCTTTAAGTTGTTGCTCAAGAGCAGAATGCTGTGTGCTCAGCTTGTGAGGTGGGGAGAGGGAGCAGGGAGTTTCTGGGGCAATTATTTGAAAACTAGAGAAGACTGCAGAATTTTTCCACTTACTGTTTTGGATTGAAGTATGCCAATTCATCAAAACCAATCCAGTTCACAGAACACAGCTGATTTTTGATTAATTTCCTAAATCAAAGAATTGAAGTTGTTTTTCAGAAATGTTTTAGAACATGTAGGAGCATTCCATTTTGATATTTTCTGATTTATTTCTTTTTAAGTGGAAATTACTTAATAATTCAAAAGGCCCCAAAGGTTAAAATCAAAGTGAAGCACTGTAATTGACTGAAAGACATTTTTTTATGTATTGTCAGTTTATGCACTTTTCTGAGATTTTTAAATTTTACGCTGCTGTGGGAGAGGTGAGAAAATAATGTTGCAATCAGATTTGGTAAATGAGAGATGTGAATCCAAGAAGTTCTAATCATAGTTTTCTGAATGTCTGTGCTGTGTTGAACAAATCAGAAGCCTATACTATAGCTGGGACTACTACTATTTAGGTCCGCTGTGTAGGGTTGCAGTACGGCTAATCTGAAAATTGTGACACAGGCAGATGCTTTTCTTCTCTTCAGGAAAGTTAAAAATTATTATTTTTTTTTAATGGTGCTTTTTTGAATGCCTGTCTTTACATTTTGGGTTTTGAGCCTTTAGGGTACAAGTCCAAGGTGTTCTCTGCAAATCCAAGAGTTACAAACAGTTTCATACCTATGAAAGCTTTGACTGTGTAAATCATATGGCTCTGGAGTTGACCTTCAAGGAAGAACACCACATTGCACGAAATGTGAGATCAGTCCATGGGTACTGGTAAGAGCTGCTTTACACTTTTTGTGACATTGCAAGTGAGTTGAGTACTAGTGGCAGCTTCTGAGAATCAAGATAGGAACTTGACCATTCCTGATTCCTGTTTATGGACTGACTGACTACACAGCAGGCATGTGAAAATGAATTCTTGCTTATAAAGTTCTCTGAAGTTGCAAAGAGAGTGTAATCCATGCAGATTTTATTAGCTGGCTCTTTTTTTCCTGTGATGACAGCCTATCTCAAACTGGAACAAAGTGAGGCTCTTTCTTATTTGCCAGAATATATTTAACTTTCCATAACTTATTCACCTGGTTTGGAAGCTAGCTTGTTTGTTTTTTCAGGAGAGGTGCCTGCTTTTGCCCCACTTTATGACGGGTAAACAAAAATGCAAGGAAGATGAGTGGCTGATACAAGGTCACGCGCTGAATTATCTGTGTAGCTGAGTTTAGCACTGTAGACCAGTCCGACTCATGGTCAGGCGAATAAGGACCAGCAGTATTTATCCTCCTCTTCCTCCCTTTCCCCATTCCTCACATGCAAATCAGTCCCCTCCGTACTCTGGGATCTCTTGCTTAGATTCTGATGTTTTGTCCAAAAGGCACCAGAATGGGGGCATTAATTCATGGAGTGTTTCCTGACGTTTGTGGCAGGCCTACTTTCAAACCCAAATGAGTGAACGAACAAAAACTAGATTGAAGACTGTATGAGGGACAGAGAATCAGTCGTAGGGAGATCACGACTGGGCAGAGAATGACCGTCTTCAGCTAAACCGT
Source organism: Sagittarius serpentarius (assembly GCA_034782735.1). Classification (NCBI taxonomy): domain Eukaryota; kingdom Metazoa; phylum Chordata; class Aves; order Accipitriformes; family Sagittariidae; genus Sagittarius; species Sagittarius serpentarius. The sequence continues at coordinate 17,238,735 of JAVKLA010000031.1, read as the reverse complement.
TCATGAATCAACAAATCACATCTTTATCACAGGGTCTGAGCTCACTGAAGCTTTTCAGTAGTCATGGAAGTAAAGCCTTTAGATATGCTTGGCAGGACAGAGGGAGGAATCTGTGGACACTCTGAAGACAGCCCTTTCTTTTTTTTACAGTTGTATCTAAACGCGAATGATTAACGTCCTTTTCCTGCTGACAAGGTTCTCTTAGAAACATATATACTCCGTTGTGTGCAACCTGGTTTACAGAGTGGCTGTTAAAGATTAGGTTCACTGTGGAGGCTGAGGTGGGGAACTGCAGTTGGTGTAAAGTGAATAATGCCCCTGAGCCCTTTGGAGGGGCAATTTGGATCTCCTCACTTGGTGATTTTGCAGGGTGCTGTTGCAATGGCACGTGCCTGGCTGCTGCTCTCCTAGCCTGATCCCTGCTCCTTCAGCTAGGTCACTGTTTCAGCTGGTGTTCTCTGTTGGGCAGATCAAACAGTATCCTGTTTTATCTGCTGTGCTTTATCTCCTGCATGAAAATCAATTCTCCCATCCCTGTCTGAGAATAGACTATTCCCTTGTGAAATGCCTCATGTCTTTCTCCCTCAAACTCTTACTTTAACTTGGTTATGGTTTGACCAGGTAGTTTGTTACATTACCACATGTGGTTTATACAGCTGGGCCTCTGAGGGGGAAAGAAGCCTCCCCAAACCTGCAGCTTACATATCTTTTTCTCCACCTCCTCTTCCTTCTCTCCTCCCTGCCCCCTACACTGGAGAAAAAAATTCAACTAATCAACCGTTGCATCTATTAAAATATTAGTCTGTGGGATACTACATGCAAGAGCAAATCCTACAGAAACTTCTTGCACCTGCGGGGGAAATGTTCCATATATGGTAGGGAGGCTGGCAGGGCCTTGATTCGGAATAAAATTTAAATGATTCTGGTCGTTTTGCCACATCCTGTTTCTCTCATTTATGTATGCACTATTTTGATAACCAGCAAATAGTTCTCAGTTTGCTGGAGCTAAAGATAGCCTCGAATCGTAGCACTAGTATCCTGCTCCTTTAGAAGTGCTTGGGTTCTCTCCCCTGCAGAGATTGGGGCCAGCCTTGAAAACTGGGGTGAGCCTTAAGTTTCCTTTCTGGTGTTTCTTTAGATTTAGCACAATTTCAGAACTGCTTTTGAAATGTTTCAGAGTAACCCAAACATGACGAGCTGCAGAGTTTCATTCTCTGGTTAGTCAAATGACCAGTATCATCCCTTCATTTCTTAAGTTGCGATCCTTTGTTTTGTGTGAGATACGAAGCAGCAGGAGAAAAACAGTTGGTATGCTTCAATTTCCTGACTCTGCCTGAGGGCCTTCCCTTGTTAACTCTGTTTCTAGCATTAGGGCTTGTTTGGCACATGAACCGTTCTGTAGATCCCGTGGCTGATTTCAGCACATCTTGTGTTTACATCCTGTTTTATTCCCCTCAGAGCAGAGGTGGTTTAATACCAGAGAGAAAACTTGACCTTAAGAACACTGTCAGTGGCCACAGGAGAAATCCCTGTGGGGACACCTTGGCTAACATGGCAGCTACGCCATTTCCAGAAGTCTTCTTGCTGCTATCCTTGAGTACTGCAGCTCGCTGTGTAGCAACCCATGGTGCTTCAGGGTGCTCCTTCAACCTTTGGCCATGTTTGAATGGCCATGTTGTCTCCTTCACCTCTTCTGCAGACTCCAACGGTAGTTGGATCTAGAATTCAAAAAGCCAAGCCACATACGCAGGACTGGATAGACCCACCTACATCTTTCAAATTTGTAATGAAGAAGGGACGTGTCAAGAAGACACATCAAGGCCCATTGCTTGCATGTACTTTTATTTATTTGACTTCCAAAATTGTTTGGTCTAAGTATATTTTGTACTGAAAAAGTGCATGCAGTCTGCTTTGGAAAAGCAATGGTGCTATCTGCATTGGAAAGAGTGACGTAGTTTTACCTTCAGTTAGTAAACCCATGCAGAGCTCAGATACGAAGGAAAATCTTCATGAAAACATGTGGTTTTCTAGCCCATTAGCTGAGTGAAGTGGTGAGTGGAACTTAGAGTCTACCTTGATCTGATAACATGTTAATAGTGTAAATGCTTTGTATAGAGCTTTGCCTTGGAATAGTGTTTTCCTAATGAAGAAAAGACGTAAAAGGTTACAAATCCAGTTGAATAACTGGCAGGGATTAAAGTGGGAAATTTGTTGCTTAATGGTGCTCCCCTGCTGGAAAAGCCTAGTCTGTGCTCCACGCACCGTGCAGTTGGTGTGTACGCTCAGGAGCTTACACGTGCTGTTGGTTACTTTCAAATCTGAAGAATGACCAGGCTGGTATTTTGTGCAGTTCCATCATTGTGCTTTTTGAAAGCAAAGTTCTTCCTGACATTTTTAGCAGGGCCTGTAGCGACAGGACTAGGGGAAATGGCCTTAAACTGAAAGAGGGTAGATTTAAATTGGATATA
>JAVKLA010000031.1:17215586-17229915 GCA_034782735.1 Sagittarius serpentarius | reverse complement strand
AAAACCTTGCCACGCAAACCCAATATGCAGCTGAAGCTAGATAAGGACTTCTGTGCGCAGCAGAAATTGGTATAATTTCTTTAGGTAATTTTTGGCACATATGATCCTGAAGAAATAGGCCCACTGTGGTACAGGTGCTCTTGGTGTCGTCATCTGACTGCTATTGACTGGATTTAGACTCCCAAGACACTATGTGAGGATGCAAGTTTCATGAAATTCTCTCAAAGTATTTCTGGTTTTCCTCCTGCCCCCCTTTATTTCAAAATGTGGCTGAAAACCACAAATTTTGTTAGTCTTCACTACAGATCTAAATGTCTCCGAACTAGGGCTTTTCATACTTCACAAGGATGGTATTACTTGCCAGTAACTCTTTTTGTTGATGGTTCTTCATAGTTATCTATGAACCCCATAGGGAAAAATATAATGGTCAAGGTATATGTTGACCTGCACCAGTCAATGGTACTCTAGCATCTAACAGATAAAGTATAACCCTGCGTTCATTCTTCACTTGTCCCAGTGGTATAAAGAACAAAAGTTACATTCAGAGGCAGTTGTACGAATTCTCATTGTTGCACCATACGTCAGGAAAACCCTTAGTAAGAATAGTACAAACAAGTTCAGATTTAATAAGAAGCAACTTGAGCCTTTATTAGAATGGAACCATCTTGGACGACAAATTTCTGAAAAGTAAAAATTTCCTCCTCTATCGCTTTCACATTCCAGCTTGTAAAAAGGAGTAGAAAAGCCAAAATAGAGTGAAAGTGCTCTTGTGGGATAGTGAGCCTGCTGGGAAGGCAGACGTTTCTGCTGTCCCAGAGGATGGCTGTGCTCAAGTGGAATCTTAGCTCAGATGTGCCAGACCAGGCAGTTTGTGTCCAAATCGCAACTGAACCAATTTGCTAGTGAGATTCCAAGGTGGCTGGCTAGAGAGCTGTAATAGAACTTCCCAAAGCAGTGATTTAGTCCTGAAACAATTAGCCAGCTTTGTGTGCCTGCCCCAAATGCAGGTGTTTGCGAGGAGGCTGTTTATTTTAATTCACAGAGATGTCCATAGACTAAAATTTAGTTATGGATTTCCTATATGGGGCTTATTCAAGTATGAGTATATGTACATTATGAAATATTTATAAGGATGGTTACAACATGGAAACATGTTGTCTGTTTCTGGCTGTGCAAGTTTTGGAGGAAGAAGACGGAAAAGTACTCTGAATTGGAGTAATTAAAGGGACTACTAGCATGAAACTCAAATTCAGTAGAAGACGCAGACATTAGATTTGCCTTATACTTGTTTTTAATTGTTTTTCTGTTTTTCACATAGTTTTTTCTCATCTGTTCTGTATGAAAGGTGTGAAAAATGGCAATATCCAAATATAAGCAAGGAATAGTCAAAACTATTGCAGTGTAGGCAAACAGAGGAGCAGCTTTTCTTTTTTTTTCCTAGTGTCTTCCTTACAGTGACCTTCAGCATGACTTACGTTAACAGGAGGTTAAAAACCTTCTGATAGGAATGTGACTTTGACATTTGTCATGTTCCTTTTACTGAAAGCTTTGTTACAAGAGACCCCCAGGCTTCCCACCCCACTGTAGAGAGGCCTGCCACTGTTGTGCGGTTTTTCTTGTGGGTGGAACAGAAGGTGAGTGCTTTTCCCAGGAGAGTTCACAGCCTAGCATGAGTATTACAAAATTGCCACACAATTCCTCTTTATTCTCCCCATAGGAATAAGTTAGTCTTTTGTTTTGATGAGGTCAAATTCACTGCTGAGTTTTAGTGGAGTGTGGTCTGCCCCTGGTTTGCATTTTACTCATATGGTAAATTCTATACGATCTCCAACAATCATGGTGTGTCGGGACCTCCACCTTAGAGCTGATTTGGGCATCCACACAGTGTTCCATTAACATCAAGTCTGGGCTTTGATTCAGTAGTGACTCACTGAGGGCAGAGCATTGCTTCATGAAGTACCAGCTATGCACTCCGTACTGCCTGGGGTTTCAAACTAACACAGCCCTCCTTTGAAATATGTGCCCAAGTAGTTCATAATACAGTAGAGTAAGGAGGGTGAATATTGGGGACCAGTAACCGTACTGGTGAGAAATCTTTTATGATTTTGGCGCATCCCAGGTGATTCTAATTGATTTCTGGAGCCAACAGGGCTTTGGCAGTTAGGGGCTTGTTCTGAGACGCCCTCCTCCTACCAGTGACATACTTGAGACATCACCAACAGTACTTGGTGGCTGCATTGGATGCAGTGTGAGCTGATCCAGAAGAAGCAAAGGTTCTGTTTGTTTGTTTTAATGTATCACAGAAGATTGATGAGGCTACCAAGAGCATTCGAGAGAAATATTTATTTATTTATAGACACACTGTTTACATATCTCATAGCTTGATGAAAGGCTGAACTCATTACACTTGAACTGAACATGTGACTCTGTAGTTATGTGCATCATGCTGGATGGCTGTAGGCCAAGGCAATATATGTATGTATTCTGAGCTGCAGTTGTGCAGCTGAAGCAGTTCTTTTTCAGCTTGTCTTTGCCTCTTTGCTGAAAGTTAATGTCCCCTTGGTGTGGCACCTAAGCTCCTCCTTTTAGATATCTCTTTAAAAAATAATTTAGATTAGCATAAACAAATAATTTAAGCAGTAGGTCTCTTTACTTGAGTTTATCTCAACTGGTGAAGGTTAGGGAATGCTTGCACAAGCTGCCTGAGTAGCAGCAAGGGTGGTAACTTCTGGCTGAGGCCTTGGGGATTAAGTGGAAAGTAGCAGACTCTCCGTGTACCATGGTGGCACTTAGAGGACATCTGACAAAGGCATTTCCCTTCATAGTTCTTTATTTAAGTCCTGTTTTGCCTAAGTAGTCTCTACTGGAGGCCACATTAATTGAAATGGAATACACTGTTCATAAAAGTTTCTTTCTGAATCACGATTGTGATTTAGTATAATGGGTTTCTGTAGTATGTGAAGGAGGAGAGAGGGGGTAAAAAGTCAAGGCAGATGCATTTCTGCATCTAAGCAGAGTGAAGCTCCATCATATTCTGCTACGGTGCATCCAGCATGAATAATATCACAAGGGCTATGCCTGCTTCTTATGAATGGTTCTTTTTGAAAGAGAGACAACTTTTTGCTGATATGTTACGTTGACAAATGCACAAGAGTAACTGTGCTTTCTGTTGGCAGGGTAGCTCATGAGTAGCACGCAGACTATCCGTTTGTAAAGAATTTCTGTGCTGCCTCTCAGGTGGTGCTGTCTCACTAAACACTGCCTCTTTCTATGGAGGCTTTCCTGTTGGTGCGCCTTCACAATATCATCTAGGTGAACAGGGAACCACATTTGGACTTATGTCAAGGGTAATCTCTTAATGAGAGACCTAGCCATGTTTTTTACATCTTCGCGCTTGAAGGTACATAAATGACTTGCTTGCATACCAAGCAGAGAAACTGGACAGAGTGGATAGAAGGATGTATAGTTGGTAGCACAGGATGAGAGAAGAAAGTGGTAGAGTAACAGCACTGCAAGAAGAGATAGCAGGAAAGTTGAACTTTGCGGCTTCGCGGAAAGCTCGAGGTGGCAGGCACGGTAATATTGACTCGTTTGTTCCTGGGAAAACTGCCTTATCCTCTTCAGAGTGTCTGTATGATCGCACTCAATTTGCAGCATGGATGGCAGAAACTTTGAAGGTGCTAACACAGTAAAATGAGACTGAAATAACAAGTTCATGACTTGTGAGGGTGAAGATCCTTCAGATACGTTGAAACAACAGAGACAACTCCTATAACCTCCTTGCTTCTTTCTCTTTCAAAATATGAAAAGAATGACTGGGTGGGTCACTGAAGGATGTGTAGGACTTGCTGACTGATGGTGTAGGTCCGTAACTGGTTTAAGCCAGTGCTGCAGTCTTGTCCTCTAGCTGTCCCTGACTATATGTCCCAACATCGACACGACTTTTTCTTGTACCAGCCATGGAGTAGTTCAGGCCAGAGAACCAATTGCACTTAAAACATTTTTTTTTTCATTGTTTTACATTCAGTGATTATGCAAGAGCTTGTGCTGGCATAAGGGGGAGAGCAGTGTGAGGGTGGGAACAGTGGCAAGAGAAGTGTAGAGGACATTTATTTTAAGGTCAGTGCTAGCTATTGCTGGCTTAAACCAATTGTGGGACTATGGCATAGAGTGGCCAAGTAGTAGGCAGGGAAGGAGATAAAGCATGTCTGGTTGATTAAAATAGTGCAGGTGTTAAAGCTAATGTCCTGCGCTTGGAGACGGCTCATGTCCTCCCTGTGCCTTTGGCTCCTCTATCAGCAGAAGCGCAGATAAGTCCCTCAAGGGGCTCCTCTGGGGTTTAATTCAGTAAAAGCTCTTGGGAGGGGTGGTTTATAGAGATAGGTAGTGTTTGTAGATTGTAACCAGGTGCCTGTGCTGACCAAGAAAGTTTGCAACACTTATACTTCGCTGGGAGTGTGCAAGTTTCTCTGGCCTGGCGCAGACCTTCCTTCAGAAACAGGGATCCCAGCTTTGAAATGCTGGGTTAGTGCTCCGCATTCTGGCCTGCAGCCTTCAGTGTCAAAAAATAGGGCTAAGGCAGTGTGTGTTCAGAGGGACAATGCCTGCAGGGAAGGAAGTGCCACCTTGTCCTCAGTAATGTTTGCTGGTTGCAAATTTGTCCCCATGTAAGTGGCGGAGGCTCAACTTTCACTGAGACTCTACACTTAAGTAGATTATATCAGGTAGCTCCTGTGCCTGCATGATAGGGGGGCTGGTACAAAGCAATTGATCTAGCAGCCTCTCAGCTGGAGAACAAAAGCAGGATGTTGTTTAAAAGGTCTTTAGTAGTGAAATTTGCTACTGGTTGGTTCCTTTTGGTATGTATCCCTAGTCCCTCTCTAGTCTCTAGACCCTCCAGAAGGGGAAGAATAAGCCACAGTGACAGCAGGGAAAAATTGTTGATGATGCTGAAGGGTATGAAGAGGTGGTGTTTAATATTATTTTGAATGGGGACTATTGTAACATTAATGAAAGTGCACAGAGGTCTGGAGAAGGGGCCTACCTACTTCTCACTTGCATCCTTGTAGCTCTGCTAAGCAGACACCTTTCTGATTACTCTTGGTTTTCCCCACTAAAAGTTCACACATGTAATAATTTTGTTTAAATCTGTTTCTGTTAAAGAGGGCAAAGAAAGAGACCATTAGGTCACCTAGAATGTGCTAGGTTTAGAGCAAAAGCTGAGGTCTTGGTTTTACTAGAAGACTGATTCTTCAGTTTGCTTCCATGTAGTTCCAACGCTACTGATCAGTTATATGTTTCAAGTCATGTGTCATTTTACTATTTGAACATCTTCTCAGGTCAAAAACTGCTCTTCAACATAATGTTGGCTGTCATAGAATCACAGAATCATTTAGGTTGGAAAAGACCTTTAAGATCTTCGAGTCCAACCATAAATCTAACACTGCCAAGTCCACCACTAAACCATGTCCCTAAGTGTGACATCTACCCGTCTTTCAAATACCTCCAAGGATGGTGACTCAACCACTTCCCTGGGCAGCCTGTTCCAATGCTTGATAACCCTTTCAGTGAAGAATTTTTTCCTAACATGCAATCTAAACCTCCCCTGGTGCAACTTGAGGCTGTTTCCTCTCGTCCTATCACTTGTTACTTGGGAAAAAGAGACCAACACCATAAACTAACTTCCTCATGGAAGATTCCTTTTGTCTTCTTTTATCTACCAGTCATATAACAAATGCACTTCCCTTGGTCAAGCAGATGGGCCACAACAATAGTGTAAGCATGAAATTATGTTACTTTGCAAAAATGTCCTCCTCACTAGTGTAACTTGAGTGAGTTAGTAACTCTGGCTTTCTGTCTGCATCTCTTTTGTTCTGGAGATGTTCCTGTCTTCCAGCACCAAGCATGTGTGAGTGGAAAGGATTTCAAATACCATAGTATTTGGTGCACTTTTATTTCTGGCTCTTCTTTGACTCTACATTTTAGTGCTTTTTCTTTAATGTTCTGATTCTTATAAGAACATAAACTTAAGTCATAGTTCTGTCTCAGAACAGCTTGTTACCACTATTTTAAAATAGTTCCTGAGATGGCCTTACCTCAGAAAAAATTATCTTAGTAATTTCCCCCACAGGTTGTTAACCTAACAGCAGTTGACAGCACTTACTCTAATGGCATTCTTTGAGCAAGTTTTGAGCGTGTGCAGGAGCGGTGGGCAAGAAGCAAACATACGAAAGTTCTTGCAAGAGGAGATGGGATGGGAAGTGTGGGTCATCCTGCATGAGGTGCCTACCTGGGGCTCTGCTGGGCTCCCCGTGCCTTACCGTGCTTCTCAGTCAAACCTGCTTGGGCCCCCAGTTTAGTAGGAATGATGAGCAGTTGGTTAGCACTTTTAGTCCTGGAGGTTTTCCACATAACAAAGCCTGTGGTGCTTCTGGGTTGGCTTCCTCTCTAGTTCTCATCTGATTTAAGTCAAAAAAGGATATAGGGACAGAGTGATTTCTGCTGAAAAAAATGGAAAGCATGAGAATAAACCTACCAGACATTGCTTTGACCAAAGCCAGAACAGGGGCAAGAGGAAGGGAAACTACTACTTCTTCTAGGAAATCAAAAGACATTCATCAAAAGGCAGTCCTGCGTATCCACCTGGCAGGAACACACAAGTTTATTTTTGTCCTGGGAAGCTGTTTTTGGATCTTTGAAATGTAACCCTTGTTATGGCAAGTTTGAGGAGTTTACCGAGTATCAGACTGCTGAGGAATTTGCTTTGTTACATTTTTGTCTCCTTCCTTCTGCTTCTCCCCAAGGAAGACATCTTTTCAAGCTCCTGCCCCCTCCCAAAATACCATAGTAACCCACCAACTTTGCCAGAAAATGCTTAGCACATTAGCGGGTTTAAGTGTCGTAGTTGTAATCACTCAGAAGGCCACAGAGCTACATAGATTTCATTCCAGTATCCTTTCCAGCTGGTGGCTTTTTGACAACACTTGGTGGGCAGAGTTACAAGCTCATGAAGCCTGTGGTACAGATTAAATATGAGTTGCTGCACTGCACAGAGAGGATAGTCGTGTATGTGTGGATGTGGCAGAGGGAGGAGGGCTATGAGATCAGCTGGGTGTCTGTAGTGAGAGAAGTGTGAAATGGCAAGGGTAAGTTTTCCATTACATAGTGTCCAAATAAAAATAGTTGTTATTATTGAGGTTATCTGTTCTAGAGTAAAAAAAAGGGTCAGCACTGGCCTATCCAGCATTCTCTGTAAGCAAGCTGTATTTATGCCCTGTTGTTTTGGCTGTCTTGGATGATTCCTGTCTCCTCTAACTTACTTCTGTAATTGCCTATGTGCCAGATTATGCTCGCAGCTTCAGGAGCATGACATCAGGAACCCTTCTTCCTGAGTCAGTGGAGTTATGCCTGTTTTTTTCTTTTTAACCTGGTGCAACTGAGAGCACTTCTTGGTCACTATCTGTATTAACACCTGTTAGCAAGAGCAGAGGGGCCCCCATGCTGCTGAATGGAGCCAGACAGCTGCTTATCTCTTGCAGATGTTCCTCTCTTTTTGTCTGCTCCGTGAGGGGAGGCATGATGGAGCACAAGAATGTGTCATATCCTTTCCACTCCCCTCCTGGCTGGTTTGGGGCAGCCAAAAATGAGAGGGGCTAGGGACCCATTAGCAAAGTGAGTGGGGGAATGCTTAATAGTCTCCTATTTTCTTAAGCATGGGATCTGACTTTCTGGCTGTGGCTGCAGGCAGGGCTGCAGAAAGAATGCGTACCTCTACTTTCTTTTCCCCAAATTACGACACCGCAGGCTTTTGGTGTGCAAAAGCTGCTTTCAGACTGCCTGCTGGGTTCAGGCAGAGCCCCGCTCTCACCTTCTCCTTGCAGGACGTAGCAGCAGGCTGGCTCAGGAGCTGCTACACGATTGCAAAGGCAGAGTGCTGATGGTCACACGGCGGAGGGGCAGTACCTCACTTCTTCAGAGCCAGTGGCCCAGTCCCAGGTCGCTTCCAGCCCGGGAGCTCCTCCCTTGAACAGGGCAAATTGAACTTTTGCCTCCCTGCAAAACAGCCTCTTCCAGTTCCCTTTGCCTTTTGAGCTCCGCAGGAACCTGGATTCCTTCTCTCACAAAGGTGAGATATTGCTGATCGTTTCCTGCGCTCAGCAGTGCCACGCGTTTCCTGCTAAGTTCAGCACTCGCCCCAACCTGCATCAGTGGTTTCTGGGCCTACGTGAACTTGGCAACAGCCCTGAGCTCTCCAACAGAGGTTTAAATGCTACCGACTGGGTGAATCAGAGGTATCCTGCTTTGTGTAAAGTAGGGCCTCCTGGGTTCCCTTTCCAACTTTGAACGCTAGATGAGGTCTGAATCCCATTAGGGAGCAGCGCTCCGAGTGCTGGCCTGCAACATAGTCTGTCACTACTGGGCTGCAAATACTTTCAATAACTCTTCACATATGGGCATTTCCCAGCTACAGAGCAGAACCAGCTTGTAGCTCAGGGGAAGCATGTCTGACCACGCTGCAGGCAGGGAAGCTTCGCTAGGAACACTCAGGCTTGAGTGCAGCTGGACACAAGTGACATGGCAAGATCCCACAAGGCATGATCTTCGTTGTGTTAGGATTTTTTTTTTAATGTTTGCTTATCATTTGGAGACACAGTGTGCTGGAGTGGTTGGATATTCTCTCTGGAGGAAACAGGGCTCAATCAGTTGTGTCTGAGGGAAAGGAGGAGCAGAGTCCACCTAGAATGAGCAAAGGAAGAGATGCTTATGTTTGCTTTTTTGCATACTTCTACATGGTCCATGCTGTGGACCAAGTGATACAGTTGCTTACACCAGGTTGTCATAGTTACTCATTCTAAAAAAAAAAAAATAAATAAAAATCAAGGAGGAACATTCAGATTTTTCAGAATTGATAGGCTACTCCACTCTCTTTTGTTATTTTGGGACAAGAGTGAAGTGTCTAATGCAACATACTGTCTCTTAAAAACAAGCAGAAGCAGCAAAAAACCACAACGCCGAGTCTTTCTTCCAGTATTTCCCCAACATTGTGTAACGCTATAAATGCAAGCGGCGTGTTTTAAACAGGTGTAGAGTTGTGCCTCACTGTTTCCTGTATTTCAGTACCTGCTATCTGATTGGAATCAGAGTGCAGGTATTGAGTGCCTGTGTGCCCTGCATCTTGGTAACACTTGATTATGCATTCACTGAATCAGCAGCCTCTTGCTTTTCTTTATCCAGAGCTGAAGTACATCTCCATCCACCTTTCTTGTCTCCCACTGCTTATACACATGGTGCAGTCATGCACTAGGCTGAGTTCCTGCTTGTGCCAAATCCACCATGGTGTCAAAGGAGGATGTTATAGTGCTGGAACCAATTGCAGCATAAAGAAGCCAAGAAATGCATGAAAAAGGGAATTGTGTTTAAATCATCACATCAAATAAAAGAAAAACCCAAATAAAAGTGAAGAGAACATGAAATTTCCTCTTTGATGTTCTGTGCTGGGAAGGTTTCAATCTCTTTAAAGCTCCTCCTCCACCCCCTTGCTTCTTATGGGATTGTATCCAATATTCCAATGTTCATGTAATGCCTTGACTTTGCTATCATTCTTCTCGGGATAATTATAGGTTAGTATAATGTACCTATTGTTCTGTTCCACAAAGCAGCACTGTCATACGGATGGCAGGGGTGGGGTGGGGGGGGGATCTCTGTGTGTTCTCCTGCATCCACACTGTGTCTTTAATTAGTGTTCTTCCTTGTCTTTCCTTTTTTATTTTAATTTTTTTCCTTCCCATGGTGAATGCTGAGCACTTCCCCTTCTCAGACTGTTGGTTTCTTTTTCCAGTTACACTGGTGCCCCGTTTTTTGGTTTTAGCTCAGCTCATTCCCATCATAGCAGGTTTGCCTTTCAGATGAAAATAACATGAAACCCGAGTAATGAGCTATTGGTATTTAGAGAGAAAGCAGATAAATAATTCTTTCCCAAACCTTATTAGTTGAGTCTCTCATATTATTTTGCATGATTTTTCCTAAATTCAGAATGAAGAAGAAACCTACCCTGTGCCCAGGGGCTCCACTCTGATTTTGGGCCCTGCTGCACAAGGCACCACATAAACGTGTACTAACACAGTCCCTGACTCTGAGTGCTCACGCGTTTTTCTGTAACAGCATTCGTCTTTGCCCTCCAGGTGCAGGTGTGGGAGACTGCTGTTGAGTGTTGTAAAGTGTTTTTGGTGTTGTGGCTTTTCTCGTGCTTGCTAGACAAGGTGCCGAGTATATTACTGGGTGCTTGAGAAAGGCTGAAAAGCCCAGTTAAATCTCTGTTGTTGTACACAGGCGATAAATGTTGGTTCATAACTGGTGAAGAAGCTGTGTAATCAGTTGCTCACTTTCTGTTGTTGCCACCTCCAAGGTAAATAATATTCAGGACTGGTGCTGTATTTTAGCCAGTAAGGCTATATAAGCAAATACCTTCATCTTGATTAGCTGCTGTTTATTTTGCTGTAAACTACTTTTTGCCTTTGAGTCAAACAAGTGGTCTGGAGAGATGGTTCCTGACTAGCCCATCAAAGGAAAACAGTAGTGGGGTGGTTTTTTTATTTTTCAGGACTTCACACAACTTCCTTCTCTTTGAATGCAGGTTTACCAGAACGATGAAATGGGAAACCTCCAAACTATTATATTTTCAAAGCCTATTGTTATAAAGGAGGGAATTACAGATTTTGGAAGAATCTGGGTTAAAACCCCTCTGCTAGCAATGAGTGTGCCTCAAGTGCATGCAACTTCACCGCTATAAAAATGGACAAAAGCATGTTCAGAGGTCAGAACTCTGTCTCCTCTTCTGCAGTCCCTGGTCTTCCTCTTGCTCCTGATGCACAAGCCAAACCACACAATTTTCACTTGAATGTCTCTTTTAAAACACCTTACAGGAATCTGGAAAGATAGGAAGGTTCATCCAACACTGTCATTGCTAGGTTATTCTGCCACAGGAAATGACTTCTAGTGTGCAGCCTTTAAAATCGTCGGTGTCTCTGTACACCTTTGAAGATTTGCAAATCTGAAAAAGTGTAACGTCCGTCTGCGGGTGTGTGGAATGGAAGAAGTGGGTGCATGGAAGTGGGCTTCTTTCTATGCCCTGAGAATGTGATCTTTTTAAAACAAAGATTAATCTCTGTCATAATGATAATTTGTAGAATCATGTCTCCAAAACAAAAGAACCAACACAGATGCACAATTTGGCAAGCCACAAATATTAAACAGCCAACCTCTTTCTCCCTGGTGTAATTCCATGGACTTCAAGGGAATTACACCAGTGGCAGTGAATCTGGCCTAAAATGGCTTTGATTATAATTTGTTGTTTTATGTCTGGTGTCCTGAGTAATCCTGCATGAGATTTGATGTTTTAGACATGGATGAAGTCTCGTGTGTTCAGTGCAGCATGCTGAGAAACACACCCACGTGTGAGCACACACACATCCACGCGTGCGCACGCGCATTGATTGCTTTCTGGGGATATTCCCAGAACTGAGACGCGCTTGCCAGGTGTGTTTGCAAGCCAGCTCTGGCTATGTTGTGTGTGTTGTAGAAGCACAGGGATGCTCCTCACAACGGCTGCTTGCCTTGTGCTTGCTTATTGTATTTCTCCTTTGTATCCTGAAGTGGAAACCACAGGTTAATCCCAGTCAAATCCTGTAAATGATTGCCCCTGTTGGACCAGACCCAGAAAAATTCCTCCCGCTGGCTTAAGCGTATTTACATACCACAGGTCATTACAAGTTGGCGCTCACCTTTGTATACATTCCCGCATGTCAAAGCAGAGATATTGGTTCGTTTTTCTTTTTTCTCCAATATTTCTTCTATTTTCTAGGTTACCTTTTTTTGAAGAAATAAGAAATCTGAAGGATTGATCCCCATGGGTCCTGACATCTGCTGCAGTCATTCTTACTGACTCAAAGGAGACCTAGGGAAGGAGAGGGAACAGTCTGGCTGCAGTCTCTCATTGTTTCTCTTTCGTGGGCCCCCACCCTGCACCCTCCTGGGCCTGCAATCCACTAACTAGCTCCTCCAGACTCCAGCTGTCATTTTTCCTTTTTATCTACTCCTTTCTCAAAGAACTGAATGTCATCTCTTGTTGTTCCCTTAGCTGGGGTCAGAGACTCCTTTATGTGCTTTACGCTGATCAAGGGTTTTTAACTGGGAATGAGAGCGATAATCAACTGCATGGTTGGGGAAGGGGAGAGATTAAATCTGAGAATTGCCAGTGATTGCCCCACGTGAAGAACAGCAGCTAGCAAAACACATGCTATCATTATGCTCTTATGATTATTTTATTCCCTTAGTGACAGTAAAATGCTGTCTGTAGCAGAAAGGTAGGACAAAGTCCATTTTTGCTCAGCCCTGTGGTATTCAATGGATTTTCAGTGGGGTGGAATTGGGAAAATTTAGATTTACAGTGAGGAGTGACTCATATTTTCAGACCTTCTCCCTGGGAGATTTCAAGAAAGGGAGAAGACAAATCAAAGATATGTTTGTGTTCTAAATTGAAGACCCCTTATTGTTCAAAAAAAGGCAGCCATTTTTATTTCCAGTCTTGACTCTCTAGCTATGGGGAAGTCATTGGAGGGTGTAGTGGGATGTGACTTCTGCTGTGCCTGACATTTCCATTTCATCAGCCAGTTTTGGGGCATGCTGGCTGAATAAAAGTGGGGACAGGACGAGTTCCTGGTGCTGCTTCACTCTCTGCCCATGGTTTATTTTTCTGGTTTATTCAAGACAGGATCAAGCTCCAGGGACCGCAACAGATTGCAAACTGTAAGTTTCACAGTCAAACCTAGGAAGGCAAAACAGTTAACAAACAGGCTAAATGATGAGAATTACCTTTGGATTGATTAATTACTTTAATTTTGGTAGCCTAAACTGTCTCCTTCAATATGCTCTTTTTAAAGTCTTGTCAGTCCCTCTAAAATGTCTTGTTGTTACAGAGCTATAGGAAGAATAGTACAAAGTGTCCTGATTCTCCTTTTGCACTGATGGAAGTCAAAAGTACTCTGAAGTACGCAGGAACTGAGTCAGCCCTCTCCCAGAAAAGCATTTTCTTCACAAGAGAAAGGCTGTATTTAGAGTTTGTTTAATTAAGGGAGACCTGGCTGGTGTAGAAAGTGGTTTCACTGAACTCAAATTGCCAACATTTGCTAAGATGTGTGTTAGGGACTAACAAGCTAGTATAATTCTGTGTTTATTCTCTAGGCATTTGACAGTGATTTTGTTAATGCTTTCAAAGTTTTTTACTTTCTTAGCAACTCCAGCTCCTAGAAGCCAGGGACTGCATGAAAATTTCAGTTTTATATCTGAAATTTTGGCTCTGTTGGCTGTAGAAACAGGACCCAACTCGTGAGGTTTTGAGTGGTTTGATTTGGAGATACTCTTAAGTACCACAGGCAGGTGGTAGCTGGAATACAGGAAGAAAGATGGGAATATCAGGATAAAAAAGACTTCTTTACCATAAGTCCAGGGTTAAGCTTCTTGAACTTGGACTTCAACCCCTTCCTGCCTGTTTTTCCAGTGAAAATAGATGTACCTGAATCTCAAGTTTATGATGGAACCTATTGGTGAATTTTCAGTGAAATACTACATTGTGAAGCTCCCGAATCTGGGGAGATGTAGAGTTGTGCCTGACCTGATTTTTCCTGCTTCCCTCTACCATGATGTTTCAGCTCTAGCATTTAGCATGGGCCTTTATAGACAGTTTTGAGGTCTGGTCAACCGTTTTATGCATTGTGATAGGAAAAGGATGGATAGCAGGAGTCCACAGTCCTAAAGATGCTTGTCAACTGTCGTCTTGGTCTCCTCCTTTGTTTTTCTCTGTAGCATGGAATATGGATCACCTCCTGGGACCATCTAAGCACATTCATCCCATGAATCCCTTGGAATTGTGCATGGCCTAGAACACTGGTGATGCTCTTTTTCTCTTTCTGGGGCAGATTATAGTACTTGAGGGTCCTGGTTTTTTTACTATAGATCTTAAGTTTTTTTAGAATACTGAGAATTTGTACGCAATTTTTTGTGGACCTCTGCATGCTAAATACCTTGTACATTATTTTCTGGGGTTTCTGGACAGTGGGCTCCATCTTTCAGTTTGTAATTTCCAGTTCTTTGTTGTTTAAAGATACACAGTCCCTGCTGTGTGCTGTTCCATTTACTGCTCCCTTTTTGCTTTTTCCTTGCCATCTTTCCTTCCTTATTCAAATTTGTCATTCCCAATATGTCCTGGTTTCGGCTGGGATAGAGTTAATTGTCTTCCTAGTAGCTGGTACAGTGCTGTGTTTTCAGTTCAGTA
>JAVKLA010000031.1:17140393-17215486 GCA_034782735.1 Sagittarius serpentarius | reverse complement strand
CCATCCCACTGGGTGGGGGGGGAGCGAGTGAGCGGCTGCGTGGTGCTGAGTTGCTGGCTGGGGTTAAACCACGACACAATAGTATTGCTGTTTTGTTCAGTGAGAGTCATGATTAACAGTTTCCCCATTGGACTGATCTGGATTGACACCTGTCTTTTCAACCCATCAGTCTTTGAACAAATCCCTCAGTATACAGGCAAATACCAACACCAAAGCTGTGGCCTCATTCTTCTTCCATTTTGTGCAGTCTTTTTACTTTAGCCAAAGGAGCGTAAAATAGTAAGAAAAATCAGAATGGAGTGCTCAGTCTATGCAAGCTTTAACGGCAACCAAGTGTACAGCTGCATGGGGAAATGATGTTTCTGAAGTTCAGATTCAGGTCTTAAATCTAGACTGAAGTTAAAGTGTAATTTGTTGTAATTTACCTGTCGCTGCAATATTAAGTGTTTTAGAAAATCAAGTTGTATTTCTTCTGCTTCCACCTTTTTTTCTGTGCTGTTGCTGTACTCAAATGTATTGGTAGTTGCAGTCACATGGAAAGATGTAACTATAGTAGCCAGTTTGGTCCTTCAGGACATAACATACACGTTTCTCAAGTGTCTATAGAACATACAACCCTGAAGGAAGCAGATAATTGCAGAAACAAAGTACTATATTCTTACTGCCATTTTTGGAACATTAACTAAAAAGTGCATATTGCTAGAACTTGGTCCTCTTCTTTCTGCAGAACCACGTGTTCTGGGATTCTTCTCCAGTATTTTATCAAGATTTTCTCTTCTGTGTAGGTAGAATTAACAGAAAACAGATAAGCAAACAAACCTAAGCAAAAGCATACAGCATAAAGATTCTGAAAAGTGTCAGATTTTGGATATTAAAAACAATCTTGAAAAGATGTCAGCCTATAGTAAATTATAACCATACCTGCTATCACCTCAAATCCTCTAGGAATTTTTGCCACAGATGCTTGCCAGATGCTGCAGCAGTTTCCAGCTGTTTCTCCACTTGTGGATGCACCAGGCAAAACTGAGAAACCTCATCAGCTGATGGACAGACTTATGAAGGGTAAAATAGAGTAGGAGCTGCTTAGTGGGAACAGGCAGAATTTCATCTAAGATGATGCTGACTGAAGACGTAGATGCCAGCTGTTTATCAGCTGGCTTCATACTGAAGGTTCATTTTCCTTTAGCTTGCTCTGTACTTGTACTTCCCCTCCTTCCTTTAGTCTTTTGGCTTGCTAGACCAAAAGGAGTATAAGAGAGCCATGAACTTATTCATCTAAGTGTATAATTTTCTTGTAATTGAACTTCTTTCTGGCAAGAAGTCACATGGAAAGCAAGAGAAGAGATCCCCCAGCTCTTCATTGCCCCTGCAACAAGAATGACCTGGAAGGGTTTGTAACTAAACACATAAAATGTCAAACACCAGGCATTCTTTGCATTCAAAAACCAAACTTAAGTTCCTATAGCTCCTCCAAAGTAAAATATTCGAAGTCATTCACGGCAGCCTTATAAACAAGAATCAACGTGGCAGTGATTCATTTGTACGTATATGTAATCTGTCTGTGTACGGGCAACACTATAGATCAGCGATAGTCAAACCTGAGAAGTTCGGTTCTTGAATGGACTGAGAGGAAGCAACATAATCAGCAGGGTGTGGTAACCTGATGCTGTGCTGTGATGTACTGTCTTTGATGCTTTTTCATCATTGTTGTGTATTGATGGTAAGCTGTGAGCAGGTGCCTCAGTACAGTGTCAGGTCATCGAGCCACGATTAGCTTGTAGAACTCTGCAATTGTGTTTTCTTCCTGACTGCTGGTGAAGAGTTGCTTCCCTTCTCTCCATCTTTCTGCCTCTCTCTTTGACTGCTTCAAAGAGTAAAGAACAATCTCTAGTGCTTTGAAATATTGGCTAAGCCTTCTTGTTTGTTGAGCAAAGACAGGCTCTGATTAAGCCTACAGATGCCTCCAGAACCCACACGTGATGTTTTAAGGAACTCAAGTTGAGCATTGTTGAGCTATGTAAAACATTAGATTATTTTCTGACTTCTGCGAAAATGTACTGTGTTTCACTGAGTGACGTGGTGCTATCTCCTAGTCTTTCTCTTTATGCTGAGAAAGATTCAGTGTGTAACTAGTGCACATTACACAAAAACTCCAAAGAAAGAATATCTGAAGGGCTTTTCTCTCCTAACTCTCACTGAAGATGATGAGATTTTTTAGTATTCAGTGCATGTGGCTTGGGATTTTCTTTGAGGAGAAGAGGGGAGAGTGTACATTTGGAGAGGAAGGAGGTAGTCATTCTGTTGTGCATGTGACAGAGCCAACAAAGTTGCTGTCAAATAGTAGTGCTTCCCGGTTCCTAAGCTAGCCACAATGGAGAACCCCCAGTTGAGGACAGAGGAGACATTTACCTGCCTGCTTTGTGCTCAGTAGCAACTACACTGAGACGATTCATCGGTGTGTGATGGTCCTCAGAAACAGAAGATGTCCATACCCTCCTTATGTTGTGACCATTTTGCAGATACTTCACTTCTCAACTTCTGCCCGTGGAGGGACTCTTCCCTCCCCCCTTCCATTGCCTTGGAGCTGCTTTGCTTCTCCTGATGAATGTCAAGTGCTTTGGGCCTGCAGCCCTAATGGGTGGGGGCTAAGACTTGGATCTACCCCTGAGACAGAGTGGAGCCAGCAAAGACGGGTTATTTTAAATTGTGTGGTGACAAGCCTTTTTTTTCCCTCCCTTTTTGTTCCCAGAGGATAGCTGGGGAAGTTTGTTGTGCCAAATGCTTGGAATGTGTTTTTTCTCCTCTTCCTTCCCCTTCAAAATAGAAAGAGAAAACTTTATGCTGTGAATTGTGTTAATTGGGGAACATAAATCCAAACTGTAGTGCAGCACTGCTGGGCCTAGGCACTTACTGAAGTTCAGTGAGGGAAAAGCAGCTTTCTCTTGCCCTCCCCTCTTATGCTCTCCCCACATCAAACCCTTTCTTGTGGTACAGTCCTGTTCTGATGGGAGTATGGGAATGCCAGGGAGAACATGTGCATTGGTCCACAGTTCATAGAATCATAGAATCATAGAATCATAGAATGGCTTGGGCTGGAAGGGACCATCAAAGGCCATCAAGTCCAGCCCCCCTGCGGTGAGCAGGGACACCTTCGACTAGATCAGGTTGCTCAGAGCCTCGTCCAGCCTGGCCTTGAATGTTCCCAGGGATGGGGCTTCTACCACCTCTCTGGGCAACCTGTGCCAGTGTTTCAACACCCTCACTGTAAAAAATTTTTTCCTTGTATCTAGTCTCACGGGTCTGAAAGCAATATGTGACTCCTTTAAAATAATGCAGCCAGAGTGAGGCATGGATGTTCTCCCAGGCCAAAGTTAGTTGTGTAGCCAGTGCAGGAAAAAGAGAAAGAGATTCCTCTGGGTACCTGTCTGAAGTGACTGCAAGCCCATTTGAGGCAAATCCACGCTGCAGCAGAGATTTGATGGTCTGTGTGCCCTGACCGTACCTTTCTGGACTGATGATAGGGTCCCATGTAGCATGTTATACGACTTTTTACTCCTTGCGTTGGGCCTGATACTTTCTGAGAACTTCATGATGAAGTATTTGCTTATGATTACTGACTGGCTGAAGAGATGTCTCATTAAATCCAGAATAGAAAATCAGAATCCTTCTCCCTGTCTCAGCCATGGTACTGGGAATAAATTGGTACCCATCAGCTTCTACAGGATGTAATGGAGTCCCTTACACAAAAAGCCAGCCTGGGAGGACCTTGATCAGAGCATGAATGGAAGTATAATTACACTGAGTTTAGTATCATATACTTTAGCAGAGATGGACAAGTTCAACTGAAATGGCTCTGGAGTGAATGCCAAAAGCAAAAGCTTCCCTTTGGCGTGATGTTTCAAGAAGAAAAGCAATTCACATAGTGGAAGAAAGGTAGATGGGGAGGATAACAGGAAGAGAGCTTAAATAGAGGGCCCTGCGAGTCCCAAAATTTATTAAAAGCAGTACTGACTGGCTCTGAGGTCTGCTGCAATAGAATAATAAAACTTACTCTCAGGTAAAAATGCTTCTTATGGTGGTGCAAGACCAGTGCTCTTCCTTCAGTTCTGGAAAATATAACATTACTACAAGAGGTATTTTAATTTGCTAGTAATATTTTACTGCTTTTGCCCATAGGCTCATCAATGTTTGTGTAGCATTAAAACTTTTATTTTTATCAACTTCACTAGCCCTTGCTGATGCAGCACTGGAAGTCTGGGAAGAACCGCTTGCTTTTGCTTTGAGAGATGGGATGAAAGGTTAGAGGGGGTGGATGGTGGTTGCATGAGCAATGCAGGTCAGGTTACCGGTGGATTCCTCTTGCAAGATAAGTGAGAGCCCTCTGAAAGGTAATTATTGGAAAGCATAAATTCCTGAGATAACCTGTCCAAGAAGAAATACTGACAGGAGCAGAGGCCATGTGTTAAAGGCTAGCCATTACTCCAGGGCAATGGGCTAACCTCTCTCTCTCGTTTTTTTCTGTAACCTCTCCTTGCTCTGACAGTTGACTCCCTCAATTCTTTTCCTTCAGTTACTTGTCAATCTTTTTCTGGTCCTGTTTATAGACCACTGTGATGCTCATCTCCATTCTGTACTGATTGGCGTGCAGACAAGTGGAGACTTAGTATGCAGTTTAGTCCCATGTCCAAATTTGTGTTTAGTCATTGTCACTGCAGTGTTCAGGTAGCTTTCACAGCATGTCTGGAAAAAAAGAAAGGTTGCTCTTTTATTTCTTTAACTGATTTGTGTATTGAAGAGCTTCAGCTAGCTTTCAGGGATGACATGGAGTCAGGTTTGCCTCTGAATGAAGAAAATTGCTGGATTGCAGTTGGGGAAGGAAGTCTTGAAGAGTGAGAAAAGCTTCAGAAGAAAAGATGGAGCAAAACTGGGAAATGAGAAAAGTGCCTTCTCTTTCTCTGTGGCTTTGTTATGCAAACTCTCTGTGTCTCATCTGTAATGTGGAGAGAATGGTATCTACCCAGCTCCTGTTTCCACTAGTTGATTGATTAATGACTGTCTCATGATCCCTAGATTACACTTTTGTGACCTACAGCCTTAACGACCGCAGTGTATTACATCCCAGAAAGAAAATGGAAGTAACGTGTTAGCTCTGGCTAGTTCCAGCTGGGAAAACATGATAAACTGACCTGAACAGGCTTGCCCACATGTACCTGCTTCTAAGACTTTGTTCTAAAAGTGCGCTGAAGCATGTGCTGTCTGTCAGCTGCCATCTCTGTTCAGCAAGATATTCAAGTATCTGCCTAACTTTGAATTGAAGGGGACCTGCACACTCAAGGAGGTGCTTTGCTGATCTGGGACCTGATGTTTGGTCACAGGCAGGGTTTCATCATGAGTCTTTGAAGACCTCAGTGAACACATAGGGCCAAAGACGGATCTGAGATCTGCCCTAGCATGATTGGGATATGCATTAAACAACTGGAGTCTTTAAGAATAGTCAAACTTGCCAAAAGGTTACGTTGTTTGAGCAGAAGAGAGGATCTTTATTGTGCAGTGATAATTGCAGCAACACACTTCTGCAAGCTTTGCAGAAGTGAATTACAAGGCTTTTCTATTTGCTTTAACTATTCTACAACAATAACCACCTCAATCTGATACTCGAGTTTAGGTGATGCTGAGAACAGGAGGTAAAGCGGAAGAAAAACACATGCGAGGAAAGTTGGTGTACAGGAGAACAACCATCAGATATTTGAGTTTCTGAAAGCTCATTGTGGCATGTGCTTTTTCTTGGCTTTACTAAAGAGTTCCTCTTATATGCTGTGTTAAGTATCTACAGAAACAAGGGTACAGGTGTTTGAAACATCACTTCTCAGAGTTAAAGCAATGTGTGTATTTGCAATGATGGTTTTCTCTGTTCCCATGGGATGTTCTCCAGGTGCAGAAGATCCTGTGTCTAGACCTTTGAGTTAGTTCAAGTGTGCTCTCTATACAGGGCATTCATTATGCTGAGGGAACTGTGAGATGATGTGTTGGAGGACACAGTGCATCTGTTTCACCTCTTACTTCTAACTTCTACTCTTCCTTTTTGAGGAGTAATAATGATACTTCAGCAGAGGAATGCCCGTAATCTGCCCTACTTCCATTTGCGGGTAGAACTGGGGGAAGGAGGTGAGAAAAGGAAATCTAATTCACCGTCCTTTTGGGAATTCCCCTATGTAGCATGAGTCAAGTATATCCCTGCTGTACGTCTGCTGAGGTCAGTAGATTTATACAAGTAACAATGATTGTTCCTGTGTATTCAAGAGAAATAACGACTCAAAGAAACAACCTTAATTATCTAGGCTTAAGATGACTTTGTAGAGAACATGAAATGCGATTTCCCATTGTAAATGTTTTGTGTGGTTAATAACTATTGACTGAGTAGAGTAGATTTTTGTGTTTTCTTACATGTGTACTCTATTTGTCATGTGTATCATGACTGAGGAACTGAAAGTCCTACCCATTCAAAATTAGTAACTTTAAAGTATTGGCTGTAGCTGATTTTTTTTTTCCAAGACTGACCTCAGAGGCAAAGTAAGCTCTAATAATTATGTGGTTTTATTCTAGATCTATATAAATCTCTGCTTTGCTACTTGTGTGATCATTTTCACCTGAGCAAAATGGATTGTTTCCTGTACTGGGATTTCCTTTGCAGCAGGAGATACAAGGTTCCTACAAAAGAGGCAAGTCAGCAGAAAAATGTGAGCTCACTAACTCTTTCTAGTCAAAGGACAGCAAGTATCTAAAATATTAATGTAATTACAGTTCTGTGTGGTGGGGAAGCTTTCCTGCCATTTAGGAACATTTCTACTACTCTTCTACTTGCACGTTTATTTCAATCTCTTCTGAATTCTGCCATCTGGATTGAATGGCACTGTATATTTGTCTACTAAATAACTGCACAAGGTGCAGGGGAAATCCCAGCCTGGGGACTTCCAAGAGGGCTAACAGAGGTCATTCAGACCAGGACTGTGCTGTAGAGCTTGGACAGTTGCGATTCTGACATGGCTAAAAGCATGCAAAACCCCCATGCTCTTTCCTGGCATCTCGCTGCCTGTTGAGATCTGATGGAGATACATGGCTTCATGAAAGATGAGATACATAGAGACATGTGAAAAGGAATGCTCTTGTCAGCTTAGCTGATGTCATTTGGGCCAATGCTGTAACTGTGGTGGTAGGGAAAAACTCCCTCCATTTGTGTATGCTGTGTCTCCCAACAGGGCTGTGCTGACTGAGTGATTTAGTTGTCGCCACTGATGGTGCGGACAGGCTTTTCCCCGTTGCAAACGAACAAGTGTGCTACCTGAACGCTAACCCAAGATGGTTGTACTGCTGGAGACTACCTCTGGTGGCAGAAGGCGTTTTATGAGCTTGCCCTCAGCTCCTCCAGGCCACGTCAGCTGAGTTTGCTCAAACAGATCAAATGGCCCTGCCTGAAGTAGACCAGGGAGCACTCACCCAAGTATTGCTACTGGCGGGAGGTGCAGCAGCAGTAAGCTGTAGGAGACAAGCAGTGAAAAGCAGCAAGGCAGGAGGAAATGGGTGATATTTTTAGCCAGCACAGCTAGAGCTAGGAGAGGATGTCTGTTTATGATCTGAGCATCTTTTAGTATAGACAGTGCCTAAAGTGATGCACACAATTTATTAGTGAGGTAAGTGTAGGGTGTTACCAGTGTTCTGCAGGGGAACTGTTCAAGCTACAAAGGAAGTCACGGCAGAGTCATTTGTAGAACTCTGGTTTGCTGGCTTCCCGGTGCCAGCTCAGGTGATAGATTACGCTTTTTACTAATCTACCTTTCTCCTGGATGTAGGAATGCAAAAGACAGGTCCACTGTGGGAAATCAGGACTGAGGGAGTTGAATGGATAGACTTTGTCTTTATCTGGCCTCTAACGCTATGATTGCAGTAAGCTAAACAGGCTTCTGGTGACCCCAAACCCCAGCAGCTTGAGATACTTCTTTAAAAAGAAATATATAAAAATCTCTTGGATGTTGTCATGTCCAATCTGATATTGTTGCTGAAGTTTTCATTAGTTCATTCCTTTAGTAATTGGAGAGAAGTTTTGACCTTTTCGGGGAGGTTAGGACCAAGCTGAATTCTGACTGCTGTCTTCAGATACAAAAGAGGTCTAGGTTATTACCTTTCCACCTGTTGTTCATTTAATTGGATGATGCAGCATCTCTGTAAAACAGAAATCCTGGCCTGAGAAAGAATAGATGCTTTGAGATATCCCCAAGGAGTCTGCCTCTGAGATTAACCTAATTGGTCACTGTGCTGAGTCTAATAGAGATTGTATGCAATGTCTGTCTCTGGGAACACCTTAGATAGCCTGGTGTATGGCATGGAAACTGTTGCTGTTACCTTTCCATGGAAATGGAAGAAAAGTAAGAGGAGAAGTGGAAAAATTACCACAAGCACCATAGTATAATTGTTCCCAGTCCAGTTTATTTGAGTGGGGCCGAGAAATTAATCTTCTGAAATACCTCATCTAAGCACACATCATCTTGTACCATACACAGATACCTGTTGTATCTAGCCAACAACTCTGCCTGTTAACCGCTGAGTAAGATGGGCATACGTGATCCCACTTTTTTGGCTTTGAGAGCTGGGAATGTTGCTGCAAGCCTTGTGCGAGGCCCTGCGCAGCTGCAGGAGGAAGAACACCTCCAGCTCTGGTCCTTCTTCCTGCACAAAGATGACAGCAGCTCTTGACCCTGAAAGCCAGATTTGGCCTGCAGGCTGCTGTCAGCGAAATACCCTGATGTACCACACTTTTCTTGGCAGTATTAACTTGTGCTGCTGTTTCTTTTCTTTAAATGGAAATGCTAGCAGAGCCCTCATACTTCCACAATACTTGTGAGGATGGGGCTAATCAGATCAATTTTCCCCAAATTGTAAGCTATGCCTACCTACCTTTTGTCATTTTTCTTCAGAGACGGATTTTTTGCATGAGATGATACCTGTAGTTTCACACTGGATTAAATTACAGTCTAAGACTGTTTCCAGAGTAGTAAATTTAGCTCACTCTATGAGGTCGGGTTCTCTGTTATGATTCAGCGTCACACCGTGATCCAAGCAGGGAGAAGCCTGTCGATTCTGGCCACAAATAGCCTGCAGGGATTTCCAACCTACCGGGGAAGTCTGCTGATAAATACCTGACAAAAGGGGATTCCTTTGCCCTTCTACACACAGGGGATGGGCTAGCGCTGGGTGCTCGCAGGAGGGTGCTGGAAAACCTCACATTGCTTTTTCACTAATCTAGGATTCAACCTAGACTTGTAGCTCAGGGCATCTCCTTGACTGCTGTAACGTCTGGGCTGTGCCAGTGCTGACTCAGGAACTTGTCATCAGCTCTCTGATGGCTCCTAATCTCTTGCACCACAAACAGTCTATGCGGCTGGCACAGTAGCTCTGAACAAGTGCTTGAAAGCTTGTCTATTTTGACCTGGCTGTATGAGTTCTTCCAATGAAAGGCATTAACTCTCCTTGCAAGCCTTTCCTTTCATCTACCCTTCGTTCACTGCTGCTCCAGCAACACTGTCTCTGCTTGCAGCTGTATACTGCTTTGTGGTCTGATTTGTGTACTCGACTACTCAAACAGTTCTGCTAGCCATTTTTTTTTTCTCTGACTTCCATGCTGGGGAAAGTTACACAAGCCTCTCTTTGTCCATCAGGTGAAATTATTCAATATGTATAGAAATGAAATAGATGTCTCAATGACTCTGGCTCTTGGAGAGTCTAGGACAGACATGTGTTTGTGGGCCTTTACAAAGCTGCCAAGTTTATGTTAAAAAACTGAAAGCCCAGAAAGTTTGAGTCATTCTGTAGCCCATCTGGAAATCCTGTTTTGCCTTTGCTCGTGTTCACACCCCTTACATCATTAGAAGATGTTGTGCAGGGACAGACACAACTGGCCGTTATGAGAAAACTGAATCTGCACATTCCTGCACTTTCTGGCTTGCCCTCGGAGTTTGCGGTAGGATTTTGAGCAATCTGTTACGCTTCACCTAATGTCAGGAAAGTCATTCTGTATTTCTGTTGAGTCTCGGTTTCCTACCTCTCTGCAGTTGCAAAGGGTGCATGATTGTAGCGTTCAGGAGCTGCCTATAGACTAGAAGTTCGAGAAAGTACAGCCAGAGGACGGGCCCAGCCAGTCCTTTGTTTTTTAATGCTTAATAGTGGTCTGATACTCTTGAACATGTCATAGTTTCTTTTGCTTGGATCTTTTGATGAATGTTGTGTTAGCATCTTGCAATGCAATGTGAGGATGAGCAGAGCAGAATACTTTATCTCTTCTGGGAAGATGCTCTGGAGCTGGGGGCCTGCTGTCCAAAGGCACTGCAGGAGTCTGGTGATACTGGGCTCTGTTAAGCACAGGTTCCCAGTTGCATCTCCTGTTCCGGGTGTAGGAAGGAGAAGCAGCTGTTAAAGCGGCTCGAACTTAGCCCACTGTGCCTTTTGTGAAAACCAGTGGTGTTTCAGAGTGTATGGGGAAAAGGCATGAGGACAGGCTGGGAACTACTGATCTCTTTGGCTTGCTTTGTGACAGGGTAGGTACCACAGTTTTGCGACTAGCTCTGTCTTCATTGCTTATCTAGTCTAAGGCAGAGAGTCATAGTAAGCCAGCCCACACATGAAAAACACACATGAGCATGGCCAGACCACTGCTTGAAAAGAGAATTATGCTGACTGGGGCGAGGGGAGAGATAGAGAGGGGGAGAGAGAGAGAGGAAGGCCCTTTTGGTTATTTTGTCTATTAGATTGTCCACGTTAGCATCTGTCTTTGAATCATAAACAAAGTTAGCTCATAGTTTGTAATGTTTCCTACTGCCAGCCAGCGTCACTACTATCTCTTCTGACTTCAGCCTCTGTCAGCCACGCTACCCTTGCTTCCAACACTGATTGATTTGGGAGAGTGCTGTCTGCATGACGGGGGGAAAGATACATAAAGCTGCATGTCATCAATGTAATGGCTGGCATTGCTACCCATATACTTCATCATATTCCCTGGAGGTTTTGCATAGATATTAAATAGAAGTGGTGGAAGAATTGAGCCCTTTGGCATTCTTCATGTCAAGGCTCATGGAGAGGAGGAGCAGCTGCCTGTCAGGGGCCTCCTGGGATCTGGGGGAAAGGAACGAGTGTAGCCAGCCAGTGCAGTTCTCTCAGCGCTTGCCAAGACATGTGGTTGGTCAAGCTGTACTTCTTGGTCTGCAGTGTTGCAGGTGCTGATAGCTTAGGTAGCGTCTGCATGATTTCTTAGTCTCTGTCCATCTCTGTGAGAAGGCCCAAGACCCCATTGGTGCTTCATTTCCAGACTCATTCATGAATGCTTCCAAAAGGAGAGTGCAGAGTATTTTCTGAGGCCACGTTGCGTCGCTTTTTTTCCACCACTTCTCAGATCTTGCCCAGTTTGAAACTGGATGGCAGTGCTGCTGAAGAACAATTTCTGATTTAAAATGTCTTTTTCAGTTGTCCTCACTGTTCCTGGCAGTATCAAATGATCTAAAATATAAGACTAGAGGCTAAAAGTATAGTAAATGAAAACTCCATGGTCTTGAGGATAGCAAGTCCCACATTTTTGATCATGGCTGGGGACCATTGCAAACTTCAGAAGGAAAAGTCTGTTGCTTTCTGTTATGTGATTAGTCATTTCTTTATGTGCTATCAGCTTTTTACTTGCCTAGTCATGTAGTGAGCATGGTTTTAGAGGGAAATGACTAGAAAGGGGCCTGGCCTCAGGAACTGGAGACAATCTGGATTCATACTCAAAGGATCTGATGGAAATTGAAGAGCTGCACTTAAGGAGGACCGGTTCTTTGTTATACAAGTTTTCCAGGGGTGATGTGGACCTGTAATCGTGGTTGAGCTTGTCTGGTTATATGTCTTGAGTGAGTGCTCTCCTTCTCTGGGTCCTAACCTGAAATGTGATAGGCACTGCAGGGGGGATGTGCTAGATTCTGCTCATTGTGTAGCTTTTGTAAAAGATGTAGTGCACTCGAATGGCTGGGACTTTGCAGGATGGGCTGGGAAATAGGGGTGGAAAGCTGCTCTGCTGCTTTCAGGGCCCATCAGGATCCCTTGTCAGCAGAAAAACAAATGTCCTGAAGCAGCTGGAGTGAAGCCAGGCTCTTGGTCCTTGTTGCTAACTTACAGGCTTATAAGCCAGGCCAGTTCTTGTTGTTTTTTTTTTGTTTAAGGCATGCCTAGACAGAGGAGTGATGGCACTGGGTACTGTACAGAGAAGTAGTAAGTCAGAGTCTGCTCAGGAATCTTATGGTCTAGTTAGAGCAGGCAGGCAAATGTTGAGAGAAGGGAAGGCTGTTCTTCACTGACTTTGTTATTAGCTGACCTTATTCCATGGTAGAAAACCTCAGTTTCTTATGCTTAAAACAACAGTGACCTCATGAAATTCACAGGGTCTGATCCTCTCTCCTGGTGCATGCTCTCATGCCAGTGACTACCTGCAAGGCTGCATTGAATTGCACCAGCCTCACATCGCTGTCCCAGCACCCATGGGGCTGGTGGTGCTTTCAGAGAGCTCACCTCCCCGTTCACACTGTGCTTCCGCCACTTCGAGCCTGCTCTTTAGTTTCAGTCCCGCCTTTTTTCACCAAAAAAGAGCCCCTAACTCCTACTAGACATACACCCCTCCTATGCAGCCTTGCAGAAGACTGTAATAGCATAGGCTGTTCTTTTCCAAGCCAGGGAGCTTTTATTAGTCAGCCAGAACTGGGTTATTTTAGCGTCCTCAGGCTGGAATGTAAATGCAAAGCCTGCGTGCATGCCAGCAGTGTCACTAGCCAGCCTGTTCCAAGCATCTGGGATTTCACCTGTGGCCCTGCGCTGAGGGTCTGTGTGTTTTTCGTAGTGTGCTGTCAACTTTATTCTGTATTTCCAGTTGTGCTGCCTTCAGTATGATTTGCCTTCCTTGGCCAGCGGTTGTTCATGTGTGCTCCTTGATTTTTTTTCCCCAGTATCGTTGAAATCTATGCATATGCTGATGATTTTGTGTCATTAATATCAATCTAAACAAGTGTGTGTGACCTTTCACTCCCGTGTCCAAAGGGAAGAATCGACCCTTGCAGTCAGTCACAGCACAGCACTGACTCATACATACTTTTCATAAAAATAATGCAGAAATTCCCCATAGTTTTTCCAGATTTTTTTCAGGAGATGAAGTGTAAGTCTTCCATAGCAACACAGCTTGGGAAAACTATGAAGCATGTAACATCAGATAATTAATCTTTCTGACATATGATACACTTTTTACTATTAATGTTGTCCATTTATTTTTTTCTCTTCGTGCATCTCGCTTGCTCAAACTCAGCCGATCTGTTTGAGTTTCACTTGAGCTCATGTGCTCTCCCGTCTTATTCCCACCCTCGTGTGTTCTCCAGCTCCATTGTAAACCTCCTGGGAGGGGGCTGGGATTTGTCCCACCTCCGTGACTCCACAGTGATGAGTACAATAGGACCATACTTTCCCTTCTTTGCCCTGATTCTAATAATACTTTCTGGTTGTCCTGCATAAGACAAAATAGGCTGTGTTTAGATATGTAGCACTGAAAACAAAGAAAAAAAAATCTCTAAGTTTAAAGTTCCTTAAAAAAAATAACTGAAATTTGGAACAAGTCGCAGAGTCACTCCAGTGAAGGCTAATGGTAAAAGAAAACAACCAACCACCCAACAGTAATTGCAGGGAAGCTGTTTTCCACTGAGATATGACTGTCATAAGGAAATATTTTTTGTTTACTTTCCTGTATTGGTTTATTTGTCACTTTTTTTTAATTCCATTTATAATTAAAGTCAGGGCAAGTCCTCAAGGTCCCAGATCTGAATACCTGTCCAGTGAATACTTTAGGGGCTGGGGTCTTTGATCATGCTTGCTGTAGTGGAGCCAAGACAAGCTTTCTTAAAGTATGGACGTGACTAAATTCTTTGCCTAAGTGATTATTTTTCTTTAAGGCAAAAGATGCGTATTTAAAATCTTTAATGTAACAAAACAGCTAGACTACAAGACTGTCTCAAGAGCGCATTTGACCCATTAACTTGGTAGCTTCTCTGCCATTACGATCTCAAAATCCATTTCTCCTTCTTAGAAAACTCTGAAATTTAATCTTACACCCTACTTGGCAGTGTCATTTAAAGCCAAACATTTAACATTCTAGGAATTATAGTTATTTTCAGTCGTAGAATAAGGTGGAAACTGAGGCCATTTCCAGCCAGATCCTGTATCTGGGTTGCTGAGACATATTTTTTTTGTTAATACAGATGCTTTGTGGTGTGAATATTCTAATGACTGGAGTAATTTTTAGTATCAAGAAAACGTATGCAGTGGTGGCAGTCTGTTGTCACACAGCTGTGCTCTTCCTTCCTGTAAACTCCTTGGAGTTAGTGAGCATCCCTGGCTTAATATAGGGGGAATCTGACATAGCTCTGTGGAAGCTCAAGTATTTGTGGAAAGAGCTGTTAATCTTTGATCAACTGGAGTCTCCTTGTTACTGACTTTGATTACACAAGTGTACAACTTTAATTACAGCTTTTAATAAGCTTTCATTTCTTCCGAGTCACATTCTTTGTACAGTAGCGCAGCTTATCTTTTCCTTTCTCCTCTGCTCCCCTTCCCTCCCCCCCTGCCTTTTTATGGGAAAAAGGGGTTTGCGGTCATTGCAGGGGTTTCAGTGTCCGGAGGGATCCTGCTGTACAGGTTCTGCCCACGGCTCTGCCCTCCGCTCGCTTGTACATCCTGGAGAGCTGTCCTTCAGCTGCCCTGCAAAGGTCCCCGCGCTGGCTGCTGCCCAGGAGGTGGTGGTCAGCAGCGGGGGGACGGGGCTGTGAGGCACCACATTCATACGGGCATGAAATCTCTGAACAACCCTTGGAAAGTCTCTGCAGCCAAAGGTTGTGCTGACTCCTGTGTGCAATTCCCGCTTGTGGAGGACTGCCTCCTTCTCTCCCTTGGAGACACTCTGAAATGCGGTGGCTGAAGTCAGAGTGGCAGAGTGGCTGGTGGGCTCCAGCATCCAGCCACGGTGCTCATTCCACATCCAGGGGCTCAGCGTGCTGAATACCCTCTGCTCATTAGAGAAATGACCTGGTGGAAGCTTTGTGAGAGACTTTCAGACGTGTAATTTTAAATAATTGACATATGGCTTAAAACAAGCATAAAGAAATGCTTTTTTCACACGTATCATATTTCAGCTGTGGACCTCATTGCCCCACAGCGTTTTAGGTATGAAAAAGATAAGTGGGTTGAAGAGTTGGTTGGATAAATTCATGGAAGAAAGATTCATCAAGGTCTATTAAACATAATATCCCCACCACTGGGTAACCTGAGACTTGGGAAAGTTAAGTTCTGATCATGAGAAGTAAGAAGGGGGAACTAGAGGTGCCTCCCTCTGTATTTGGCCTGCTCTTGTGTTCTTCCCTGAGCCTCTGCTGTTGGTCCCTGTCGGCGAGAGGATATTGGGCCAGTACAGCCCAGGGGAAAAAGAGTATGGCTCACATGGAAGTCATAAGGTGCAACCAAGGAGTGACTTAAAAGACGTGAGTCAGAAGAAAGGCAGATGGTAAAGCAGAGCAATTTGCACCAATTTGGCATTCAGAGGTGTGCAAAAGGAGTATAATTTTAAAAAGCCAATTGTGCCTATGGAAGAGGGTAGCGGGGAAAACAACTAATAGAACAGGAAAGGGAGCCTCTTTTATCTCTGTGCATGCATCCCTTCAGCTCCCTTGCTGTGCATGCTATACTCTTTTTGCACACTAATGAATATCAGAGTCAGAGCAAGTTATGCTATATATCACTCTACTCCTATTTTCTAATGAACTTACCCCTAATGAGTAGCTTTTCTAGGTATTCATGTCACGACTGAATTTCACCTTGACAATAGATCAAGAATGAGGTTCAGCAGTGTGGCCCACCTACTTTGCAATGCTCCGGCATGACAGCTGCTTTGTGTCCTCAGGGTAGCTTTACTTTGATGCTTTTCCCTGTTTAGAAAAATTTGGAGGGAGGATTTTGGTAATCTCCAGCAGGCAGAGTTTTTAAACCTTTCTCAAGGGAAGATGAAGATTCTACAGAATTTTTGAACAAATAGTTATTTATGAAATAAGTTACATCATCTTTAGAACTGCTCCTCGCACTGGGCTCCAGAGGAAAGCAGCATTTGCCATGCTGGATCTCACCGGTCGCTGTTGTAGCCTGCTGCTGTTGGTGCCCCGGGCTTGACTGTGGAAAACTCTGGAAGGGTTATGACAAAATGTCTAGTCTGACCATTGCAGACATGGCCCTACTTGTTAAGAGGTGTGTTTTCATGCCTCAGAAGCACACAATATGAGGACTATGTCCTTTGCTCTTATGGGCTGTCTGACACCAGAAAAGCTGGAGTGAAGTTTTTCTAAACTTGGCTGGCTTTCTGGTTGCTCAAAATATACTGCAGGAGTTGCTGTAACATAGGATTGAAACAACTGGTTTGCTGAATTGGCTGGACAAACTACAGGGGAAGAGAAACAACAGAATGAGTTCACCACGGGGTACATGTTGCCTGACCCAGGGTCATGGGCCAGTGTGGTTGCATCATTTGCTCATTCAGTAGCGATGCCACTGCTGAAAAGATCTGCGTCCAGTTCCTGAGAGTTTGATCTTTTGGTGGCACTTTCTGCATGATCTGCTTCAGCAGTGTCTCATGTCAGCAAGCTTTGCATGTGTTCAGGGAAAGTTTTTCTGCTTGTCCATCGTTTGAGGGGGCAGTGCAGTCTTTCTTACTCTCTGCCCTGTCCCTTTTGGCAGACTCGGGGACCAGTTCTACAAAGAAGCAATCGAGCATTGTCGCAGCTACAACTCTCGTCTGTGTGCTGAGCGAAGCGTCCGCCTTCCCTTCCTGGATTCGCAAACTGGGGTCGCTCAGAACAACTGCTACATCTGGATGGAGAAGAGGCACAGGGGACCAGGTTGGTAGCGTTGTGTCTGTGTATGCATGTGCATGTATGGAGGGCTGGCCACTGAGCCCTCACGGGGTTTAATTAATAGGAGCTCAAACCTGCTACAGGCCACACAGAAGAGAAGCTGCCTACACCTCTGTGCCTGCAGGGGATTTCCTTTGGTAACTGCAGAGAGCTCATCCTAATTATTCTGTCTCTACTCAAAGAAGTGCCCGACATGGTAGTTTCTAAGGCCACATCATTGTAGCTCTTTTAAGGCTATTGAACCCAGTCTGCAGCAGAAGACACAATGCTCTGCTCTATGCAGGACTGGAATTATCTTCAGGGTGGAGAAGTGGAGGTGGGAGTTTCTCTGATGAATGCTGAAAATAAGGAATTATATTGGGAAGGATATAAAGCCAAGGTAAAATATAGGAGAGTCCAGTTATTGGAATGAACGTTGATCCGATGGTTTGAAATATACCTATAACTCCTGGTTCTGCTTTGGACAAGTTCCTTGGATATCAGTTCTGGAGCCGCAGTTTCCTCAGGTGCAGAAAGAAGTTGGTATATGTCCTTAAAGAGCTTTGGTTAATGCCTGTTCCAAAGCTCAGTGAAGCTCAAGGGAAAAAAGCACTGTTATTTTTGTAGACTTTGGTCACTCTTTCCTTTCTTTGTTAGAGTAAATCCATCTGAAATCCTTGTTTGAAAGGCAAAGGACAGTCACCAGTTCAAAGACTGGAGGTGTTACTCAGACAGAAGTACTCCTGCACCCCAGGGGGAATTTTGTTAGAGTATGGCTCAGTGTCTGATGCACCATTAGCTCAGGGAACAGATTTTTTGACAGCACCAAAGTGGGTTTCTATTTTTTGGGGTTTTTTTTGGTGCAGATCAAAGAATCCAGGCAGGGAGGGGGCTAGGGTGAGTGGACACCGGAAGCACAATATGCACACGTGTGCACATGCACATGCCAGTTCCTGTAAACCATACTGAAAAAAACCCCAAAACTCCAGATCTGGAATTACAAGAAGGTGCAACCTGCTCTTACCTCCCCCACTGGCCAGTTTGCAGGAGGTGGAGTGGGAGGAATGCATAGGATATTTCCCTCCCCTCCTGGAGCTAAGAAAACAATTGCCGCTTTTGAAGAGTGCTTAGCTGAAACTTTCCCTGTCCCTTTCCTAGGATAAGGGAAGGATCCTTATACTGAGGGAAGGATCCTTGCACTCCTCCTATTCCTAAAATATCCAGAGTAGATTTAGTATTGTTTTGCAGTCCTATCAGAAAACTTTCTATAGTAAAATGCAGCCACTTCTGGTGCAGGATACAACAGGTGTTTTACCAGTGTTAAAAATACCATGAGAACATTTCAGCTGCCAAAACTACTGCGGTAATCTGGGACTGCTGAATGTGGTTTACAAGCTGGGAGTTGTCTGAGGTTCTGGGCTAACCCTTCTTTTGTAGGTTGCTTCATGACCACAGTTGGTTTTTGTTTCAGCTGAAAATTCCCCATTCCTAAGAGATTATGCTTTGGCAAAACTAGCTTTCCTTTTTTTTTTGGCTAATCTGTTTACCTAAGGAATTTCTGTTCTTATAGCATCTGGTTATGAGTAAGGTGCTGCTATTTTTGTCCTTTTGAACGCAGTCATAAGCAGGTATACATCCACTATATCCACAAGTAATGCTTTGGCAAGAGCATCTGCTACAAAGATAGACATAGATAGTCTGGTATGGGTCCCACTGGTGTCTTCACACTTACAGAAGAAATAATCTTAACAGTGTTACAGCATCACACCAGGAACCAGGAGATCTTAACTCTTTGCCTTTCTCAGCCACAAGCTCTCTGGACTACCTTGGGCAAATTCACTGTGCAAATCTTTCTTTCCTAGCTTCTGATAGTGAGCTGTTTGGCAGCTTACCCTGCAAAAGGAGGTCAGTGGCATTTCTTCTGCAGGTCTGCAGTGGAGACTAATGGTGGAACATTCTTCACCGTCTTAAGTGAAACAAACCTCCTGCATCTGCATTGGCCACCAAATCTGATGCCTTTGTTATTTTGAATTAGAATAATCAGTGCGAAATGAAGCAGCCCTCCTCCCCCATATTTGCTCTCCTCTTTCTTGATTTTTATTAGCCTATTTAGTGCTCCCTTGGGAGTCTTTGCATCATCTATTTCTTGTAGTATTATGGTGGGTCGAAGCATTCCTCTACAGTTTTAGCATGCCTGTTTTCAGGCTGTACACAATGCCCTTACCCCCATACTGAAGGGCTCTGAAAATTCTCTGCCAGCCATGCTGGTATCTGTCATGTGTGCTGTGTTCACTGCCATTTCCTATCCCTAACCTGAAAAACAGTATGAAGACAAATGGCAAAGCTCCAGGACCTCTTTTCAGTTACAGAGGGCTTGAAAAACAGAGAGGAGAGTCAGGATCTCAGCATATTAACCTGGTTTCTTGCTGTCCTCTTTGTTAAAGGAGTCAGAAAACTGCATCTCATGATAAACAGTTCAGGGTTAATTTCACACAATACTGCACATAACTCCCTCCTTCTTTTCTCCTCCTCCCCCAGCCTTTCACACGAGATTTGAGTTATGACTCTCCTACACTAATGAGATAAACAACATAACTCATTGCAGGTTCTGCTATTTCCTCTATAAGCAAATGGTTGGAACCTTCTCTGGTTGCCCTATAAGGCACCAGAGGGAGAGACAATTGAGCCAGGACTGAAGACAGTAAGACCAGTATATGCATTGTTTCCATATGCACTGCAAGGTAGACTGTGGAGGGGCTAGATTCAAAGCATTCAGAACTGACCCTTTCCTTCTTGCCCCTCCTTTGTGTAAATGATCCAAGATCCACACTTCCTGTGAGCTAGCACAATGACAGACGGGGTTCAGGGTGGAGAACTGAAGGTAGCATTTGATGGGTTTGGATCAAGTGAAGGTCTGGTATAAGTTTCAAGTTCATTGGATGATTGTGTATTAATGAGCAAGGGTACTGTGAATAGGAACAGAGAGCTTACCTCAAGGGGTGCAGAGATGGATGTTGGATCATCCATCTGTTATTGATCTATCTGCCACCTGGAGTGGGCTGTAGGTCCTCTAGGGAAGAGGCTTTCCCACCTCTGTCTGTTCAAGGATACCTGCCTTGGTTTTTGTTGGGCTTTCAGCGTTTGTGGTTGGCTTTCACTGTCCTGGCTGAATCCAGAACTGCTGTTTCATATAAGAACACTCAATAATTGAACCCACATTGACAGATGCTCCCCCAAAACTGCAGTAGATCCTTGCTCCTCTCTGTCTGGGACAAATGCTCAAATGACAATTCAATGCCGTGAGCAAGTTCTTGCACAGGACCTGCTGTGAAAGGGTGAGGCTTCTTGCCTCCACCTCTTTAATGACTCACATCAGAGCCAGGCACAATCCACCTCATCATAATAGCAATTGTTTGCAGTGGTTAATGTTTGCAAAGTGGCATGAAGAAGGGTGTCCAAACACTGTAGAAGTGCTAGTTATTCACATTTTTATTCACAAACCGGTCCTAAGCACCCCGCTCTGAACTCTGTCCTTCTTGGGGTGGGCATAATGCCCAGCAAGCAGCGCAGCAATGAAAGAAGGGCGTGAAAAGCCCCAGTTCAGTAGCATTCTGTGCCCTGGAACAGCCAGGATCTCTGCAAATACTCCATTGCTTGGCCATACCCAGGCAGTGTGCTGTAGATGCTCTGTTTATGCACCAAGGCCTTGGAAGTAGGTGAGAAGTGCTGGGGTCTGAACTGGCATTCCCAACAGTTTAAATATTTCAAACCAGGAGCTTAGGCTTCACTTGCAGGATTTGATTAGCCCATTCCCTTGAGGTGAATAATTCTGTTGTGTCTTCCCCTCCTCTCCCCCGCCCCCACCCCAAGTAACAGGATATTATTTTTTTAATTATTCTCATTTGGTTCAGTGAGTCAGTTTTGTTTCCAGGCTGGTACACTCTGCTGGCTACGTCAGAAGGAATGGGAGAACTCTTGGGCCATCCTGCTGCCCTTGTGTTGTTCTGCTTTACTGGCACCCCCTTGATGTTGTCCAGCTGTTCAATGTTGGTACAGTTTCAGATACGGTAACACCAGTCCTGTTCTCTCTCTTACGCGGTCTTACCTCTTTTCTAAAGGCAATGAGTCTGGAATTGCAGTCGCACTCTGTAGCCCCTTGAAGACTAACAGCAACAGCAGCAGGACAGAAAAGCCAAAGCAGAACTGGTGGATGAAGAAGGCAGGGGAAGCAGGGGAGAGACTGAAATTCTTCCAACTTTTCTGTGTCTTGCTGGGTATTTCTGTGTGTCATGAGTATCTGGGGCAGTTGAGGATGCTTTGAAGCACTTGGCAGTGTTCTTCTGTGCCCCTAGTAGCGATGCATTCACGAAGCCCTGCTGTGTTCTGAATACAAGAGAGCAAAGCATAGCTTGAATGTTGGCTAAGGGGTGTCTGTCAGGAGAGCCAGGGCAGCTCAGGAGCCAGTGATGCCAAATGTGATTCAATGGAGCATGCAGTAATATAACCATTACTTCTGTGTCTCCTCCCTCGTTCAGGATATTGGCACGAGGAGGTTATAATCAGAATGAAGAATCTGTCTTCAAACAAAAGTCCAGAATTTAAGCAAAAATAGAGAGTCCAAATAGCCAGACCTCATGGATCTTGGTTTGCTCCCACTTGGAAGACACGAATTTCCTGAGCTGCTCTGTGCATCAGGGCCTTACGATTTGCATGTCAGAACTTCATCTCTTCTCTCCCAAGGGGCTTTCTCTGCCCGTGGAGGAGGCATCGCCTCTGTGACCCAGGAGAGTCTGAAATTCTACTTACCCTGAAGAAATCACGAATTATTTATGTGCAGCTCTGGTTTCAGTAGAGCTGAGTGAAGTGTCTGAGTGAGACCTAGATTCTCTACAGGCCTGATCCCAAGAGGTGCTGAGGAGCCTCAGGAGCACTGGATGCCTTGAGTGCATAGTTCTGCCTCGTGATTTGCAGGACTGAACCCTCCAACAAGGAGACACTGGAAGGGCAAGAACAAAGATGCTAGAGACAGTGATTGTGGTTTACAAACTGAAATATGATTATATTTATTTTTTGCCTTTAATCTTCAGGCCTGGCCCCAGGTCAGCTGTACACGTACCCAGCACGTTGCTGGCGCAAAAAGAGGCGTTTGCATCCCCCTGAGGATTCCAGGCTGAAGCTGCTGGAAATTAAACCTGGTAAGTATTTGTTTGTCCCCTCTCTCCTGTGCTGCAGAGCAGCTGGCATACATGCAAACCTGCCCTTTAGACCTTGGACTTTATCTTTGCCCCCCTCCAACCATTTCTCTTTGCATCTGTTGCATCTTACTTGATTTGCTTTAACAATAACCACCAAACCCTCTGCACGCAACTCATCTCTTACAGAAATGTGTGCAGCTTGTATTGAATGCAATGGGATCTGAATTTACCTTCTGTAAGGGTGAATCCTGGCCTCTATTAGCAAATTTGTAAGGATGTAAAGGATCAATGTATTACTAATTATTTCCTCAGTGTGTTATTAATACAAAATCTGCTGCCTAATCTTTATGAAAAAGACCACTGTGTGTGTGGAACAGTACACTGATAAGATTTTTCATAATGGGGCTGGGGACCAAGGGTGTGACTAGATTATAAGCAGCAAATAATAAAAAATAGTGAGCATATGCCACATTTGTATACATGTTTATGCCTGTGTGTGTACCTTAGTCCATTCTTCTTTCATTCCTGTTGTCCTTGATACTCTTCCCCCACAATTAAACTACGTGAAGTGATGAGTCTGGATGCTGAATGAGTGACTGTAAAGCAGATGTGGAGGAGCTACAGCTGTGTCAGGTAGAGCATAGTGCTGTGCATTCTTTCCTGCAGTGTAGTAATAAAGGCTTGCTGTCTTTGGGGTCACCTACTATGAGAAAGAGGGAACACACGTACTCACAGCTGTATGTGGTTTTTAAGAGGTGAGACACTGACAGTATAAAAAGTACAGGAGAAAACCCCAAAATGTAAATTAAGAATATTTAAAAAACCTGTTTGACAGAAGAAGGTGTCTGGGAACTGAGCTATGCTCAGAAATACTGGTGATTTTGCTTCTGTGCAGTAGTTGGTAAAGAGAGAGGAAGGGGCGATAGAGACAAGTTCTAAACCCAGTAAAATCAGAGGCAAAATTCATGTTGATTTTGGTAGAAACAGTTCTTGAAGGCTCCCTACCTTCAATATAGGAGATGTCAGCAGACAATTGGACAAGAGGAAGAAATGCCTGTAACCACTCAGTTGGGGTTCAAACCAAGGGTAAAACCTCAGCCAGCAAATAGAACCAGACCTCACAGCAGAGCCGCTCAGAAAGAACTAGTGAAATCAGTCAGGTACACTGATGGAAATTAGACTGGACTCTCGGAAGGGGATGATGTTGGCCCATAGAAATGTCTGCCTCGGACTTCGTGATGATGCAAACACTGCTGCTCCTTGGTAATTTAGTAAGGTAAAGCAGTAGTGCAGAGCTTGACTCTTCTTTGTTTGCATTATGCTTCTTTGCTGTACTCACTGAATGCCAAATTAGTGCATCCTACATGCCACAGGGCATGAAAGGCAATTACCACAAAGTTATCAGATAAAGAGACCTCAGCATGTCTGTCTCTGTTGTTTTCCCTGCTATAAACATCTCTTCTGCATCTCAGGAGTGCTACTTTTGTTGCATTGCCAGTGGCAGCCAAATTAGGCAAGTTATATTGCTCTGCCATTTAAATCTATTTTCCAAACAATTTCTATCTAGTGATTAACTTTCCTTATCAGTTACACCACAAAATAATTTCACTCCATCTGTGCATATCCAGAATAGACTCACTAGCCAAAAATGGCATTTTTCCTGTCTCTGATTTGAAAGTACAAAACCTATGAAAAACATTGGATCTCCATTTAAAGGTAACTTTTGACAATTTGAGAAAAAGATAGTGTAATTTATTTTCAACATGGACAGTAGAAATACTGTGCATTTTGGAGGGGGACACTGTGGTAAAACCTAATGCTGAACCTAGGAAGCTACCTTATGCTGACCTCTTTATTCCCCTGTTAAACATTAGATGACTGTGTGGGGCAAAGATGTGGCAATTTAAGATCCCTTAAAAAGCACAGGGATGACAACTGTAGGACATCTAAAATAAATTTGGGAGAAATCTAGTCTGAATGTTCCATAGTTTCGCTGCACCTAGGGCTTGGACATCCTACTCATGGCTTAGAGCTGTTCTCAGCAGCTAGAGAGTGCTGATGTGAGTAGCTGATTTTTATATAGGAGGGTGTTGAATTGGTTATATGTTATATAACATATGCAAGCGATGCAATTCTACAACATCAAATTAGGGCTAAACCTTAGTTTTATTATGTTTTACATTTGTTAACTGTTTAGAAGTACTTCTCGTAAGACTGCTAGTGTAACAAACACAGAAGGGGATCTTAGCTCCAAAAGCTCCCAGTCCAGCCGTCAGTGGGATCGGCACTGGGGGTGTGAATACTTGCTTGGACTGCATCCGGGCTTTTGGAGTGGCCCATTATAGTGATAAACTGTATCCAGAAGTTCAAGACTTCTGCATAATTCAGGAGATACAAAGACCTAGGATTTTTGTTTTGGTAAGTCATAGCTAGTCATCAGCTGGTCAGTAAGTAGAATCAAACTATTGTCTTGCTAGCAGTTCAAGGGTATAATAAATCATTTAGTGATAATATAGTATTTATAGTGACAACCTACTTTTGCAGTGTCAGTACCTTGTAGGTTTAGGTAGTGCATGACAAAACCTAGTGAGGAGAGTTTCATATCTGGTAATACCAAAACCTAATGAAGAAAATAATCATGCTCCAATGGTCTCCTGTTTTTCTTGTAAAATGCTAGTGCACTATAATGTTTTTCTTGGGGTCACTTGCTGCGTGCTTCTTAACAGAACATGGTGCTTTTATTGTCCTGGTCTGTTGCTTTTATTGGTTTCAAGTGGAAGTGTTTGGTTTTAAGAATAGTTAGAGCCAAAGATGTAAAGATCAGAACACTGGAGTAGGTGTTGCTGATGCAGCCTTTAGATGTCTATCTTCCTCTGCCACTGTACTCAGAGTTACGTGCATGGATTACTCTAGTAAAGTTGTTTGATCAAGGGTCTGGCAATGTTCGTGTTAATACTATTTCTAAGCATCCTCCAAACCATCCAGTAGCCTATCCAATAGATATGCGGTAGAAATAAAGTATTGCCAAAACTTACTTATGAGAACTGCTTCAGTGACAATACAGTCAATGTTATTACCAGACCTTTAGGAATTACACGAAGTATTCCTGACATTTGCTTTCATGTGGGCTGGTCTTCCTCTTTCAGTGGTATATCCGTATCATCAGAACCAAGCACTACAGCTCAAGTGCAGCCACGTTTTCATCCTTGTAATGGCTATGAGCTGTTACACGAGTCATTAGTGTAGCAGTCAAGACTCCTATGAACAGTGGTATAGATTTGAAACAAATCCCCAGTCATGGGCAATATATTGACATGTTGCTAATAGTGTGATTTTCTAGGTACAGAGTGCTAAAGTTATTAGATGTTCATACTCTTATAATATTCATGAAACTAGACTCCTGTTCAGCCAGCTATGGGCAAACCTGATTCTCTGCAGAACTAGGCAGTGGTATTTGCATGGCACTTCAGTATGGAGCAGTGGGAGGGCTGGAAGCAGCTCGTGCTTCCACACTCACCCCTCCGCTGGCCGTGCTTCCACACTCACCCCTCCGCTGGCTGTTCTCCTGCCCAGTAGAAGAGCAAGAGCAAGAGCAGAGCAGAGCTCCTGCGCGTGGGAGGTCTGTGAGTCTGGGAGTGGGTGGGAGAGAGGGTTGGGCTGGGCTTCGTAGCCTGTTCTTCCAGAGGAATGG
This sequence comes from Sagittarius serpentarius, assembly GCA_034782735.1. Taxonomy (NCBI): domain Eukaryota; kingdom Metazoa; phylum Chordata; class Aves; order Accipitriformes; family Sagittariidae; genus Sagittarius; species Sagittarius serpentarius. The sequence continues at coordinate 17,189,618 of JAVKLA010000031.1, read as the reverse complement.
GAGAAGAAGGAGAATTTCCAACCCTCCTACCGCCACCTTGAACTGCAGGTGCCACGAAGGCAAGCAGTAGGGTTCTGGCCCTCAGTAATATTAAAGCAGCTGGAAAGACGAGGGTTAGCAATGGAAGAGAGATCCCTGGTTACACCCAAGGCCCCTTGAAATCTTAATTGCTCCTTGTCCTATATATTCAGTAGTTTTGTGGTGCTGGGTGGTATCATGATACTGTGTTGGGTCAGGTATCAATATTGTGGAAGCGGTATTACCTACAGTAAACCCTGCTGACAGTCAGGTATTACTCAAGCTTTGCAGCTATGCAGATGAGAACAGATAGGGTGCGTATGGCCAAAAACTCTGGTGGAATTTAAATTGGTAGCATCCTACTTCAGTTTTACAAGATGGCTAAATATAGCTATGTACATACGTGCACACAGAGCTTTTATTTCACACGCTATGTAAGTGTAAAGAATATGACTGGAAAGCTTTTGTCTCAATTTGCTGCTCTCCTCTCATTTTGGTCTGAATGCCAACAGTGAGGACTCACAGCGGGCAGCCTTCCCACCCACTTGGAGAGTGTGGAGTAGTTTGCATGGGCTGCAACTGCGGTGAGAATGAGCTGGTGTCCTGTGCTAGTGTGCGTCCTGTGCTAGTGCCCCTCCTGTTACTTATCTCTGGGCAGTCTAGTGTTCAGCTGAGCTACAGAAATGGCTTTTTTTTACCAGCTGTTGAAGAGGTAAAAGTAACCAAAAGTATTTTTCATTTGCTATTATGAACCATGTTAGAATTCTTTGAGGCAAGTATTGACAAGAGATTTTTAGATGCCACTTAAAGAATGCCTGATCTGTTTTTAGTTTGACATGTGGGATATACCTATGTGAGTGTGGCTGCGGATGAATGAACTTCCAGAATCCTTACAGTTAAGCTATTATCTCTTTCGACCATGTCAACGTACCTTGTAGAGATTGTGTCTGATTTTACGAGGTACTGTGTTTCTCCTGGGAAGTGATGAGTGCCCCCAAGTCTTGTGGAAGATGCTCAGCATGTCTGTGGAGGTCCGTGCTCTTTAAGATGGGCCACTTCACCAAGATAAAGTTAAGATGAAATTAAAAAGGAAAGGACAGAATTTGCATTAGTGTCACTTACATCATAGCATCTAGAGACTCAAGCAGCTTGTTACATCATCATCCCGGGGGTCGTTGTGAAGGCTTCTTGTACTCTCCCCTATAGACATATGCTATAGCAGATCTTACAGTCCAAATATACAAAATATAGTAAAGACAGTACTTCGATTCCAAAATGGAGAAATGAGCGACAAAGATAATAAACTACTTCTATGAAGGTTTAACCAGAGGTTTGCGGTAGTGCTGGAAATCAAACCCAAGAGCACAGAAAAAGCTCAGTTCTTCTGTGTTCCATATTCTGTTGTCTTTCCCTGTTTGCTGTGTGCAGTGTCACTCAAAGATATTAGAGCCTGAAAATAATTCAAAACACTAATTTCATGAGAATTTCCTTTTATCATTATTCTCAGGCCAATTAATATTGACTAGTATCCCTTTCAGTTTCAGCAATTTCTACACAATCACACTTTGGTTCTTGTTTGGTACTACAAGACAGCAGTGTTGTTTCTCTGTGAACACTGTAAGGAAAGGCACATCTTAACAAAAAGCTTTGCTGCTATTTAACATATATGGACACTTCTCTGTGGCTAAAGGTTGGGTTCCTGTTACATTATAAAACATGCCTGTGCCTCCTCCTTAAGATCCATTAAGACTGTCTTAGGGTCAAATCTGGCAGAATAATTCTGGTGCCGAATAAAAGTACGTCTGTAAAATTCAGATGAATTGGATACGATATTCCTGAAGGGGGCTATAATACCAATGTATCAAGTGTTCAGAGTTCTGACAGGTTTCTGCAGATGTGAATTTATGAAAGGTACTTTTGCGTAGAGCTTATTATAGTTTTTTTAATTGTTCCTGGCTTTTATAAACATTTGCTGTCATGAAACCTAAATTTGGGGCAGATACGACATGACAGCCAGCGGACAGGAGCAACTTTTGCTCTCTGATGACTTGGTCTAGATTCCTCGTGTAAGACAGAGTTTAATAGCCTGTTATCAACGTCTGTGACTTTTGCTGTCTGCCCTCCAAAACCTTGAAATTAAAATGTATTTTAAAACCTGCCTTTTATTCAAGTACTTCTGCATTCTGAAGCACTTTGGCTTTTAAAGCAACTCTCCTCATCTTTTATAATTTTGATATCCTTCAGTACTTCAAAACATCACTGATTTGAGGATTTTTTTTTTTCCTCCTCTATCTCTTTCCGCCCCCCCCCTCCCCTTCTGTTTTTTGCTCTTTTCACGCGCCTGATACATCCTGCCAGGTGTTTAGCGGTGGTAGGACGGGGAACGGGCCCTGCCTGCGGCTGCCTCTGCTCCCGGGCCCCTGCCGAGGCCGGCGGGGCCAGCAGAGGGAGCCGCGAATAGCCCGGTTTTGGCAAGGGCAGGGCCTGACTCGGCCTCCCGGCCGCTGAAGTAAGTCAGGAGTTACCGCTGCCGAAGTGAGTGGAGCTCCGTGGGTGCACAGCTAGGGGTAGGAGAGGGATGGAGCCTACTCCGTGAGTCGACTTTTTAACAGATTTTCTTCTGTGGCAGGAATAGCCTGTTTTAAAATTATCATTTGTTAGAAACAGGAGTTGATTTTGGTAGGTGGTGCCGAAGCAACAGTCCTGCCGCGTATTGAGGTCAAGTGTTAGGCAAATGTTAGGTCAAATGTCAAAGAACTCAACGCCACAGAGTGTCGACGATGATGAGGTTCATATTTGAAGAAGCTGCATGACCCACATCAAAGAATTTTACTGAGCGATTCCTGTAGTTTCTGGTTGAGCTAGAGCAGATCTCATTTTTACCCGTTCCCATCAATCTTTATTTTTGGCACCTCATGTAGAAGAAAACGAAAAAACTACTTAACTTTTTGTGACAGGGAGGGTGGATAATTTTCAGTTCTCATTTGATGTGTTACAGTGCACATCTGCATGCTGGCCATGCTGAATCCTGAGGCTGGTCTATCATGTGCCCATATGTGTCACATTTCTGCAGCACTTTGGAATAAAATGAAGCTTTATATTGTGAATCCAAATCCGGGAGCAGGGATGCTGGAAGGTGTTGGTTTTTTGGTTTGGGGTTTTTTTAGGGCTAGATGAGATATTTCAATGTATAAGAAAAAGGAAACATTCATCATGGCTGTAGGAATCCCTAAACACCCCAACTGTTTTTTTCCTATCATTTCTTTAGCAAATTGGGAAGCTCTCATGTGAATGGGGGGGGGGGGGAAATTAATTTTTTACCAGCTCTAGCTTTTGTTTATATCAAAATACTGATTTCTGCTGGGCCTTCTCTTTTGGGCTTCTTATCCAGCAAAGTACCTAACTATTGGCCTAAATTTAAGTAGGTGTTTATTCATCAGCTAAGCCTGCAGCTTACAGATGAGTCCATCAGTGCTACTGAATCAAAACAGTAGGCTCCAATTCTCCACTAATCTTGCCTTCAGATTGTTCACAGCAGGACATGGCACCACAGGCAAGAGCTGCTGCTCTGTGGCACTTACACATCCAGCTATGACTTGGGCTGGAAAAAGTGACTTTTCTGTCACCAAGAGAAAACTATTAGTGTGGGACCTCCTTGTGAATCAGCTTCTTCCTTTTACACACGTTTTTAGCCAGACTCTGTTCCATCTCATCCACCACCTTTAAATTCTTCCTACAATGAAGATCTTTGCTGGGCCTGATAAAGTTTGCTTTCCTTTTCTTACGTGGCAGTAAGAATACCAGAGAACCTGTCCCTTTCTGCGTGTGCTCACGGACATGTAGAAGTCCTAAAGTGAAATATCTTTGTCCCATTGCCAGTCTGCAGTAGAGGTGCCAATCTCTGCATTTACCGTTCTGCCCCACTATCATGTACTTGCATCACCTGTACCCCTTACAGGACTACACAGCACCGCAGACAATGGGATATCTCTTTTTCTCTCACCTTCTTAGTGTGTAAAATGGTTGATTTCATTTGTCTACTTCAGAGAAGTGCCTAACATAGTTAATAAATCTTTCCAGAGGGTTTGGGAGGTGTAGGGGAGACCTTTTTATTTAAAGGAATGTATGAATAAAGCATGCCGTTTGCCAAGCCTTCACAGTGCCAGTATTAAATGTTTTGGCAATCGGCATGAAGCCTTGAAAAACTGGTATGAAAGTGTACCAGCTCTGGTGCAAAACCTGGGCTTACGTGTACCAGGATGGTGATGAAAAACAAGTAATTTGTTACACACCTATATATACAAATAAAGAGACTCGCCATACATGAATTGTTGAGTCAGTTTTCACAAGGCTGGCTGTGCACTGTAAGTGTTGGAAAAATATCTTGAGTTTTGCCCAGTGTAACTCTTCTTGCCGCATTTTGGCCACTGATGAGCTGGCCTTCTGTACGTCATGGCTGCTGGGGCTGTGATAACTTCTCCTTCAAATCATGCACTGTTCTTGCTGGGTATTGTTACATGTGATAAGCTGCAAATTCTTAGACTAATTCAGCTCAGTGGGTTCAAGGATGTGAGTGAATATGTATTTTCCCTCAAATGGGATTTCATGATTTTGCAAGTATGGAAATAAAACACACTCATTTCTAGAAGAGCAAATAATATTCTATAAATAGTCCGGTCAAGAAAACAAAAACATTGTTTCTGCTGCTTAACTCCACAGTCATGCTGCTAGAATTTACAGGATTAACTTTGTGTAAATAGTTTCTCTTTCGTTTGTGGGATCTGGAACAGGTCACTACAAGTATTTTATATGCACAGTTTTACCAGGAGAACTGTGTTGGTTAGCTGAGATTGCTCGTATGAATCACCTGGGATTACTCCTGGTTCTTGTGTGGCTGAGCCAGTTTGCATAATTAGGAGAAAGCTGTGTGGAGAAGCCACCAGGCTTTGGAACCTCTCCGGGTTTTGATCAAAAGCCCATTGAAGCCAGACCCCTCTGGCTCTAGTCATCAGGCTAAGGCAGAAGCAGCAACTGAACAAGATAAGGCAATTTTGGAAACTGTTAAATCTCTATCTTTCAGAGTTCTCCAGGTCTCGTCCCTGAGAATGGGAATGCAGGCTGCAGGTGCGGCGACCCCCAGACACGAGGCTGTTGTAATTTCAGAAGCAATGCAGCCACTTAGAGGTGATTTTTCCACTGGTGTGTAGTCTCAGCTGTATTTAGTATGTATGTGAAAACAGAGTTATGGTGCCTTTGGAGCCAGGGCGTTTCAAAAAATGTTTCAGTCGCTACAGTAGGCCATTAAATTGAAGGAAAGGGTTGTGCTGATGAAATCCTCAGAGCCTCTACGGTGTGACTGCAGGTCATCTCTTGGGGCTTGATCTGCAAGACGTGGGGAAAGCTTGGAGGGTTCAGGTGGCTGAGATGGCGTTAGCTTGAAATACCTGAGAGGGAGCTTACTTGTGGTGCCGCCACCCTTTCTGTGTTATCCAGTCCATCGTTTTGCTCCTTCACTTTTCCTGGCTGCTCTGTGTTTGACCTACATCTGGCTGCTAGGACACATCTTTGGGAAGAGGTTTTTCAGCAGGTGCCCCTTAAGCTGCCCAGGCCTGACTGTGAATGCCGTGTCTCTAGGAGACATATGATTCCTACTGGAGAGGTAAAATGCTGTGGGGTTTATCCCCTTACTATGAAGTTAGCACTGACATTTGTAAGTAAGCATCAAGACTACTTATTTCTGAAATAAACAGATTTAACCTTAAAAAGAGGGGAGTGCAGGTAAGCTGAGGATGGGATTCTCTTCTTAGGGAAAAGGTGGCTTTGAAAGAGTGTTTCGGCACTCCCTGAGTAGGCATGGGGGCCTAGGAGTGGGTTGCCCAAGCAGTTCCCTCAAGGCTTGTCAGGAGGAAGGGGTATGGGAACCCCTGGGGAAGTGCCAGAGGATGGCACCTGGGGAAGTGCTGGAACCCAGTAGATTTGTTTCCCCCAGGGTGCAAATCATCAGCTCTCCAGCAAAGGGGAGGGGCGGCTGGGAAGCCGTCTGCCCTGTACAAGTCTTGCAGCTAGAGCTGAACCTGAACAGCTTTGCTGGCAAACCTCCTGGCACTTTTCTTAGGATAGCTGGTACTGATGCCTGAAAAAGAATAAACCGCATCAACAAAAAGATTTTTGTGAAGGACAAGGATAGTTTAGATGCAAGTACTGGACACAAGATCCTAGGAAATGGGTATCTTTTATCTAATTCACTGCATCCATTTTGTATGTCCATGTGAATAATCCTGGGAGTCCTCTGGTAATCACATGAAAAAGGGTTTATAGGATCAAGTCCCCAGGGCTTAGTCTTGTAAGATGCCAAGCTGTCGAACCCCAGACAAGGAAAGCACCTGAGCTTGGGCTTTAAGAACATGAGTGATCTTTTTTTATTTAATGGGACTTGTCACACGCTTAAAATTAAATCCACACGTAAAGTACCAGGTTGGACCAGACTTGCAGGTTTGGTACTCAGTATCCTGCAAGATAGAGCCCAATAAAGTCACTGGGCTACTAGATCAACCATATAGTAGAACCTGTGCACTATTTTATAGGAGAAAATGTTAACAAAAAATAGCAAAGAGATTATGGAATATCGTTACATTCAAAATATGATTTAAAAAACCCTTTTATTCAATCTTATTGTTCTCCTGACACATAGCAAATGAAATAATTTTGTAGTATGAAATATTATAAAAGTTATAGCAGGTGATATTTTTCTGCTGTATAATATAGAGGAATGAGCAATAGTATAAAGTCCGGTTTGAAATCTTACAAGCAAGCTCTACAGATTTGCTGAGAGTAGAATGAAGAGTGGGATGGCTTCCCCTCCCACATCCCCAACCACCTTCCCTCGCGGAAGTCTTCAGTCTGTCGCTCCCATTCTCTGGATTAAACATTTTACAGCCTCATAATCATCTTGTGCCTGAGAGATATTAAGTATGTTTTTCCTAGATTACAATTCATTTCAATATTCCCTGCATTTTGCATTTGATTGCCTAATAATTTATTACAGGTATTTTATGCTTCAGGATTCTGACACCGTTGGTGTTTGCCATGGCGCCCATTCCCAATAATGAACTCCTTGGGAAAAGGAGGGTCGATGCTATGTACGTTTGGAGGGGAATTAAGAATGGAATAGACGGATATGGCTTTTCTGTGCAATGTCTTCCAGACCAGAGGTGTCACTTAGGATGCACTTGGAGCATGGTTCCCCTTAAACAAACAAAGTGATTTAGGGCCAGGACCTTAGCTGTTGTAGGTAGTTACAGTTCCACTAAGGACCACAGTGAGCAGCAACTTCCATCAGCTAAAACTGGCTCTTGATGTAGGAGAAAGGATGAAAACTTTACTCCTCTTGATGGAAATGATGCACTTCTGAATGCATGTGATTGCCCTCGGGAGGTATGGGGTTGACGTCTTAGGAACACATATGGTCATGATTAATATCCTATGCATGTCCTACAGAGCTGTAGTGAAAATCCTTTTGTTGTTGGCCTAAAATAAACAGCATTGCATGATGGGAATAAAAGACAAATTTTCAACGCTGGCTCAGACAGAGTGCTAAAACTACATTTAAACACTTTAAGCAAGTGACTCATTTCTCTGTGTTTTTGAGAGATGGTGAATGCTTTTATCTTCTCATGATTTCCTTGGTGCAATGTCTGTGAATGACACAGTCACAGATACGTGCTACTGTGACAAAGTGAGGTTCATAGTTATAGGAATTTCTGGAGTGATTTTCTATTTGTAAATGATGCTATGGGTACATCTGCCATGTAATGCTCATTGCCTAAGTGAGGTAGCAGCACAGCAGGAGAACTGGAAACATAGAGGCTGTATCTGTGAGCAATGCTATAGACCAGGACAGTATCAGCAAACAAAGACACTATTAACTAAATAGAAAGGAGTCAGGATTAAGTGCTTTGTGCCTCTGAAGCTGCTATACCAGGGTTGGCACTATAAATATACTTCCAGTATATTCTTCCAGGGAGCTTTCTGTTAATATCTGAATGGGCAAAATAAAAAAAATTAACCTCTCTCTGCTAAAGATGATGCCCCAAGTATGTCTGAACTCTCAGCAAGTGCTACAGATGGAACCAGAGTGCATCCAACTTTTTTGTTGTGCCTTTCAATCCTGAATCTTAATTAGTTCCCTACTGCTTTAGTACATGCACAACATTTTAATAGTCATAAGGACTTACTCCAATCCATGTTGCCATTTCCACAATTCACTCTTTCACACCGATAGCAATTCTCCCCCCTCCCTGCATTTAGGAATAGCATAAAGAAAACTAAATAGCCAAGCGTGTAGCTGTAGATTGATGAGGTTGTCACACCATTCTCTTCACCGTTTTCTTCCAACCTGCACCGTGCTCTAATAGATGGATGATTGCTGGGGGAGGGAGAGAGTTAGCAAATCCCACAGCCAGATGTTCAGGGATGGACAGAGCGACCTTCTCAAGGAACCCAGAGGAGTATAACTGTGTCCTTCTGAGGGAGAAGGACGCTCAGGTGCCTCTGGCTGCCCGTGTTTATCTCTCTTTTCAAAAGGAGCACAAATGGGCTCAGCATGGCTGCAAGGATGGATGTTTCTCAGTGCATCGCGGGAAATGACCAGTCATCCGTCTCTTCACTGTGGAGTCTGCCTGCAGCCATCAATCTTGTAGCCCAGCACGGCAGCTCCTTTGGCTTAGTTTGGCTCAACGTTAGATGAACAAAGGGAAATGAAAGCTGAGCAGGGGGAAAGGAGAGAAGAGCAACTATTCTCTATTTCACTTTGTTTTCCCCTTGCATAGGTACCTCTCCCTCTTCCCCATTATCATCTATTTTCACTGTATTTTGCAAGGTGCGGAAAGGGCCCAGAATGTATATTTTCAGGATCTAGGAGTTTACAGCATTTCTCTGTAGCAGAGAGGAGAAGGGAGAGAGATACTGAAAAGGCATAATTCAAGGCCCAGAGCTTCCTTTTTTCAGACTTCCCTGTGGCAGTTTTCAGAACAAGCGTGCCATAGTTTAGCTGCAGTAGGCAAGGAGAAGGAATATAATAGCTTTCGTCCATCTTGCTGTTTTTCTCCTGTGTTCTTCCTGATTCCTTCCTCAATGCCACTTCAGTGTTTTCAGGAGTGTACTTCATCTCTCCATTCCTGTTCTAGTCAAAAAGCAATCAACAGAGCCACATGAAGGGGCTTTCTGGAGAAGGGTATGTACTGATGACCAGAGCCATGATGGCAGCTCCTGTCAGCAATCGCAAGCTTGCTTGAGTCAAGCCTGCTTGATGCAGCAGTGCTGGGGCTCTGCAGGCTTTGCACCAGCTGCCTGAGCTCATCCAGCACCCGTGGTCCTACTATGAAACTGGAGGTCATGCCAATATCTTCGTTGCAGTTGATATGCAGCCAATCAGAATAAAAAAAACATTCAGATATGTCTGCTTGTACACTTAGCACTGAATTAGCTGGTTTCAACACTGAACTCGGATGGGCCAGTTTTTGCCTACAATACTTAGATTTGATGTACTTTGAGCCAGACTGGAAGGAAAAGAACTGTGCGAATTCACTACCTGCTGGACTCCCACAGCTAGGGTCTGCTTTTTTCCACGGTGAGCTGTAATGTGGTTGCTTATTCTGTTTCCCCTAAAATTTTTGCCTCTGGATATCATAGCGGAACATGTTTGGCTTATTTTGTAGAAGGCTTATTGAGAGATAGCATTGCTCCCCTTAGCACTGCCCCACTGTGGTGTTTGATTGATGTATTTTAAAAACGTGTGATTGCATTTACTTATTAGTTTTCCTGGTTGACCTCAGTGATCTAAGTGTCAGGTCTGAAAGAGCCAGGCTCCCCTGCAGAACTGTGGTAAGAGATTTCCCTCTCCCACTTTTTACTGTAGGCGAAGAACTGAGGTCTCCCAGGCACATGCAAAGCTTATTAGGAGATTCAAGGCCCAACTAAGCACTGAGATGGAGCAAGGGAGCTCTGTAAAAGCAGATACTGGACATAGAGATGTCTGAGGAATATTTACCTGCTTTCAACCCAGATGTGCCATCTGGAGTGAATAGACTTACGCCAAGATGGGGAAAATTTATACCATCATGGGTTTAAAGAGCTGCTTTGCAGTTGTGCTGACGTTTTCTTTTTTTTCTTTTTACCATAAACCTAAAGCATAAACCCAAAGCATAAACCCTCAAGGAAAACATTTGCTTAGTGAAAAGCAGGTTCTCCTCCCCCACGCCTTGCATGAGCAGGCTTTACAAGTGGGCACAAGACCTTTCTGAGTGGGGATATTCAGGGAATTCTTTCATATTTTCTTTAAAAAATAGATAGCATCCTTTTCCAACCTGCGCATTTAATTGTGCCCCTTTTGAATGAATGGTCACATTTTCTGCTGCTACCCATTTTGCCTCCCTGCAAATTTTGAAAAAGGCAAATCTTGTTCATGTTGTCATGAGACAGCCTACCCCAGATGGCACATCTGTGTCTCGGGATGCCCTCTGGCCGGCCTGTTGGCAAGCATTCCCGTGGCTTTGAAGGTCACCTTGTTTACACCTTGCCTTTTCCCCCCTCCCTATTCAGAGTCTTGCTGAGCCTGCAGGCTGGGCTTCACCATCTGCATTTTCTCTGGTACCATTAATCTTCCTGTTTACCATTCTGTTATTAATTCTAGAGTTCACCTTTTTGTCTAAACGCTTTATAGGCCTCTTGGAATTTCTTGCCTTTTTGTGGCAAGAGATCTGAGCATCTCAGTAGATGATTTGCTTTGTTCTTTCCCATTTCTGAAAGGATACCTACTAGCATCTCATGCCATTTTTCTATTACAAGCCTTCCTTCTTATAATAACATTTTAAAATTATATAGCTTCATCTGTCAGATGCATCTTACCGTATGAGTAAATATTATCCTCGTTCCTTGGAATTTGTGAACTGGCCAATGAAATCTCGTATCTGTGGAAACAGTCTTGCTTTTTCAGTGTTTTTCTTGGCTGGAAAAAAAATGTGTTTAAGCCTGGCTTTGTGAGAACCTGTAAGAACACCTTGCATTTTTGGTGCATTTTATTTGAGTGCCTGAATGCCTATGAATATTAAACAAGCCCTACCAAACCCCAGAGGAGAGATGAAGACTATCTCCATTTGACAGATGATGGAAAAGCAGAGGGTACCTTTGTTAGAGTTTGGCCCAGGATCACATGGTGAGACAGCAGCCATGCCAAGGGCAGCGTCTAGGGTGATTGTTCCCTATCCCATCCTGAAATCATTGCCACTTTGCTGTGGCCTTTCTGTTCTTCAGTGCTTTATGCAGGTTTGGTATTTACTGAGCCAGGGATGCTGAACCAGCTCTGCTTGGCACAGCTGAGTTCTTCAGACACTGCACCATGCGGATGTGGCTGTCCTGCTTCCCAGACCTGCCTGGGTTGCAGAGCGCTGTCTTCCTGCAAGTGGGAGCTTTGCAGACAACGATGCAGGATCAGGACCAGAATACCTGTAATCTGGTGCTTATGAGCCCTGCTGCATCCTTGCTGATGCCTTCAGAGCTGACCGGGTGTTTCTGCCTGCTCCCCAGCGCTTTGGGTTTTAGAAGGGCCTCATTAATGGAGTTGCCGCATCATGCGGGCATGTGGAGTCAGCCAGAGCTGAGCACTGCACTCAGGCAAATAACCCCCCTCAGTCCGGAGCATGGGAAAGCGCAGAGCAGGCTCCCAAGAATCATTGCAGGACTCAGACTGGCTTTGGCAGGTTTATCAGCTCTGGCTTAGTGCCGGCTCTGCTAGGCCTGGACTGAATTAATTGGGATGCTTGTGCACTGCAGTTGAGAGATAACTGCATTACAGAGATTTATCTGTTACTAAAGGTATCCCCTCCACTGTCCTCAATAAGGAAGAGGAGAAGCTATGCAGAATCTCACAGAATTTGCAGTAAGGTTACAGCACAGCTGGTTTTACGCATGGTTTATGTATGAGTTTGCATTCAATACGAGGGGTTTTATTCAGTGTTGTCACATATGGAAATAGTAGAGTTGATTGCAGTGGAGGTCTGCTCTGACTTACCATTTGCAGGGTGTGCAGTGTGGGGCAGACTGGCCCAGCTGTGTGGTGTGGGGGTGACTGGTGTTTGCTGATAGCTGTCTGGTTACTGGACAATAATCAGATTCTGGTTCTCCTGATGGGTCAAAAGGCCTGTCCATCTGTGTGAGTGTATCTATATGAGCGCTTGCAGATAGATAGGCCAAGTTATTCTCTTACTCCAAACAGGCCAGAAGCCCTGTTAGGGTGATGCAGAGCCCAAAGGAACAGACTTTGTACTTGGGAATTTTCTCTAAATGGTAGCAGTTACCCAGCCTCTGTCCCTCGATGTTGCCTACAGTGTTGCCTGATGCTGCAAAGTCCTGGTGCAGTGTGAGCCCATCTAGAACACAAATGCAAGAGTGACTAGAACACAAATGAGTGCTAGAATGATGTTATTGAATGGAGATATTCCTTTATGATTTGAGCCCTGAGGGTAGTTACCTGATCCAGCATTTAGCCTGATACTGTAATTTGGCAGTCTTTGAGAAGCAGGTACAGTATATTATATGTGACAATGATTTATATCTGCACTGAGAAATAAATCTGTAAAGAACTTCCAAGAGACAACTGACAGGAGGGCTGTTTTTTTTTATTGAGAGATTTTATAGAGGCATTCTAGTCTGCCAAAGAAATACAGCTGCTTGTAAAGTCCACATTTTGGTGATGGGTTAAACTAAACAATGCTTAACCTTATGTTTGAGGGCCTCTGCTGTTTTCTGCAGCCTTATATCTCTCTCCTGTTGTGTTGTATCCTCCTGGGACATATTTTAGCTAGGGGCTGATAGAAGCTTTCCATTGGATCCTGGTCTTAAAATTCAAAGATGTCCTCTAATTTTTCTGCAGTTTACACCCTGGCGGAAGAGTGAAAGTGTACAGTCCCCCCATATCAGAGCTTCCTCTGTCTTCTTCCATCTCTCCGCTTTCTCGCCCTGCTCCCCCCCAAGCCTCACCCAGAGACTAGCAGCTTTGCAGGAAGAGGTGCTAGGGAGACATTGGGATTTTCCGTTCTCCCAGTGCTCCCTAGCTCAAACCTCACTAGTGCCTAAAATTTGCAACAGGTGTTTACTAAGATTCATTTCAGAGCTTTATAGGATGCCATGGCTCCAGCCTGAAGAAGAGTTTTCACTTAATGACAGATAGTCCTCCGAACTATTCTTTCCACACAAAATGGTTCGTTTCTGAGGAAACAAATGCTCTCTTGTTTTCAAGTAGTCTTGCTTCTAAAACTGGTTTATTGTTCCCTGTGACTGGATTCTTGTTCTCACCATGGCCCTGTTTACCTTGAGAGGGCAATAATATACATGAGGTCTGAGGGTGGCACGGGGGGACAAAGAGTTACTGGAGTAGCCTTACAACCTCCAGTACAGCTATGGCTTTATTGCATCTGGCTTGTATTAAAAATAAAGTGAATTTGATGTTTACTAGTCTCTAGGGGCATTTGTTTGGCTTTATGGACTCATTGTGAGAGTCTGTGTTATCAGTAGTCTGGTCTCAGGGGAGGTCCAGGGCTGGGCTGTCAGGGTTGGAGAGGGTTGTAAGTGTAGAACTGGCACTGACAAGTTTGCTACAGATGGGTGCTGAATTGCAGTAGTGTTGGGAGAACAGGCTGGGATAGCAGGAACCGTGGAAGGTCAGGATTAAAGCGTAACAGCAATAGCGTGAGCATCTGCCCCTGGCATAGCAGGAGACAGTGCAGTGAAGAAGGGTTTTGAAGATCCAGATCTGCGGGAGGAGTGAAGATCCGTGCTGCACTGTGCTGGCAGAGGCATGCTTACAGAAAAAAGCTTGCAGAGCCCTGCCTTTAGTATACCTGGTTCTGGTCACTGCTGTGAATGCATCAGTTCCAAGGACGCTAACAAATCACTGTACTGGCCATGAATGTAACAAGCAAGCAAGCAAGCAAACAAGCTAAGGAGAGTGTGGTTGTGCACGCACAGAAAAGCTACAAAATCCAGCTATTCACGTAAGGCATTGTCTCCTCTTTCTTTCTTAAGGGATTCCATCCCCCCTGCCCCCACCCTTTGCACTCTAACGCTATATTTGTGCCTTGGAGATGTGGAGATGAGCGTATGATGGATGGATGGATGCTGCTTGTCTGGGTTTTTCACCACCATTTCCCCTGGGGCACTCTGTCTGCTGGCAGAGAGCACCATCCCAAAAGATGGTATCTTTTGCAAACTCGACAGCTAACAGACAGCTTCTCTCTCTGCATATTTCCCCAAAGAAGAGCAGGCTTAATCTGGTTTTTATATGGCATATTTCATTATAATCTTTTTGACTTCCCATGTTCCCAATACGCCGTCATAAATAAAATGCTGGGGGTGGGAACAGCAGAGATGCTGAGGCTTCACACTCTTGTGACACTGATAGATTCTCATTTTAAACTGTCATGGGATTTAATTGCTTGCTGAGCCACTGCACTGCACTTTCAGACACATCCTGCCACATCCTCTTAATGAGCTTAGTGGCTGCATTCACTCAGCAGTAGTTCTGTTTGCTGTGAATTAGGTGGCTTTCTTAGACCACCTATATGATTTTAAAGAGGTAGTGGTTATTAAGGTAATATCCTTGGATTTATCCATCTATAACAGCACTTCATGGGCTCTTAATATATAGTTTCCTCTGGCACTTTTTATGTTCCAAAAAACCAGCACCAAGAAACAAAAACGCAAGAATCTTATGTGCAAAGTCAGTGTTTGTCTAAGAGCGTTTTTGGAAGCCGGATTGCTTTGGTTTGCATAGTAGCTGTCTCTGGCATGATAGATCATGCTGGAACTCACCCAATAAGTATCTCTGTTCCCAATTAGAACTGGAAATGGAGCTGCTTACGAGTGCACAGAGATGATGGCTTGGGTGGCAGCTGCTACTGTGGAGATGGAAATGATCCATTGTAAAACAAATACGTTGCACTGTATAGAAAAAGGGATGGTTGTTTTTAATTTATGTTTCAGAGAGACACAGAAAAGTTGTTTAGCTCCCAATGCGTTGGAAACCAAATGTAGCATATTTAAGGACAGGAATTTGCAGCTATTTTGGTGAATCAAAACTTGAAAAAGCCCACCATTTTGTAGGATTTGTGAAAATGTGGTTCTTTTGGAGGCAGCAGTTCAATAGAAAACAGATACAGGAATGATGCTGGCATGGGTGCTCATTCAGATTCTACCACCGTGGTCTAAGGACCTTGATAAATAGACAGGTTGCTGCACTGAGCTGGTAAGCAGAAATAACCATATTAATTTAATCACTATGAAAGAGACTGTGCCAAGTTAAGAAACAAATTTTAATTATATGCACACACACATATTTGAATTATAATGTATGCACAATAGTTAGCTGTGACACCTATAATACCATGGTTTATTAAACCAGGAAGAATTCTTAAATAACATTTTCATTTTCATTGATGATTTTTGTTGATTTGACACTTCCATTTTGTATGGTTCTGACTATTTCCTGTATCTCCTACGCTAACCAGGTGCTACTGCATTTGCAATACTAATCAAAAGGAAATTTATCTACAAGCCTTCTTAAAATTTGTATATAAAAGAGTAAGCTTTTAGTTACAGTGCTTTTACTAGTAGTTATTACTTGTAATAAAGATTATGTTCTCTGAAATTGCACTGTCTGAAGAAGAGCTTGTGATACAAACTAGGAGTTACAATAGAAAGAATTTAGAACAATTAGTGAGTTGCAAATGTTACTACCTATATTTAAAAAGGATTTGGATGTGATTCAAGGATTTAAAGACCCATAAATTCTACATGAACATTTGAGAAATTGATTGAAATGGTAATTACGTATAAGCAGTAAAGCACCTGGGAAATGATGATATAGGAGGTTCTAAGTGACTACTTTTTTTTTTCCTAGCAACGAAAAGCATGTCTCATTACTTTCTTAAAATTCTTTACGTGATATGTAAAGGACTAATAGGTAAGGTGGCTGACAATTTACTTAGACTTTCTGAAGACCTTTGGTATGTAGTAGGTCTCCAAAGAGAAACAAAGCATTGTGTTGGATCAAAACTTTTAGAATAAAAGATGAAACAAAGAACAAAATGAAACAAAGAACTTTCATTGCAGAAAAAGGATAACAGCTGGTGCATCAAGATTTGGTGTTTGGTCCAGTGTTGTGTAATATAGTAACGAACAAGCTGGAGAGAAGGAATACCTTGTGAACTACAAAGATTTGCACATAGTACAGAGTTATTTAGAGCCGTTGTGGCCAGGGAGGTCTGTGCGGGCATCCTTCGGGACATCTGAATGTGCTTGGTGAATGGGCGGTGGGATGGACATTTTAATCTGTCACCTGTGTGTTGAAAGTATTACTTACAGGAAGTTCTTGTTCCTGTTACAAGGTTCCTAAATCTGCCTAGTATGCGGCTTTGACACTGCAGGACACTGCCTGAGGGGTAATATAAAGAATATTGTAATGCATTTGTTTGAATGGGGGATGTGGATTCATCTGAAAATATCAGGTGCAGTATTGGTCCGTCTTGGGAAGATCATTGAAGAATAAGAGAAAGTCAAATAGGTCTGGCAGGATAAAGCCATATGGAGAACTTCCCACAGCAGAGTAATAGAAAAGATTGTGACTGTTTATCTTCGAAAGGAGAGGAATAAAAAGAAATGACAAAAAAGTTTAGTCAGGAACTCCTATCTTCCCTGTCTCATAGCAAGAACAAGGGGGCAAGCAATAAGGCGAAGCACTCCTCCTTTCAGACTGTTGAATTCATTCAGATGGGAAAACATTGAGGGCAAAAGTGTATCAAAATTCAGAAAGGGCTGGGCTATTCTGTGCATTTCCAGAAGACCCAGATTTAGGATAACTGGAAGTGATACTGCATTTATCACTCAGGACTGCCCTGTTAGAGATCAGGATGAAATGTAGTATTAGGGTAGATTATTTTCTTTGCATTTCTCTCCTGAGAGACACTCATACCTTCTTCTGCAGCATCTGATGTGACTGCATAGTATAGCACAACAAATACCAAAGTAAACAGAGGCAAGTGTGGGGTTATGGCTTAATTTCTCAAGCCTAGAAGAATTTCTCTGGCCTTATTTGAAGCTTCTGACATTGGCTGGCGCCTTCATATGAAGGACAGTGGGTGGAACGGACCCCACATTGCTTCCGAACAGCAGATCCCGTGGTCTGGGGGAAGCCTTGATCTTTCACAAGAAAACTGCATTTCAGGCATTGAGTTGGCTTCTCAGTTTTCTGTAGGGTACAGGCATAAGACAAAAATAGACTTTTCTAGCTTTTGTAGGAAAATCCTGGAGAGTTAAATAGGAAAGAGTAAATTAGGGATTTAATGAAATGAATTTAATGATCCTAGTAATGTTTAACTATTTCTCTAGGTTAACTGAGCCATTGTTTAGAATTTTGGAGACTTTTATCTCTGAGGATTCAAAAAGTGGTTTGGAAACGTAATTTCCTGTCTTCATTACTGTATCCCTTACAGACTAGCCATCTTCCAGGAAGGACGGAATTCATTACAAAGATTGAATTCATTACTAAGAGGTTGGTTTTGGACCTTTGTAGGTTTTTATACCGTAACCTTTACATTCCAGATAAGATAGCGTCTGCCATTTCCCACTTTCTAGAGCTACTTAGGAATGAAAATGGACTCCTAGAAGCTACCAGTGGAGAAGAAAATGAAGGAGCTGAATAGCAGTAAGCTTAGTGGGCAGATGGGAGGCCACTGCCCTGAGTTTCTTTTAGCTGGATTTCCTGCTCCCTAACTTGGTTACACAATCTCCCCATCAGTAAACTGGGAATAAAAGTATTACCTCACACTGCCTTGTCAGTGGGATGTTAAATTTAATAATTAAAAAATGCTCTGAGAGTTTTGGATGAAAAGTCTCCTGGAGTGTTGCGGGTGGGAAGTAGCAGCACCACACAAAACAAACGTGCCTATTAAAGACAGCTGCCGGTTTTTGACCTTAAAGCCTACCTTTCCCTCTGACTTAATGTTCAATATCTCTGGAACAAACAGGAAGTACTTTTACTTTCATATACGTTTTACTTATCCCTCACCCTTTCCTTGCTCATTCCTTTTTTCTAATGTGCTTGTTTGCTGAGTGTGTCGGTACCCAGAGACAGGCATGGCTTGTCACAGTGAAGACATGTTTGTTTCCGATGCCCTTGAGCTTGCTTGAAGCTTCTTCTCTCGCTGAATGTAGGATGACCCCTTGGGTTTTGCAGTCCCACAAGGTTCTAAATACAAAGCAAATGCCCTTTTGCACCTAAGAACAGGACTTTGAAAACAAGCCAAGCCCACAGCCAGAGATGATTATGGAGGAGGTTCCTTAGTGACTTTAGATTCAAATGTTGGGATTTGCACATAAATCAAGTAAAAAATCCCTTCTTTCTATTGAAATGTCTGGATTTAGCAGCCAGAGGGAGGTACTAGGAGTTCATACAGGGAAATTCAATCTGTATGATTCTCTGTTGACTTCTCTGTCTTTTTTGTAGCTCAAGTAAGGGAGAAGTTGGGGAAGGTGGCATAATGGGGTGTGTGCAGAGCTTAATAACGAAAACAGAGGCCTGATTGAATAGACCTCCTTGTGATGAGAAGGGGGATCAATTCACTGTTGACCCCATCCCATTGTGTGGCTTGTCCTGGGAGTTTCCTTTGAAAATCCCAGTGGTTTGATTTTTCTGCATGGTTTGTAGTCAGCCTTTCCCTCCATGAATAGAATAGATTTTGCTGGAATTTTTGCTGGATTTTCTGTGGTTATTGGCTGAGGAATGCTCTCTCACTTCAGAAGACTTGAGCAAGCATGTTGTGGAAGCACTGATCAGGGACCCTGAATCATTTGCTGGCTTAGAGTTTTTCATATATAGAACAAACATATTCCTGGGGTGCAATTGCCCCCAAGAAACAGATTACACTTTGCTGTCCCAGGTGGAAGTGTTCATTCATTATTTGGATTGCAGGAGTGATTTGGGGCTTTATAAACACATGAATTTCTGCCGTACAGAGTTTACAACTCATGGTGATAGAAAGGCAGGGAGGGGAGCTTCAGGCAAACTGGGGAACACAACACAGTCCTAAAAGATAAGAAGTGGACAGAGCTATGAAATAAGGACACCAGATGCTGATTTGTGGGCATCGGTCCTGTACATTATTACTTTATAAATCTGTTGGCCTGGAGGAAGGAATTAATTTGAGAAGGGAGTGAGTACTTGAGAAATCCACACCTGTAATTGTCAGGTAAGAGATGGTCAGGATGTCTCCCTGCCATAGGATTGCTCTGAATGGACTCCTGCACGAGTGGGGTAGAGGCCAGGATCTACAAGGAAAACGGAATTGCTCCCTAGGTGTATTTTAACATCTTGCTAAAATTAACAAGCTGTATTTGCCTGCCTGCTGCACAGCCTCATAATCTAGTGGCAGCATTCGGGAGGGGAGTAAGTCTCTGTTCCTTCACTTGTACGGCAAGTTCCATCAAGCTTCCTCATAAACCCGCGCTGTCTCTTGGAGTCCCGTGCCCCTGGCCTGCCCCCGCACCAGCCTTTGGCTCTTCCTGCACCGGCTGGCGGTCGTCCTGTTTTATGGGCTAGTTTCTGCACTCATAGCTGTGCTGGCTGGTGTTTCTTCACTGGTGTAGACCCATTTACAACAAACTGAAGATTTTATCTAGCCAATATTAAATGAAAATTCAAGACACATCCCTTTGTTTTTTTCAGTTTAAATTCTCAGCATTGGCCCGACACACTAGCTTTCTGCTTCTCCACGTGTGGAACATGCCCTGGTGTAGGAGAACGCTGCTTGAAGCTGTGCTGTATAAACTGTGCCAGATGCTAACTGCATTAAAATACTTTTCTACTTCAGGAGATCAGATCTTGATGTTTGTTATTTCAGTATCTTGGAAAGCCCTGGTTTTGTTCTTTATTTGAAGCACAGGGAGTTTACATAAAGGAAAAGGATTTTTTTCCCCTGTTTATTTCCTCCTGGTGCAATATGTCCAGCCTTTTTTTTCCTGTAAGCAAACACAGCAACTGAAAAGATACCAGTTTTTCAGTAAGATAGAAATTAATGCTATATGGGGATCCTTAGTAGTTAAAAGAAGAACTTGAAGACTCTCAAGACAGAAATAAGCTTGAAAGTCTGTCAGTCTTCTGCTTGTCAGCTCTGTCCTTCTGTTTGTTAGCTGTCTGAGGGAGACACATACAGTTAATGGGGTTTCTTTTTCAGAAGTTGATCTGCCTCTGAAAAAAGATGGGTTCACATCAGAAAGTACGACTCTGGAAGCCTTGCTGCGTGGAGAGGGAATAGAGAAAAAAACGGACACTAAAGAGGAAGACACTATACAAGAAATCCAGGTAAAGGAGAGCACTATGCCCTGACAGCAGGGCCGGATTTTACCATTTGTCTCTAAGCCTAGCAGATTTTGTCCTGTGGCAGAACGGTGCATCTGTTGATAGTTATGTCATTCTACTGTCAAAATGTTATCAAACCATTGTGCTACACTGTGATACTCAAAATGAACTTGGGATCTCACACCCTTCTCCTGTCACAAGAATCTCAGTTGTTTGGCTGTGTTCTGCACAGCTTCTGTGTTGGAGTTTGTTTTGCAGCACTATGAGACAATTACATATAAAACTGACAACCAGAGATGGGTCCCAACCATAAACTGAATTTTAGTGCCTCATATTTAAAGTGAATTTGGACATGGATTTGAATTTGGATTCACAGCTGTGGACCGTAGACAAAAATGTGTCATTGCCTTGCCTGTTTTTTTTAATACTGAGAAGCATTCAGGAAGTATACAAGTAAAATAAATAATTAAAAATATTCTAATCTTAATTATCCCAGTTATTATTAGTGATGCAGGTATGAGAAATATTGCCTTTTCACATGCATTATGGTTTGAAAGTTATTTATCAAGATTCCATTTAATCCTTTAACAATTAAAAGTAGAAACACATTTGTGGGTCTGTCATAGAATGAATTCAGCTAATATAAAGCATTCTCATGTAAGTGCACGTCACTTTATAAAGACATCTTAAATGGCTAGGAAAGCAGGCCTGTCCTGGGGGAGCAGCAGCACATCTTTGGTGATGCTAAAACACCATTGTGCTGTGAGTCTGTTAGTGATTTTTAGCGAGAGCCGTTGGCAATTTGTCAAACTTGTTAATTTTGGCTGAGATACAACATGTTGCATCTGTACCTAAAACTAGTAAAAACTTGAGTGGGCAGCCCCATGCCAAATGAAACAGAAGAGCATGGGCATGAAATCTATATTACTTGGAGCTCGGTGCTACTGGTCTATTTGCTAGAAATTTCACACATGTAAGGTCAGCAAAATTAGGTCTCCCCTTCCCAGTTACACGGGTAAAGGAGCACCATCAAAGAGGAAGCATCACATGCTCATGGAGTGGGGAAAATCTTGGCCCGCTCTGTGTTTCCTTCTTCAGTGGCGTATCTAGGTCTATTAAGCTGAGAGCCCTAAAGCTCTGTTTATACCTGCTTCCAAGGTCACAAGAAGTCATGGTGCAGCATCCTTATGAGATCGACAAGTGCCTTTGGATGTTGCTGTGCGATCTGATCTCCGAATTATCCTCAGCAGCAGTCCAAGGAAAGAGACTTCGGAGACAGTGGAAATGACACAAGTCTGGGCATTGCAGAGCAGGGACAGGGTGCAAAAATATACACAAAGTTTTCAGCTAAACTGCTGTAGCTGTGACCTGTCACCTGGATGCTAGTTTCATCAGAACAGATGCAAAAGGCATGTCTCGCTGTTGTTTCTTACGCAAGCACAGCTTATCTGGATTCCGTCTATACAACGATTGCCGAAGCCTTTACTGGTAGCCAGCTTTCAGGATGTACTTTTGGCACCTGGCAACTAGACTGTACCAGATCAAAATCATAACCAGTGCCTTTTATCCATATGACAAATAGGAGAATGCAAATCTCTCTTTTGTTCCTCTGCATGCTCTTCTGTGCTGTAACTTGAAAGGGCCCAGCCTCAGTGGTGGTGAGAGTGAGCAGGTGGGATCGACATAGCTGTAATTCCCACCTCAGCCCCAGCCACCTACCACTCTCTCAAACTCATAGTATCTGTCAGGAGAAGAAGACTTGGTGCTCAGCTGCACTGAAGTACATTGGGCTGGGAAACTGTTTTAGAAAGACAGAATAGGAAAAGGAAAGTTAACATCGCTAAAAAGGGTAAGGGTTCCCCCTGCTAAATAGATGCAGTCATTGGGACCTGCTGTAAAGTTGGTATTTAACAGGGTTGAGGATTCTGCCCTACAGTAAATTGGTATTGAATGTGTGTCTCCATTGTTTGCTGGAGAAGGCTTAGAATTGCCTTTTGACCAGGCTATGCCCCTTCTGTCAAGGATTAAAGTCGTTACCCTAGCAGTGTCACCAAATTCACACTTGGTTACTTATTATCTCTTTCCTAAATTGCTGCAGCAATTTCAAACAAAGTAAGTGGTTTGTAATATTTCTCTTAACTGCTCTTTGTAGTAGTATTGTTGTAAACTAGCTCCTTCCCCTCCCACATACGATATGGTTGCAGCTTTCTCTTTTTTTGGAGATACTTTAAGGTATGAAGCAATGTGAAAATATAAACTCATACCAGTAAGTTTGCTTATTTTCCTACATACTACTAGTCTCCTCATGTACAACATTTTCCAAGTGCTTCGGTTTCCTGAGATGAAGTCAATTAATGTATGCAACTGCATGAATTTTTAAGAAACATTTTATGTATGCAGAACTGGAACTTGCTTAACTTTTATGCCCTCTAGTACTTAGTACTCTAGTATTATGTGAAATTGTATTTCATGATGGTCTGACCTCATTAATAGCCTCCTGAGGTTTAAAAATAAAAGAAGCAAAAACCAAATGAAGACCTGATCCTCCACCACGTTCTAAAAGTTGTTTGTACTTTTTAAAAGAGATGCTGTCCAATGTTAGTCTTAAAAATTTAGGTGATAAAATAAGAATAAACTTGTATAGTTGGTCTTCCAAATACTGGCTCTTTTAAAAGTGAAATTTATATTGTATTCTTTCCCACAAATTCAGAATCTGGTGCTTGAGGTATGTAGGAAGGAGAGAAAGCAACTGTGATATGCTTCTGTTCTCTCTCTGCTGGCTCTCAAATAGCTGTTAAGTAGAAATTATAAGGAAGCGACAAAACCAGTAAAACCGGAAAACCTCCCTGTCAGTTTAATGTCACTGATTTTAATCTGCATCATGGCTGCATGTTGTAATTTAAATGAATGGTGGCATGGCAAAGATAAGTTAGTGATTCCAGAGTGGCACCGCACCATGAATGGCAGGAGTGGCTGGGGGCCATTTCTGTATTTCTAGCAGGCATGCCAAGGGTTGAGGGGATTTCAGTGGGAATTCTTTCCACATTAGTGTTGTGATGGTTTGTCTTTTCTTTGTCTGTGCAATGTCCGACTTACACACGTTTTCAGGGTGGCAGCCTGTGTTTGATTCTATAGAGGTTACATTTCAAAAGATCAAGATAAAAGGATTGAAATGCCCTGGCCTGGGCATCTCACAGTTATGTGAGATGATGAATTATTGTTCCTGTTAAGTAATTAATTAAAGGAACTATTGCTATTTTTCCTATTAACTTCAATGAGACCTGTACTTCCTCAGCATTCTCATGCAGCAAGACCCCTGCTTCCAGGTTACGGAGTTGTACCTGTGGTGTAAGCCCTGAAAGATGTTACTTTCTAGATCCACTAAACATGCTCGAATATATAGAGGAATTTTCTCTATTTTTTAAACAAAGAAAATTGTGAGCTGCCAAGGAGTAAAACACTGATTTCTATCTTCCTAAAGCACACTCTCAACATTAGAGCAAAAAACCCCAATTTAAGGTGCAAGAAACCAAAATAAAAAAACAATTTCCCAGACAGGGCCTGCAGTTATGCATACTAATACTTGTGTTGTCTTGGGATATTGGTGCTCAGTGATGCCACTATTATTTCTTAGGAACCTTTTTTTTGTAGTTGACTGATATCAGG
Source organism: Sagittarius serpentarius (assembly GCA_034782735.1). Taxonomy (NCBI): domain Eukaryota; kingdom Metazoa; phylum Chordata; class Aves; order Accipitriformes; family Sagittariidae; genus Sagittarius; species Sagittarius serpentarius. The sequence continues at coordinate 17,165,527 of JAVKLA010000031.1, read as the reverse complement.
GGTATTTTTAAATAAGAACTCCCTGGAGAACTGAGGGTGGAAGGGAAAGCAAATTTTGCTTTAGTGGAAAGAAGTAGGGGTTCTGGGATCTGATTTGGCATTATATCATTAATCAACTGTAATTTAATAACCTACAGTCTCTGTGGTAAAGAGCAGCAGTTGGTTGTATGTGTCATCTTCTTTTCTTCTAACCATTCATGTTTATTTTTCAACCGCAGAGGGTTTTAGAAAATGATGAAAATGCAGATGAAGTGAATGAGGAAGAGGATTTGGAAGAAGATATTCCAAAACGAAAGAACAGGCCTAGAGGACGGGTAGGTGGAGAGTTTACTGGAATGGAAGAGAAGGAAGAAAACCTCTGCTTTCTAGTGTATATTTGTCACGTGTATTGTATATGCAAAGTGTATATCCATGGATATATAATATGATAACACTATAAGTAATATTCAGCCATATGGTCAAAGATTTTTAATATTTTTTCAGTTTATTTTTGTGAATTACCAAGAAAAAAAGTCTATTTTGAAAGTAAAAAGTTGGGGTAAATTTATTATAGTGTTGTATTTACAATTGTAAGATAAACCGTAATAATTATGATGACATCCTGCTATGACAATGCTCTTACTTTAAAACAACATTTACTAATTACAGAAAAGCAACAAATTCAGTCATGACAGAAGAAAAAAATGAATAAAAGTAACTTGAACTGTGTTAATACATTTTGCAGCTTTCTCCAAGGTAGCACTTTGTGGCTGACACTGGCCCTCTTGAGCCCATGGCAAATCTTCCATTTGCTTAAAAAGGGCAATATTTTATCCTTAGGGGAGTCTGTGTCCCTTCTCTTACCTAAGATGTCTCTTCACAATTTCAGCAGGGCACCAGTTAAGTAATGAGGCCAACGTTTTAAAACTTGGAATCAACATTTTCAATTGTGGCCCCATGAACTAGGCATCTAAATAAACGTGAAGACAATTCTCAGAAGTTTTGGGCATTTTCATCTCTCTTTGGCTCCAGCGGATGCTGCAGGGGCACAGGAGCTCTAGAAGTACCTTTTGATGTGTTTGTAGGAGTCAAGCAAGAAGGGCCACTTTTTAGGCCAAATGAGCAGGATATGATAGCTTTTGAATAACAGAGAGACATGAAGCCACATTGAATACTTGCAATGTACTTGTGCATCAGACCCTCTCTTTTGGTTTCTTCTGTTGTTGTGTTGTTTCAGTTTTCTGCTCCTCTTTATTTTGGAGCTTAAGTCCTTTAATATAAGATCAAAGCACTTTAATAATTGGATAAGTATATATTTCACCTTCCTTATTCTCAAAATCACCTGAACCAGTTTCTTTCTTTCTTTCTTTCTTAGCCAAAGACCCCCACCTGGAAAAAAATTTTCCAGAAAAATGTAAGTTTCAGAAAATTTGTATGAACCAGTAACCAAAACCAGGAGTTAGAATCTATACATGCACACAAGCTTGACTGTAGCGATCAACTAATATTCCAGGCTAACAACTCTTTCCTAATAAGTTGCTCTCACATGAACTGCGCATGCTGGTTAGGGCAAGTGAAAGGGACTGAAGAGCTAAAAGAGATACACCGCTCAGCAGAAGGGAATTTGCTCTGTTCATATATCCCAGGCCTACACAAACGAAGTCCTGAAGTTACTGTTATATGCAAAGTTATACTCCCCTGTTCAGAAAACTGTTTCAGAAAACTCTGTTACTTTTTCCCTGCTACTGTAAGGAAAGGAGTTGGAGGGTACTAGATGTGCCATTCATTTTGAAGCATAAATTTATGTCTTATTTTCTGCCCTAGAACTGGCCCCCTATTAAGTACAGAACCAGCAGGATCTCTTGCCTTTTTCTTGCAACTCCTGCTCTGCTAGTGCCCTGGCTCCATTCAGTGCAAAAAAGAGAAGTCTGAGAGTGCCAAATACTTTGAGCAATTTTTGTTTTTATTTGATGGCATCAATAACCAAAGCAAAATGTGGTATAAATTAGGATTTCAAAATTAGGGCCAGATTCTCTAGCTGTTGAAAACTGGTAAGCCTGAATTGTGCCTTGTCAGTGTTTTGCCACTCTTTAAGCAGCCCTTTTCTAATGTAAGCCTGACCCAGTGTAGGGAATTGAGGCTAAGGATTTGGAATTAGGGGACATGAAACCTGGGCAGCACTTCGTTTCTAGGAAGGAGTTGGTTAGGGTATTTTTAGAGGGCAGAAATTGGGAAGGACAGGCACAGGAAACTAGATCCTGTGGAGCGTGGCCTTTCGTGATTCAGAGCAGGAGTGAGAAGGGCTGACAGCATCGATGAAGGATTAATGCGACAGAATTACTGCTCTGGACTTTCCAAATTGCACATGCCCCTTCCTTTCCCTACAGCATGATTTTATTTTTAATCCTGGACTCTCCATCTGTCCCTCTGGCTACTCTCTCTGGCTGCTTCAGGGCTGCTTCAAGGCTGCTCTGCCATGTCTTCCAGGCCTCAAACCTTAAGTCTCATAATCTTTGCTGCATCCCGTCAGGAGAAGGCAGGCAGTCGTGGATGACTGAATTCAACAGCCTGGAGTGCCAACAGCAAGCATGGGGCACTCAATTTAGTGCCTCTGGGGCAGCTGCTCTGTCTACTATCCCCTCAAGGCTAGCCCTGAAATCGTGGGAGCATTAGGGAGGACACTGAAGGCCACAGAGATGGATTTGCGGAAGGAGCTTTTTAGTATCTTTGCTGGACAGGGAGAATGTGGTAGGAGCTGGAGAGGACAGTTTGCTAGGAGATACGAGAGGAATGCAGCTGCACCTGTACAGATTGTCTGCTCGTCAGCTGGATATCCCATGGGACAATTTCAAAGCCACTAAAGACATTTAGGAACCCAAGTCCCATTGAAAGTCATTGACTTGAAAAATCTCCCCCTGTGTGTTCAGTGCCTGAAAAAGTATATCTGACGTGTGGTCATGACATGAATGCCGTACCCTTGTGTTTCTGTAGAGAACGGTTTGAAGGGAAACAGCTGGCTGTAAGACTAGCGAAACTCCAAGCAACAGACCTTAAATTACCATCCTATTCTGAAAGGTGCCTATGTAAAAATAGTACCTTTTACTCAACAGATCCGTTCTCAGTGTGTAAACAGTCAGACCTACTGACTGCTGACAAAAATAAGACTTTACAGTTTTTTCACAGCCCTGAAAAGGCCAATGCAGCTGGTAGGATAGGGAAATTAGATCGTAATCCAGGTACCAGCAGAAATATTTATTAAGGGCCAGTCACTTGTCTCTGTGAAGACTCTGATGAGCTGAGGGCTGTACAGGAGCTGCCATGGACTGAAATTCAGCTTGCAGCACATTTTGCAGCAGTGAGGGAAGAAAGGAACTAGCCTGGGATTGATTTCATAGCCCAGAGGGGGTTTACAGAGCTGGCAGTCAGAGAGAAAATATTGCAGACAAGTGATATGATTTTATGTGATATGGCCAGTAAAGTACCTTCCACCAAACAGTTGTTGCTGGAGCCTTTTCCAGGGTGAAACTGCTTTTCAGTTCACCCTTACAAATCTCGCTCTGCGCGTGTGTGCTGATCTGCACAGAGGTCTTTGCAGAAGGCAGGGCTATAGTTGTCATACCTAATAGTATTTACCCCATCCAGACAGCTGAAAACCCATGTCTTTCCTTCAGGACCGTGTTAAGAGTTAGACCTGAGCAGGGAAATATGTGTGAAGTTTTTATAAATCCCCATTCTGGCAGACTTTGGCAGGCCAGTGTAAAACCGTTCCTTGCTCCTTTAGATGCCCAATGGAATGCAACTCAAATAGTGCTAGTTCAGTCCCAAATCGATAGAAGAGGAACAGAGCTCCTAGGACCCCTTTGTGCCTGCGGTACTAATATTCACAGAATTTCTACGTCTTCTCCAGCTTTACTTGACAAAGCTCTGTCCCTTTCTTATTTTCATATGCAAAAGCTCAAAGGATTTGAGTCAGGTGGCCTTGTCTAGGGTGAGAAACATCAACAGTTTAATAAGAGGAGCAGCAGAAACAATTTTGTTGCTTTTGCCCAGGAACAGAGTAGCTGGCAGAATTAATAGAGGGCTATCTAGCCATCTACCTGCAGATCACTTCCTTAAATAAAGATCAAATCTAAAATTATTGTCATCTACACACTGTACATGAGTGAGCATGAAAGAATTGAAGGCCTTGGCTCAGGTCCCAGTTCCACATCACAGCTTCCACCATTGGACAGATATGAGCTGTCCCCTTGTTGGCATCTCAGCTGAGAAGGGTCAGGACCAAGTAGCTTTGATGCTGAATTCCACTCTTACCCCTGGAACTCAGGCCAGAGCAGTCTGTGCTGTGGAGAAACAGAGCTTTTCAGTTTCCAGGGCTGCCAACTTGGTGTGTTGTAGGAACACAGAACCGCAGAGAGAACTTTCTGGGTAATTCCCGTTCTCTGTTATTGGAGGTAGCCATGTTACCTAATCTTTTCACTGACTGACCAAAGCTCCATTTTATAATTAGCCATGGTATCTTCGTCCCAGAAGGCCATTTCAAACTATTGTTTTTCAGCTAGAAAACAAAACAAAACAAAACAAATACCCCCCCTTCGAAAATATTAAAGGAAATAATTTTACCTTTATTTTATTTGGGGCCTGTTTTCTGGCTAATTTAATGGTTATATTTATCCTCTAACACCTGTTCATCTATTCATTCATTCATATTCAGTTAAGCAAGGTATTTGAACATCTTCAGAAATGAATGTGTGATGATACTCAACTGAATGTGTGCTGGCAGTGACCTGCTGCTATGGATGAACAGTTTGGGTTATCTGTGGATTATCTCCACTGCATTACAAGGTCCATTAACGTAGTGCATATCTTAGGATATGAAGGGTCAAGCCCACCCTTGACAAACTGTATGGAAGCTGAGCATTTGTTTAGTTTATATTGCACATTTTTCATAGGAGGGTGAGGGGCATAAGGAGACCTGAGGGGCAGTGGAATAATGTTAACATTCCTCTTCTCCTTGCAGGCTCGGGGATCTGGAGGTGGCAGGAGACGGAATGATGCTGCCTCCCAGGATGATCATGACAAACCCTATGTTTGTGACAGTAAGTAGCACCTAGACAGCTGATTCTGCTTCCAGCCTGGTCCTACCAGCTCAGTGCACTCAGGGCTTCATCTTTTCCCTTCCAGCAAAATATTCTGCTGCTCTCTGACTTGCATGTTTGCCACCTGCTGCTGCTGCTGCTGCTCTTGGTGTTTTTGCATGAAGGAAATAAAATTAAGTCCTCGGCAAGACTCCACTTCCCTTTGCCCTATAATAAATAATCTCTTATATTTTCTTTCTCTTTCTCCTTCTCTTTTTCTGGCTTCTTTGCCTTTTGTCTTCCTTTCCCTCATGTAAGATTCACCCTCTATTTCTTTCTCTGTTTCAGATAGTTACAAACAAAAGCATAACTCAAAAATCTCCGACAAAGGTACTTCACCCTTGTTGTATCTCTTCATATATTTGGTGATTCTCTTTCCTTCAGTCCTTTTAAAATCTCACTGGGCTAAATTTTGAAGGTCTTATTCTCATCCCTCACTCAGAAAGTACTCTTGTGGCATCGACAGGACTTGAGCCCTCCTAAGAAACAAACACAACTGGAATGTTTTGTTTTGATATATATTCCCTTTGAACATGGCCATGCTGTTTGACATCTCACAGTAAGGCATTGCCCCAACTGAAAAATTATACCAGAGCCCAAAACCCAAACTGAAGAAAGATACCAGAGTCCTAGTATGAGGAAGGAGTCCAGTATTTGATACACAATATATATTTTTTTTATGGTCTAGTCTTTGGTGCTTTCCTTCTTCTTTTGATATTCTTTTTTGCTTCACTGTGTCATTTCATTGACGGGCACTTATCTTACTCACATGCTTTTGAGGTCTCCCATCTTAAGGCTTACTGTAGAGTGTACATGCAATAATAATTTGTGCTACTGGATGCCTTCTATCCTATAAGACAATAACCTAACAGAAGTTAATAGAAGTAAGAGAATAGCAGGAGGTCTTCACTTCTGTGATCCAAAAATATTTGGTGGTTTTGAGGACAATTAGAATCCCCCTTTCGCCACTATTTACCTATCTTGCAACATTACTGACCTTAAAGGACCAGCCGCTACAATGTCAATCTATGTGGGTATGTCCTGCTTATTTTTAAAAACATGAAGAAATAAGGAGCATGCACAGTAAATAAGAACTATATTCCATGTGATCAAATCATATTCTTCTATGGTGAGACCAGGTGACTCCACACAGTACAGTGATGGACATGTTGGGTATTTTGCTTCAGCAAGGTGAACATTCTAAGGGCAATGAGTAGAAATGGAAAGACTTGCACATGAATGGGCATGTCTGAACACATGATTAAGGAGGAAGAGCTCTTTAGGATATGAAGAGTCAGGAGATTTCTACTGTGGTTAAATAGCTGTCCTTGTGTGTTGGAAGAACTAAAATGTGTCTTCTAAGACTTCTCTGGGAGGCCAGGATGTATCTTGCTGAAATCCACAACTTTCCTCTGCTGCTAGAGGCATAACTGTCTTTATCTCTTTTCTGGAACATCCTTCTAAATCCAAGGACATTTGTCAGTACTAGTCATTTTGAACATAATGACTCTTTATTGTCTGATCTTGCTTTGCTTTTGGATCCTAGCGAGAACTCACAACATGCGTAATAGTGATTTGCGCAGAGTAGATAAAACATCTAAGATATCAAAGCAGGCAGCAGAAATCTGGGCTGAAGTCAAGGCTCTGGCACATTCTTGTACTCATGGAATTTTGCCTTGGCTTACATTTTGGAGCATAAATTTCCTCTTTGGTTTTGGAAAGATAAACTTTCCTATTTCATTTGGCTGATACCTTTCATTTTCAAAAAACTTAGAGGGTGAGTCATAAGGAGTTTTGGAATCCAAGACTTTACACAATGACGCCTCCTTTTCCATTGTAGATAGCTGAGAAAAGGGTTATGTGATAGCAGAACTCTTTTACCTGACTGTGGAGCAGAAGGAAAGAACTGTTGCAGTTGTAATGCCATCATCCTGAAGTAATATCCCGCCCTTGTTAACTATCTGTAGAAATATTACATACAATTCATTGTGAATAATTGGCTTGAGTTGAGGTCTCTTTTCTGCTTGGGTGGATTTCTTGAATCAATTTTTTTCTTTGAAATTATTTGCTAAATATTTTTATAGATAAATCTCAACCTAATCATGGTAGGTAAGAAATTGGTTTGCAGTACTCCATGTGCAGATGTTTTCGGGACATAATTTTGTTTTACATGGAAACATGCAGCTCAAAAATAGTGAATCTGTTTCCTGTTTGGGAAAACATGATTCCCACAATCACATTATTGGTATAAATTATTACCTTAATGGGTTGACACTTTACTTTTTCTGTGTATTATTTAATTTACCTCCAGGTTGCTTTTTCTGCAAGTGTTCTGATATTTGGGTTTGGAAAGTGACCACAAAGAAGAAAACATAAGCATATCTAAACCAAATTAATTTTCTTATTTAACTGCATGGGCACAAAAAATGATTTGTGGTGAAGAACTACTCTACTCTTTTCTCATAGTTGCACTTTCATGTTTATGGGAAACAGAATATATCACCATGTTTCATCAGTAATAAAACGGGCTAGTCTGTGTGTCAGAAAGATGCTGCGAGAGCACTACCCAGATGACACTGCCCCTTGTGTTGGAAGATAGCAATGTTATTTCTGAAAAGGCCTGCCTTTTTTGGAAGAGGCATTCAGCTATTCACAATATTAAACCTGGTCCCAATATTAAAACTGACAGGAAATATGGAATTTCTATATGGAGGAAGGTTTTCAAACTCAAAATGTTTTGTCATCCTGTGTTTTTAAGAAAAGGTGGTTGTTTGCTTGTTTTGTGGAATGAAATATTCTGAAATACTTCAGCTGATTTTATTGAGCATATACTGTATCAGAATTTCAGAATAAAATGTTTGACCATTCAAAGCATCGATAAAATGATGAAATGCCTTGTTTCATCAAATCAGCAAGTGGAAAACTATTTGGTCAGATTTTCAGCCAGTTGCATTGGATAGTGGTGTGCCTTGAGCTCCCTTGGGATAATCGCTCAGATAATGAAAATGGCAGGGCAGCCTGGTGTGTCATGGGTATAGGCTGGAAATGGTAATGTCACACAATAGGTCAGCTGCTGTATGAGACCGGACCCAAACATGCTTGAATACCTGGCTAGGAGATAGAGCAGGTGCCTTAAAGGATAGTGAAAAGTAGGGCTTGAGGAGCAAAGCAAAGCCTCTGATGTCAAGCAAGAGAAGTGGAAGATACACCACCAAGGCCCTGATTTTTAAAGGAGGGATAGAGTGAATGAACGTATGAATACCTACATGTGTATTAAGCATTGATGTCTTCTTTTTGTCAAATGACCAGCTGGGGAACTGTCAGTTCTACCACAGCAGTCTTCTTAAAAATCTTTCTACTATTTTCATGTTGTTTATTATATATTATTTACTATTTTAAAAAAAAAAAAGCTTCTCTGAATTTTTATCTAGAAACTTGTATTCTGGTTTAAAAATTGCAGTCAGTTGTAGTATCTGAGCTTCGTGACTCCAGATGTCGACCTCCTTTAGCCAGAGCAGTTAGTTTGTGCTGAATCTCTACAAGTTATTAACTTCCCTGCCATCCATCCTCATATGTCTGCTTTCATTCTTCTCATGTTCCCACAGAGACTTACCTATGTACATACTTCCACTTTTGTTTTCTGTCCCTCTATCTATGGAAGATTTCCCTTGCCCATCTATAAAAGGAGCTCTTTATTTCTTTTCCTTTTACCAGTATGTCCTTGTCTCCTTTTAGTTTTATTCCTGTATAAACTGCTGTTTTACCTTAACAACTTATGTTTGTATTGTATCATAGAATCATAGATTCATAGAATGGTTTGTGTTGGAAGGGACCTTAAAGACCATATAGTTCCAACCCCCCTGCCATGGGTTCCACTAGACCAGATTGCTCAAAGCCCCATCCAGCCTGCCTTGAACACTTCCACGGCTGAGCCATCCACAACTCTCTTGGGCAACCTGTTCCAGTGTCTCACCACCCTCACAGTGAAGAACTTCTTCCTTACATCTAAGCTAAATCTACTCTTTCAGTTTAAAGCCATCACGCCTTGTCCTGCCCTTTCTTCATAATGGCTCTGAGGCTGAAGTATGCATTCAGACCCATTCCCTGTGCAAAATGAGAACTGACTGAAACCTTCCTATGATCTCTACTGGATGAGTGACTAATGCAACCTTGCATGTACCCAGAGACATTGATCCTGTAGTGTTTTGTAGAAGCTGATTCTTTTGACAAAAACTTCATTTTCAGGTTTCTCTAGTTATTTAATCTGAATTTTCTCTGCTGCAGTCTAAGACCAGCAGCAGTTCTTGCTGTGTTCTTAGTGGATAACAATGTCTTCTTTCTATGTCTGTAAACAGTTACTGGGGTTTCTTTCAGCTGTGTTTTCTTCAGCTCTTTTACTAAGCTTGTTTCTTTTCTCTGAAAAACTTTTCTCTGAAAAATCTCCAAAGGGTCTTATTTAAGTAACAGTGGCCAGAACTAAGTTGAATGTGCTGTTCTGAGGATAGAAGCAATTCAGAAGACGAATGGTTGATACATTTACATGTAACTTACATTTACTTATAGAACTTGGATTTATGCAACTTGCTCTGTTATGTATCTATGAGAGGTATAGAGATGCCTGACCTAATAGGTTGTATAGTAAACCCTTTTTCACTGCAAGATGCTCCTCGCCAGTGCTGTGTCCTGTTTTGGTGGCAAAGGAGTTTTCATCCTTGTCCACCATGTGAGTTCATATTTAATTACACCATTTGCTATATCTTCTTGTTCCTTCCCTGTTCAACCTGTTTCTACTCAGGTAGATTATCTTATCTTCAGTTTCCTCATTATACTGCTTTGTCCTGTTTATGCTGTGTTTTATTTATTTATACTGGATTTCATATTAATATTTACTAGTTACATTACTGTTTGAAAAAATTCTTTGATTAATGAAGCTCATATGATATATTTTTATTATTATTCCAATATTTTTGCCAACAATCAGCTCTCTGCATGTTTGATTCTTTCACTCTCTATTCCACCCTCCAAATCAATGATAAAAACCAAGGCAAGCATTGGGCCCAAAATGGACTCTTTCAGGTGCTTGAAGATGCAGGAAGGTTCCTTGTGCAGTTTTCAAAAAAGTTAGGTTCCTAATTCTCACTGATTTCAACCGAAGGTAGGCTCCTAAACTGTTTTCCCTGAATATCCCACTAAGTGCCTATCTGTTTCTATTGTGCCTACAGATCATATAAGGCTTGGTCCCTAAGTAGACACTTTGAACTTGGCTCTGAACTACTAATAATTGTTCAGAACATGGTTTTGTTTTTAAAAGTGCTTGACCCTACATCCAAATCACTATAGCTTGAAACATCCTCCTGCTTTTTCTGTAAGTTCATCATCCAGCGGGGCACTGAAATTTCATTATTTTGAGGTTAATTTTTTTTCTTCCCCATTCCCTTTCCCCACTAAACGTGTTGTAGGTTCTGCCAGCAAAAGGCTGGAGTCTTCAGGTAGTTTAAGTGATTTAAGATGAACAGATTCCACTGAGTTTCAATGGGTACCAAGGATCTCTCTTTTTTTTTTTCTCCTTAGAAAATCCCAGTTAAATGTTATATAGTTCTAGCATGACTTGCCAAATGCAATTCCTTGCGGCCTATTTTTTAGGAACTATTTTATTGTATATGTTCACAAAGTGATGACTCTAGGAATTACCTTGCTAACTTCACCTGCCTTCTTTCTCATCTCCTTGAAATGGACCTGATCCCGTCATACTAATTTTAACAAATATCTCATTGATTCTCTGGAAGGTTTGCTGGAATACAAAAGGTCTACAAGATCAATCATGATTTAGCTTGATTTTTACCAGTTCTCTGAGACTTAATCTGTTGTCTTAATTCTTACAGATACTGTGAATGAGTCCAACACTACTAACTGCTGCTTCTTAGAGCAGACCTTTGGTTAAATATCACAATGACAAGCTGATTTGAAAGTGCTTTGATTACAGCATTATGGTTTTACATGCTTCTCATAAATCTCCATCATGACTTCAGCTTCCCTTTAAACTACCAGCAGATTAAGCCTTAAATCATGTCCTGGTATTATCCTTTCTAGTGAATCCCTAAGTAGTTAATAAGCAATAAGATCTAGACTAAGATGATTGTTCAGATGAACCCAACGAACAACTCTCCCACCATAGCTGCTGCTGTGCTTGGCATTCATTGACTACATTACTGCATTATTGGTAGAAAAGCCAAGATTATAGAGTCAAGGACACTTTTTTTCTTTAAAGTATGGAATAACACGAGTCTGGAGTAGAGCACATGGTAGGAGGGGAACAGAGTTGACTCTGGTAGCTGAATGTTTTCTACTCATACAGGCTACCTGTCTTCTCTTTTGTTCCTGCTAGCAATTCATTCATTGAAATGTGAGCGTACATGTTGTTAACCTGTGCATGTTTTGCGCTGGAGTTCAATGTTCCTGTGATGTTAATACAGCAGGTAGATTCTGGGACTTGTCCTCTGGGGGCATGGAAACAAGGACTATTTACTACCTACAGAAAATCCCCAACATTACAGAATAGCTGCTCTAATACTAGAGGTGTATAGCATGACAGTACTGATCAAAGAGGGACAAACATAATGCCTTTCCATGGGTGGAGGTCAAAATACACTGTTAGCATTTGAGATCACTAGATGTGCCAGAGTGTGGGCATAACTGTAACAGGGGAGATTATATTACCGAACCAGTGCAAAACAAGGAATGGTTTTTTTGGAGTGGAGAGAATGGTGGGACAGGAAGATAACTTTGAGGAATGAGTGCCTGCCAACAGTTAACTTAAGGCTTAACGTTTGACACAGCCCAGCTGAGAAGAAAGAACAGGAGGCAAAGGAGAAAAGCAAAGAAAGACAGTGAGGGGGGCAAGATTTAGTGGCAAAAAAAAAAAAGCATGTACTCCCCCAATTTCCTGTTTCCGCTAAAAAACATGAATCGTTTCCTTCTGTCTCATACTGGTGACAGATTGTGCAAAATGTATGTGGAGAGCTGGCTGGAACATAGCTCACAGCCTGCCAAGGACCAAATGTGTAACAATTTCAAAATGACAGCAACACAGCCATTAAATATTTGATGAGCAAGTCTTTTAAGTCATAGATTTCAAATCTCCTTTTAAAGCAGGGGAAGTATTTTATATTAATTTTACTCATTGAGAAATGTAAACAGAGTGGGAATTTGCCTATCCAAAGAGTTGCAGGCTGTTACAGGCCAGAACTTAGAACAGAGCTCTCTTTTATGAAACACTCAATGCTTGTGATTAAACTGTCTGCAAATGATGTTTTCCCCCCATAACGCAGTTGTGTAACATCTTCGTTTCAGTCTTCAAATTGGAAGGAAAGTAAGGTTCATCATAGGAGAGTGTCTGGTGGCCTAATAAAGTCTCTCCCTTTTCCCCATTTGTGGCGTTTGATCTGCACTGCTGTATTACTGCTTACTTAACCAGCTTGTTCCTAAGATGGCATTCACATCAGGTTATAGCAAAACTATATCCTTTGAATGCAGGAGGAATTGGAGTGGGTTACGTTCTACAAACTCCCGCTGTTTTCATTGGGCTCGGCTACCTAATTAAAGATCGAGTTAACTTCCCAGTGTTGAGATTCAGGATGAAATCTACCACATGCAAGGATGATGAGCCTATCCAGCAAGGAAAATTAAAGGTAGAAAAAGTCAAAGCTGCTGAAAGAAAGGCAAGGCCACCCAGCAAAGTTTATGAAAGGCACACTCTCACTTGCTATGTGTGAGCTGCATAGTGTTAAGAACTAATCAGCAGCATACATTTCAGACTGGGAGAACCAGTTCTCATTACGCTTTTGTCAGCTCGGAGAATGAGAAAGATGTGGTGTAAGCACTGGTCTGGATGCTGGAACTCATGAATTCGAGTCCTGGTAATGACAAAAGATCACTGTGTGGGCAAGTCACTTAACCCCTCTGTGGTTCTCTTTTTTCAGAAGTGAAATGAGAATAGTATTTCCCACTCAGGAATGTGGAGGAAGATTAATTAATGTTTGAAAACCCAGTCTTGCAGTGGGAAGAGTTACATAAGAGCTAAGTGTTTATTAATGATTGCCCTTTCATAGAAACTACTTCTCAGCACAGTGATATGGTAGATTAATAAAATGTGCTCTATCTGGAAAATAAGAGATTAGGGTGAATTCAGGAAGATTCAATCTGTTGGAGAAACCATGAAGTTCTGACTTAGCTTTTATTCTAGCAAAGTCTCACTGAAGCCAATCGTTCTTTTGCCTGACTAATATCATGATACCCTTTTTCCCCTGCAGAAGTCTAATTTGCTTGGGGAATAGAGAATCTCTGCAGTTTCAACTCATGGTATCACTGTGGACTTTCTCCATGACAGAACATGCATTTGAAAGGTGGAAAAGTCTAGACAACAAGAAAAAAAGCTGCTGGAAGCTGCAAATCTTTGGTCCTACAAAGGATCTGCTGGGACTGTGTAAACAGAACTCCTTTGCCTCAGCTCTGGTTATAAAGTCCTCCAAATTCCTTTTTAGCTAGGCGTGTCTCAGCTTGCTGCCACCCTTGAAGGCCATCTGAAAGTTTTGGCAGTGGGAAGGGCTCAGCTGCAGAATTACTACTGCCTCAGCTTATATTGATGCTTGCTGTTTTTTCCCAGTGAGCTGATACTTTTTTGCGGGAAAAGGGCAAGTCTGCAGACCCATCTGATTCCCTATGCCATCCTAAACTCTGCAGCTAAAATCCCTGCAGGACCCTGTAGGGAATGGAGGCAAGGCCACAGCCTTTGGACTTCCTGCTGGGAATGCAAGTTTCCTTTTGTGCATTGAAGGAGAAAGATGCATGAGACCTATATTCAAGGACACGGTGCTTTCATAAGGTAGCAACTGTAGAGCTAGAATTGTGGGTATGTTTTCAGGTAGAGCTGAATGAAGTGAATATTTCTAGAAATACTGAAGTTTAAAACTCCCTCTAATAGGTAAATGGGACTGGGTTTTAGAGCTTAACTGTATTTGCAGCTAAGTTAGCATTAGTGATGGATCAAGCTATGTAAGAGCAAGATAGAGTTGGGTAGTATGTATCACACAGCTGTTAACTCCAAGTGCCTTCTCCTTTATCAGTACAGCACTGTTCACCTGATAGTGCTCTGAAAATAATTTAAGTAGACAGAAGTTTTTGAGCAGTATCAGTAATTCATAGCAGAAGAATTATTTTTTAACTTTCATCTTCAAATGCACACAAGTAAGGGGGACAGAGTAGGATACTTAGGATGATACTCAAATAATCTGCTAGAAATATAAATATCTCTCTCCATTCTAAGAAATGCTGTAACATTTGTGTAATTAGAGGGGGTTATCTTTCTGAAATAATTTAAACAGTAAGCATTTTGTAGCTCTCTCTGGTTTGGTGATTACTTTTGTGTTACACTTTTTCCCTACTTCAAAAAGTGGATACAAAGTAATACAGAACTGTGGATATCTTGTTGTTTGACTTTCTGTCAGCATCAGTTCCACTGCTTGTCCTTTGCTCTGTAGGACCGCAGAGGAGGAGGAGTAGTTTCCCTCTCCAGAATGCATTAGAAGAATACATGACTGGTACTAGAAAAAGGGAGACTGAACTGACATTTTCTGGAGAGCATGCATCTAACAGCACTCTAGTTGTTCAAAATGTCTGGCAATGGAGTTAGGTTTACATATGAAATGAGGGCAGATGCTTCAAAGAACGGATGTGCATATGTATCTGGGCATTTTATTTCTCCCCAACTTTCCCCCCTTCCTCCTGCAGGAGTTCTTATTTCTAAATCAAGGGCATTCAAAGGCTTACGACTTGTGACACTGATGACTGTGTGATCATCACCTTACAGAGTGGAGAAAACTGGGATAAAAGTATCTAATATTCCAGATCACTCATCTTATTCATATCATGATGTTGTTTTACACGTTCCTAATAAGGCAAAGTATTTTCCTTGAGGGAGTTTGCAAATCAGCTAGAAGAGATGGAGAATGAAATATGTTATCATGCTAGGCTTTGATTTACAATTTTCTATCATCTGTTCCAGAATGTGGACCATCAGTTGGCTTTTTGTGAGTAGCAGCAGCAAAGTATAATAATGGAAGTTTTACTTATATGTAAATGAATAATTGGGACAGGTCTTCTTTTTTATTATTTTTTTGATTTATGGAGCCTTATGACATTCCCAGACTCAGGTGTTTGGGGAATGGGAAGTAAGTATCTATATACATTTCAGAATACCTTTTCAGTATTGGGGCTGAGTGAAGTGTTTAGGAGTGGATGGGGACTTCTCCCTTGGAGATTTTTTCAAGAGGTCTAAGAACAAGACAGAGAACTAGATACTGCTGGGTTCTGTTCTCTCTTCTGGCACCACTTCCTTTGCCTTCCTAAGCAAGCTGTGCAGGACAGACTACTGGGCATGACATTTATTCCTGTGTGAAATCCTTGAGGTTAATGAAGCTAATAAAGTGACTGAAAATGTGACAGGGAGTAAAAATTTGCAGGAAGGGCACTAAGCTTCTTTGCCTTTGTTTCCTGATCTTTTAAAATGGCAATAATTGTATTTGGTAGACGAAATAGCTGTATAAAAGAAAGTGGAGATTCAGAGACTGCTTTGAAGATGAAAAGAGATAACTTTTAGAAACAATAACACAAATTAAAAACTTTATAGAAGCTGAATTTGTATGTAATGAGTCTTATGATGAAGCTTGCCCTTGTAGTGAGCTCCCTGTGAATATGTAGACTTTTCATCACCCTGAATTGTTTGATCCTGTTCTTAATATCTGTTGACTTTGTCCTAAAATAAACAAAAGTTCAGAATGAGGATTCTCTGTCACCCATTGTATTGTTTATTGGGATGCTGAATATGAAGTTTACCTGGGCAAATAAGTATCACTACTACATGTTCTTCTAGCAAGAAAGTGTGGCTGATTTCCCTCTCCTTGTCTTGACTAGGAATCTGTGAATAAAGCTATTTATTCTCCTTTTACAGAAAGCCTTTTAAAAAATAAAAAATACTGTTTTCTTTTCTCAGAGATCAGTAATGAAGAAAATAATGTCCTTTCTTCTCAGTCCACTTCCCATTGCTGTGCCAACGTGCAGCACCAACATGGGAACTGGCATTTCATTTAATTTTATGTGCAATCTTGTTAGTAATCTTAGCAGAGAGGGTTAGGGCTGTATGAGCTGCAGAGACTGAAATGTGCAGTTGCCTAGGCCTGTTGGAAGGACTTCTGGCAGCACGGTGGGAAGAAAGCTTGTTTGGGGACCTGCGGCTGCAGGGCGGCCCTTCTGTCACCTTTCACCGACGTTGGTTGGAAGAGTTTTGGGCAGGCGCGTGGAGTGTGTGGTGCTGCTCTCGAGGGAGAAGGGAGCATTATTTGAGAGGATGCTGCCATTGTTGCACATCACACTGATGTTCCCATTCTCTCTTCCCCTCCCTCTTATCTCCTTTCCTTCCAGTCTGTGGCAAGCGTTACAAGAACAGGCCTGGGCTGAGCTACCACTATGCTCACACCCACCTTGCCAGCGAAGAGGGTGATGAAGCCCGTGAGCAGGAGACCCGCTCTTCCCCTGTCCACAGAAACGAAAACCACAAACGTGAGTAATATTTCCCCTTTGCCTTTGAGATCCTTTTCAGGGATGTTGCCTCCACCCTGCCTTTGCCTTGCAGAGGCTGGCATGATTGCCTGGCTCTGTTGTGAGTGATTGAGACCTGGATGCTTGGAGCTAATCAGCCGCAGCTCACACGGGTGCTGGCTCAGCTAGTCAGAAATTCATTTCAAACCCAGCATTATCTCTGCAGCAAGTCACTTTTCCATTACTGCTCCTGTGGGGAGGAGGTGGCAGGGAGAGGGGGGAAGAGAAGAGATGCCCAGCCTGCCCATCATCAAGCAGCCTCCCAGTGGCTGTTAGGAGGGATGTCAAGGAAATACACATCCAGTAGTTTGAGGGGGCGGCCTTTGTTTTGCCTTTGAATAAGAGACATTTATCCATGTCTCAGTTTTTGTGGTATGCAATTCACAGCTCCTGTCCCCCTTATCCCTGCATCTTCTCCCCAAACGGCTTACCCTCAACTCTACCAAAACCTGCTTCTTAGTTACAGTTTGGGAAAATCTGTGAAAAAGCATCAGTACTGATTTGCAAGGAGGAGAGCTGGAACATGAGAGGAGAGAAGAGTCATGTGCCTAGATTGCCCACACTGATACAGAGCTGAAAGAAATCTTAGTGGTCTGGATGGCCCTGTTTGAATGTCCTTCCTCTGCTTCTTAGGCACAGAACTGGGAGTCAAGGAGACTGTGTTTTAGTACTGATTTTTGCAAGTCTCTAAGCGCCTGTTTCTTAGTTTTCCAGTGTGCAATACTATGTGATGTTTGCTTTCACCTCACGATTTGTGTAGATAGCTTTGTTCACTTTCAAAAAGTCCTTTCAGATCACCATCTGAACTGTGTCATTTTAGTTCAAAGTAATGAACAATGTGGACAAAGCAATAAAATGCTTATGGGGAAGAATATCCAGGGAAACAATTTCTAATACATTAAGAAGAACTGGAAGAAATATGGAAGTAGGGAAACATTTTCTTTCTAAGCGGGATAATTGATAATTGTCCCCAGGGAGGTGTGGGAGGGGGGTTTCCTTCCTCCAAAGCATCTGCTACTAGCCACTGTCTGAGCTTGAAGGGCTGTGTAGTGTGATCCCATTTGGCAGTCCCTATGTTTCTGTCACTTTTATGCTCTACCTTTTAGTTATTTACATGTTTTGTATGTTCACAGCAAAAGTAATTTTGACTTCTCCAGCTGTTGATAAACTTGAGCTGTCAATGCACTAAGAGCAACTGCTTGGGCAGGCTGGAGAATGTCAGTGTTCAGCCAGTAGCTTTTGTTTACTTAGCATTTACATCATCTCTGTTGTTTTTTTTTTTTTTCCTGTGCCTGCAGCAGTCAGTAATAGTTGCATATCTGAGAGGCATATTGCAAATCTGTATTGAATTAATCTTGATAATAACCTTGCACAAATGCCCAAACAAAGAAGGGTAGTGTCCTCTGCCCTTCAGCTTGTCATAGAGGCCAAGGACAGTCGCAGTCCTTATGTTTCTGGTACTTCGGAAATGATAGAATTTAGCAAGGAGAGGAGCTAGGAAAGCTGTGGTAAGGTTAGGAGCAGCCAGCCTTGGCCCATGGAAAGAAAGGCGCGTTCTATGCTATGGGAAAGGGTAGAGCAGGAGCTACTCAGGCTTGTGTTCCCCAGAGCTCCTGTGTGATGCATGTGGCAGAGGGAAGATGCTGATGCACAGGTCCCCAAACAGGCAGAAGTTTAGAGCCAGTGGGGTAAACCTCTCTGAGGTCCAGATTCCTGAGCAGAAAGAATCTGCTTCACAACCAGCCAGGAGCCAGTGAGGTACGGGCAACAGCCATGCGAATGTGAAGATCACCCCTGGGGAAAGTTCCAGATGCCAGAAGGTAACTCCCAAATGGCTTAGCTGTCGCAGTGGCTGTTTGTTCCTTTTTGCCTGTTTGTTTGTTCACAGCCTTAAGCTCAGATCTTGCATCTTTGCTCTTTCACTTGGCGATATTTAATTTATGCTGCCATTTATCTTCCATGTGAATGCTAATTGTCCACATTGCTAATGTGCAGTCATTAAATGGTCCCTTTGTACAGGGGGATGGTGGGGAGCCAGGGCATCAGATCCTTCCTCTCCCCTAAGAACTGCTAGGCATGTGTTATGAATTAGATTTGACAGGTCTGCAGCATCGCAGGGCTCGGGCTTCAAGAATCCTCTCTGCATGGGCTTGGGGCGGGGGGGGGAGGGAGAGAGGGAGGGAAAGCAGGGGGGATGTTAATCCAAACAGCTAATCCTCAACCTACTGAACAGGAGGACCAGAGATATGGTATAGAGCAGGGTCTGGTTATTTGCTTAGCAGTGTGTCAGAGAGATATGAGCAGCCTGATTTAGAAAAGGCAAGACAAATTCAGACCAGCCATTTGGAATTTGCCGTGCTGTGGGAGGTGAGCACTGGGTCAGCAAAGTTCAGGCGGGCGGCTGCAGTATGGGCTTCCTTCCTTTGTACCCTCGTCTCCTCAGCAGCCTCCGCTCCTTGCAGTACCTGTGCTAACAGCAGCCGAGCTGATGTAGGAGGGAGCTTTCTGGAGCAGGGCTTCTGCAGGATTCAGCTCTTGATGCCCTGGCTGGTGCCAGCTCAAGAGCTGATGGCGCCCTGTCTTTCTGCACACCCAGTCCCTTTACTCTTCTCATGCACAGACCAATTTGGGTAGTTCAGTAAATTATCCAGGGACTGGAAAAGAGATGTAGGTAGGAGGAACCTACCTGAAACTGAGAACCACTGTATAGTTGTGTATCAAAGAATGGGCACTGGCCCAAGCCCCAAGTCTCACCTCCTTGGCACATGTCGCCGTCCTTGACTGTTGTAGGAGGTTTGTTTATTTACATCTCTCTCTCCTTGTCCTTCTTCCTCACCCGTAAATTACCCTTTGCAACATGAAGATAGTTCAACAGTCTCCTCTGGCCTTTGCCTTTCCTAAAACATCTTAGCCTATACTTTGTTTGAGCTTTAGTTGCTTTGTTTGTATGTCTTACCTAGCCCTTTGACACAGATAAATAGCCCTTCCTCCGTGTCTAGTCTTGCCTCTGCCTACACACTCATTTATTTTTGACCTACTCTCTGATTGTTTTACCTGAGTATGGAACTGTGAAAAGGAAGTTATAGAAAACCCTTAAAAAAATCAACTCCCCCCTTCCTCAACTCCACTGGTAAAAAGAAATGATCCCACACCATTCTCAGCCTTTTTTTCTGCTGGCTTTTCCTCCACATGTTGGCACCGAGAGCGTGAGATTTGTGAGCCCAGGGTGCATCCAAGCCTGCCACAAAACACCTGCTGTTTTATTCCATCTCACTCCATGGGTACAGTCCAGCTCTGGGGGCAGCTGGTGCTCACAAATTTTGAGACACTTCTGATATAGGAATTGCATTAGACTTCTATCTATTGAAATGTGTGTGTGAATGGGTGTACTAGTATAAATGCTCTTCCTTAATTCCTGGGAGAATAGGATAGTGTGTCTACATGGAGAAAAACTTCCTCTCCTTTAAAGGAGAAGAGTTTTCAGTGGCATTTTTCTCTGTGAAACGTTGGTTACAGGCAGCTGTGCAGTAAACAGCAACTGAACGGATCTTATGCCCACAAGCACTTTGGCCAGTGACGATCCTCAATAAAGCACATTGTGCAGGCTACCTCTGGCCTAGCTGTGGTGTGCAGGTTGGTCCATCCTCCAATACGCGTAGTTAACGAGAATGCAGTCCTGTGCCCTCCTGTGACTCTGCTAGCTTGCGCATCTGACCTGCAAAACCACCTGTATACGTTATTTCTTGGCATCAGCCTGTTGTGCCCAGTTCCATCGCAGATTTTATGATGTGGATAAATCTCTACTGGAGAGACCAGCCAAAGTCGTTTGTGTACTCTAAGCATAATTGGATACCCAGTCTCCAGAGATAAAAAATTAATGTGCTAACCTCAGTGTGCCTCCAAGCTGTCCTCCAGCTCCCCCACACAGTCATCTTTGAAACATTTTTATTTCCATCCAGGCAGGGGGCTGGCCATGAATAAATGACGAGAGTCAGCCCCTCAGTTGGAGGCGAGCTGTTTGTTCCTCTCCACAAGCAGCATCAATTTGAAAAGCTACATCAGGCCTACTTTTTCCCTGCCTCAGTGCTGATCCTCGCTGGGGCCATGATGGGAGCTACTTCTGAATGCAAGGATGCATCAATGCCCGCCTTGTAACAAGATACCCTGCAGCAGGTGCCTTTTCAGTGAAAATATGTACATTACCTTGAGTTGACTTCTCATTAGTTTAATCTGTTTGGTTTTTTTCTTTTCCAGAGCTTGTTCTCGTAAGGAAAAAGAGTCAGAATACTAAAAGAAACAATAGTGATTGCGGAACTGTGTAACGATTTCCACTCAAACCCTGTTTGCAGCTATAAATTTCTCAGACTTTTGTGCCTGTGTTTTGGGATGCTGAGGAAAAAACAGAGTTTTGGAACAGTGGAAAATCCCAAACTTGTCTCCTATGTACAGGGATCCATAGGGGACTTTCTGTTGTTTTGTTTGGAGTTGTGGAGGGTTTTCTTGGTAGTTTGGGTTTTTTTTTAATATGCTGCTTGGCCAGGACCAGTAATGTTGTCAATGCGTAACTCCCATTGAAGAGAAGTACCTAGTGCTTCTCAGTAGGTTATGGGGAAACATTTCCAATTTGACTAATTAGTTTTTGAAAACCATGTGTTGCTTCAATAACATGTCAGCTTTTGAGAGAGAATGGTATCATTTATGTATTTATAACTTTTTTTCCTTTCTTGCTATCTCCTTGCTTTTTTTCTCCTCTGTGTAGAATTTGAACCAAGTAAAACCCAAAAGTTCTGACTGAATTTGAACTTAGGTGCTCTGCCTTCTCACAATCCTCCAGTGAGTAATTTCCAGATCTAAAGCCTACAACATGTTGCAGGGACCCATTTCACGACACTGGCCATTCTTACCTGAATACTGAGGGATGCTGCTGGACAGGGCTGTATATTTGGCACTGTAATCCCTCCTTGAGTTCCCTGAGCTGATGGAATGATGCATTTCACTGGCCAGAGGCCAAGTCTCAGGACAGGTACCCCTCAAAATCAGGAAATCTGTATGTTAACATGTCAGACTCTTTTGTCTGCCTTCCTGTTCTGCATCTCCTACTGTTTATTTTCATGAGGCACTAGACAGTTACAATGATTTACTGTGAGCAGTGGGATTTTGGCCCATGCTTTAGGTGTTCCTGCAGAAGACTCTGTAAAATCAGTGCACAGACATTTCTATGAAGTGCTGCCTTATAGTACAGGAATGGTGACTCCCCAAATCTACAAGATCTGATCAGCTGATGCTGTATTTTCCTAGCTGTACCTTCCACTGCTCACCTCCCAGCTCATTCATTAGCTGTTCAACTTAAGGGCCATATCGATTCCTGTAAAAGACATCATCAAATGCTCTTCCTTTCCCCACATTCAGAGGCTTCCTCTGACTCCTACAGATGTACCTCCTTCTCGTAGCACTTGTAGTTTGTAGTTTTCCTTGGTCATGCCTCTCCGTGAGCCGGGGCTGTGAGAAAGGCAAACCTGTCAGAGTTGCCAAAAACTGTGCGAAGGCAACAGCTTCTTCTATCCCCACAGCACCAGCTAACTCAAAGAGGAGATAAAATCCAGTTACTAGGGCGAACTAGCAATACTTTGGGTGGGTGGTTTGCAGCACCTCTCTCCACAGCATAGCCTCCTTCTCTGGCTGCCGGCAAAGGGCATGCCCGTTCTGTGTGTGGGAGTGCGGATCGTGGGGAGCCTGAGCTGGCGGAGGCCCATCGGGCTGTGCAGGCTGATTAGCCTGACTCTGGGAAGAGAACAGCAGCTGTTTCCCAGTGCTACACCCAAGTTCAGAGCTTGTTCTGTTGAATACAGTGCCACATCGACACAGATGTGTCGCTACCAACCCAGGCTGTGCTTACAGCCTGCTGGAGGCTCTCTGTATCAAGCGCCCCAACACTTCCCAGTTTGGGGTTAGCCAACATGCTTATCTTTGGTGTTAACGACAGAGTAAACATGCCCAGAGAGACTGGCCATTTCCTCTCATTCAGGTTGATTTACATTTTTTCCTGGAAAACTGCAATGAAAAAAACCTGCACTTAATTCACCAGTGAGGAGGCCACAAAAATGACTGTGCACATCTCCGCCTGGCTGCGTACATGTGAGAGAGCAAGAGCCTTGCATGCATTTCAGCTATACTTGGCCTGTTCCTCACCACACCAGGAGTTATATATATGTTCTCCTTTTATTGTTCTTTTCCAGGGCAGGATCTAGCCCCGAGCACAGAAGCATCCCCACAACTCTGACCCCCACCATTGCTCATTACACCCCAGCAGTGACCAGGGCAGAAGTGGTTGCATGCCCAGCCAGGCGTCTCCCTCCTCTTCCTTCAAGAAAAGCCACAGTCCAAGTGCTGCTTTTCTTTTCCCTTCTCCTTAAATCCTTTTTTAAATTTAATTATCATGTCCTGATTTTTTGCACGAGCCTGCCTGTCCTCCACCGCTGCATTTTGAGCAGCAAATGAAGGGGCCGCGCTGCAATTCCTTACACTCCAGAGACGAAGCAATAACAGGTGGCAAGGCCGGAGGCAGGCCCGGCCGGGCACTCCGGTTGCCATGGAGACGGGCCAGGCCTGCCAGGGATGAGCGCTGGCCTGCGGGGGTGGGGGGGGGTGAGCGAAGGCACATGGGGGCACTTAAGCTATAGGTTGGGATTATATGTCATCAAGTCCTCCAAGGGGCTTGACGACCGCAGGCTCAGGCTCTTGGCTGGCGTTTTGCTGCACAGGCGGCCAAACGTTGGACTTTGACAGCGAGAAAGAGGGAGGAGTTGGAAAGGAAAACCGGGCCCTTGTCTCAGACAAAGAGTCTTGTAGATTTAAAAAACAAAACAAAACAAAACAAAAAAGCAAATCCACCCCTTTTCCTCGGTCGCAAAGTGCATTGACTTGATTCAGGCCTACACGCAGGTTCCCGTGGTCTCTATTGTGCTCTGCAAATTTTTGTTGCAAACAGAGTAAATGGCCTGATTCAAAGACTTTCGCATTGAATTGAAAACCTCCAGTGGACTTTATTGGTTTTGGATCAAGCCCAGAAGAAACAGGTAAGAGCTGGACAAAATGTGCTAGGAAAAATGCCTTTGGGAGCGCATATATGTCCGGCTGTAGCCAATTCGCTGTAATCATTTAAATAAATGATGCACAGCCCCCCATCCTGACAGCAAGGCACACACTCTACTCCTCATTCTCCACTGCCTTTCCACTACTGTAGATATGATAAAAAATAGGGATAAAATGCTACCAAACCTAGATGCACAGTTTAAACTGTAGTTAAGTATTGTGCTGTATTACCCAGAGGCTGAAGAAATATGTGACTGTGATTTGGTACCAAGGAACAGAGAAACCAGGTTTTCTTTTAAGCACTGGTTCCAGCTCAAATTTTTTAAAGGTCATGATCCAAATCATCAAAATAACTTCACTTAGAACTCAGAAAACTGAAAAACTACAAGGTTCTATTTATTTGAGGTTTTGTCTGTATGTATTTAGGGCTCATATTTTGAAGGAAAGCTATTTAAAATATCTGTATTCTGAGTTTTCTGAATAAAAAACAGGGACAAGAATTGCTTCTTCTGAACTTGCCTTCCATTCAAGATATTCTCTGCAGCCATGAGAGCTAGAAAACTGAGATTCTTACTGAGTCATGTGGCTCCAAGAGAGGTTGTAGAAAAGAAAAATCCTAATTTTTTGATGTTATTTCTCTAGAAGCAGCTTTCTTTTATTATTAAACTGAAACCATGAGGATGACAACTTCCAGGATTTTTGATTACTTGGGGAGGGGAGAAAGGAAGCTAGAACTCTGTTTAAAGCCCCTGCCTTCAAAACCAAGATGGCACAGAAGTTATTTTAAATATATAAACTTGGTCAATTTGTTTAGCTTTTTAGGTTTTGCCTCCAGAACAAAATTACTGTGTGATATACTACAGAATTTATTTAATTTGCAGTACTTACTTTGCAAGAAGACTCTTGTGAATGATGGTACCATGTTTTAAGTAGGTCTTTATTCTGCTTTGCTTCATATAGTTTGAAATTAACTTGATTAGGCTAAGAAGAAAAAAAAATATTTCAGAATAAGCGCATACCAAAGTTATACGGAAAAATTGACTTCATTCTCAGTCTGCATCCTGTCTTCACATGAATCAGCTTTCAGGTGCAGAGAAACTATCATTTGAACTGTGCAGGTCTTTCTGTGTCTCTCTGGGTCACAACGACCCTGTGCAGCGCTACAGGCTTGGGGAAGAGTGGCTGGAAAGCTGCCCGGTGGAAAAGGACCTGGGGGTGTTGGTCGACAGCCGGCTGAATATGAGCCAGCAGTGTGCCCAGGTGGCCAAGAAGGCCA
>JAVKLA010000031.1:17046250-17140112 GCA_034782735.1 Sagittarius serpentarius | reverse complement strand
GCCTGGAGAAAAGGAGGCTGAGGGGAGACCTTATCGCTCTCTACAACTACCTGAAAGGAGGGTGTAGCGAGGTGGGGTCGGTCTCTTCTCCCAAGTAACAAGTGATAGGACAAGAGGAAATGGCCGGAGGAGGTTTAGATTGGATATCAGGAAAAATGTCTTCACTGAAAGGGCCGTCAAGCATTGGAACAGGCTGCCCATCCCTGGAGGTGTTTCAAAGACTTACGGACATGGTTTAGTGGTGGACTCAGCAGTGTTAGGTTAACAGTTGGACTCGATGATCTTAAAGGTCTTTTCCAACCTAAACGATTCTATGATTCTATGGTTCTCCCTACTCCATTTTTTAATCTATTTAAAAAAATTGTATACTGTATTTATTTTAGGGCAGATGCAGATGAAGACAGGGCCTTTGATGAAACTAGAAAGCGACACAGTTGAAATGGCAAGAGGCACTGATTTAAATACACCCCCTATGAGCACACCTTAGCTCAGGCAGTGCTCCTCAAAGCTCCTCAGAGCTTTTGATCTGTTGTTGCAGTTTGTAATGTAAAAGAAAATCAGAGGAGTTTTGAGTAGGTTGGGACAAGACCATGGCTGGTTTTCAAGGCTTTGCTTTGAAACCATTTCTGATTCTGGGTGAACATTTTTTAGACAAAATCCTTGGTTGCAGTCACCCAATCCAAAGGACTGAGCTTTCTGCTAGTGAGTTACTTCTCATTAGCTGAGCTATCGTCTGGCTTAGGCTAGCACCTTCTACTTTGTGATTGATCTGCAAAAAGTGGATACCTAGTTAATTACTATGCCTCTGATGAAAAGCAGAAACACATTAGTCCCTAGTAATTTAATTGCTTCACTTGTGAATCCATTCATATACTTACTTTTGTAAGTAATTTTATAGATTAAGGGGTGGGATTAGGGTTGGTCTTTTGGTGCATGATACCCTTCTCATGAATATTGCACATTATATCTTGCTATCTTTGCTTTGTTTCTTAATTCCCTCATCATTTGTGAACTACAGTAAAATAAAACTAGAAACTCCAAGGACGTACACACAAAAAAAATCATTTGAAAGTAAGAACGCTGCTTACCATCATCTGGAAATCTCTTTATTCTCAAACCTTCTGTGATTTAGCCTGGGGCTTAATTCACTGTACAGTACTGATCAAGAAAATAAGCTTGAGTCAGGTTTGATTCTAGTTTTTGCACCTGTTAGAACAAAAAAACATTGAAGAGAATAACATTGCCTCGTATATTTGACTCTAGAGGTACATCATTTAAGACATTATTGATGTAACTTCAGGAACTTCTCATCTGTGTACGACTTTTCAGGCCTGATATCTCTATCACACTCAAGTGAGCCAGGTCCATATTTATGAGTGATGAGCAATAAATGAGCACATAGGCACTCACATTAAAAATTAAATTAAATTGGAAGAAAAAAAGAAGAAAAGAAAAGAAGGAAAGGAAAGGGAAGAAAAGAAAAAAGAAAAGAAAAGGGAGGTACTTTTTCCCTTGCCAGTAGTCTAGGACAATCCCTTCAGCTTCATTGCAGTCAGTGAATACCCTCCACCTGTCCCACATACCACAGACAAATTGATCAGTATACATAGTTTCACAAGGGCCCCTGTCCCATTTCCAGTTTGACTGTCAGTGGATCTTAGGGTCATAAGCTGCATTGGAAAACTTTAAGTCAGTATATGCAGAGCGTTAAATCAATTATACCATTCTGAGCGGTGGTAGAACTGGAGCTCTTTCCTAAGTCTCTGGCCAGCACCTTGAATGCTTGTTTTTATTTGTGGCCTCGCCGTGGAATTGTTGTGTGTTCATGAGTAAGCCAGTTCATCACTCTACCTCCAAGTCTTTCAGCTGTAAAATGCAATGTGGCCTCCTCACCATGAGACTTAATTAGGGCCCAGCAACGCTTCGGTTAGAGTCAATGGCAAAAGAAGCTTTTGACCTCACTGAAGGTTAATATTAGGATCTTAGTATCTGCAAGGCACTTTAAGAAACTCTGATGAAAGGTGAAGTAACATTGTAAGGAACAAAAAAAAATATCACTGAACGCTGAGCTTGCTGAGTTTGCTTTGCACATGGTCTGTCTGTAGATGCAGCACAATATAAAGAAGTAATTACGTAACTTTTTCAGAATGGGGCTGTAGTGGGAAAAATAAATGCTAGGGAGATCTGCTTTTTATACACAAAATATGTACAAGTAGCAGCTTTATGATCCTTTTGTTACAGCTCTTAAAATGACCCAGTGTGCTAGGCTTCCACCTGGTTCCTGTTCTTTTTTTGCTTATCTTGCATACATGTATTAAATGCCTCTCTGCAAACAGGCAAAATGCTAACCTGACACTGGGAGCTTCCCTCTGGTTTTGGCAGAACTGGGGATCTGCTAACCAGAACCATTTCAGAGCAAAGTCCGTTGTTTAGTAAATACTGTCAGGGAATTAGCAGGAAAATATTGATATATTTGCAGCCTTAGGAGTTTTAATTTTTTTCTTAATTTTACCTTACCTGCAATCTTGCAGTTACCAATCTCCACAAAGCTCGGCTAACCAACAGCTGGAAGTAAATGAATAGCTAGATGCACCCAAACCAGAAAAGCAGATTGAACTTGGAGGAAATTTTAATTTTAAGTGTATGTCTTGGACTGCTACCAGAAGCCCTTTAGAATGTCATTGTTCTTTGGGGGAAATTTGGATGTGGACAAAAAGACCAATAATAAAGGCTGGCAAAACATCTGCTAAAAATCTGCAAGTTACAAAATATCCATTAAAAAGATAATTAAATATAGATGGTACAGTTTAAAGGTCTTCATTTTCTAGTTTGTAGAAATCTTCATGGGGTAGGCTTAGGACAGGTATACCACTGAATTTTTAAGTTAAAAAAGGAGAAACAAAGATGAAGACAAACCATTCCCTCCACTCCCCTCTCCCTTCCCCAGTTCCTAGTTAGAGTGTACAGGAACAAGACGTTTTCCCTCTCTGGAGAGCGGAGGAGGAAAATGGCAGTCGTGAGCAAGAAAAAAAAGCACGTTGCTGTTCTGCTCAACTAAGAGGAATGCAGAAGACCTCTGACCTCTTCTTTCTAGGGGAACTGCCTCTTCCTCTACTTAAGACCCAGTGTGTGTCTGCTCCTTTCCAGCTATTCCTAGCTAGAAAATAAGAATGTAATTTCCCTCCTTTTTTCTTGGCTGAAGGAGTTTTTAACTCAGCTGGCTGGGACATCTGCCCTGGGCTGACTCTTTGCACCTGTGCTGGGTGCTCCGGTAGTGCTGGACCTGCTGCCCTCCCCGCTTCTCCCAGGGGACATGCACTCTGCTTGCAGGTAGCTTAACCCTTGGGTGAACCACCCACAAGTGGCTTTGCCTGTGAATATTCATGGGCATTTGAACCAACTTCTTGACTAAGGACACCCTGCCACTTTGAGATGTCACGCCCTGAAAAGCTACTTGAAATAAAACTAGTTAGGGAACCTATCCCTCCGTCTCCCTGCTGTTGGTTTTTGAGTTTCAAGGAATGTATTTCTGAATTTCTGTTTTTTGTTTTTTGGGGGGTTTACAATTATGACTGCTGTCTGAAAAACCAGGCTTGGCTTACTGACAGCACAGGTCTGATTCTGCATTAGGGATTTTTTCTGTGCCTGTACATGTTATGAAGTCCCTGAACTGTACAGGGTTTTCTGGCAGCAGGTCCTTGTGAGGGATGAGCCCAGCTGGCATTATAAAAGAAATGGTGAAGTGCCTTTCAGGCAAGATACAACACAGGGTGTACTTAAAATGGAGGTGATTTATACAGTTCACTTTTTGTTCTGATTGACAATATTTTGGGAAGACTGTGGCCTGCGAACTCACTGAGCTAACATCACATCAAGGAGAAGGCAGAAATGTCCAGACTGAATGGTCTTTAAGTAAATCTGATTTCTAACCCGATTGCAGCCCAGAAAGGACCAGACGGGGTCATCATTCCCAATAACTACTGTGACTTCTGCCTCGGAGGCTCCAATATGAACAAAAAGAGTGGCCGGCCTGAGGAACTTGTATCGTGCTCAGACTGTGGGCGCTCTGGTAGGTGACTCCTTCTTACATCTTTCTTGTACAAAGGCATTTGTGTGATTCATTTTTTGCTTCTTCTGAAGATTTTGAAGAAAGGCAGTACATTTGGGAGGGGATAGAAGATGAAGTCTTACCTCTTGTCTGTGTTTGTGGGAAAGGATGACTGGGACATTTTCTGTCATAAAACCCATTGTTGGATTCACATTTTTAAGCTAATGGGGTCTTACGAAATAATAAACTTTTAATGTATTTATTGGCTTCTGTGAACATTGGTACATGTACTAGTTGTTCTTCAAATGGAAGGAGAAAATCCTATGACAATGTTAAAGAATGGTCTCTGTCTTCAAATGCTGCAATTACGACTATAAATTACTTACAAGATTTATGAAAGTTGCATGACAAGCATTTCCATTGATTACACATTTCATGCATTTCTTCATCCAAAAAAGAAAGAGGGAGGAAATTACAGGGTAGGGATGGGGGTAGCTGTCAAGAATTATCCTCTTACAAGATGACTATCATTAATTTTGTTTAAAAAGGTTTTCATTTCTCCGTTTTCTTCCCTTCTCTCTTTTTAAATGTAGGCAATTGTGTCTCTCACATTCTGAGTTGTCTTTATTTCTGGACTGTTGTTTTCTTCCTTCCTTTCTTTCTTTCTTTTTTTTTTTCTTCTGCGTTTTTTGGGGGGAAATTTTGTCCCAGCTGAGCAGTTATTTATAGCTTGCGTGGAAGGTGGTGGCAGTGGTAAAGGGAACGGGAGACTTTTAACAACTGCATATTCCACCTTTGGTCCAAGTTTCCAGTTGTGATGTTTCTGGACAGTGGTGATACTGGTGGCGATAAGACCATCATATGGAAATCTGAAAACCAAAGAGAACTTGAAATTCAGTATTGCTGCTGTCTGTACTGTAGTCACTGAAAGATGTCTGTTGCACGGTGGCTAAAATGTGATGTGGAGTGTTCTTGTGCCAAGGGAATGGCCTTTTTATGCTCCCGCTGAAATTCATAGTAAGCCTCTTACCACGTTCAGTGGGAGCCGGACTAGACTCTCACTGACAAATTGCCTTCTGCAGTTGTTGTGACCTCTGAAGATATTCTGAAGTGATACTGAGTGGTCACCAGAGGACAGATGGCAACACCTTTGGTTTTCTCTAGGGGCGTCCTTACAAATGCTGTGCAGTCAGGGGCATGGACCTTTTAGCATATATGTTTGCTTCTTAATAACTGAAGGGGGAAGCTCATGGGGTCTGTGATGCCATCTTGGAAGATCATTGCCCTTCCCCTTGATCGTTGTAGTTCAATATAACTCATTTCAGCATTGTCCTGATACAGCACAGTGAGACGGATCCATATTTTTTGCTATTTAAATGTTGCTGTGGTGCTTATATCAGAATGTAACACAAATACATTAATTCCCTTGATTCCTTAGTGTGATAGAACAAGTAGATCGGCATGTAACCTAAATTGTGCAAAATCAGTTCCATTAAATGCTGTCCTTGTACAAATTCTGACCCACCTGGGTCGTTCATAGGGATCTGCAATGCTGTGACTGTTGTGTGATGAAAGTGATTAAGGTATAACCACACACTAATCTCTAAACTAAAACAATGAAACCTCTTCGGTGGCTGCCATCTTTCTCTTTCTTGATAATGGAGAACATTTTCATTATACTGAAAGAGAGGTCATGGAAATTATATTGTTTCTTCTGTTCACAAAGTCAGTAAAGTCACATGTCTACAAGGTGGTTCATCTACCAATTATTTTGTTATATACATTTTCTTTTTGTGAACAGGACTTAATTCTTCATGTCTCAAGCAATGCACTGTACTTGTTATATGGCTGATTCCTGTAGCTGGAGTGGGGACCAAACAGTTGGTTACTTAATACCATGCTACTCTTTCTGAATAATAAAATAGCCGTTCCCTAAAATCTCAAACTTTCATTTTGCTGGGGCACAAGAGACATCTTTTCCTTTACCTTTCTTAAAGAGGGAATTTGAAGGCTATACTATTAATCACATAACATGTTTGATTGAGGGAGAAAATAAACCTCAGTTTCACAGATTTCAGTATTTGACTTCTTTTTGTTGGTGTTGCTGCTACTGATGTCCTGTGTGGAGAATTTCCTGTTCCATATTGAAAGTTGGATTGACTCACACACATTTGAACTTTTCAGTGTTCCCTAGGACAGGTCGCTTCTCATCTTAGTTGTTTTAGTTGTTGAACTGTGTATATTTGCTTGGTTTTTTTTTATTTTTGAAGTAGATGCCGTGAAATTGGAATAAAAGCATTTGTTTAGGTTACTTTCACTTAGTCTTCAAAATGTGTTTCATTTTGTCTACAGAGGAGACTCTTTAGGATCAGGTGAAGGACAGGGGTAAAAAATAGTCCTGAGGTTGATGAGCTATCTAGTGGGTTACATTTCTATAGCAGTAAATTTGTGACAGTTGATGCCAGTCTGAAGGACAGTCATTGTGCTTAGAGCTAATGGTGTCTAATTACTTACACGGTCTAAAAATCTTTTAAAATTGATCTAAGTAATCACAAGGAAATATTTTAATGCCTTTTGAAGAGAGGAAAACATGATTAACCCTTTCGCTGCTATAGGTATGGGCACCTGTGTTGTTTGTAGATTTTTTTTTTCTTTGAAAGAGATACTGATCCTTTTTTATTTTTCTTACTGCAGTTCTACCGAGCTATGTTGTTGAGGTGCGTGGGCACATACAAGCACACATTTATGAGCTCAATAGTCTGAATTGTTTAATAATAATGATGATTGAAAAAATTATGATGATGATGCCTGTTGCTTAACCCATGTGCTGATATATTCATCATACATGTCAGCTCATTTGGGAAGAGAAGGCAGGAGGGACGAAGCAGCTCCAGCACGCACTACGGAGGACTTGTTCGGTTCCACGTCAGAAAGCGACACCTCGACCTTTCATGGCTTTGACGAGGACGATGCAGAAGAGCCTCTCTCAAGCCGAGGAGGTGGCTGTGGTGGCAGCTCTCCCTCTGCAGACAAAAAGGGCGGCTGCTAAAATAACTAAAAAGACACACAAACTCTGAGCGATTTGCTGTCCTTTTTACTACTAGGATTACTATTACCTTTTTCTTTTTTTAACTTTAGGTCCTTGGGTTTTTGGGGGGGTTTTGTTGTTATTTTTGTTGTTGTTTTTCCTGTGGGGTGTACACTGAAAGCACAGACGTTTAAAGCTCTTGACAACTACTTTGAAGAGACAGAAGGTTTTGATTTTCCTGTTATTTTTTTCATTTTAATTTGTTTTTCTCCCACCTCCCCCCCTTCTCTTTCTCTCTGGAAACATAAAAGGTGGATTTAATATTTTTTTTAATAGTGAGCAGAGTTGATTTTCTTGTCTTTTAATATATATATCAGCAAACCACAAAAAATACAGATGGGTTGGAGAGCAGAAAGCAAACCCAAATAGTGTTTTTTTTAATTATTATTATTTATATATTCTATATATTATTAGAAAAACTACTTTTTAAATAAAAATAGAAAAAAAAACAAAAAAGCAATGGATGTCTACTTGATAATAGAACTGTTTCTAGAGAACCACTGTGGGCAGACTCTGTCAGAGGACAAGGAAACCCTTGATGTGATGGCTTCTGCGTTTTGAGATTTTGCACTTACTGTAGCATGTGGAGTTTGGCTCTTCTTGTACAGCTGCTACACTTGTCTTTAACAGCCTGAAAATACAAGCAGCACCATTGAAGACCATGACTTTGGGGAACACATTTTCATCCCTCCTTTGGACACCTTTACACTCAGTAGATCTTTTCCTCCCTGCACCCCTTCATGCCTTCCTTACTCCGTTCTACTTTTTTTTTTTCTTTTCCTTCACCTTTCACTTCATGGACAGCAGTTTCCAAGCATAGGGGTGGAATATGAATGGCGAGTCGTAGACGTCAAAGAAAAAACAGATGGAGGAGCAAAATCATGGAAGAAATGATATGGAAAAATACCTCACCTATACTTTTCTTTCCATTTTTAGATTTTAATTCACAGCATTTTTTCCTGTGTCGCCCAGTTTTTTTCTCTCTGTAGTGTCTTGTAAGACACTTTGTTTGCTTTTCAATAGCTTCTCTTGAAATAAACCAAAGCAATACTCATAAAAGTTCCAAGGGCAATGGAGAAGAGAATGACTCCCTTCCCAGCGACTTTCCCAGAAAGGAGGAAACATGCAGCAGGATTTGAAAGGTATGTCCGAGCTGAAATGTCTTTCACTCAATTGTGAAATCTCTGTACCCTGGATTTTCAACAGATACTTGACTGAGCTTTGTTGTAGGAGTAAGTCCCATGGATTAATTTGTATTATGGGTATGCACCACATTCACACCCCTGGTGAAGCTAAGGGAAGTTTGGTGAAGCAGGATCCAGCCTCGTGCACAGTCAGAAGTGATTTAAAAGGAGTCAGCGTGTAGGTTACGTTTTGCTGTCCTAATGCAGGCAAAAATCTCCCTGGTGTGGGGGCAAGATTAGGGTCTAAGGATACATTTTTACTGATGTGTATAATGCCAAACAGGGTGAAATCATGACCTCATTTAAATCAGAGGGAAAACAGACAGTTATCTGGACAGTGCCTAATCCTTAAAATGGCAGTGTGTGGTTTTGATTCCAGAATAAAAGTTTCAGCCTTGCAATGAAGATTTCGAATATATATTGTTCTAATGCACAAATGAAGCCTATCCAAATGGATTCTGTTTCTTCAGTTTCTTGTGCTGGGGTAGCACAATACTGTCTCTGAGAGCTCTTTGAACCCTTCTGCCCGCACAACCCCCCCCCCCAACATTAAAAAAAAAAGAGAAGGGATCCAATCTCTAATTTTTTTGTTGTTTACTTTAGACATGGAATAAGCAGTGGCCAGATTCTGCTTTTAGGTACATGGGCGTAAATCCAGAATACATGTTAACTGATGTCTAGATTACATTAATAATCTGCCTTCAGAATGGTGTTACAAAACATTACAAAATACCTCTGTGTGTTTATACCATAGGACAGTGCATGCCACAGCCACACACTCCTGCCAGGAGAAAGCCTTGTTTAAGCCTTTCCCATATTGATAATCCTTTTTTGTTGCTATTCTGTTCCTGCTGGTGTATTATAATCAATCAAGTGTCAAATCAATGTTATTTTGACCCAACGCTGTCAATGAGAATTGTACTTTAACTGATAAAAACATTCATTCCTTCTACAACCAGTCCTTTTTTCTCTGGAATAACGCAAGATAAGTTTATAATATTTTGCCACTCTCCTGTATTTACTAAAAGCTCAAAGTTCGGATGGTTTCCAGGGGTGAGGCACAGGCATACAGGCATGTGCTTTTCCAAAATCCCCGAAAAAGTTAGGACTTAGTTTGCATTTCTGTATCATTTTATATATATGTGTATATGTGTATAGATAAATATATGTTAGAAATGTATGTACACAGACAACATGCACACATATAGGTAGTGCAGACATTAAAATAAAAAGCAACAGAAGTCAAGATGGAAGACATTTCCCAACCAAGAATGGGTGGAACCAGCCCTTAGGTGAGGCACTGTGGGCTCACTTGTTCCATACTGACCTTGCTGTAGGCAAAGAGTAATATCAGTAAAGTCCAGTGGATTTTGTCTAAATTTGTGCTAATCTAACTGAAAGCAGAATCTAGTCCAGAAGTAGAGTTGTTCCCAGTTCTGAAAGAAATTTCTTCTGCTACTCTGCCCTTCAATCCCTGCACTTACATTTGTGGCATTAGTATTATATTCTCTCCCTTTAAATTTTTTTTTTTTCTTCTACTCTGTGACATGCCCATGTGAACAACAGGGAAAACAGAAAGGGAGCAAGTACCTAGAAATGTGCCAAATCCACAGTAAGCAAACAATATGATTTCTTGCATCCATCTTGCATCTACTTCATCTATCCATGTAGCAGTCATATCTCACAGATTAGAAGGTTAAGAAAAAAGTTTAGATTTTACCCAGTGTTCCTCAAAATACAATCAGAGTATGCTTTGACAGGGAAAAGCTTACAGGACTAATGAAGACTTGAACTATCAAGGACTTGAAGAGAGCTCAGTTTTCATTTGTACATTTTCTTTTACTGCCCGAGAGGTGCAGGCTTGACACACTTGGAAGCAGCCAGCTGCACCTGGTGCAGAGATGGCAGCACAGAGCTCAGTATTTACTAAGCACTGTATTTACCCAGCTTCTTGCATGCTATTGCCGCCCATCCTGAGCTCCGTGCTGCTGTGCTGACTGTAGTCCTCTCAGCACCTGAGCTAGCTAGCCGAAACCTACCCAGGTACATCTTTCTGAAGAACTCCACTCACTGCATCAACTGCAGAACAGGAATACTCTAAATATAATTTTTTCCAAGTGGAATCCTTACCATTGTCTTTTGTGAACCATGCCTAACACATTCTGGGCTCTTTTGGAATACAAACAATAATCAGATGCCCATAATTCATTAAGTCTTGATTTAGTTTCACAAATGCAGTTTCTATAACAATGCATACAGTCTTAATCCTTTCGCAACCTAACCACCCATCTTTGTGACAACTGGGTAGCGCAGTACCCTCAGAAAGAAGCCACAACAGCTCACAGAGTGTGTAAAAATTGCCAGCTGACATTTATTACAGATAGCATAGAAAAATACCCATCACTGTTATTTATACCATTAATGTGTATATGGACAGTCACTGCTTCAGTCTAGTCCTGAGCGAGGAAGGAAGGTAAAACAAATTCATTGTTATGGAGAGCTGAGTAGTCTTTGGATTCCTCAAGATGTCTTATTAGACTGAGATAACCAACATGAATTTAGCCCAGCAGGCTGAGCAGTGCAGTACTGATGATAAGAAGGCGTCGATCATAGGGAGGAAATTAAGAGATGGAAGCTAAAAGAGTATTTGTTTAAGCTAGGTTGTAAAGTAGTGTTAACAGTGAATATTGAATGGAGTGTTGATACGGAAATGAAATATCCTCAGGGCAGGTACTTCTGGAGTGAAGGCTGGGAAGAGGGAAAGGAGTTTGGTAGTTCCTAAGTTAAAGATGAAAGCAAAGCAAAGGGGCTGCTACATGAGACCCTCTCAGATGGACAAGGGGAAGATGACAATGTTAATGAGGCAGAAAATATAAGTGCAATGAAAAAAAAAAGGAGCCTGACACTAGCATAGCTCGGTCAGAAATAAGGGAACTGCACAGTGTCAGTTGTATCTTCAAAGACACGTAAGTCCCAAACCAAACTAGGAAGGCATAAAGAGAGTTTTCAACGTGAATGCCAGGTTGTACCTAAAAAATACAGTCATGTTCAAAATCAGAAAGTAATGTGATGCTCTGTATTCCCCAGTGATATCAGCAGTTCAATGAGACCTGCTGCTCTGAGCTTCATAAGAAGGTCTTTGAAGGCGCAGTCCTTCAACAAATCACAAGCCTGGCTCTTCCAGTCCTCCTCCAAAGACGTCCTTCTTATTAGAGGACGGTTAGCATGAGGCTGTCCAAAGACTCTCCTGAAATATATGCTCCCACACAAACCATGTACCAAACTAAGACAGCTCCAATGTGAAATGTGAATAAAGGGATGTTTCATTTCAGGCCCTAAATTCAGACTTTTCTGTGTTTAATCATGTGAGCTATCTTCTCAGGCATCCTTCTACTGCTCCATACTAGAGGATCTTAGAAAAGACACATAATTTCCTGAGCCGTCATCTGCAAACTCTGATTCACAGATGGGGGCAGGAGAAATAAGGAAGTGACGTGCTGCTTGAGCAGCTGATTAGGGGAAGGAAAGGCTACGTAGAGTGTGCACTGATCCTTAGCATATTCCCCTTTGTGGCACTTAATTAGTTGACATTTTAGCAGAGATAGACCTCTGTTCTTGCATGAAAACAGTATAACATTTTAAGTGTGATAATATATATTCAGAAAATTTTAAGAAAATACAGGATACTGGCATAACAGTTAAAAAGTAAAAGGAGATTGTGAGGCATGTGGCAGAACAGGGATGGAACTGAAATCTGGTTTCCTTCACACTTTACATCTCTTCATTCTACCCAGGGGCTCCCCAGTTTTGTGGGTTGAATATTTATTTATTATATGTGTAATAGTGTTTGGAATAACATTGTACATATGTGGTAAGGTCATAAATGATGAGCCTAGGCTGCTGAAACAAGCTCCAGAGAGCACTTTGCCACTGGCTTCAGAAGGATTAGCGCTAGGCTTCCTTAGCTATTGCTTTTATTGAATGAAACCTCACTGTTAATACGCTTGCTAGTATGGTGTAGACAAGCTCCGAGATGGCCGTTTGTTTCAGCAGAATGTGTTATTAGAATCCTCTCCCTGCATTGTTTTGCCTTTGAGCTTTTACATTAGTTATTCATTTTGAGTTCCAGTTTGCCATTTTACAGACCTCAGCTTAGGCTCTTGATTGAAGACAGAGACTCAGTTTGCTGCCTGCTGATGCACGGAGCAAATGAGAACTGCACCCCGAGAGCTGCTGGGTCCGGACTGTGCCGGGGCACCATTGCTTTCTCTCCTGCCTGCTTTGCCTTTCTGTGGCTAATTCTTGCAATGATATTTTGAGATGGGCCCTAAAATTATAATCCAATTACCATCAAAGTATGGAGCTTTCAAAGCCTGGCTCCTCATGCAATTTGCCTCTTCCTCATGGCAAGCAGTTTTACTGAATCAATTCCTCAAGCAAACATTGTATTGACCCCACTGGGAGTTGCCTTATTATAAAAACTGTAAAATCTGCCCAGTGTGTTTCGTGCCACAACATATCTAGATGTTTCTAATAAACACCCATTTCTTATTCTCCATTTTTTTCTTATTTATATAAAATTTGTAGCTATCTGTATATGTAAATTATGAGGCACACGCATGTGTTCATGCTGGCATGGGGTTGTTTTGACAAACCCTCACAGTGCAGCAATGTAGCCAGGCTGAATTTTTGCTGACTGAGCCATTACAATGAACCCTACCAACCTTTGTTCTGTTTGCCAGATATCTACCAGGGTTGGAAAAAACCCAACCTGTATAAATACCATAGAATACAAAATTGGGTCAGAACTATTTTTGTGTCCCTGTCTGTATTTCCATGAGCGTTAAGTTGCCAGTTTCAGAGAAGACAAGTTGTAATAACATTTAGAAAAAACGCCAGCTGTTGCAATTTCAAGTTCTGATAGCCCTGTTAAGGGGATGCCGCCAGTCCCTATCTCTGAGTTATTCTTTTGGTCACTGGCAGCTCCCAAGATTTTGAACCTTCGTGTCATCCAGAACCGCTATGAGAGGTATAGGGAAGACATGGGGG
The DNA here is from genome assembly GCA_034782735.1 of Sagittarius serpentarius. Lineage (NCBI taxonomy): Eukaryota > Metazoa > Chordata > Aves > Accipitriformes > Sagittariidae > Sagittarius > Sagittarius serpentarius. The sequence continues at coordinate 17,126,743 of JAVKLA010000031.1, read as the reverse complement.
GAGGCACTTGTATTTTGTGGAAATAAAGAGATTATTTTATTGGCTATCTAATACTGCTCAGGAGCTTAGCAGTATGTAACTCGGTCAATTCATGGATTAACTGCAATGAAAATTGCAGTCTTTCACTTATTTCCAGAAGTTATCACATTGCTGCCACCCGATGTGTATCGTTCAGACTTCTAAAAATGCCTTTTGTGCAGCGCTGCATACACTTGTGGCTCTGTGCAAATAATTAGTAATATAGCAAGGTAATCAGAGCAGGATTTCATAAGCAAAGGTCTTAACCTCTAGTGAAGAGACAGCTATCTAAGATGAATGATGAAGGTTATTTAATGATGTTCACAGTAAGAAAGATTGTCAGCGCTCGGTGCCTTTCTTTTGGATATGCTGCTTCATATCCTATTTGTTTGCTATGTATTCACTTATGGCTTCCACAGTCAGTTGAAACTGAGTCTGTTGAGCTATATTTTCAAAGAACTAGAATGGAAGCAGTGTTGGAAGGCTGGTTTGTGCTGCTTCTGTTTTTATTCTGAACACTTGCTTTTGTTGTCTGTTTGAGTTTGTTTAGTTTTACTTTGTATTGCCTTTCCCTCTGCAGTCAGCCCTGCCCTCATGGACTCCAGCATCCTTCAAGCAAGACGTTTCAGAAAAAGGCCGAGAGAAGCCAGGATGCTTTGATACTTCTCCTCTCCTTGCCCTGACCCTTCCGTACCCGTGTTTCATCTGGCACAGGAGCCTGGACTGTGGGAAGTCGGCTGCCAACTGTTGAGAGAAGTTCTGGGGATGCCCTAAGCTGGTGCAATACAAAGAAGTTTTTTAAAGTCTTGATTTCACTTTCTTTTAAGCGTGTGTATAAACCCAGGTCAAACTGGAATTGATCTACAGTAGAACTGACTGAAAAAAGACTTAACTATTTTATTTATTTCAATATTTAAGAGAGAAAAGAAGTGCTGAAGTTGCACAGTATTTTTGTTTGAAATACATTTTACTTCAAATTTTAAATGCAATTTTGTGAAGACATGAAATTTTAAAAAGCACTTAATGTAAAATAAAGACTGAATATTTACTTTAAGGAAAAAACTTTTTTAAATAATGAAAATAAAGATCAACTCTGCTCTCTCTCTTACTTTAAAGAAGCCATTCATACATGTGCTGGGTATCTTTGTTTTTTGCAAATTGGATGTGGTAAGTGAAGATTGTTCTGGTTTACTTTCTCCTTAATATTATTATCCTGTTAGATGCTTAAAACTTACTTTGCTGTACTGTGTTAGGCACAAATCTGAACAAAAACTGTTGAAATAGCAAAGACCAGGCTCAGTGGCTGGATTTTTTTGTTACCAGATTTTGTGTCCTATTCAAAGGACTGTCTTCTCCCAGTAGGACTGATGTGTCTCTTCTGCACAGTAAAAGAGGTTTGCTCTTGAGCAACTCTGTGAAATACTTCTGCTGAAAGAGGGGTTTAAAAAAGGAGAACAACTGTTAATTTTAGTATGATTTTTTGCTTTGGTAATTTCACAGCTGATTGTGAGTTGGTTGTAAGGGATGTATCTAAATGTTCAAGGGCTCTTGGCACGGAGCTTCCTGTTGGGAGTTAAGGATGATGCCACATGTAGAAACTTTGTGTACTTCAGCCCTTTCTTAAGTGGTAGTGGACTTTGCAAAGCGTACAGGTGCATCCGCATGTCCGCAGTAAGCAATGGGGCTTACTTGGCACGAGAAGAATGTGAGTTCCTGCAGCTACAATCCTAAATTGTCCTGTGAGGCTGCGGTGAGGGACGTTCATATCCTGAATTGTAAGTTGTTAGCCTTCTCAGTGAAATAAGGTGTTCTGCTTCATACAAGCACTGGAGGATTTTGTCAGCTGCCAGATCTGCTCAGTGGGTAGTGCAGGACTGTTTGCTGTCAGGTGTGATGCAGTCTGGTAAGGATGCCTTGTGTCCTAGGAGAAGGCTATTGGACTTGGCTCTGAGATTAGCTTTTCCTCTGTAACAGGGGTGCCAGATGTACCTATTGGTATAGACCCAGGGTATAGATAGAAAAAGTGGTTTTGTTAATGTGGCTTATGTTGGCTTTTGGAGTGAAAAAGGCTATACCTACAAAAAATGCATCCTGACTAGGTGAAGCTGCCAGAGAGCCTGATCCTCCATCGTGTTTCTTGCACACCTAAAACTCAAACTCACCTCATTGAGAGGTTTCCATGTGTCGGCAGCGGCAGATTTTGTCCTCTTCTCCCTTCCCCTGCTCCTGCTTCTTCCCAGATTAACACACAGGGCCAAAAATAACCATGTAAGATGTCTGGTAGACCAGAGTCCTGCTCCTACTAAGTTAAGTGACAAAATTTATGTCCTAATTGGGCTCTTCAGCAGGATGGTTTTGTTTTGTTCATTTTGTTGGCTTCTAAACTTGCAGTAGTGAACTGCCTCTAGAGAAAAAAAAGAAATCAAATTTTATTTCATCAAAATATAACAAGACGCACAACTGTAATGAAGATTTGCAAACTGTAGGGTCTGTGTTCAGTTTGTGTAATATTCCTTCCAAATAAAAGTTCTGCTTCCGACGTCCCTACTGTATATTCCTCTGTAAATATTACTTTATCAAATCAATTCCACAAGGTCTTTTTTAGTGCAAATAATATTTTAAAAAGACATTGTTGAATAACATACTTGTACATATACTTTTCTAAGCTCTCCATTGTTTATAATACTCTCTTTGAAGCTTAAAATAAAACTTCCTCCTCTATTGATTTGTTTCCCTTTTCCATTTTGTAAATTATGGCTTTTGTCCCTGGATTTTGTTTTGTATTTCTTAACGAAGCATGACATTAACCAAGAATTCCCTTCCTTTTTCTCTTTTACTTTCTCTTCTCCATTCATTGGACTACAGAAACTGGTCCTGTTGCTTGCTATAGTGAAGGTAGTCAGGAAATAAAATACTGATTTTGTGTAGGACTCATTTTAAGAGTGTTTCCTATAATTTGGTGATAATAGAGGATCCTCGTAAATGTGTTTGAATTTTAATAACCTGCTCCACGAAATTAGTAGAGTTGCGTTAAGTTAATTGAGATTCAGAGGTGGAGTCTAAATTATATGCGAGCTTGTCGTTTAGATTTTAGTGGCATTGCCTTAAGGAGTCCTGACCCTTACCTATGCCATTTCTAATCCAGTCAGTGGAGTAACTGGAAAGTGGGGTTCCCTTTGCTGCATTTCACTGGGCAGGCATGAACCCTCCCTTTCCCTTTAGACACATTAGATTAGTAGCATGATTGTATAGGATGGAAAAAGAAAGAGGAAATAGTGTTTCAGAGTAGATGCCATCTTTTTAGGAAACTCTGTATGTCCTCTTCCCTAATAGGCCTGCTGTCATTTTTATGAAGTTCTGTTGCCTTTCCTCTGCCTTCCCATCAATTTCTCTGCTACCAGTAGAGGCTATAGATGGCCCTTTTCACTCTGGCAGCTGCTTGCAAAAATAGCAGCTGAGGTGTGGTTTTCAAGAGATCTTCTGATGTGGGTATAGATCGTTTAGAGTAGTGAACTGTCCCCGTGCCTCCCTCCCCGCCCCCCCCAGCAGATTAAATGGCAAATGAGTCCTAAAGAACACGTCAGAAATTAATCCAGCCAGGCAATACAGGAATTGTACAGAATTGTACAGATGAGCTCCTGCCTGCCTAGTTTTTAACAGTTGTGTGTGACAGTGTGTGTCTTTGCAGCAGAGAATTAACTATTCTTGGTCTTCTTTTATAGCCTTTCCCTATAAAGTTGTATTTTTCATACGTGTAATTTTAATTTCCATTAGTGTTTTGTTTCTTCACTCTTTCTTCAGGTGAATATGACTTGAGAACTTCATTGCTTGCCTTCAGACCTTATCTTTACATGTGCAAGGCCTTTGGCCGATTCACTGGAGGAAGGAGGAAACCAAAAGGCAGTTTCAGCTACCTTTGCTGTCCTCAGTCACTGTGGCTCTTGGGAACCTGTGTGGGATCTGATAGAGCAGCTCATGGACTCCTTACTGGGTTGTCCTCAGCTGTTCTGTGGCTAAAAATCTCTTTCCTTCCTTTTCACCCGTTGGGCACTGAGGACCAGAGGCAGCTGAGAAGGCGGGGTAAGGTGCTAACCGTATTTCTGAGCCGTGCTGAGAAGGTAATGATGCTCTCCTTAGAGCGCATACCAGGTGAGAGGATTGCTGGTTTTAAAGCCCCTCCTAGCAACTTCCAATTTCCTTTCCGTGATTTGCTCTCAGATATTCTTAGAGTAATCTGAGTTGCAGGCCTACGAAACTACTTTTCCGTAGGGATTTCATGGGGGGCAAGTAATCTTTTCCTACCCCAAAGCAGAGAGAGGAGGGAGGGTATGTGAGGACAGATACTGAGCCCCCAGTCATTGCTGCTTTTGTTGTTCTCCTAGCTCTTCTTGAGCTTTCTGCTGTGCCGTGCATAGGACAGAGAGACCCAGACGGAGGTTGGACCGAGGGCAAAGCTGAATGCTGACAAATCAAAGAAAGGAAAGTTGAAGAAAGGAAGGAAGGAAACCGCTTGTGGCATCAGTGCACTTTTCTTGTTCAATAGGTCATCTCCCATTCTAACTCAGTTGTCATTTTCATTGTCCCCAGTGTGATGGATGTAGAGAGCAGAGCTAGACATTTCTGCTAAGGTAACCAGGAGTGAAAGTGTACATTGAAATTGGCCTTTATGGATGTCTGTCAGCACCCTGTTTAGATGAATGGGATCCTTCCCACCACAGCAGAGCTATTGTTACAGGCTGTCAGACTCCAGAGAACAACTCTGCATAAGTCTTATTGCTTTGAACATTTTTGTGCCTTTAGGTTTTTTTTGGTTGTTGGTTGGTTTTTTTTTTAAGCCACAGGCCTGGAAATAGAAATGCTCTAAAGGGAAGTTTTAATTTTGCAGAAATGATCTGAACAGAAAAAAATTACCACTATTCCCTGAGCCCCAGAGCAGATTTACGTTGGCATGCTGGCTAGGAAGGTATCTTATTTTCCTGTCTGGAGAAGGGTTCTCACTGGTGAGAGTCAGATGTGGCAGCAGGAGGGAGCAAAAAAGTCTGCCAGCATTGTGGCAGCTAATGGGTGCCCCCAAAGACAGGTTTTCCTGGGCTGAGACTGAGCTGAAAGCTGGCAAAGCTGAGGGCTGGAATCCTGAGTTCTCTGGATGGGCTGAAAACGGCATCAGCTTCTTTACTTTGACCTGAACTAGAATATTGCACTAGTTTAAGATTTATTCCAAACTTTTTCCTGGAATCAGGAAAAAAATCTGGTTAAATTTGCATCCTGGAGATGTGAGCTCTACTTGTAATCAGATCCATCAGCCTACAAATGATTAAAAACCCCATAACCCATAACATTAACTTCTCTGTACCCCGTCCCACGCCTACTGTAGGACTTCAGCTACATAAAGCACACGTGGCGGAGCACATAAGCAGTGACTACTCCCCTTAGCTTTGGCTGGGCTTGTCCAAATTGTGGGTTTATGTGTTTAAGATCTCCATTGTCATTGGAAATTACTGTAAAATTTTATTTCCTTTGCTGCACCAAAGCTGGATGTTTGCCACAGTTTAGTTCTATCTTTGATTTTAATGACTTAAGATGAGAGCCATCCATCTGTGGCATCTTGATTTCACCAGTATATTTTTTAAAACCTGACTGCATTTTTTGCTGTTTCAACAAACGCTCTTGCTGTGTGCAACTTTTGCCATGCCATCTGTTATTTGATGACATTTTGTCCTTGCAGCCTGTAATTCTTCATGATTCCATGGTGTGTGCACCATGATGGGAGAAGGATGGCATTTACCTTTAAAAAAGGACAGATTTCTGGAGGACAGTGTTGTAGCTAATATTGCCATCCAGGATATAATTAGAAACCGTTTTGTTTTAATGTTATCTAAGATAGCTGTGGGGGCTCTGAATGGCCTACAAACCAACTATGGCACTGTTATGGAAAAGGCAATAGACTTTGAACGTAGAAGCTGGGCGGTGGGACGAAACTCTTGGAACTACTGCTGCCTGCCTACTCTGGGGAGCTTGCAGAGGGGTTTTCCTTCTTTGGGATCCCAGCTCTCAAGAGATGGTACCTCTTGAACAGGAACAGACGTAGCGTCCCTTCAATGTCTTAGGCTGAGTGGGTTTTTTTGGAGTGGAGTTTCATTTCTCCGTGTTGTTCATCTTCCATAACCAATTCTCAGTAAGACCTTCTAGTTTATCTCTAGATTTGCACAGGTGTTAAGAGTCTTTTTTTGCTTGGGCTGAAGCCCCTTCTCATTATGTTTCTTCAGTTTTTGCTGTTAGTGTCCTGGTGTTGGTGGCTTCATTGTGGACTGCAGGAAGAGAATGAATGTGACCAAATCTTTTAGATACAGCCTTCTTTTTTGAAACAGATTGGAGGTTATAAATAATGTTGGAGAGAGTTTTGTCTTCGGCGTTGCTGAAGACTTAGCTTACTAATTTGGATTTCTTTCATTAGCCAACAGTCACTAACTTCTTCGTATGATGATTTCAGGAGTCAGTATTGAGGCCAGCTCTTCAAGGTGAGAGGAAGTAATTGGATGGGAAATAGATGAAAGCTGTGCTGTCACTAAAGGGGTACTTTTATTTTAGTGTCAGATAGCCAGTGAGACATAGCTTTCAAGTTCATGTAGCACTTTGTACGGTGAAGTTTACATGGGGTGGTTTTAAGCCTGGTTTTGAGAAAGTAATTTTCCCCTGTTGGTACAAATCGTAGTTGCATCACATCAGTGCTCTGCTGGGAGTGGCTTAAATGTCTTAACACTAAAGTCTTTCCAGCTCTTTGCTCAGGCTCAACATCTTGTTTTATGGTGCAGTGGATTCTGCAGCTGGATCTTGGCTCAGAAGTCTCATCCATTGCTGGAATATCTAGGCTTGGGCTTCTTAAAGAACAGGTCCCAGGTCTTCTCAGGCCTTTCTACACTGGCTGTGTCTCTGAATGTCTCCATCAGCCTGGAGGCTTAGGATAGTTTTAAACTATCCACAAACTCTCTCTAGGTTGAATACAGATTGCTGTTGTACTCTTTGGATGTCCAGGTGGTCCAGAGCCATGTATTCCTTCAGCTGGAGAAGAGGGCCTTCCCTGGGTTAGGGACCTTCATTTCCCTTGCAAGGCCAGGTCAGCCTCTTCGTTAATTAGCTCCCCAAAACTCCTTCCTCACTTCCATTAAGGGTGAGATTTTACAAGTACTTAGTGATCTGAAAGAAGAAAATGTGGGAGAATTTCCTAAGGACATCCGTACCCGTTAGATTCCTCTCTGACTGTTTACGTATTTACGGGTCTGGCATTATGTGACGAAGAACTAGTCCCCTTTAGGCTCAGCACAGCTATCATTGGGAATTGCCAAACATCTCGTGGGTGATGGGATCCCACCTAGCAGTGAATGTCACAGGTGATGAACACCCTCAACAGCTGTTAAAGGTGAGAGGCGTTGGGCTGCCCAGAACCTGGTCAGACCAGCCTGTAGGAGAGGACTTCCCAACCTCTTTGCTACTAACAGAACCACCGAGCAACAGTCCCGCTAGCCAATGTAGCAGCCAGCTAAGAGTAGGGTCAGAAGACTCACAAATCCCCGTAGTACCATGGCAGATCATTTTCTGGCGATAATATTCTACTTTTGTATAGGCTCTGTTAAGCAGTTCCTCTGGTGCTGAAAAGTAGCAGGACTAGAGAACTGTTTAATGAGGGACATTTGTGTCCACTGCCATGGAACTAGCTCATTTATTGTTTAATCTGATGTGATATTTAGCTGCTGTGAAGTATCAGTTGTGTAGGTTAAAGCAACGCTACGCACTTTTTACAGGTTAAAGAATGGTCTGCGCTTAGACTTGGCTAAGCTAGGGTGGAAGGTCTGGTGAGCTCTGAGAAAACAGATCATGGATTTTAATCTGGTGTTTTTCCAGTGAAAAAGAAACAAAAAAATCCTACTGTTTTGGTGTCTCTGGCAGCATTTTCTTGGACAGTTACTCAAACAGGCTGTTCAGATAACTGAACTGAAAAATACCATGGTGAGGAGAAAAGATTTTGGTTTGATTTGAAATGAAACGCGTTCTCTTTTTCTCAATGAAACAACCCTTTCCCGCTGCCAAGTGTGCACAGGCTTGAATGAAACATTTCATTTGTGAGTATTTCCCCCCCCCCCTTAAAAACAATTCTATCAAGCTCACTTTTGAAGCAAGGTGCTGCTCCAAAATGAAAGTCCGACTTCTTGTTTGTGAAGCACTGGCACAAAACGTCTCACGCTTTCTGAAAAATCAGTTTCTCCCTCTGCTGCCGCTTAACCCTTTCTTCCCTCCCGCTTGCTTTTGACTGAAACTACTTCATTCAAATTCACTCCTTCACTCAGACGTTTAGATCACCCTGAAACTGCATTTTTTAGAGAGTAAACTGAGACATTTCACTCCCCCCTACCGAGTGCGTAGTGATGCTCTGCAGGGTGCAGTTATAGCTCTTACTTCCATCTAGGTATTGATGTTGCTGGGACTTTGATGGGGAAGTGAAAACTGGTTGCCTTATTGATGAAATCTCGATTGGCACTTAGAAATTCCCAACCGAACAGGAGATTTAACTAACGGAGAAAGGAAAAAAAATCAGTAGACGATGGGATTTTTCCAGCTTCTGGCACTGCATTACAAACAATGGAGAGTGTGCGTGGAGAGCACTGCCCATTCGGCAGATGAAAGGGTTTCTTTAAATCAACGAGGGACCGAAGTAACTTGCTCCAAATTGGTTTTGTTTGTGTTGAGTGAGGCAGTTCTACTTACGTCTGAATATACAATCACATTAGCAACAGTGTAAATTATGCTTGTGTGGGAAAGTCGGACCTCTTGCATTTACAGTGTGTTCGCATCAGTTACCAACCGTTTACCCATCATGTGCTGGATTACTTTACCTGGATGATACATGGTGACCTCATGTAACATCAATGAGGTCACTGCCTATGCAATGACATGGTGTCTTCTGCGTAGTTAAGTTTATTTAATATTAAAATGATGACTTTTTAAATAATTTCTCTGGAGTTTGCCCTTTGATTTGGAATTGAACTGTGTTGGCAGGGAATTAGTCTAGAGTAGTTTCTTAGTCTTTCTAGAAAGAAAGTTTGTCCAGAGATCATTAATACTCTCTCCTTTTTCCCTGTCCTGTCCCCTAAGTCATCAGCGTAAACCCAGCCTACCCCATTTTCTATCGACAGTTACTTTTATGGGACGGCTGTTTCGTGGCCCATGGGTGAAATCTCCTCTGAAGTTCTCCCTGCAGCCCTCGGTGCTTGAGGAGGACCGCAGCAGGGCAGAGGGGTTGTCTTGATGCTCTCCGAACTGACTGGGTGAACATGGCCTGTTTTTGGTGAAGAGGTGTTCACATCATGAAGCATTGCCTCCATCGTGCTCTCCCGTGTAATCCCAGAGGAAAAGCCCCGGTCAGAGTGCCCCGGGGAAACGACATGTCCTGCACTGCTGCCGCCAGCTCGGGTTAGACACACTTTGTCGGGTCAGTGTGAAAATGCTGGAGCCGGTCTTTTTGAGTGCTACCTTGATAACATGGGTATGCTGGGCAGCGCTGGGCGTCCCTGCAGGCGTGCTGCCGTCTGTCTGGCTGTGTTAGCGGGGCAGTTCAACACCGGGAGTATGGGGAAAGGACCAGGTATTTGGAGAGCAGATGTGGGTTCAAGCAGGTAGCAGAGTCCTTGTTCAGGTTAAAGGGAGGGGAGGAGGGGCAGAGCTGATACCTTGTTTTATGGGGAGGGTTGACAAAGGTAATGGTCTCATGGAAGGCTATTCAGGCTGCCATTTCCCTAGCATTTTAAATACCACCCCACTCCTCTCATTAGAGCTGGGGATTTTGGCTCTCCCAGGGGGGAGGAGATGTTCTAAATGGACTGCCGGGGAGGTGGATTTAATGCACTGGGAAGAACTGGCTTCACAAGTTAAAAAGCAAAACAAAACCCAATCCTCCATTCCTATTTTTAGTGTTTATGACCAAGTATTTTTGCTTGGTTGCTCATTTTGAAAGGGTTTAGTGAGCCTGCCGGTTGATTGAAAGCTCTGTGGTGTGTGAGCTGGCCTGGCTGGGGAGCCTGCAGTGCATAGCGACGAGGTCGGAGCCGCGCCGGAGGTTTTTTTCCACTGCAGTTTGTTGAAGGGTAACGAAAACGTCCCCCGGGCAAAGGGGATGTTGGCTTTCCAGGTTGTGGTGATTCTTCTTGGCTGGATAAGCAGTCTTCCTCCCACTCCTGCATTTTCATCTTCATCTACCTCACCCCTACTTCCCTGTGCAACCAAAGGCAAGACCTGCCCTGCATTGCGCGGGCGGTATTGCTGGGGGCGTCTCACGCAGCCAGCCCCCGCGAGGTGTACCTCCTGGGCAGCATTAGCATTTGGTGCCCGTCCTCCTGGCCGGTTCGCGCTCTATAAATGAGTTTATTCTGTTTATTAGAAGCTATGTCCCTGGCATATGGAGTCCGTGCGGTGCCTGCAGGCAGGTTTCCTTCCTGTTGGTGTTGGTAAGCCGCCCAAGTGCCTCCTGGCAATTAGCAGATCGTTACCCATAATGCGGTGCGCGGCGACGCAGCCTGGTGGGTTTTCTGGAGGTCACTCTGACCTAATTCACCCCCAGGAATTGTACAGCGCTGGCATGACTTACCAGTGCATTAACAAGCTGATGCTTCAGTACGAGGTTATTTGAGTGCTTCCACATTCTTTTTCTTCGGCAAGAAATAGCCATTTTGTCCAGCGGCCAACAGTGGATAGTGGGGGCCGGTCTGGAAGAGGAGGGAGCAGAGTGCTGGCTGGTTTTGAGACGGGACATCGTGGGCGTGTGGCGTTTCCTTTGGCTTTAAGGTTGGGGGCCATTTCTGCTCTCCGGGGTTGCAAATGCGCAGAGCCCAGTTTGCCGCCTTACTCCTGTGTTATCACAGCATCTTTGCCGGGAACCGAGCGGCGTATGTCAGGCGTGTGCCTGAGTCCCCGCTGCTCGGCCTTGGAGGGGAAGACAGAGGAGCAAGACTCTGCCCCAGATCTGCCCCAGATCTGCTGCAGCCCAAAACCCCAGATGATACGATATGGAGGGGCAGATTTCAGCCCAAGCCAGGCAGTTTTGGAGGGGCAGGCGTGCCTGGCCAGAAGGGACCCCCCCGCAGCAGCGGGCACCCCGGCAGGGCTTGACCTCCCTCAGGCAAACCTGACCCTACAGCAGAGGGTCTGGCTGCAGCATCACCAGCCCAAGTCAGGGTGTTCTCCCAGGGTGGTGATTTGTATATGCCGAGGTTACTTGTCAGCAGTTTTTAGGGGCTTTTAAAATGCTGTAACTTCTGTTTTCCATTTCTCTCTGCTAAGGTATGTATGGCTGGACTGTGCATGCTGAGGAAGGGGGGCTACGCAGGGAAAGGCACACACAAACCTATCGCAGTAGAACTCTTTTTTAACATTTCTGAAGTAGTTTTCCTGTAAGACTTGTAGCATCTGCTACCAAGGGGATAGTGTGTGGGGAGAGAGTGATTTGACGGACAAACCATTAGGATGCCCAGAATAACTTGCTCCTGGCTTCTCTCTTTGTGTGCTCTGGAGGTCACCCCGAATCCCACCCACCTCCTCCCACTGCCCCGTGCCAGACAGAGTTACTCTGCCTTGCCTGTGGCTAATCTCTCTGGGTGCACCTGGGTCTGTGTATGCACAGATCCTTCATTTTGTTTATGCATGTGAGCAGCCTTTGAGCCAAGCTTTGCTCTCGACGTACCCTCTGTAGCCCAGGCTCTTTGTCCTAGCTGATGCTCTTGACGCTTAAGAACGTTTCAGAGGAAATTATGCGGTGTTGTAGGGTCAAAGCTGGGAGCGAGTTGAGCTACTGGGTGGATTTTCCTCAGGCAACAAATTTTTCTGGGGAGTGCCTCGAGATGAGGGGTGTTTCGGTAGGAGCTCACTACCCCCGGAGCCCTTTGGTGTTTGCACGGCTAAAGCAACAGCAGGGTAGTGCAGGAGAGCGAGCTGCAAGTGCCACCTTCCGCACACCACCATTTTATAACTTCCTCGAGATCTCTGGCATTAATTGCTTTCAAACACAGGTCTGTCCTGCTTTCAGTTCCTGTTGACTCTAATTACACCTGCCTAACTGGGATTGAACCATTATCTTTTGCACAGGGGTTTTATTCGTCCCTTGGGCGAGCAATTAAAGTGGACTCTCTTCTACTGGTACCGAAAATTCGAGCAATTGCTTGTAATTTATGTCTCTTTTTCCACTGGAACTGGCCGTACCAAGAAGCAAACCACCACCTCCGGAGTGCAGCTGGCTGCCAGTCCCGGGTGCTAACGGAGCAGAGTGCCCTTCCCTTTCTGCGGGCTCAGATTAAGCTCTGTCCGTGCTGGCCAGAATGACTATAGGGCCAGGAAATGAAATAATAGGAACTATAAGCTCTTCTACAGCTGAACGGTTTCAGAGCTCCATCAATTATTAAAGGCGTAAATTCTTCCACAATTACTGGCACATTGTGGCATATTAGATGAGAGGAAAGTTGGTCTCTGACCAAATCAGACTGACCAGCGTGTTCACTGAGGCCCCCAAGTCCTTTCGGACTCACTCCTGTAGCCGAGCTGGCGGTGCTGGAACACAGTGCCTCGGACACCGGGAGAACCAGCCAGGTTTTCTCATTTCCATCAGGACACAGAAATTTACGGTGGCAATATTTCCTCTCCTGACTAATAGTAATAAAACCCAATGGTGCCTACAAGTGAGAGTTCCTTTTTTGTTTGTTTGTTTGTTTGTTTGTTTTTCTTAAGAAGCTGAATTCCGCAGGGCTCTGTGCCGAAGCGGGTGGGACAAGAGCTCTTCACCTGCAGCCTCTGACACCCACCCCTACCCTGGCCGCCGGGAAAGCTGTTATATTTAATGAAATACTCCTGTTTCCCTGTATCACAGAGGTACTGTGGCAGGTGATGCCTTGGGTCCTCATCCCGCAAACACTTTTGAAGGCTTCTGAGTACCTCCATTTGAGCAGGCAGGCATGTGTCCTGCATTGTAACGCCTTGATGTTGCAAGACGGGAAGGGCCAGGAAAATGCCAAGAGCTCCCCATCCTCATCCCTTAGTAATGTTTGGTCTTTTTCTGAGAGTTGCAGCTCCTCAAGCCCTGGGATTCTGGCAGAGCCAAACCTTTTGATGTGCTTGGATGGTTTGGGTTTTTAAGGGCCCTTTCTAATCCGTCTTTTGTTGACACTACATATCCATAAGCGTGCCTTCTTAGACAGACAAACGAGGGCTAAATTTTTATATCATAACCATGAAATCATATCCCTTATTAGAATTACAAGTTACTTTTCCCTTCTTTTGTACAAATAGTGGTAATAATTCTTTCTAATGATGGCAGTGGTCATAGCAATCCTAACTCAATCTTAGCAGGAGGAAATTTTTCGGTTTCTTTCCATGTAAAACTTCCATTATTTGGATGGGGTTTCTGTGGCATAGGTCATTATAACTGTAATATGTATTTATAGTTGTTTAAAGACCTGAATAGTTTATGGAATAAATTCTGATGCGATATAGCCAGGAGCCCTGTGGGTTTTCATTATGCTATTGATTAAAAAGCCCACCACTACACAGTGAAGATAAGGGAAAGAATTGGAAACTGGGTGAAAATTCCTTTTACTCTGTATAAATAATTTCACATTTGTTTTAAAAAAGGAGTCTTTGCTTATTTTTTTTTTCCTCAAGATAATCTCTGCCTTTGTTTGAAAAAGGTTATTGATTGGATTGTTAACTTACATAGTCTGTGGCGGGTGTGACAGAGCACATGGCTGCAATTAATCTTGTGATGCAGAATCCATTATTGAAGAAGCACTAATGAGCCGTTCCAAGGCCTTCACTGGTCACAGAGCGCCTGGGAGCAGCAGATTGCTCCTGCCCTTTAATGTCAGTTTTGGTCTTTAGTGTTACACAGCCAGTGTAAGCAGAAGAGATTTTTAGGGTTTTTTTTTTTTAGGGGTATTTATGTTAAAATTCTCCTTACCGCCAGCCTGCAAGTGCACCGGGTGCGGGAGACAAGAAATGGTCTCTGAATGTGCTCACCCCCCGACTCCTCTGACCAGATGTCTGGTGGACATAGTGTACAATTAAAGCCAGTGGCACGTGAAACACGGGTGTCACTATAAAATATGGTCTCAGTTGCAGGGTTCAGATCCAGAGGAGAGTTTCGACAAAGATGAGGGAGCTTTCAGACCTGATCTATACTTTAAAATATTGGTTTAAGACAAAGGGATGAGCTGTTGGAAACCTTCTCAGTGCAAGTTTTATTGTCTTTGTTGTTTATAGCTATTGCGGCATAGCAAAAGTTTAGGTAGAGAATAGTTATGGTAGATTAGAAACTGTCGATGCTAACATATCACCTTCTCCTTCAACAGAACTGCTCCCGAGGTGTACTTTAGAGGTCTGTCTATTGACTTCGGTGACACCATAAATATATGGTACCTCTTCCCCCTGTTAGATCTGCGGAGCTGATACAGACATGTGAGAGTGATCCAGGGTTTGCCAGGGCTGAGCCACCACCTGAATTATTAACTGAATGCCAGCTGCAGACTCTTTGCTGCACACCTCGCCATAGTAAATGCCATTTATCACACGATTAGAGAAATAAGACCGTTTCTTCATCTCGACCACATAAGTGATGAAATTAAGCAAGAAAGACTTTCAGCTCTCTGGCTCGTGTGCTACCACAGTGTCTGTAACTTGAACCACAGTTTGGACCGCTCTTTGTGTAAAACAAAATTGTTTGTGGGCTGGACTAGCCTTTTTTTTTTTTTTTTTTTTAAAGGAGTTTGAGTCTACCTATAGCAGCCTCCCATACGCAGCTACAGGGCTTTGTCTTCAGGTATTTTGCCACAGAGGGAATGCCAAGGAGTGCTGTGATCCGGAGCAGGGATGGTGTTCACTAACACCGCTCCAGGAAGTCTTGGACATGTGAGTTTTCTCATAGGTCATGAAAAACACTGGGTTTTGAAGCAAAGCAGCAGGAAAATAGAGAGATTGTGAAGAAGGAGAGCGGAGAGAGCAGGAAAAGGATTTTAATGTTTTATCTACTGACATGCTTCCCTACACTACAGTGCCTCATCACACTGCTGGCATCAGTAAAAATAGTCTTTCCAATGACATTAGGTTGGGGTCATGGTACCACAAGGCACGTTGTTTAATGTGAAAGAGGATCTGACTTAGAGACTGAAGAAACACATGTCCACAAGATATTCTTTTTCCCTTAGACATGTCGTAAGCCCTGGGCTAACAGAGAGCAATCTGTGGCTATGCAGACATGGCTGCGGGCATTTGTTGGACTCTTCTGTAGTCACAGCCTTTGGAGAGAGAGCCCAATGGAGTGAATAAATTGGTGTATTTTTGCAAAATGTTTCTGCATTGCTACTAAAAAGAAGCCACCATGGCCCTCACTCCACTATTAGTATTTTCTAAGCAATCCTCAGCCTGCAAGAGCCCGTTTCTTTTAGGCTTGTGGCGGGTGTGGTTCTTAAGAAGGGCTCTGCAAAATAGGATGGATCACTTCAAAGATGAGGCACCATCGATACGAGGTGCAGCACAAAAAACCTGCCGAGGTGTTTTTGAGGCAAATGAGGAACGAGACAGTCAAGACTGATAGCTGGACGAGAGCAGGAATGGCTGTGAAGGGACAGAGATAAAGTAGCGAACAGAACCTGACCTTCGTGGTGTTTGAGAAAGGGAGACTCTGTAGCTGGAGTCTCTGCAATGAGCAATGTGTGTACGCAGGCAAGTGAGCACGTGAATATGTGTATGCTTTTAGCTGTGATTTATTTCTGTAAGTTTGATTCCATTCTTTCTGTTTCTTTTCAAATGTGACTGAAGATATTTAACTCTCTGATTAACTCACCTCCCTGTTTGAGTTGTTTCCTGTGATATATTCCAGCACTGTACAACCTTTCTGGAAGCCGACTCTGCTGTTGGGATGAATTCCTCCCTGATGTGTAGTGTGGCACATTTGTTCCATTTACTGGTGTTGGAATGAGGTTCCGCATTTGCTGTAAATCAGATCTGGAGGAACATTTCAGTGTCATGACAGGTTCTCCTAGTTTGGTAGTATCAGAAATTATATGAGGTCCTCTCAACAAGAAAAGGTATCATGTCACATCTCCTTCTGCACAGTTGCAGTTTCAAGGTCCCCAGACTTTAGTTTGGACTTGGTCCACTGTAAATCTCAGTAAAATCTGACTCCTGTTTTGTGCTGACATTTCAAGGGCTCCAAAACCCAGTGATCTTCTCAGCCCATCTGAGCTCATCAGTACTGTCAAAACATTTCTTTATACAAAGGCTTAAGAGTGATATGAGCAATGTCATTGATCCCTCCTTCCTTAAATATCTCCCTTATTTTCTATTCACTTTCCTCGATAACTTATGTACACGTATTTCTTTGCTGGACAGGCTTAGTTTTTGTATCACAACCATGCGAATATAACTGGAGAACGAAAATCCTTATTACAGCATTTGGTGGTATCATGGGCACATAAAGGAAATATATTCTCTACAGCGTTACTGCCTTACCCAGCATTTCTCAGCAACTGTTTGATTCACTAGCTAGAAAATATGGAAGCTTCTTGTAGGGTGGTGATGGGTGGTGTGACGACACAGCAAAATACTGCTGATAGGTCTGGTAATGAAGATAGCACATGTATGCCCACATCTACTATAGCCATGCCTTTTGTTCTTATTGGAGAAGCAGCCTTTCTTTCTCTAGTCTTAAAAAGACACTTAGGCTGGTGGAGGCGCAGAAGATTTTTCCTACCCATTGGCTGTAGTCTAAGAACAGCAGATTGGCTAGAGGTGAAAAAATGCTGCGCACCTGAGGTGTAAGTTTCTAGAAGAAGCATGCGGTAGTGCTGGATGTGTGTACCTGTATTTCTAGTTTTTCTATAGATGAGCAATTGGCTATCCCTGTCCCATGCCCTCCGCCCCTGACTATGCACAGTGTTAATGCTTACGTGTGTCAGAGAGGAATGCTAAATATGGGGCTTTCCAAAAAGGCAAGCAGTAACTTATTGCAGGTGGCTTAGGGACTGCCTCAACCTAATAGGGGTGGTTTGGGAGTACAGCACTTTATTTCAGCGGTATATTTTTCTTGTTTTGTTTTGCAGAAGGAACACTGATCCTACCTTTGGTTTGTTTGTTTGTTTGTATTTTCCCCTCCAGAAAGCCCATTGCTGACCCTGCTACTGTGATACCGCTGTTTTGCAAAGCTGGAGTCGACACGCATGTAGGGGCGGGGGTTGTAACTCTGGCAATTTGTCCTTCCCGATTAGATGTGACTGTTCTGCTAGCTTTCCCCTCTTTATTCCTTTCATTTAGTTTGTTGTGGGAGTTGGCTTGGGTTTTTTTCCTTTCGGTTTCTTGTTTTGATCCTGGAAGGTTAGCTGTGCAATTTGGTTTCTTCTGTGCCAACCAACTTTAGTGGCAGAGCTCTTAAAAAAATTAAAAGCAGTACCCCGCCATCCTGTCTTGCTTCTTCTCTGTATGCTACTGCTTCCGTTTAAGCAAAGTTTACAGAATTGCTCCACCCATTTGGACACCAGGAAGGGAAGCTCTGAAATGGAGAATAACCTCATTGCCACCAGGTCCTTCAGTCCGGTCGAAACAATGCTAATTGAAACTGTAGTCCAATTTCTATTAAGATGGATGGGCTGAAATTGGGTTTGCTTCTGATTTCATCCTTTCTCTTGTTTTCTTTCCAAAAAAAGCCCCACAAAAACCAAACCCAAAGCCAAACCATTTTTAAGAGCTCTGAATAAAACTGCTTTGCCAATGGGGAATGGGTGGGGATGACTGATTTTCTCTTGTGCCCGGCAGCGAAAGGGTTAATGCCTGCTTTCCTCTTTGGTATCTGTTAGTTGCAGCCCATGTTGTGATCAGTCCATGTCCATGTGCATTTTGTTCCCAAATTTAATACCGGTTAATTAACAAGCAATAAGTGAGCCTTAACAATGACAGTTGTTTCCGATCTTCCTCAGGACACCCGACCTGCCTGCAGTTCACCACAAACATGACTGAGGCTGTTAAAACCTATCAGTGGCAGTGCATTGAGTGCAAATCCTGCAGCCTTTGTGGGACCTCTGAGAACGATGTGAGTTCATTTACCTTTTCCTGCAAATAAGCGTCACTGCAAGCTACTGTCATGCCCGCCCTTGAGGAGCACGTGGCAATGGTGTGGGTCATGGCTTTGCTGCTGCTTCCATACATCCCCGAGGAAGAGCCACTCCTGAGAGTAGAGGTGGGCTTCTCCGCAGTGCCCCTGTTCAGCCGTCGGTCTCTGCTGAAATTACCACGGGTGTCGTATAGGGCCACTTAAGATGGCGAAAATTGTGGTTTGTATGCTTATTCAACAGAAATTAGCCGGAGGCCTTAAACTCGTGTCGCAGGGAGCTGCAAGAGAGTGGTGTTTTCAATATGGCAGTCAGGAGTAGATGTGAATGGGTGATAACCCAAGAGGTGGCAAGTATGTTTCTTCTGTCCCTGGTTTTGCTTACTTTCTTGGCATATTTTTTTAGTCTTAATTACAAGACTTGGGAAACGTGAAAGCATTTTAAATGGGATTGCTAGGCCTCTCTCTAATCACCTAATCACCTGTCTCAGTGATTTCCAAACCGTGATCCAGAGCCTGCAGCTGAACAGTGTCCTCTCTGCAGGGCTTTCGGTTAAAGTCGGATGCTAAGGGTCCTTGTTAGTCTGTGAGAAACTTGGAGAATTGACAGTGGCTGGAGAACTTTGGAGGTGAACAGCTAACACTACATTCCCTATAGCAGAAGAGACGTGAAGCCTGAGATTTTGTTTTGCTTTGGCAGTAAATAAGGAAATCTGAAAAGAGGGAGCTGGTCTGTGTTAGGAATCACAGTATACTTCAGAGCAGCTTTCCCCCCCGCCCCCAAATATATGAAAGAGCTGCAGACCACAGCATGGTGGGATCATGTCATTTCCATCTGTGTCACAGAGCGTTTACGCAGCTGAGTTTTGGAGAACTGGCTAAGTCCAGGCTTTTGACGAGAAAGGTTTCCCCTGAAGGGATGAGATGCAGCGTGTGGTCACATTGGAGCCCAGCAAAGCCTGTCCTGTTCTCTCAGTACAGCGTATCCCTGTCCTAACAGCTTTTACTCCTGCATCATGCGGCCACCTTGGAGAGGAAGTCCTCCACGTCTCAGAGAGATTTTCCAGTTAGAAACTGAACTGCCTTTGTGATGAGAAGGGCTCTCTGCAGCCTTTCAGAAATATGGTGGTTGATTGTGGATGCACAAATGTGATGCCTGTAGACTTTTACGTTCCGCATAGTCTCTTAGTCTCTATGTTGCAGCTCTGGTTTCCTAGCTGAGCACTGCTGGTTACCATGCTTATGTTTTCATCTTGGCAAGAGACTAATTTACATCATTTTCTCTCTTCTCCTCTCCTTGTCTCCCTGTTTCCCTACTGTCTCCCCAACAACCCTGCCTCAGGACCAGCTGCTCTTCTGTGATGACTGTGACCGTGGCTATCACATGTATTGCTTGAATCCACCAGTCTTTGAGCCCCCAGAAGGTAACATATGTTGGAAGTCTACTTTAAAAATCACAATAAAGTTCTTGTGGAGGAGGGAAGAATTTTAGAAAGGTGGCCTGGGCCATGCAGGGTTAAGGAAGCAGTAGCAAAGCAGAGGCAGGTAGCACTGGAAAGAAAGAAAATTAATAGATGTGGGGGTCTAGTGGGATCTGAGATGTCCTATTCAATCTTGCCTGGTCTCTACCTCCTCTTCCAGGATATGGCTCTTTTGCGGGTCATGGGTACCTTTGGATGTCCCAGATGGCATTGGACTCCTCACTTTAGTCAACTGAATTGAGCTCCTGTGAACTGTGACTTTGGGCTTCCTAAGAAGTCAAAGTGCCAGAGAGAGAGCCCCAGACAGGGAGGTCCTCTCTGGAATAGCTGAGAGTATGTTGTCAGGAGACTGGATTAAGAGGAATGACCTTCCTTGTTCTCTGGTCTGTCTGTGCCTCAGAAGGGTGAGAGTTTTACTGTCTGTATTACATTTGGTGTGTAGTTATGTCGTCTGCAGAGGATTCAATCTGACCGTAGTGTAACTGGTTGTAGTTTGTCACTTGGTTGTGGAGCAGAGGAACTAGTCCTTTACCGTTATTGATTCTCTGACTAAAATCTGCAGAGAGCAGTAGAACTGGAGAAGGAGACATGTGAGTACGAATGACTGCGGTTTACATGAGGGGCGAGACAAGAATAATTACAAATGAATCATGCATTCAGGAGCTAAATGTTTGTAACTTTGATACAGAGGAAACTAAATCAGGAGAGGAAATTTTGAAATGGAGGTAGTATTGGCTAAAGGTTTCTGTTTGACTGGGAAGTGGTGTATTGAAAGTATGAAAATATAAAACACGTAGTGGCAATGCACACCCCAGCTGCATTGTAACTTGGCGCGGAAAGCCTACATACACAATACCAAGGGCGGCAGAGCCTGCTTCAAAAGATACAGGCAGTTCCAATGCTAGGAATATTTCATATCCTATTCAAGCCAATCTTGACATAAACTCTGAGTGCCTGGATTTGATGTCATTCCTATAAGAAGGATTTCTTCATTTGCAGGGAGCTGGAGTTGTCATTTGTGCCGGGAGCTGCTCAGAGAGAGAGCATCAGCTTTTGGCTTCCAGGCCTGAGGAGCTCCAGCAGTCAAGAAACACTTTGCTCCTGGTGTTGCCATACCAGCACACAATTGCCATCCAGAACACAAAGACACAACCCACATCAAAACGAACGGACACTCAAATACAGGAAGAGGTATCTGTGGTATTCACTGTCACTAATGCCATACCTCCTGGGCTCTACCAGAAGGATCACGTACTTTCCCGATGCTCCGGATGAAATCTCTTCACTGCTATGCATGGTTGCTGCTTACCATTAAGGGCTCACATGCATTATAGAAGGGGGAGGGTTGTTATATCGACATGGAGAAATTAATTTTGTGTGGCCTTGTGCTTTCTGTTTAGTCTTCTTTTTAAAGAAGTAGTAAGGTATCTCCCAGGGTATTGTTGGTGAGTACTTTGGCTGGGAGCAGCACCAGTTGTTTCTCTTCACAGGCTTGACTGGAAATGTCTTTACTGCAACCACTCTGTATTCGCAGGGGGGCTTTGAGCGTTGCATTAGTTCAATAATTCCCAGGTCATCAACAATGCGTTGTCATTGAGAGAAGCACTGATGAAAAATTTTTGGGGTGACACTTTCTCCCTTGGATCAAGTGCTTTGATTTGGCAGATCTTCAGAAATCTGGTTTTAGCATCTCTGAAGGAAGAACAGTACCAGTATGTACACTAACAGACGTTTAGAAAAGCCCACCGTCTTTGGTATTGTGGGATATTCAGGCACACTGTCCCACTGCAGTGCCAGCATACACTCCAGACTCATCATTTTATTTTTGTTCAGAAAATTGTAAATGGTTATGTATGTAACTGACTTGCTGTTTAGCTCAGAAAACTGAACAAAAGAAAAACGTCACCTTAAGTTGATCATAGGAAGTAAAATTGTGAGTTTTCTGAGCAATCTAAAGTAAGCTGCAAAAAGGGACAAATTCGGCTTAGGGTCAAATGAAGCACTTTTGATTAACTTTTTAAAATTTCTAAACGAAAATGTTCTGCAACTTAAAGTTGCATTTTATTCCAGGAATTGCTGGAATCAGGACTTCCAGCATTTCCAAAGTGTTACTGTTTTTTATCAAAGTAATTATCAAGATCTAGCTGAATTTTTCAAATAATTTTGCCCCCAAATTCTCTACAACGGCATTTTTGCAAACGTGGTAATTTGTCAAAAAACCTTCCCCAGCTCTATGGAAAGGAATAATTTACTGAACCTAATACAAAAAGAAAGATTTTCGTAATGATTTTAAAATATAAATAGAAATAGTTGTACTTTATTTAAACAAACCTCTACATGTGAAATGAAGAAACATTAAGCAAGAGCATCAACTGAAAAAATATTATTACAATTGAGTCTCTTTGAATAATTTAAGACATCACTAGGAGGACAAGTGAGTACATTAAAGAATTTCTACCAGATACATCTTTGAGGTTAAAAACCTGCAGCTCCCCAAACTGCCAAGTAGCCCAGAACGACCATTTTCTTGGGTATGATGTATATTACTTTTTATGCGTAGAATTAAGTGGGTTTATAATATAAATTTATGAAAGTCCCAAGCAGCATGTGACTCGAGTTGCTTGTACAAGTAGGTAAGGACACTGAAGATTATATTTGGCATATTTATATTGGTTGAAACTTTTCTGCAAAATTAAATGTCCCCAAATACTTGAAAGGACATTGCGAAAGAATATCGGTGAGCTAATTTTTCATCCTTCTCCTGCTAATTACACTTAGTTAGAATGAGCTATACTGACCTAATGCACTTTCCCTCATTATTTAGATAGTTTCTTCACCTTTTGCATTTTATTCGGCTTGCACGCCAAAAGTAGCCGTGTCAGCTGCTGGATTCTCCCATGTACTGTTGCAGCCCCTTCTCAGGCTGCAAGCAGGAGTATTTTAACCCGTTAGAAAAAGATTTAGAAAGTATTTATCCCAGTTGTATTGGACCAAATCTCTCCTGGAGCAGCTGCACTGGCTATCTGTGCAATTCATTCAATACCTTAGGCTTTCCATGTGATAGCTCCTCAGAAGAGCGAAGAGCTCAAAGAAATTTGAGCATCAGGTGCGGGGAGGGTAAAGCGGGAGCCCGTGGACCTGTGTTAGGTGTCTGGTACCTGTTGGGACAAAGCTCTAGAAAAAAATGTAAAAGGAAGCGTCTGCCTCCCAGTCTGGAACTGCCCTGGCCCTGGGGAGCACTTGGGGACCACAGCTCATCCGCAAGAGCATTTGCACCCGTGTGTTGGTGTGGTCGAAAACTGCTGACCTGGCACTTTGGGACCGTTGCGTGGTTCAGGCTGATACAAATTCCTGCTGCTGCTGTGGCCAGAAGTGCAAGTGTGTATTCACCAGAGACACCGCTGGGCACTCCCACAGAATGTGTTTTGGCTAGAGGGACTGGAGCTGAGAACCGTGCGTGCTGGAGGAAAGTTTTATGGTGGCGCTGGTGGTGGGCGCAGCAGAGGTGGGTCAGTGTTTGGGCTGGTGCTCAGCTACCAGGCCTGCCGGGCTTTGGGAGCTCCATCATAAAAACATTGCCTTCCAGTTTCCTGGTATTTGCATTGACCTTGGGAAAGGAGTAGGACAATGTCTGCATTATCAAATGGAGAGGAAAATGCCTATTGTTTTAGCCTATGTGTTAAGCAGACAGTGGTGGCTCATCATGAAAGTCTCAGGTAGCCCTGTTGGTGGGACCAGCTGGTGCAGAAAGTAGCGTTCTCTATTCCTGTGACAGAGACATTCCTAAATGAGCTGTGCGCTGCACGCACACCTGCTTTCCTATTTTGTGGGTTTGATCCATAGCGCTGACTGTTTTCTCCTCCCACAACCATTCTGCAGTGAACAGTGTCTTTCATGTTTGGAAATGCTCCTCAGTGGCCTTGCTGAAGTTTCATCACTAATGAGGTATGACGGAAGGAGAGGTTGCTAGATCTTCAGTGGCAGAATGTGGTTTGCCATTTGAGGTCAGTATAATAGGGTACTTACCTGCAGCGGTCCGGCTGCGTTTCGTCTCTCCAGTTTTGTGCTATGTCGCTGTGTAGCCAGGCAGCTCCAGGTAACTTTGGCAGCAGACGAGATGCAGCTCTCCCATGTTGAGAACTTCCTCCAGCTACGGTCTCCCTTCTTCACTAGCTTGGTCTAAGACAAGGGGCTGGGATGGACCTCTCAGTGATGTTTTGAGCATGCGTTCAGAGCCGTACGTCTTGGTGAACTTTAGAAATATTAATCGATCGACCTCTTGGTGCACTTTAGAAATATTAATCGATCGACCAAGCGAACAATGCTGTACCCGCTTTACCAAGATGTGGAGAGGTTGTGGCACAGCCATGGGGGTGAGGAAGAGGAGTTTAGAAACTCTGATAACTGATTCCCTGTCACCTGGTACCCCCCTGGGGACAGCCTTCCTGCATGACTGCTGGGTTGAGTGACTTGGGCAACACCATTCGGTCTCAGGCAAGTCTTGAGACCGCTCGTGGCGGTGATCTGGTCTGGGCAGTAAACAACGTGAGGACGCTGGCTCTGTGTGCTCCTTTCTCTCTTGCTATGGCAGGGCGTGCAAGTTTGGTAGCAGCCCCTGAGGTGATCAAACTCCTGCATATTTCAAAAATCTTCTGTGTAGGCAAGGCAAGCAATAATTTAGCACAAATCAGGGCAAACTACCATGGGAGTTGGTAGATCCCGCACCCCTTGAAGTCTTCGAATCAAGAATGGGCAGCTTCCTAGATGTGTTTTAATTAAACTCAATCTTAGTTAATCACAGGAATGTCTGACTGAAAAAGGCTTGCGTTACAGAGGAAGTCAGGCTGGATGATGTAATTGGTCTTCCTGTCCTTATTATAAAAACAGATGTTTACTGTGGGAGAGGATGTATTTAAATGCAAGCTGTGTCTGCATAATGGCCTTCAAGTATGTTAGTTTAAACGTATTCATGTGCTCATTCTCATTTTTAACCCGTTTTGGATAACCTAAAAAAGGTCAGTTATAGAAAATTACCTTTACTGATGCAGTAAATTGTGCATTACCTCCTTCACGCCCACGATGGCAGCTACATTGGTGTTAGCTACCTCAGGCTGTTCCAGAGACTGAACAATTCAGACTGTATTGCATGAAACTATGGCTTGGTGCGGGCTTTCCCTCCATCATGTTTGTGTGTTGTGTTGCCCGGTTTTCTGCCCCATGATGGGAAGACTGGCTGGGGAGGGGACCTGCTGCAGCGGCAGCCTCGGAAACCAGAGGGGTGGACAAATGGTCATAAAAAGGGGGTGCATCCAAGTCGCACCACTGAGGAGGTGAGCTTGTGGTACCATCACAGAGCCTCCCCTGTAGCTCAGAAAAGGCAATACCTTTACGAAACATGAGATGGGTACCTTTCTGCCTCCAAACTGTACTGCCATAGATATGCCTTTGGACTGAGCTTACAGCATTTCTGTAAATGTACCTTAGGCCAGTTCTTGAGCTAGGAAAGCCACTGTTAAGTGTGTTATTTTGAAGCAAACATTGCTCTAAATAACTTTGAAATTATTATTTCTCAGCTTTCTTTAAAAGGAGCTTAGTAAATTCTGCCCCAAAGGAAGAGTCTCCTGCATTGCACAGTGTTATGGGGCTGTTGCGTGTTCTTTACACCTACAGCATGTGTTTTGACAGGGGTCATTTGGGAGGTGAGGAGTGGCTGGGGGTAGAAAGGAATATTAATTAAGCTTGTCGCTGCTGGAGGAATAGCGTGCATTGTGTGCAAGGAAATTCCAGGTAGAGCTGGGCAAGATTTTTCTGCGTGGAATAAATTTATGTATAAAAATATGTGTTTTTGAGAGAGCCACAATTATTCATATATCCAAGTTCAATCTGGCAAATTATTTCATACAAAAAATATGGGGGGAATATTGGAAGAGCTGAAAATGCTTGTTTCAATCTTTTTAGAATGAATCACTTCAATATTTGAATTTCAAAGTTAATTTAATTTCAAAATTAAAAAATTAAATAGCCTTCATTTGACATAAAACATCTAATGTGGGGCTCAAACATATTTAAGGTCTATCTGACTTGAAATTTTCCAAATTTTCAAATTTAATGTTATATCCACCACTGCGTATCTGGTTAATTCAGTTCCAGTATGTCAAGGAATTGCATTAGAGAAAACTTTACATATCTACTTAAAAGAAGTTAGAAGCTATGGAGGAATAGGAGCCTTTAACATGATGCAACTGGTTCATCTAAAAGTAAAAGAAGATAAATAAAATGGAGAAACCTGTAACCTTGAATGCTAGGAGCACTTTCTTAGAGTGAGACATCTTGGTTGATCTTACTTGTCTATCTAATCAGTTGGAAATGCCAACTGTTAGTCTATAAAACTGTCTTTCAGAGCAGAAGGGGGAAATGCTTTATGTTTTCCTGACATATAAAAAAACTGGACAAAGCGAAAGAGACTATTGGGAACAATTTGGCACTGCTCTGGGAGGGCAGAAAATGCAAATCTTATGGAGATGATGAAAAGATGGATTGTATCATCAATTTTGTTATGCGAGGCTGCGTGTTGAACAAGCGGAGGTCCTCACCTGTTGACCAGATCTGTATGTTTGTGAAAATAAGTTCTGTGGAGAGGAGCCGGCAGACAGGGCAGGAAAGCCCTCTTCTCTAGCCAGTTCTGCGTTTGTTGTGATCTTATCATCTCATACTTTTGCATGATATACTACATGGCAGGATAAAGGAAGTAGACGTTAATTTTCTTTAGGCAGCTAGGCAGGGTGACCACCCCGGCCGGGGCAGGAGCGGGTGGGTACTGTCCCTCTCCTGCCCCGGCCCCCACGACAAGAGGTGTCTGTAGAAACAACCTGCAGCCAACCAGGCAGAGATGCTCACATACTCACTGCCAAACTTAGGCCTGGGTTAACAGCAGCTGACCCGAATGGGAGACAGCCCACCCAGCAGACCTGCTGGTTGTGCCAGGCTGCCCGCTGGCATGGGGAGTCAGAGCTGCTCTGAGGTATCTGGAAGCGCCACATTTCACCGCACCTAAGCGGAGTTATAAAGTGTGGCGTTTATTTCCGCTTACAAGAGGGATTGCAGCACCACTGTGGGCAGGTACACAAGCTGCCTGTGCCTCACTTCTGGAGAAAAAGCAGGATGGCCATTCTTAGCTCTTTTTGTAAAGCACTTGGAGCCCGCCAACTGCGTGCGAGCACTGAGTGCTGCCATTTACTACAGTGCTGCAGACCCAGGCTGTGGCAGAGCGAGCAGAGCCAGCTCTCCTGTGCTGTTCCTTATGCCATTTATTTCTGCCAGCCACGGGCCCATGACGCTGCCCGGGGAGATGGGAGCAGGTGACAAGCCAGGAGTTGGATGCCAAAGGTCCAAGACCCTGCGGAGGAAATGAAAAGTTTTAGTTACCGTGGCTGTGCTTCTCCTCTGGCCAAAGAGGGCAGGAGCTGGGACTGGCAGGCAGCCAAATCCATCTTCGGTGGTGATATAATTACTCACAACGACCTCCAGCCCCTGCAGTAGTTGAATGGCTTTTCAGGGCGGGCACCAAACCCGGTCTGGTTTACGTAAGATAAACTCAGTTTTGCTGGAGGGGAAGGGAGAGGAGGGGGGGGCGGTCTCTGATCTGAAGGGGACTGGTTTATAAGCGCAGCTGCCCAGCCCGCTCCACGTCGCATTCCCATGGCAGTGCAGGCCCAGGCAGCCTCCTTTCTACCAGTGCTGGTGCCATTAACTGGGGCCAGAGCATCAAGTCCCTGCTCCTGGGGAGCAGTTTTGCAGAGAGCGCTGGTGCTGTCCCAGCTCTGTCCTCTGCGGTGCCGGCCAGGGCGCAGGGCCTCACCGCACTGCAGACAAGGGCAAGAGCGACTGACGCTGCCAGGCGGTGTCGCCAGCCCGTGGGGTCCAAGTGGCTTTCTTGAAGGAGCCAGGCTGCAAGACGTGCGAGCACGATTTGGCTGTCCTGATGGCCACGTCTTAGCACGGGGCAGAGGAGAGGTGCGTTGCTGTCCTGTCTCTCCAGCTGCACCGCTGGGGTGTTTGATGAGTCCCACCACCATCGAGGCACTTAACTGACGGGGGGGGAAAGGTAAACAATGCCAGGCATTTTGCAGCCGGGGAATCAAGCCAATAGCTTATTAATGTTTGGTGTGTGTTTCTGCCACGTTGGATGAAAATGTGAAGTATTATTACAGTATTCACCTGAGCATTTAGAATATACATTGTTACTGCTGTTTTGAAATGAGGAAACGCCTATTTCCAGATCAGGTTTGCATGCATGAAGTTAACAATAAAACACTTCATACCCCAAAATTGGTTTTTTTTTTCAGGTATTGATATTTTCTTTCAGACTCCTGTCAGTCTAGTCATCCATCTGATTCAGTTCATTGTAACAAACTATAGGTTTCACCTCCACAGTGACTCAGGAAACATTGCCTCTCTCCACACTTTTCAGAAGCCAAGGAGAGAGAAGGGCAGGTTTTATTCTTTGTATTCCGAAAGACTGATAAAGAATGACAAGCCCGTTTCATGTTCATCCCCTTTCCATGTCTAAAATGGTTGAATTGGCTGGCTGGGAGAGTGCCTCTTTTTGTAGCAGTCTGAAGGGTCTTTGCTAGCATGTCTCATGTGTGCACGAGATATTACAGCCTGGAGTTTTGTCCCCTTGGATAGCACTCTTCCTGCTGTTGCCATATAAGACTTTGAAACAGCTAATTCTCATCAAGGAGCCGTGTGCCTACAGTCCTGAAAATCAGGATAAGGCTTTCCCTTAGATTCCTCAAGATTTTCTGCCTGGAAGGCCAAACCCCCTGCTGCCCATGAGCTCTGCTGGAGCGTACATCTGCTTCCAGCCCAGACATCTGCTGCTGCTGGACTCGGGACTGCATTTTGATGTCCACTATGCACTGCCAGTGCAAACTTTGCCAGCAACATTAAAAGGGAAGTATCTGCTGAAAATCAAAGGACAAGACATGAACATTATGCCTAATGTACTCTTCCTTTGTAGCTCTCCTAGGAGTATAACACAAGAGATGTGTCCCTGCATTCTTTTGGGAAGGCTATAGCAAGCGCATGAGGAATTTCCACGTGTCATCTCCTTTGAGCTTCATTACAGAATATCCTTCATTGCTCATTCTCATTTTTTTCTTCTCTTACCATACATTCCTGGATTTCAGAGACAGCGTGTACCAAAGCTGATTTGAAGGGTCTAGAGCAATTTGGAAATAGAGGTCCAAAACAAACCGTCAGTTTTTATCTCCCCCTTAGAAGTGTTCAACAAACCCTTGATCACTGCAGTAAATCAAACTTGTGTGCTGACTTAATCCCAACTCAGCATTAAGGTCACACAATGGTTCATATAGACTCTTTTGTAGTCATAAAATGTTCTTTAAAAATGCAGGGAAAAATGTTTCCTCTTTACCTTGATGGCTTTTTTTTGTGCTGCAGCAGAGATCAACAGTCCTCCTGTTTACTCTGAATTTCTTCTAGTACCGCAGCCTGGGTCAGAAGTGATGGGGACAGGCCTGGGAATAATTTATTTAATTGAATTGCAGATGTAAAGAGAGGCTCAAGAGCATTCAAGTAAATTGTCATCTGTGCTAGACAGTCAGATCTCCTAAGAACCAGAATTTTCTGTACATGTTAAGTTACTGCTTCACCTTTTCTTCATCTGCCATTTCAGACTGAGGGTGCCATTCGTATACATGTTTTTTTTCAGCAGAAGTGGTTGCAAAGAAAAACATCAACAACTAAAATTGGGGCTGGGGAAGACTGAGTGAGGATCTTTGCTGTTGATCCTTTATTTGACTTTGGGACAACATTGTCCCCATCATTCAAAAGGGGAACAGAAGGAGGATAAATCTGTGACATCGCAGTAGATCGCTCAGATAAAAACTGTGATGTCAACTTTAAATGCACTTTTAAAATGCTCGAGTAATGATCCTAAGATAGTGACATTCCCATTAATACACTGGTAGAGCCTTACTGTCTGATGCTGTAGTATTGAATTTTAATTAGAAGGAAAATTTAAGTTATATATGCAAATATATATGTATTTGTGTATCATATTAATGTTATTTACTGCAAGTATTGCTCACCTATCAGGAACAGATCTACAGTCCTATATAAGTGTTACTCACCTTGAAGGAGAAGCAGGAGGAGCGAGAAAATCTTACTTGTTTTTCAAAGGTATGTCAGCATTCAAACAAAATAAGGCAAAACATTTATCCCTTACAACTTAATCTCAATGCTATTTGGAGCATGATTTACCGGCGCATGAAAGAGTACCAATATTCTAAAAGACAGGCCAGATTCTGAGCTGCTCTCCATCAACATTCCTCCATTGACTTTAAGCCAAGATGTTGGCCTGGTGTCTTAAAGAAGCCCAGTCTAAGTAGTCTCAGACTTTAGTCTTTATTAAAAGGTGTGTGCTGCTTAATAGTTGAGCACACCCAACACGTGTAAGAAAATACGTATTTCTATCCCAGATGAGTTCTGGTTCAGCCTGGTTCTGGTGATGCCATGTCACAGGCTCCAAAGGAAAGTGAGAAATCTCAGCGAAAGGTAATGAGGAAGCTGTCAGCAACCAGGGCAAATTTCCCTCTAACTCCATGGAGTTTGGACGCGATTCATCAGTTTTCAACGTATTGCCTTTTGATTTTCTGTAAACAACCGCTTACTGCTATATCAGGAAGCAGTGGACCACAGTGCGTGGTTTGCCTCTTCTGTATCAGGCCTCACGTCACTCAGCTCTAACCTCAGCTCTCTTACCCATTTCTGATTTGTTCCGGTCTTTTTGCTCTCTCTGTCTTCTCACATGGAAATCTTTTCTAGCCCCTATCGTTTTTAGCATCTGTCCCTGGAGTCAGTCCTCTTCAGCATCGTTTGCTCTGAGACAGGCTGAGGTGAAAGTTGGCACGACCAGGATCTGCCATAGGTTTACCGAGTGGTGCTTAAACCTTCTAAGCTTTACTTCTCTCCCAACGGTATGTCCTGGCAGCATCTTCGCTTTTTAGCCACCCTGTGAGGAGGCCCACTGTCACCTCTGGGACACTTTTCCTGTTTACAGCTCATCTCGAAGGAACCTGTTTTCCAGCCAGTGAAGCCGCGCAGCCTTGCTGCCGGCACACGCTCGCCCTCCTTTCCCCCCGTGCTCCAGCTGGGGATGTGGTCAGGCTGCCGGCGCATGAGATCACATCCAGCACGGCTACTCCCTGGAAGCCAAAGTGTTGCTTAGTAACCCACTCATGGAAGTACCAGAAGCATTTTTCAATCTGTCACGTTGGCGAAAAACACTGGCTTCTTGATTTAGAGGCATTCTGCTGCGCGTAGCAGGGCTGTGCTCCATTACCTTGCATCCAGTGCTATCTGCAAGTGAGGAAACGAACCTCCCATTTAATGGAGGGACTGGGGGTGGGGGGGTGGGGGGTGGAAAATATTTGCCTAGGATTGCATGTGAAGCCTTTAGCTGGTTCTCCTGGCATCTAGTCCTCATCTTAACTCCCTTCCCGTGGGAGATATTCCCTCCTTATGAGAGTACACTCCAGGGTCCTATAGCAATTGGCCAAACAGGACCCTGCAGCACCTTCATCTATTATGAGACATTACTGCAATAAAACATGGTGTGTCATACAGAAACTGGATGAGGTATTGCAATATTTATGTTGTAAGCCTCAGTGTCATGGACAATTGCTACAGAATAATGTATGTCTTTTTTTAATGCAGTGGAGTCGCAGCAGCTTTACAAGAGCACACAGAACACAGACCATCTGGGATTACATGGTTTCCTCAGTTATTTTCAAATTATTCTGTTACAGAGAGTTAAATGAAAAACATCCTCTCATTTCAAAAATAGACTATAAAGGCTTTTAGGTTACTCCCTTCCCCTTTTAAGAATAATTCAGTTTGGGAGCAAAATGTCCAAGAACTGTGTTCTGACTTCAGAGGCTCTCTCCTTTATCTGGCGCTGGTTTATCCTTAAAAATGGCTTCAAAAAGTAACTTGAGGGCTTTTATTTGAGGTACCTTATTGATTTTGCTATCAAATCTCCTCCGTTTGGAAGTGAAAAGGTATTTTAAACAATGTCCAGCTTTGTGCTCTGGGGTCCAGCTGGGCTCTTCCCATCCTACTTCTTGTCATCAGAGAGAGTAGAGCCATAGTCTGTGTCCAGCCACGGTATCACCCGTTTCTGTGGCTTACCTCTTGTTGTTAGATTGTGTCCTGCAAGCCCTCTGTGAAAAAATGAAGGGGTTTTATAAGGGTCATGGAAGGTCCAGAATGGTCTGAAGACAAGGTGGTTGGACAAGTGTTCCTGAGAGGCTCTTTTGGCCTTCAGAGGGTCTCTTACCCGGGACGATGCCCAATGCCGCGGTGATGAAATCAGCAAAGTGTCTTTCTTCTGCAAAGCCCTTTCAGTGCAAAGTCAGTGACACACAACAGTTGTGGGCTTAAGCTTGACTCAGCATAAATACGAAAAAAAAAAAATCCTGCAACATGAGAAGCTCTCAACTTGATTTCTGAGGACTTTCTGAGGAAGTGAGTATATTCCTGTGGTCCTTCCTAGTCTAATAGATAAATCTGGGTATGGGATAAAGAGTTTTTCAATTTTATTGCACATAGTTTAAGAAATACAGAAAGTGATCAAAAAATGTTCCTGATGACCGATGTGTGGCTAGCACAAGAGCAATTGATGACCCGCTGTAGGTCCAAGTGCAGAAGTGTCTACATCACACAAACATTCAGAATGAACTGGCTTCTCTAGGGGGCAGGGAACATTTTTGCCAGGGGAGCCAGAGACTGTGAAGGCCTGATCTACATTTTAATTCTTAGAACTGGCTCTGCCGGCTCAGAACTGATGGAAATCTTGCCCTTGTGGTGCTTTGCTCTGTGGAGAAGCACTAAGTGTACAATGCATCGTTTGTTTTAAAAGTAACAGGGTATCTATTTCCAGTCTTCTAATACATTAACCTTGAAGTTTGTTTGTAATTAAATAGTCCTGTCTTACCAGATAGCCACTGAGGCAAAAGAACTGTTGATATAAAGAGAGTGGGCTAGGGAAGAGCAGGTGGACTGGGTAACTTCTAGGCAATACTGAGAAAGTACATCCACTCCCTGCACGCACAGGGGAAGAGCACCTCTTCCTTTGCACATGCTGCACATGCTGCACAATAGAATTATTTGAGCTGAGAGAGATTTCAGAGCAACTGAGTTAGCTACAAAGCAGGGGATATTCTACTAATTTTAATTCTTGTTGTTTAGTTTTTGAGGTTTCTATCTGCTCATGTACTCGCAGCCTTCTTTTCAACATTGGGGATGCTCTAGGTTATCTCTGTCTCACCTAACTAGGAACTGCCTGCCCTTATGGAAACAACAAAATGTGGGTTGGAAGCTGCCCCATTTCCTGGCTGTATATACCCCTACCTATACATGATATATGTGTATGTTGAGTGACTGCATCATAGTGTCTTTTGTAATGCAGTAACTGTGGTGTCAAGATAATGTGGCTGGAGAAAACTAGGAATACCTAAAACTTAACATGAATAGAATATCAAAGTCACTGAAAAGGCAATACAGCTGAAGAAGTTTCTTACTCTGGGCCACCACCATGTTTTCTACAATATGCCAACTTCTGTATCCCCTAAAAAGCCTTTTATCCTCTTTGCAGCAGAAGAGAACGTGACTTTTGTGTCTTTACTCTGAGCTAGAGCCATTGGTGTCCAGTCTTTTCATAACGTGCTGACGAATTGGAAAGCTAACCTTGTCATAGGTTTGCCAACTTCCGTAGCTTCCCACCAAAATAATCTAATGCCAGTCAGTGAACAGCCTGGAGGAGTTTTGGGTGCTGCTGACTGAAGCGTGCCATTGAAATGTTGGTCTTCAGAGCAACAGTGATAAGGAAGTTTTGTATTGATGCTTGTGAGAAAACCCCAGCAGTATCAGAGGAAACTGATAGTCACATGGTAAGTACAGAGGCAAGCCAGAACAACTGAGTGAGGGGAAAAAAAAAAGAACTTCTGCCTGAAGAATACTGCGGAGAACCCCTTCTGTGACCGATCCTGGGGTGGCAAGTAGGTGGGCTTACAAGGCTGGGGAGATACGTCACTGTAGTGTGTTTGTCACCATGTCTTCGATTATGTAAACGTACCAGAATAGGAGAAAAATGCCTGTCATTTCTTTCAAATTCCTTTTCAGCTATGTACACTACCTCCAGGTTGCCTGTTGCGATCCCCTGTGAGGCTTAATTGGAGTTCACACTATGCTGCTTGGTATTCGTTTACTTTTGGTGGCCACAGACTAAGGTTACAGTTTTGGGAACCAGTACATAATTGTAAGGACAGCTTCTTGCGTTACTTCTTTTCCCTTTCCCTCCTTTGTAAAGTGTGAACCTTTCTTTTGAACTCTGAAGTGACTGTATCGTTACCATGTATGTATGTAGAGATTTGTTTTGACATGGCTTGTGTGGAAGACCTTTGCTCTTCTTATCTCACACTCAGTTTTATTAAGTGCTTGATAGCTTTGCCAGCCTTTTGTGGGGGAGGAGAGGTGATGGGGTGGGTTCTTATGCTTCAAAACTTGGCGTTTTTCGAGGGAAAATTGGCCAGCTTTATCTAGAGCAGTATGAGAATCCAGGGTGCTCCCGACTGTTCTTCAGTCGTCCCGATCTGATTTCTTCCAGGAGAAAGAGATCGGTCTTGAAACCCTCAGAAAAATAAGTTGCTTAATGCTAAAAGCCAGCACTGACCAAGAAGGCCCATCAGTTTGTCATGCATGGAAACTTGCATGATGTTTCACCCCTGTCTGAAGGTGTCTATCTGAGCACAGACTGAATCACAGCCTTCGCCCACGACAACTGACATTGCTCCATGGACGCTAATGGAGCTACCACAGCTTGCACCAGCCAAGGACCAGCCCTTCTGTGTTTTGGTGGTTAGGAAACCCGTGAGAAAAATCCTACAGGGGTTTGAGAGAAGAGGGCAACGCGTGTTGGAAACCTCTCAACTTTGCAGGATTTCTTTGGTATTCATACACGTTTGCAAGAATGTATTCCAAGCATCTTGTACTGTTATTAGTAACTTGTACTGTAGTTTGTTAGCAGTGTTGACTACCTACATAGCTAATATTCTGTTGCAACTTAGAAGAAGTGTAAACGATTGCAGAAAACAGGAGTTTAGAACTTGTATGTACTTTTTTTTTTTATATTAAAGCACTTCAATTAAAAATACAAGGAAAAATGCTCCTGTAGCCTTTGTTGTACATCCAAACAGATGTGTGGAAAGAGCGGCGAGCGCTCTCTTCCTGAGATCTTCCCTGTCTGCTTTGGTACTAACAAAAAGAGATGGTCACACTCAGGAAGGACTCTGGATGTTAAAGTTTATTCGGCAAACAGAAGATGTCAGTAACCTAGTCCAGTATACATTATAAACTAATGGACTCCCTGTGACCAAAGCCGAAGCGTCTGAGGGATCGCCGAGCCATTGCTAAGTGGTGATTCACAGAGACGTGAGTAGCTACAAAAGGGGTGGTAACTGGGGAGGCGTTAATGAATGAGTCCCCTGTGTAATATGTTAGATTTC
The DNA here is from genome assembly GCA_034782735.1 of Sagittarius serpentarius. Taxonomy (NCBI): domain Eukaryota; kingdom Metazoa; phylum Chordata; class Aves; order Accipitriformes; family Sagittariidae; genus Sagittarius; species Sagittarius serpentarius. The sequence continues at coordinate 17,091,527 of JAVKLA010000031.1, read as the reverse complement.
CTTTATTTTAATCCCGAAGTACCTCAGAGGTCGCTGGGAGTCTGTTGACATAGAAGTGGAGGAAAAGCATCCACAGCCCAGGGTTATGGCAGGAGTACTGGGAAGTTGTGGGTTTGGGTACCGGAGGAGGGGTATTGGAAAACAGCAGCACACGCGGGCAACCAGTGGTCCTCAGCGCACAGCCTAGAAATTGTTTTTCTCCCCTGCCCCCCGAAATGTGCATATCCAAATACTTTTCTGGATCACATCACTGTGGCATTGGCGTGCGTAAACAGACATCTCTAAAGCGGCTTGTGATTTGGTGATCTCAGCCCAGCTTTTAGTAGCCAGATGCCCATAATATGAAAACAACCATCAAAACTGTCTCTTTCGCTGGCGCTGTTTAATCAAAGGGACAATGGGAGAGAATGGCAGTCTTAGTTCTACAAAGAGCCCTTCAATGTCAAATTTGCCATACAGTAGAGTAGCATTCACCTCTGTGGCACAGACCACAGCCATTCCGGAGAGGAACAAAAGCTCTCAGACAGCACGCAATTAATCCAGCATCTATTAAACCAAGCACGGGTAATTTTGAAGGAACGTAACAGATTTCTGCTTTAAATTATTCTAAGCACTACTTTTTTAACTCTGCACACTATGCACAGCTCAAAGTACAAAACAGAAGGCTGTGTTTCTGGCAGCTGTTATCTTCCCGGTAGCTGTTTTACATCCCCAGCATCTCGTAATCCTGAGACAAAAATCGAGTAAAGCACAGCAGAGGAACAACATTAAAATGCCACTGGCTTTCCTGCTGCCCACAGCCATGATCAGGTGCCCAACACAGGAGAAAACAATTAGTTCCATGACCAAGGGAACTAATGAAATCTGGTTTCCTATGGATTTATGACAATGTGTTGCCTTGGTGCCAGAGACTTGAGGAGTTAGTCTTTCTGCTAATATCTTGAGTCCAGATGAGGATTTTGTCAGCTATAGTCTCTGGAATGGCTTAATGAACTTTGAAGTGGCGATACATTTAGGAAAAAGGATATATTGCACACTACATACAGTGAGAGATGAAATTTAGTGGGGGGAATTTACAAGATAATTTAAAAACACAGATCAAAACAAATACAGCTTGACTGCTAAGTCCTAAAAATGGGACTGCTGTTGGTTTTATATCTGTAATGTCTGCTCCACTTTTTCCAGTGCAACTCTGTTGAATAATAGTGTGATTGCCAATGGGGCAGTGCCAATAAAAGACACAGAGTAGTTGCAGCAGTAGAGTACAAAGGTGTAAATAAACAACGTATTTTCACAGAGGAGAAGAATTACCCAGAGATCTAAGCTGGATATGTATTTTTTAATCTACTTACAAGTGATTTGGAAAAGAAGATGAAAAGTGAGGTGAGAAGTTTACTGAGAATGAAAAACTGTTCTGGGCAGTCAAAACAAGAGTTGACTGTGAAGAGCTGCAGAAGTTTTTCATGATAATGAGGGACTGGGTTGTAAAATGACAGATGAAATCTACTGTCGATAAATGCACAGTAATGCTTCTGGGGAAAAAAAACCCACCCTAATTATACATGCATAATGAGGGGCTCTAAATCAGCCGTCACTGCACAGGAAAATGATCTCGGTGTTGTCGCTAATTCTGAGAAAATGACAGGTCAAGGCTGAGCAGGTGTCAGAAAAGCAAGTAAAATGTTAGGAATTAGTAGGAGGGGAGAAAAAAAGGAGAAAGCAGAAAACATGATTATGTCCCTGCATAAATCTGTGGCGTAGTCCTGTGCTGGGCAGTGTTTGCAGCTTCTCCACACGCCCGCCCTCCCAGCCCCACAGCCGAGCACGCATCCAAAAAGCCTGTAGGAGAGCCAGAAGAGGCACAGGGGACAGTCAGAAAGCATTGGCGCTACGGGCCAGCTTCCGTGCGAGGAGAGAACAAATGCGCTGGGACGCGTTGGCTGTCAAGAGAGATGGCAAACGAGAGACAGGTTTGCAGGTTTGCCGGGAAGCAGCCGCTGCAGCGAACAAGCTGCACCTCCAGCCCGAGACATCCCAGAGCATCTGGCTCCCTGCAGCTGAGCGGACGCAGCCCAGCTGTGGGGTGCACGCTCCATACGCACCTTGCTTCTCATATATTTGGTCCTCAGGCTTCCTTTAAAGGTCATTGTTGGGGACGGTTATTTCCCTAGCCAGCCCGGTACTTTGGTTCTCACATCTTATATTAGCAGAGTTTATTTCTGTTCCTGGATTTGTTTTCCTACCACTTTAGTATATGCCTGTACTGGGGGAGGAAAATCTGTTTGGCACTTTAACTGTAGTCCTTCTCGAGCAAGTTATGCTGTGGTTGAAGCTTTCAGCATTTTTCTGGCACAAAACCTGTATGAAACAGTAAGTCCAAACTCAGCAAACCACAGCTAAACTCAGGGGCGGGGGGGTGGGGGCGGGTACAAACCTAGTACTACATAAGCAGAGGGTGAACCTTCCATCCACTTCTGTGGAACCAGGATTTCACCTCTAAGTGTAGGATCTTCCTAAGAAGTTACAATAGCGATTGCAAAGACTGAAAGTGGCCTTTTGCAACAGTAGAAACTGATTTAATGGCTTTTTATTATGTGTACCCAAAAGGCCCTAGTGCAGCTATCTGTTTGATACCACAATACCTCACTGCTGTGCAGCCTCTGCTTTAGTGATTTTTTTTTTTTTTTTACATGCCCGTCTTATTCCTGGGAAATAAGAATCCACAGGAATTGAAAGTGCCTCCTCCCCAAGGCTGCCTGCCTGTGCTGAACGGAAGAAAGACCCGTCAGTCTCGAGGAGAAGCTACGGAGAGCAAAAGTACCTCCCCGGCAGCCTGACCTTGGCGAGGAGACAGAGGACTCAACATTCGCGACAGGCGGCAGCTCCCTTTAATAAATATTTCACGGCAGAGAACGGCAGACTTGGGGAGAAAATGGAGGGCAGGGTTCAGCCTGTGACGCAAGGTGATGTGACCGGACCTTGTCTAGCAGGGCTGGAGGCCACCTAATTGGCATTCCCGTGCCATGCTTATGAAGAGCATTCTGTAGTCCTCTGGGAACGCAAAAATAATTAAAAGGCCCCTCAGCACGCAGTGTTGCTAATGGGCTATTGCCTGCCATGTGATGTTTTTGTGCTCAATTAGAGCCGAGCAACGCAGACTGCTAAAAATTCACATCTCCCTCCGAGAGGCACCTGGGTGGACCAAGCCTCCTCTTCTGCTGCACGATGGCCCTTGCCGTGCATTGCCCTGCAGCTTTTGTGATAAGGAGCTGAAGGTAGAGGCGACAGCTAAGCCTCGTGCAGCAGAGTACACGTCACTCTATTTACGGTGCTGCAGACTGAGCGCTGGCACTGGGAGGCCGAGCGAGCGAAGCTGGTCGGTTCATAGCAGACATCCTAGCACACCCAGGCACCTCCACGGTGACCTTGAGCTGCAGAATGACTGTGCATATGGTGTGAAGCAAAGGCCCTGGATCTCTTCCAGGCAGGAGCTCGCTCGCGTATTGCATGTCTGTGTGGACTTCTGGCTTCTCCTAGCACAGCGCGAGGCTTAGTCGGTGCCAGCTGCGGCTGCCTGGCAGAAGAATTCCTCCGATACCCCCCCTTTCTCTGCGCAGTTCCTGTACGAGATGATGCTGAGAGACCTATCAACACCTTTTGCGTTTTCTCAGGAGGGATTTGGCCACCTCAAGGCAATTTCTCTCTGCAATCTCAGATTTGCCTTCTGTCCAGGCACCTCTTTTATTTACCAGCACTGCTGTGGAGGCTGCCTTGCCAGGTCTGTGTGCCTAATGCCTTGTGTCTGATGCTCTCACAAGCCTCGATTCGCTTTGCAAGCCATCGGTGCTTCGTTCAGGCCAAAACAACAATTTGTCTCCAAGGTATGATCGGTTGAGTATTCATGGGCTAAACTTTAGGTAATTAGCATTGTTAATGTTCTCTGTGTGATATTACAGCTGTGGGCCTCATTAAAATGTTCTCCTGGGAGAAGCCAGGCGAAGAGTCAGGTGTCAGCTTTGCTTCATGTGGAAAATCCTGCCTGTTATTCTGAGAGAATTTTTTTTTTGTTTAAACACCGGATTTACACATGACGGTGTATTTAATCCCCAGTGCTTCTGACAGTCTGAGAGGTGGGCTGAGCTGCTGGACAGCATCTGGGGTGGCTCAGACGGCCAGCCCCTGCGGCAGCCTCGCTTCCAGGAGGATACCTGGCCAGAGGGAGGAACTCAGCAGCAAGGATCTCCATCTCTTCTGCCTAGGAAAGCCTCAGGCCAGCGGGCTCCTCCCCAAAACACAGACAGCAGGCAGCAGGCGGGAGCCCGCAGGCTGGTCTCCCCCGGTGCCCGCTGTCTCAGCCCATCAGTAGGCCCTGCCAGGTCCTACCCGCTGCCTGGCCAGCCCCAGCAGCTGCCCTGAGCAGTGGGAGGCTAATGAGTACTTTTAAAGAAAGGAGAAAGACAAAAGGCCACCTTCCCGTGGCATCACCGGGAGCAATGCTGATCATCCCAGCCTGCCTCTGTATTTTATACAAGGAGCGGGAGAGCTGAGCACGTTATCACCCTGGGCAGGGCAGTTATGTCCCAGTAAGAGGTCTGGAGGAGTCCATATACCTCCGGTACTGGGCACGGCACATTTGTGCTCTGCAGAAGGCTCTGCATTTGCTCTGTGACCTTCCTTAGTCCTTTTCCCAGGCCTGCCAGCAGCTGGTCAGGCAATTATTTATGAAGAAGAGTTGAGCTTCTTCAGCTGAAGGTGGTAGCTGTGGACAGATGTCAGTGCAGCACATGGGCACGTACCGGCTGTTTGCAGGCTCCGAGCACGGGCAGGCAGAGATGCCCATTAACAGGGACAGAGATGCAGAGAGATGCGCGCTGGCTCCAGACCTGGCCTGCCACTATCTGCACAGAATTTAAAGCACAAATGCTGGTGCTGTTGTTATTTTTTTAGGGTTTTTTTGTTAAATTATTCAAAGTTTCCCCCCGGTATGCCCCCAGTATCGCTTACTGGGGTGCCTTCAGGGGAGCATGGAGAGCTGTGCTTGTGCCTGGGGAGAATGGCCACCTATGTGGCCAGCTTGAGCGCTCAGTCCCAGGCAAAGCCTTGTGTTTTGAGATGCCACGTGTGACTGTCATCTTGCCATCATCTCAAACCAATGGCTTCAGCTTCTAGGTAAGTATCTACAGCAAGAGATTTTGTTGCTATTTCCCCTGGGGGCTCTGGCAGGCTGCTCAGATGGGTGATGACCATGTCTGAAATTCTCTCCCTCCCTTTCCATTTCAGCTAGTTAAACGTCCTTGCTTCCCATGGTTCTTCTTTCTGCCAGTGGGAGTGGTAGGTAGGTGGCTGGAAGAGCAGAGAGACGGAGAGATGCAATGGAGGTATCGGGTTCCTGGTGTGAAGGGAAGGTGAAGGCCTGGGCGGAAACGAGGGATGGCAACAGGTGAGTAGGAGGAAGCCTAACGGGATGGAAAGTGGGAGAGAAGCGACCGCAGGGTGGGGATGGGGCTGGAAGATTACCTAACTGCAGGGAGAGGATTTGTACAGTGGGATGCTGCTTTGCATTAGTTATGCAATTCACCCGTACGCATCGTGCAATGTTTTTTTGGGTATGCTCTTCTGGCAGAGGGAGGCTGGCTGCTCCCCGTGCCGCTGCTGCTGCAGCCGCTATCAAAGGAAACCGTGTCCTTCCCACAGCTCTGCTGACACCATCGGCTGTCAGCACCCAAACTCAGAAGCAAATGAACAGAGCCGCCTTGATGTCTGCTGAGTTAGAAAAAAACACAACACAAAAAAAACCCTTAAGGGGGAAGGGGAAATTGGGCTTTGTCTGGTGAAGACTTGTTGTTCAAAATCTTTCCCCAACACCCCAGACAGTCCAGAGACCCACCCTCTAACACACCGTTTCAGGTTGCTGTGGCAGGGCAGAGTAAAAGCAAAGATCCCCATCTCTCTGGAAGCAAATGTGGTGATGGGGGTGTTAATGGCCATCTGTCTGTCTTACCAGTGTTATTTAATAACTTCTGTTGCATTTCCTGCCTGGTTTTAGCCCAGCTTCCAAAGGAAAGAAGACTAGCGTTGACATGAAATCATCTGCTTCCAGCTAATGCTTTCTAAACTCCTTGGTCATTTCAACCAAGCGTGCCAACACCATGTAGTTGTTAGGGTCTTATAAATTTTATGAAAACATGTGGATGAGCAGGGGAGGGAGGAGTGCAAAACATCTTGGTAGTCCCTTCTGAAGGAAAGGATGCAGCATGACATTACATCATAGTAAATACTAGGGAATGTGAGAGAAAAATTATGAATGCCCCATCTGAATGGAGAATTGCCGTTGGAGCCTGCGTGTTAAAGGCATTGGAGAATCCCATACAAAGCAACAGAAAAGCATAGAAAACAATGTGTTCTTTCTTCTGCTGCTCACGGAGCATCATCTCTCATGCTGTGGTTGAAAGATAAAAATGTCTGTTGAAAATTTCACAGTGGACGGCGCCAAGCCAAAAGCACAGGAGGGTAAATGTAATTGTCCTGGTCAGGTCTCCTGGTAAACTCCTTAGCTGGTTCCTATTGGAGTACCTCCACTGAGTCTGCTACGCTGTTTCACACCTGCCAAAAATCTGACCCATCAAATTTTGTGCCGAGGGAAGTGTTTAGTTCTTCTTTCACTAAAAAAAGTGTAATACATCAGCAAAATTACCTGTTATACCCAGCCCTACCTGCTCATTTAGGAACATTTCACCAGAGCTAAATCCAGTCAACATCCCTGTTGTTCTGGACCTTCTCAGAGCTGGAAGGAGCCTGGGGCAGAGGAATGGCACAGAGTAAAGCTTAGGAGGATCCAGCTTTTCTCTTGGGTTTGTCCAAATAGCCGTGGTCCATCCGCACCCAAGCTTTCAGTGTTTCCAAGAGGTGGCCTGCGTTTCAGCAACAGGACGTGTGAAAAGAGGTGTCCTTCCCCAGGAAGAGAGTTGTGCACAGCACTCTCTGCCTTTGTGCCACACAAATGGCTCCTGGAAAGATTTGACTCCTTCTGTAGCCATGGTGTGCAGCCAAGTCAAACTGCAAAATTGGGGTCCACATTTTGGCTGGTGCCTGGCGAGGGTATTCAGAGTAGATCTTTACTTTGCCTTATGGGTTGGAGGCAAACAGCAGAATTCAGAGGCGGCAGCACTTGCTGCAGAGCCTGCGCCATACCCAGCCCTTCGCACACCTGGAGCAGAAGCCATGGAGAGGAATTCCACGTAAGAATGGGAATCACGTAAGAAAACCAATTTTGTTTCAGGAGAATTCAGAGCAGGTTTTTATACGGTGGTAGAGGCCAGAACGGTGCGATATTGACTACTAACATCTTTACTAATAACGCTAACTTTGGAGAATCGCTGGGCACAGGGATTTTATCCAATTTAAATGTAGCTCTCCTGCGTTTCCTTTGCTGTGAACTTGGGCGGATGAAAGGAGGAATAATAACTATCGTGCAGACAAACAGTTCCACGTACCAGAGATTAGCAGAGGCACCGGTGAGGCGCAGGGCTCCTGCCGGGTGCTGACATTCCCACAGCGCTGAGCAGAGCCTGCATTCAAATTATCCTGAGGAGGGCCGGCTCTTCTGCAGGGGCCACGCCACGAATGCGTCAGAGACCAGGCAAAGGGGTGCTCGTTACTCACAGCTCGCCGAGCGCAGGAGTGTCCGCTCGTTATCTGCTCGACGGACTGGTGTGTGCATCCTTTCCCCATGCTCTGGCGCACGTGCGCATTTCCGTGTGCATCTGCGTATCTGTTTCAGGGCTGACGTGTTCACCTGACGATGCATATTTAAGTAATGTAAATAATTGACATGCAATAAGGAAATGTGCTTTATCAAATGAAGCGAGACCAGGCAAGGCCCAGCATCAATTCATATTCATATGCTGTGCATTTCCTCCCTGTTTAATCTGTGTTTTAAAGGAACCTGTCCCTACTGGGAATTCCACTGCCAGCCCTCACCAGCCTTGTTTGGTGCATAGTATGCCTTCGAAACTAATCCATCCTCAAAGCCAGAGGCTCATGTCAGCTTCATTTTGAGAGTGAGCATTTAATTTCTGCTTGCTCCTGTCCTTTAAAAAAACCCCAACATTTAAGCTAATAAAGAGGAAGGAGCAGGGAGGGAGTAGAGAAACAGCAACCTGACTCTCCTTCCATCCATCCATCACAGCTAAAGCCAACATTTTATTATGAAGATGGATTTCTCCTTGCCCTCTCTCTACATTGTGATGACATTAGGCCTCTGTGTAAGGCTCCCAAGGCCCATTTCTCCTGGGTTTAAACTCAATGCTCCTGCACTTCTTTCTCCTGCCTTTAAAAGTTTCTTCTCCTCTCTGCTTGTTTTGTACTGGCAGCATAAAGTTTTGAATGACCAAACAGCGACTTAAATTTGTAGTGTTCAGTGATCCTGACGACAAGCGCCAGGTAAACAGTAGAAATCTTCCCTAAATCCAGCTCGCCTTTGATCCAGCCATGTACCCCTTTCAGTCTCTGTGCCTCCAAACATTTGCAGTGTTCCTTCTTTGTTTTGGGGAATGTGTGGAGCAGCACTTTTATTAATTGTGTGCTGCAGCCTGCGAACAAATTAGCATGTGTGCACAAAGGTGCTTTCCTGGCCACCCTATCCATGCAGCTACGCTTAATTGGTGTGAGCGTGGCAAGGGAGAAGCCGTCAGGCAGGCACTGCATTCAGCTTCACTCTTTCTTCCCCTCTCACTCAGGAATTCAGCTAGATTATTTTTCAATCAGAGTCTCCAGGCATCTTGCTTAATTTATGCTGCAACTTCCTCATCATCCCCGGAAATGCAATTGGAAAGAAAAAATCCATGCAGAGGATCTTTAGGAGAGGGCAAGGGAAGCTGCTGATGGTGATTATGCAGTGAGACAACCAGCACGAAGAGCAGCTAGTGCCTCTGAACAAACAAGTTATCGGTAAAAAAACGGAAGCTTTGATCAATTTGTGTTTTCATTTGTCTCCATGCGAGGCTGTAAGCCTTTAACTTCAAGTCCAGCCGTTAAACTCGGGCTGCTCTTCCTTGAAAAAGGAGTACGTGGAAGAAAACTCTCTTCCCCTCCACCTCCCTGTTTCAGCCATTTAGGATTAGCACAGCATCTCCAAGTTTATGCCTGGTGTTTCTTCACCTCCTTCTGAGCCTGGGCATTTGTCTTTGGCCCGTACTGCTTTCCTGTGCTTTGTCCTGCTTTCACTCACGTGCAGACCATGAAGAACCTGCGCGTCTTCAGTGTTTTCGGAGGCAGAAGCGCGGGCGATGAAGGCACTGCTGGCCAGGGAATACGCCCCACGGAAACTGGCTGGAGCAAGACCCAAGGTCTTCGAAGCAGCGTGAGGGAGCGTTTTTGTGCACTTTGCCTTGGGTATTTGCAAAGCTGCAGCCCGGTGGGAGAGCTTCTGCCAGCGCACCGGGAGTGTCCCCCCGGCATTTGCCTCCAGGGTTTGTGCCTCCTGCGGGAGTGAGGGGGAAGTCTGCAGCCGTCCCTCAGCCAGGCCGTCCCCCAGCACGTCCCCAGCTGGAAATCCTGCCACAGCATGTGGCCCTGGCACCCCACGCCTCGCAGCGGGGAGCACAGCACCATCCTTTCCCAGCAGCGCTGCTTTTACAGAGTCAGTGGCCCAGCAGCACTCGGTGGTCTGTAGGGCTGCAGGAGAAAGGAATAATTAGCATGCATGTCCCCATGCCTCTTGGGCCCACAGCATCCAGGTCTCATAACTCTCCCTTTCTCTGTGCTGTCCTGATGCCTCTATTGTTTCTCATCAGCTCTCATTATGTTGATTTAACGTCTTCTGCCTTCCTGGGGCAGAAATAGCACTCGTCCTTCCCCTGCATCTTCAAGACGAGACTGTGCAGCTGCAGAAAGTCCTTGAGAGTGCATTAGTGGCAGCTCTGACCCACAACCATCTCTTACTTATCTGCTCCAGACAAGTGATTGAATTCCCCAGTCCTGCAGACCGTAATGAAAGGATGAATGGGAGACCAGGGTCGTTACCTGGGTAAAGCAGAGCTGTCATGCTCTCCGCAAAGGCATTGATTCAGCTCCCCCTTGGTGCTCCCACTCAAGTATATTGATGAAAATTAGGAGAGCTGGTTTTGGTACTGTCAGAACAGTGCCAGTTGCCTGTTTGGACCATGTGTAAATGAGCAGGACCTTCAAAGGGCACAAAATGCCTGGGAGGTGCAAGACTTGGATTCTCCATGCAGCCTGCTTTTCCAGCGCTGTGTGTGTGCGAGGAGGGGTATACTGCCCAGGCACTCAGTGGAGAGAGAAACTGAGGCACACTGTGGCGTGCCTCAGACATGGTGCAAGAACAGCAGGTTTAGTTTGTGCTGAAATGACGCAAACATGTGACTGTCCCAAGACCGTACACTGTAACAGAGGATTCATTCAACACAAAGCTTTGGCTCACTTGAAATGAAGGACCTCCTCAAAGATATTGCTGGACTCAACAGCTCAACACCTCCTGTAGAGTTGTTTAAAAGGCAACAAGCTCATTTGAAACTTGGCCTGGGGCTTGCTTGGAAGGTAGCTCCAGGCTGAGAAGTCTGCTTTGCCCACCAACATCCTGGCCCAGTGCTGACTGCCGCCTGCCTCCACCTGAGCTGACTTGTAGGGCAGCCCCAGGCTCCCTGCAAACCCAGGACCCCTGTGAAACATTCATCAGTCCTAGACAGCCTGCAGCTGAGCCCGAGCTTGGCTTTGTGTCTCACACGAACTGAAAAGCCAAATATATTTTCCTTGGTTTCACTGCACCTTCTCTTCTTAGTCTTTGCCTCTCATATGCGGCGTCACTGCTGTTCATTTTCTCCTAGGGACAAGTCAGACAGGCAGTGGCACCTTGTCCTGCTGTTTCTGAACCCACCAAAGCCTTCAGTAGTTTTCTACAGAGGTGGTCCTAGCTCCTCTGGTCTGCAGTTTTGTGCAGCAACTTCCCCTTCCCTGATTTGGGGCAGCCTGAGCCAGGAGGGACAATTTTGTGCGGTACTTGGAAGCTGATGGGGAACCCAGTGTAGGAGCTGGAAGCTGGCTGTTTCTGGGCTTTCCAGAAACAGGCACCACTGGGGATTTTGTGAGCACAGAAGATTGGGCAGGCGGGGGCTCTGGCCTCAGACAAAAGCCACCCTGGTTCCCTGCCAGAAGTTCTTCCTCATCCCTCGCCTTTGGGTTTCTGCCTGTTCAAGGAGGCAGGTGAGTCATGATCTTGAGGAACTGTCGCGGGCACAGAGCCAGAGGAGACCAAGGGCAAGCAGACGGCGATGGGAGGTGTCATGGGAGTAGGTCAAAGACAGGAGGACAGAGAAAAGGGAGAAAAACTCAGACTTAGCCTTCTGCTGCAGTTTCTGGGGAAGACAACCTTATTCTCAGCAATGAAAAGGTTAATTCCCTTGACAACCTCTCCTCCTCCTTCCCAAAGTCTATCTCAGAAATAATCAAAGTATTTAATTAATATTGCGCTAGTCCAAATAAGTACAATCATCTTCCAGGAGTATTTACATGTCAGGCTATAATTAGCAGCCACCTTGGCACTAGCCCACATGAGTTGACAGGTCACGGTTTCCATTACATACTACTTTTTTCCGTATCACTGCTCAGTCATGAGTGACTATGAAATGAGTTAACCAGACTCAGCAAAGACGAGGGACTGAGTGAGCCATGGTGGCAACCAGAAGAAGAGCAAGTGATTTTTCTTGTCAGGAACTTGCCGAGAATCATCAACACCTCAGTTAAATGACAACCCCCTAAATTGTATTTTTTTTTAAAGTATGGTTTTCAAGTAATCTGAGAAGTGGAATTTCAATATTTCTGTATTTCCTAGTGACGATGAACCATTTCTTCCCTGACTGAACTTCTTTCTCCTACTGAGGTGGAGGGTAGCGCTTTGTCCATCCTACTGGAAGAATGTCTCATGTTCCAACAGAGGCAGATGGATGGAGGAGATGATACAGCACTTAAGAACGCCAAAATGTTCTTGAACACCTTTTCCTCCTAGGCCTTGCTGTTAGCTGCTCAAACACGACAGGACACGTAAGGAAGCACAATTAAGCTTCAGACTAGAAATGAACTTCTGCCTGTGGAGGAAAGTTATTTGGTTGTGATCAGAGCCTTTGGGAGGCTGAGTCCTTGAGCATCAGTGCCCCCACACTGCGCTTGCTGAGATTTTTCCGGCTTGTCATGTCCCATGCATTGCAGCTGTGCCCCATGCATTGCAGCTGTGCCCCGTGCATTGCAGTCAGACAATGGCTGGGCTATGCTAACGCTGCAACTGAGAAGCAAAGGTAGAAAGGAACCCTTACACAACTTAAATACCAACACTCCCCTTGGTCTGACCCCATAAAATAAGGCTTAATCAACTTAAATAAATAAATTAATTTAAATAAATTAACTTAAATTCTGCAACTGTAGTCAAGAACAGCTTCACAACGTTGTTTTTGCTCAGGAAACCAGCGTTACAGTGAAACTAGCTTAGACTAGCTTAGGATTTTATTTAACTTTTCAATAACCTATTGCTATTTTTTTTCTTTTTGGTAGTATTTCTGGTTTTTTTCCCGTATTTCAAGAAACTGTTGCTATAGCTAATCCATATGCATTCAAAGAAGTAACAGCTTTTAATGGAAGTGCCTCATTGTAAGCTGAAAAGCAGGACAGGTCATTAGAATAAATAAAGCTCAAATTTTCAGTCAGCAAGTGAGATAAATGGACATTTTCCTGCAAAAAGGGATTTTTTTTTCTGTCAGAAAATGTTAATTCATCTATCCTGAAATTTTCCCCAGAAAGATGAAAATACACTTGATAACAAACTCTTGTGAAACAAACCAGCCAACAAACAAACAAAACTGATTAAAAAAGCCATTTCAACTTGAAATGTACCATTTTGATCATCTTTGATGTCACACTTTAAACAGCTTTCTCTTAATTACGTTAATGTGAAATTGAATTATCTAACAAAAAGTAAAGGTAGACTGAAATAATTTCCTTTTACTTAAGTCCAACATTTGGATCAAAATGAAAATCAATTTTTTTCCTTAATTCAGAAGTACTAGGAATTTTCTGTTTCACTGCATTCTGCAGCAGAAGAATGTTTAAACCATGAAAGTCCCACCGTCAAGTGAAAAAAAAGACCACATTTGCTACATAGTTCTTGGGAGCAATAATAGCACCTAAAAGATTCCTTGTGAAACCACAAGATCTTTGCCTTGTCCCTGAAGGCACCCAATTGGCATTTGAAAAATTTGTGATGGAGCAGTGAAAGGTACAGGAAATCTGCTGAGGACTGCAAGGTTTGATGCTGGAAAAACACGGAGTATAGAAACAGAGGCTTTATTATTAGTATTATTTTACTCAAAAAAGTGATTAAGAAATGTTCAAAATAGATACATGCGTAAATCTAGAAAAAATGTCAATGAGCAAATTCTCTCTCACCTTTTCTCTTACAAAAATGTTAGCATCCTTATTTTGTCACTCGGATATGCACGTTGCACATTTGCAAGAGCAGTTGAGTGGGCAGAGGCCCAGTGAGGCGGGCACCCACACCGAAGGGAGACCTCCATTCTCCCCGTGTGCTTTTTGACTTCCTTGCTGGAAATTCAGCCCTATGTAATGTACAAGAGTTTTGCAGAAATGATGGCTCTTGGTTCGGTACCATGTTGACTCCTCATATACCTGGGTTTCTGCCTGGATGTGAGCTCCAAAGACGCCTTTTCTGCGTGGCTCCTCACTGGCCCGCTCAGAAGATGACCCACGCTGCAGTTTGGCGTGGAATGCAGAAGCCGTATGTTTGAAGGGGAAGGAGGGAAAAGGAAGGATGAAGCATTTTGAGTGCGTGCAGATTTCAAGCGGATGCCCTGCCTGGCTGCCGTGAGGAGACAGGGACATTAATGCTGACCCCCACCTACAGGCTCCCTTGCTGCTGCAGCTGGACAAAGATGCTGACAAGGAGAAGTGCCTCCTTAGGCAAGAGAAAGCCAATGAAGAACTAACTGCCGCGACGGGTGAGGAAACACAAATCAGGTGTTTTTACAGTGAAGTTTTCCTGCTGAATCTCTTGCTTGGGCCTCCCCCCATGCCTCTCGCGTGGCTGCCACTGGTCCCCCCGTGCTGGCGGCAGTGGACTGCCCTTCACGCCTCGGAGCGCGGGGGCTCTATTATGCACTCGCATGTCTCCCTCAAAATTGGCACCATCTGGACCACCACCTGAATGTCATTTTTTCCTGCACAGCGTCTCACATGATTTGCCAGCTTGTGTTTGTGATTTGGAGGGGGGGTGTGTGAAAGGTGGTGAGATCTGGCACAGGTTTTTTGCATAAGCAGTGCCGCTGACAGAACTTTTCTTTAGGATTCAATTGATTCTTCTTTGGAAACGTGTGCCACTTATTCAGAGGAGCTCCCTAAATCTGTGTCCCTCAGCTTCCAACCAGGAGTGAGTGGGGTGCTGCAATCCCTCTAAAAGAATAAACACGTTGACCGGCCTAAGGACAACCTCAGGAATAATAAGCAGCTTTTTGTTTGCAGTGCTTCTACAGGGAAGGGAAAGCATGCCGGGACAGGACTTGGAGAGGCCGGTCTGTGTTGGGTGGCTGGTGGTTCCGGTAGCGTAGGCACCCACCCAGCATCCTGCGGGTCAGCTCTCACCAACACCCTGCTCCAGGGTGCTCAGGAGAAACAACTACTGCTCCACCATCTACAGTGCAGTTAAAGCTCTGTTTATACAAAAGTAACCACAATCACAATCTTCTTTTTAGGAGTTTGCTGTATGCCAGGACACAGACTCCTAAAACATATTTTGATTTCATAAAGCTGACAAATCCAGGCTGTTGGCCTGTTACCACAGAGTACATTCTTGTACCAGTGCTGCCTCTGCTACCAGCCAGTTGCTGTATGAATGGCACAGGAAAGTTATGCAAAGGCCACCATTCATATAGGCTATACTCAGATGGTACCTACACACACTGTCCAGCCATACAGGCTCCAGTTACGACCTGTTTCTCTTTCTGGGATGAACAATAGAAGTACACTGGGCCACAGGGAGTGAAATTATTTGCATACACCAGTAAAAAACAGGGCAGACCATACAACATTTAATAATGAAAGTTTTAAAATACTGACATTTTAGTAATATTAAATATACGCTTTCTTAGAGGGAAGCTTGGAAAGGAAAGTTCAATGCCTGCTGCCTTCACAGAGACATTGAGGAAATGAGTTGGTTCCATTGCAACCAATAAATTACAAAATTTCTAGTTAAAAACCTCTTTGAAATCATGCTGCTTCACAGTGTATGTCAACCAAACAAGGGTTTTAAATGTTTTAGCATATGCAGACACAGAGTCTTGTCACTAAACGTGCCATCACTAGCGAGCTAACCTGAAAGTCATGCGTCTCTCTGCTTTCCCTGGTACAAAGCCCGTGCAGTTGCCATCATTGTGGAAGCTCTGCAAACACACAGATATTTTCTAGGTATCTGTGAGCGCTGATCCTCAAGGACAAGGAGGTTTAGCTATTGCCTCACCAATGCAGCTGATGGAGAGACAGGAGCCATGGAAAGCAGCACCATCTCCAGGTAGGGACTAGTCACGAGGAGACTGGTTAACACCTTCACTGATATTAAGAGGAGTATTTGCCATTTTGGTTCTGCCTAGTGGTCAATACATTAAAAAGCAGGAGTGGCCAGTGTTGGCTGCCTCTCAAGGAAGGAGAAAGCAGGTGTCTTGCTAGGGAGGGCTCATGAAAGAGCCTACAGAGGCTATATGCATACTCTATAGAGATACTGCCCATTTATATTCTCACTGCAACATGCAGCTGTGGCAAGTGCTCCAACAAGCCCAGGGTAAAGGAAACGTCAGGAAGACACATTGCCCCACTGCTAAGGAAATTCTTTGCTATTCTCCGTTCACCACTAACTGTCATTTTATCTGCTGCTTAACTTTTTGTGTGTGAGGCTATCACGCTGCTGCTTCCCCAACTGCCCAGGTCTGTCCTGAGAGACAGGGGTTTGCTTATATAATTTTTGGTTTGGGGTTCTGGTCATTCTAGGTCTGCTAGCTCTGTGCCTCTCATTTTTCCAGCCAGTGAGGCTGTATCATCAGCTCTATTGTCTGCATCCTCCACATATACAAACAAGCCAGCTCCACCATGTGACAGCCATGTAGCCTGGTGGCCTTCTGGTGGAGTCTCTGTGAAAGCTCTCCTAGTTTACAACCAGAACATATTTCAGAGACCAAGACAAAGAACATTTCCATTCCTGATTACAAGGAAGAGAAAGGGCTATGCTGGGCCCTTCACAGCTGACTGCAGGTAAGTGGGGTAAGGCTGTAGGTCTGTCCTAACCAGAAGATTTGCCACGTCCTTCTGGGAAGCAAGCAGGTCTAGGTCAGCCAGCAGATCTGCCAGGGAAGGGCCACGGGTCTCAGCCTTTTATTTGAAACTTAACTTCATCGCAATGTCAAGAGCTCAGCTGCTGGTTCAGCACAACTCTAATTAAAACTGTGTCTTATGTCCCTTTAATGAATAGTGTAACAAATGGGAGTAGGCATTGATCACATATCAAAAGTCAGTTCATTTTGGCTGCTCCAGTAAAACATGAGCAGTACTTGCACATAGCTTAAAAATAGGTCTTAGCCTGACACGCAAATGGATTAAGACACAAACACAGAGTTAACTCCAAAGAAACTTAAGGAAAAACGTGCTTTTGATCAAGTTGCTGGGAGAAGAGGTCCTTCTCCTCCCAAAGTGCCTGTTCTGAGTAGAGGATGGATGGATGGATGGATGGATGGATGGATGGAATAAGACAAAAGAAATGATTGAAATCACTGACACATTGCTTGTTTTTAACGGAAGGAACTAGGTTGGGTTTTTTTCAGGAATAATCAACCACACCTTTCATGAAGTCCAGGGGGCTAACAATTGCTCTTTGCCTCCTAAAAATTGAGTCTCGGAGTGGTGCCAACTCTCAGTAATAAAGTGCTAGCCACTGGCAAGAAAATGCAGTTTGATTTATTGTATACCTTTAAAGTGAGTAGTAGGCCTTTTCTATGTACATTAAAACCAGCAGACTTTTAATTATGGATTGGTTATTTCTAGTAGCCTTAAGATACAATTATTATCTGTCCGAATGAAAAACCACCTGGGTGGCAAGGCTGGAATACAGGCTTGCTGGTTTTGCCCAAACATGGAGACTCTAACAACTTTCATGGAAGTTTTAGCTGCATAAATGCTGTAGGCACCTACCCTGCAGTTGGATACAACCCTGTACATCCCCCCACGTCCAGAGCACAGAGAATGACACTGACTACAGTTTTTCAGCAAATAAATAAACAATTATTTAGGTTTGGCTGTTTTGACACCCCTCTGCTTTCCAGGAATGGTCTGAGTTAGGACTTGAATTAGAGGAATGTTTCTGGAAACAGTCAAATTAAAACAAATATCAGAGAAAGATTGAGCAAACCTGACTGTAACAGTTGTGTCCATAATTTTGTGTGGCAGAGACAATACCAGGTGACCTGCACATCCAAGGGAAATTAAACAGCTAAGCTCCTTGAATTTCAACTATCTGATGCCAGTATCAACTGCTCTGCTAATGAGCTGGAGATCAAGAATTTCTCCAGGAATAACTCTCTGGCAAGTAAATATTTGGCAAGTATATTCAAATAGTGAATAAATCTTGGAGATACTGCAATCTACTTGCGGGCAATTTGTTAACGCAAGAAGAGATGGAATTTGTCAAAGGCATCTTTGCCCAGGAATGACAGGATCATAGGCTAATAGAAATTAATTTTCCACCTCTAATATTGGGCACTACTTCTGCCTGGTATCACAGGGCTTGACACTTCTTTGGCGTGTGATGTTGAAAACAGCCAGTTGCAATTTGTGTTTGCTTTTAAATTTACAGTTTAGCCCAGGGGTTAGAGAAATGCTTCCTGTTGGGAAGTGAATTCGCCTCTCCACTGGCCCCACACAGAGTCTGCACCATGCTTTGAAGTGCCCTGTAAAACCTCAAAGCAGCCGGGCTGTGAGGTGCAAGTGGTGCATGGCCCCACCTGGGCCTGGAGGGAGTGTGTCACCTGGTACGTGACCTCTCAGGATGTGGCTGGGGCAGGGACACATTGCCTTCAGCGTGTTTGAGGTTAACACCTTGTGCTCTGCCCGCGTTTTCAAGTCTCCCATCATCACTGTCGTGTAGTGGTAATGAGCCTAGCATTATGATGATGATATCCCCCTCCATAACAATCATAAATTGCATCCCTGATGCGAGTGCTATCTTAAAGAAATGATGCTGTATCCCAGGTCATCATCCAAGCACGCTGGAGAGGCAGGAGGTGATGGCCAAGATTTACACACACAGGAGCTCGGCAGCCTCAGGGGAGAAGAGATGGTGGGAGGGCAGCAGGCCAGGAAGATCAAAGGACTTTCTGAGTCACCAGCTCATCAACTGGGTCCTTGCCTCCAAGGACGGGGACAGAGACAGTGGGAAGAGGGCTCGCTGGGGCCTCTTTCTCAGCCTCCTCTCCCATGGGGATCTTCCATCAGCCGAAGTGGAGCGCCTACCTCTGCCCCGCTGGGATGAAGCCCGCTGAACCAGGTCAAACTCCGCTCCCTCTGCCATACATGCTGCCAGCAGAGACCCCACTGCAGCGGGCGCTCCTGTGGTCTTTCAGGAGAAGGAGTAAACTGGCTCATTTCAAGTGTGCTCCCACACAAACGCTCAGCTGGGATGAGTCACCGGGAGCAGGCTGGTAATGTCAGCAATGGCTCATGCCTGGCCGCAGTGTTAGCGCGGCACTGACGGGAGCACATGTTACCTCCAGATAAGAGCACCTGCAGGGTATGCTAGAGGAAAAAACACATTGGCCTTATTTTATGGGGAACTTGTGCATAGAAAGCCCTACTTGACTTTGGAAATACCTGCTTGAACATATGCATGTATTGACCAAGCATGATGGTACAGTGTTGTATAAAGTTTTCTCTGACATGACTGCAGGATGGTTGTATTACATGCAAACAAAAAAGCCCTGTGGGTATTACGCAAGCCTGTTCTGTGGAAAAACAATTCCAGGAGTGATCTCAGTGGTTTTAACACATTTTATTGGAACTGTTTTCAAAAAGACCTTCACTCATTGCAGTCAGGTGCATTAGTTTCTGTGAGGGCAAATGTACAGGGTTTTGAGAATGTCATGCGTGTCAATAATAGAATCATTTTCCGATCCTACAGCTATTACGGTTCTAAAGCCTTTGACGATCTGCTCTTCCTGGACTGGGCACAACTGCCGATTCCTCTTGCAGCTTTGGGTACGACCCCTTTCTGATGGGAGTCAGCTCTCCTTTTCAGCTACTGTGACAGAATTGAAAATGTGCCCAACAGGAAAGCTGGAGCGGATTTGGCATTGACTCTGCCTCCCCTTGGCACTCTTGCTAGGGTAAATTTGCAACTGAAATTCCAAATTTGGCAAGAAAAAGAGGAACCATTTTCCTGGCAGCCCTCCATAGGTACTCAGGAGAGTGGATGGGGGTGGTAGCCACAGAACAGATGGCAGTGTGGGATGAAGGTAGGTAAAGTGGTCAAAGATGTGCAATAAATAGATTTAACAAATATGTTACATCACAACATGTATGACATATGCATGTAGTTTGCCACGAAGAGCACGATGCCAGGGTGATACCTCACTTTCGCAAACGACTGGGTAATTGTGCCGTATGGACGAGCACAGCCCTTCTGTCTTCACATTATTATGTTTTTCCTGAGAGATCTTTTAAAGAAAAAGAAAGGCAGCAAAGTTGATAGCAATTGTTGAGAAACTGGCATATGAGAAGAGCCTCAGCCATTATAGTCTGGGTGGGCGATAAGGCTGAAAAGAGACATGATAGTCCGCAAATACCTATACTGTGTCACGATGGAGAGTGGATGTTGATGCGAAGTGCAATAAACTCAAGGTAATGCAAAAAAATACATTAAGGGAAATACTTGGGGGAAAAAATCTACAGTGCTGAACATCTTTGCTATATGTGGCCTACAGATGGCTCTCACTGTTTTTAAACTTACTCAGAGATGCCTTTTTATTTTGTATATCAGATAGTTGGTTTTTTTTTCCTTGCAGTAAGAGTGCTTCAAGTATGGAAAAATGTGTTCCTGGGGGCATTTGCTAAGGTCTGATCCCTGGAGACTGCAGAGGCATGCTAGATAAAGCAACCTTGGTGAATATTTGGTAGGGAAAATCCTGCAGAGCTGCCAGGTCTTTTATTATCTATGACCCCACGACTATTGGTAGTGAAGGGAGTTCTTGCACAAAAGCCTTTACTGGCTTTATTTATGCCAAGGCTGCTTCCAGGAAGGAGGAATCCATCATGTCAGAGATGAATGCAAACACAGAGCTTTCTCTCTTGCCCTCTCTCTCCTTTTGGACTGTCCTTTCATCTGACATGGAGACTGTGGTGCTCTGTGTATACTCTGCAACTTGATTTGCTTAAGACTCCCCAGAAACAAAGAGACACTGAGGGCAGGATCACCTTAATATAGTAACTTGACTGTTTTCTGGGAACTGCTTGCTTCGTTAGAAGAGGAAGTCGGGGAGGCGAAGGCCAAGTCCCACGGGAGTGGGCTGCAGTGATGCCCCGATGGCCAGGCAGGGACCCAAGAGAAGGACGCTGATCCGGGCCCCTTCACTTGCAGCCAGGGCACATCATTCCTGTGACCCATTAGAGACCCCAAAACCCTGGCAGATGGGTCTAAAGGTCATACACAAACCACTGTTACAGTGATGCAAAATTGCCACCATAATCACCAGGTCAATAATACCCAAGGTGGGAAAGAGAAAGCCCACACAACCAATTTCATTTCCTATTTGGTGCAGGTAGCTCTAGTACTGCTCTCGCCATTGCTTCCACGTTTTAGAAGCCTGTGGTTTGCTGTGCTGCTTTCCATAAGGCTCTGACAATTTAATTAGACAGAAGGCAGCTAAGCTCTGCCTGGCTTTGGCTGTGAGGGCTGTTTTGCAGAAGGGGAGGCAGGGTGCAGCAGAGGAGTTCGGCATTACGGCAGAGCGTCTCTGCGTCCAGAGGCAGGTCATCACAGGATGACAGACATTTTGGGTAGGGTAGCTACCCTCCCAAAAAGCACGACGTGCAGAAGCTCAGGAATTTGGCTACAGGCTAGGGCTTGCAGTTTGCAGGTGGCCCACAGCACATGATCCATCACACTGAGCACAGAAAGGTGGGTTTTTCCCGTTTTTGTTGGATCTGTGTGTGTATGAACAGGGCTGGCTGAGGGTCCTGGCAAGACAAGCTTTTTCTAGACTGCGGAAAGCTCCAGCTAGCTTGAATTGGCCAGACCACGCCCAAAATCTGTCTGTGCCCCAGCATGGAGGATCTAACATCTGGTATCAGTCATCGACTGCGGGAAGGACTCGAGGCCTTCCCTGCTGCTGTCTGTATAAACTAATACGCAGCTGCACTGACAGACGTACATCTAGAAAGTGGTGTCAGAGATTTCAGCTGTCCCGGAGGTGACAGACCGGCCAAACAGTCCTGAACACAGTGTGCACGCAAATGCTGCAAACTTGCTTTTACCGAGGTGCTGCCACTGCCTGAGCTCAGGATGTGCCAGTCCTGCTCACGAGCCCAACTGTGCTGTGGGGCTGAGATTCAAAGAGGGGTGAGCCCAAACCCACGTACACGTCCCCCTCCCCCTGTTTTTGTAATGGCAGAGCAGCTATAGAGCTCAGTAGCCTTGCATGTGGCACTCCTTGAGAAGCATTTCTTTCAGCGATGAGACTGATTCTTCAGCTAGCTTAAGCAGGGAAGTGTTAGTTTGACAACCCCTTCATGAGCTGCACAGACCAGCCTCTCTGAGACAGGGGGTCAGAGAAAACAGGAGTCAAGAGTGATGAGGAGGAAAGGCAGCTGAGAAGCGCAGGTGCTGAAGCAATGGGACGTGGGGAAGGTCCAGCGTAACGGCGCTGCCGTGTGCCGGCAGCATGACACACGGAGGAGCACCGATGCTCGGATGAGCAGGGCTGCAGGATGGCTTGAAGGTAAATAAACAAAGCAATTAAGCCCGTCCCGCAGGACAAAGGACTGCACATGGCAACTCTCTCAGCCTGATTCCCAAGATATTAAAGAGGGACTCTCGTGTGTGCTAAGCAGGGGGTCTAGTTGATGAAGGTATCAGTTTCCCTGGCCTGTACTGTTCCCTTGCTTCCAAACCAGCAAAGGTTACAAGGAGTCCTGCAAACGGCCCTCAGACAACAGAGATGCTCTGAAGGGTGAAAGCGTGTGACTCCAGCCCAGTGGCCCAAGCTGCCGCGGCTGGGCACAGTGCAGGGGTCGCAGGCAGGCCTGGGAAGCGGCACAGCCCTCGGAGCGGGGTGGCTGGTGGTCACACCTCGTAGCTCTGCAGCTTCACTTGCACAGGGGTGCAAGGGCCGATCGTGCTGCAGAGGAGAGCTTGGGCTGCAAACACCTCTCAGCTCTGGGGCCTTTCAAACCTGAGAGCTGCGGTCTGCCACAGGTCTTGCTCCCCTGCGAGGCAGCTCAGCCAGCTCGCTGACAGGCTGCTTCCCAGCTTGTCTGAGGGGAGCAGAGCCTTTCACGGGGTGCCGGTGCCAGGGGAAGGGGTGAGGGTCACAGAGAAGAGCGCAGCCGAGAGCACCGCGGATGTGGGCTGAGGGGAACCAGGTGCCTCTGACCCGCCCCCCCGCCCCGGCATTTGACAGAGCTTTCAAGCTCGGAGTGGAGCCTTTCGTTCCCGTGTTCGCAAAAGCTGGAAGGTGCCTCAGGAAGGCTTAAATCCCCCCTCAGAGGCAGGGGCCCAGCGCAGGCTGCAGCAGCCAGGCTCCCGCTCCCCGCAGGCCCCACGGCCGCGGCCCGGTCGCTCCCTGCAGCGGGCGCAGCTGCGCCCCGGCACTGGCCAGCTGGCTCCCAGCCCAGCTTGCCAGCGGCCCACGACGGGACCCTGAGCGGCCCCCAGGCCTGTGCGAGGCCAGAAATGCTCGGCGGCCGTGACACATCCTCGCTGCGCTGGGAAGGGCGGTCGACAGCGAGTTCATGCGAGGGGACGGTTCTTCCCGCCTCCCCCGCCCCACCCGCTCTGCCAAGGGCAGGCACTGGAGGAGGATGCTTCATGTCCCCCGCAGCAGGGCTTCACAGATCCCGGCTACCCTCTGGGAGCTCACCTCCACCCACCTTCGCGCTCCTCGCGCAACGGCCACCACAGCCCCCGCCTTGCGTAGCCCCATGGGACTCCCCTCCGCCTGTCCCCCCCAGGGCTTGGCCTCTGCCAGCATGGGGACGTGGCCCTGGAGAGAAATGGTGAGCCTCTGGTGTTGGGCAAGTCCCCATGGACAGAACCTGCTGCCCTGGTCTGGATGCCTTCAATTACACCAGGGGGGGTAGGAGACCCTTCAGATTTTTGTCCTTGCAGAGGAAAAGCCCACAGTGCCTCATTTTTCTGTGTTTGGCCCCCAAATGACCTCGGAAGAGCAGAGTGTGGCATTCCAGAATCCCAGATGCTGTTAGGGGAAACGGTGTGTTGTATAAAGCATCGTTTGAATTTTTTGTATCTGGTGTGCCTTACTTAATCCACGTGGCATCAGGCTCACGCTGAATTATGACAAGGATTAGACGCCCACGGTGCTGGGTTATGAAGCTATGCAGCATGCGGGAATAACCTGTACGTGGATGCACATGAGAAATCTTGACAAGGATCCAAAAGGGAACAATCATGCCTGAAATCCCAGGCAAGATGAGGATTTCCTAGTCCACCCATAGAAGGTGCTGCTCAGGGCTGGCTGTCACCTACTGTTTATGGAAAGATGGCATGGTTTAAGTCCCCAGAGATGAGAGAGAGAGAAGCTCAGTTTAGTATCGCCACTGACAGATAGCAATATTCAGGGATCAATGCCATTGCCCACAGAGGGTTGTCCTCTGCCACACGAGATGTTTCAGGTTATATCTTCTGGGTCCCCAGACAGGAATGCACTGGTAAATCCAGTGTCACTGCTGTCAACCCTGTGTGGATGGCCAGGGCACTTTTGACCATCTCAAACAGCGTTAGACTCCTTCACGTGCAACTCATTTGAGCCCTGAGCCTGCAAACTGCTCCCTAAATTCTGCCCACTAACATCCACCCTCTGCGTGGGATGAATCCCCAGTTTCCTATTGCAAAAGCAAGAGGGCAACCACACTGACACTTGTGGCAATGGCCATAAATTCACATTAAAAGGCTTCAAGTAATAGCATTGCTGTGTAAAGGCAGCCTTTGAAAAGCTTGTTTCCAAATGCTTAGCAGCAAGATTAGACGGTTGCTGGCTCTTAGCTGTGAGCTTTGCAGATGCTAGGGGCTGGCAAAGCAAAAATCTGTATCACATGAAAAAGTTGATCAGGTCTGACTCTCTCCTGCCGTGAGATTACTTTTCTCACTACAAAGCATTTCTCCTCACCAGTAAGTTCAAAGTACGTATGGGCATGAAGATAGCGTTTGTTCACCAGCTCACTGTTCTGCTGAGCAGCCGCCTCGCTTGTTCTCCGTCTCAGGTTATAAACAGTGTTGAGAAGCTGCAAAATTGCTCACAGCTTAAACGACAAAATCATGATAACCTAGCCTATCTTTCCCTACTGTGAGCTCTACTTTTAATAATCCTGCTTGATCATTAAACCACAATTAAGAGCAAGCCAAGGAGTTTAAGGCAAGAGCCCAAGCCAAGGCGTATCAGAGCACCGCTCAAAACTTGAACTGAGCACAGTCAGCTAGAGACAGAGGAAGCCACACAAAGAGATTGCAAAGCTGTTGTGCAAAGGGTCAGAAAGATGTGGCAGAAAAATCGTATCTGTTGGGACTGGTCGAAGGAGCCACAGCCAGCTGTGAGCTGCTCCTGCTAGTCAGGACTTTGCAGTGGTGCCCTATTTACATCCTTTTCCCAGGAGACCGTCTTGTTATCTAGCACACACGCTCCATTCAAGCCTTGCTGTTGACATAGATGCTTTGACTAAACGCTTATGCCTGAGGATTATTGAGTATAACAGTGGTTGCTGGTTATTTTCCAGAATGCTTTACCCTCCACTGAAGTGTACAAAGACAGCAAGTGGACACACCTTTGTCTTATGGCAAACTGTTTTTTTTTTCCTAAGGACATTTCATACAGAGATGAGGTTAAATTAAAAAAAAATATGGAAAAGCAGGAAAGGAGATGATAATATAAAAAAATAAAACTTGAGAACACACACTGCTTCTGTCACTCAGCTGGAGTCACTGAAAACTGGGTTAGGCCAAGCCCTGCCCTTGCAGGCAACCAGGACTCACACTGATTCCAGCAGGATTATTCACGTGCACATGCGTGCATGACAGACAGAACAGATTTAGACTTTATTGCTTCGACTTTTCCAGGATGCTCAATTTATTTGTGCATTTCAGGAAACAGACCAGTACAGTCAGATGTTCTGTACCTGGGTTCCCCTTCCCCCACCCCGAAAAAGAAATAATTGTAGGCTAAAAGCATCACCCATGCCAGAAGATGAGAGCGCCAAATCCTTTCCAAGGCAAAGGACTCACTGAATTCACTGGGGTTTTCACCTGAGTAAGGACTAGCCAAAGAACTTCACCACAGTCTGTGACAATTTGACTGAAGAGACTGAATGAGTCAATTTTTTATTTTCAGGCCCAAATAACAGACTGGATGGGGGAACGCTCTTGCCTCGGCTTCCTTGAAAGCGGGGAGTGACAGGCTTGGTATTGCTGAGATCATTCCAGAATTTGGGTTACCGTGCAGAAAACTGACTCACGTTTTGCAGTCCAAAATGGGGCATATTTTGTCTTCATTGTCTTGCTACAACCTCTTGTAGGATTTGACTGCAGCATGGAAGCATCCTGATATAACTTTACAGTGCATCGTGTTGTTGTTACTGTAGTAACTTATTACTAGGACACCTTGTGTTATCTTTATTGCTGCAGTACCTGGTACAAATGTACCACCATTTGTCCGCACACGCTGTTATTACTGCCTTATTCCCCAAACTAATTTACTGCAGCGTCCTGTTGTGTCTTATTGCTGCATTATCAAAATGCTACTTTACTGCAGCGGCCTGTGTTACCTTATTGCTACATTTATCCTGGTATTATTATGTCAGCTTACTGCCACTTTTTATGGCTGCCCTGCTACCATTTTATTACAGTACTCTATGGGATCTTAGCGCTGAGTTATACTGAGAGTACATTAATCCATTTGCTTTAGCCTAACGCTGTCTGCACAGGCTTGTCGAACCTTCCTAGTGCTTGTCCTGGTGCCGTTTCACCACAATAGCCACAAATGCTCTGGATACTCTATTATCCAAATAACAGCGTACAGCCATATTTCACAGCCATAGCCCTCTAAGTATGGGAAGCTTTGTAGCTCGCTTGCACAGCATGGACATCGTAAAAGCTTTCCAGACTGCCTTTCCTTGAAACAATGCCATTTAGAACATAAATAGAGGTGGAAAGCTGATTTCCTAACTCATCTTCAGGGCGATGAGGTAGTTGGAAGACATGGGATGCTTATAAAGCGGCAGATTACTGCTTGCAACACTCAGTGGGGTACTGGTGAGTGTACAATAGTATCACTCGGAATAAGCAATGTCATTAAAAAGCAATAATTGAAGGATGCGGTTCATGTGGAAGTAGTTACATGTTAGTATCATCATATGTGAAGGAAAAGACACATGAAGAGCAGTTCATACGTGTTCCCAGGGGGAGGCCTTGTCTACTCTCATGTTTGTTTGAGAGAAATTTAGCCAGGAAATGAGGAGCAGAGCTTTCTTCTCTCCAGAGAATAGGCAGCTCTGTCCGCTCAGCTAGCCATTACTGAGCAGATTAGCTTGCACGAGTGTGCATTTAAATGGCAAGCTGTTCAGCATCCAGGCCCCCTGATGTACACCCATATGCATGGTCTCTGTGTCTGTAAAAATTCCCTCCATGCACTCAACTGTTCAAACACGGCATATTCCCCACAGGCAAAACACTGCGGCAGCCAACACGACCGTCCTGCAGGAACGGAGCGGCAGGGCAGCGGCACATCTCCAAATTCAAGCCCGGCATAGCTGCTCCCTGCACAGACCATAACCCAAATTCCACCTGTCCTGTGCATCCGCCAGCATCCTCCAGTCCTGCCCACGTGTGCCCCCATGCTGCAGGACACTGAGCAGTACCTCCACGGAGCTACCCCATCCTTCCCCCAGAAGGAGACCCGTCCAGTGTCAGGAACTCACTGCAAAGCAGAGACCCTCTGGTGACACTCAGCCATCTCTGCTCCTTCCTACACACCAGAGCTTCTGCTTTACGCATACATCCTGCTCAGGAATGCTCTGCAGACCAGCGTGGGGGTTCACAGGACAGACCTCCCCTGGGAAATGCCTTAGCCTACAGCTGGGCAGCACGGGCAGTAGAGCAGCTTGGGGTGTGAGCAGCTCTTGGTTTACAGAACTCCAGGGATGCTTGGCAATGGCGGGTTTGACACAGAAAAAAACACCATCAACAAGGCTCTGAGAAAAGGCAGCCTTTGCATTTTCCCAGGGACGACACAAAGGGACACGTATGAATGCGCACGAATGGACAACCGGGCCTGTTACATGAAGTCCCCCTATTACCAGAGGGGATCCTTTGGCTGGGTGGGCAACAGAGGACGAATGGGTCCTGCAAGGACAGCCAAGTGACAATTTGGAGGGGACCAAATGTTCCCTTCAGAGGCAGGACACCACATGAATGTCCAGGCACATCCATGATGGTTCTGCAGTCCTGGAACTCGCTTGTGTGTCATGTATGTGTAGGACGAATATGGTCTGAAGACCTCAGACAGCAGGCTGTTTATGGGAATAAGCATGTGTAAAGAACAAATATCATACTCGAATATTCTACTGTACATTCATGCAGGTGTAGAGGGTTCGGTGGACCTTAGGTAAAATCGATCACAGGAGTTTTCTGGAGAAAAAATAAAAGAGGTATCAAAATGAGAAATGTCACGGGCAAAGAGGGAAGGTCCTTTTTCTGACAGAAACTATGCTGGCCTGATTTTGTGCATTCATAGGCCTTGGATATTAGAATAATACTTGCCTCAGAAGTGAATATTATCAATAGCCAGCTGTCTACTTAGCTAGATGGTTTTGCTGAGCTAGGAAGGCAGCTTGTAGCCATGTAGCAATTTCTACCACCTGCACAAAAAGCCAGTTTGCCTTGGCATGAGTGAAGAAGACCAAGAAATGTCCATTTTCACATAGGCTTCAGATCTGAACTGCTTGCAAAATACAGGAGGTTTTGTGGACCTAGAAGTCAACCGAGTCTTGAAATTTTCCTATATAGGCAACATACCTTATGTGAATGGAGTCCATTTTC
Source organism: Sagittarius serpentarius (assembly GCA_034782735.1). NCBI lineage: Eukaryota > Metazoa > Chordata > Aves > Accipitriformes > Sagittariidae > Sagittarius > Sagittarius serpentarius. Next base: position 17,063,152 of record JAVKLA010000031.1, on the reverse strand, counting down.
CTATATCTGCAGCTAGTATACACGGGGTTTTTAACTAACGTCATTTCAGTTCTCTCCTCATCCTAACCTCCATACTCCCAACAGCTTGAAACAAGCTACTGAGTCATCTCCTGCCGTTGTATTCATGGGCTGTAGGTCAGACGAATTTTAGTGGAAGCTCATTTCCTCCAGTGGTACAATTTCACTCTTACAACGGTGCTTCTCAGCGGAGTCGGTTAGCTGAGCATTATATCACGGCTGGGTGCGCTGCTGTTTAGGAAGGGTTACCTGGCACCCAGCGTCCTGCCCATTCACACCCTGCTTCTGCCAGTCCCATCGCTATCAATTCCCTCCTCACTGTAGACTGAATTCTGACACCTGCCCACATCAGAGTTGCCTTTCCCTGTATACACGTGAGCAGACTTTAGGCCCTCTGCGATTGGAGTCGAAGCCCAATTCTATCTACTTGGAGTAAAGCTTGAACATCCATCATTGAGTAAGTATGCAAAACCTTAAATAAATAGAAAATCAAATACAATATAAAACAACTCACTTTTAAATACCGCACGTGTGTGTGTGTGTGTGCATTACACATCTAAAACAACTTTTTGAGCATCAGGCAGTCTGATCACATTTGCACTACACGCACATGCAGAGCAATTCTGCCGACATGAGAGGATTTGCACCAGGATCAGAGTCTGACTCAATGGGGCAGATCCTCAGGTGATGACGACCACTCACGCTCTCCTGACTTCAGCTGAGGATCTGGCCATCATCTCTGGACATGCTACATGCTATTGGAAGGACAGCAAGTGATGAACTTCAACAGTGCCTTTTTTTTTTTTTTCCCCATTGCTTTAAAGGAGAGACACAGGAAAGAAAAACAGTGTTAGTCAATGAATCTGCAGGAGAACTGCATCTGAGATTTTGTGAGAAGGAGAAGAAGCTTCCAGCAGATATTTTATTGGCTCCAGACGGCCACAAGAAAGGGAGCAAGTGAGATTGTGGTGCCATCTATTACAGCCATGTTTATGCCAGGGAGAGATGAGATGAAGGAAAAATACTGATGTCTCTCAGCTCTTCTTTCTCTAAGTTGCGGTTGGGTCTGTTTCCTTAAAGAACACACAGGAAGCCCTTGCCTTATCGACCTTCTGCGAACGGTGAAGTGTGCTCCTCCAAACCCCGGCTGGAAACAAGGTACCTGCACAGAGCTCTGCGTCCTTACAAAGCTGTGCAGGTAGGAAAGCTTCGATGTAAACTGTGAAGAGAGGTGCTCCCCCGGTGCGTGGCACTCCGCTCGCACTCGCTCAGACTCTCTCCCCCGCGGGGACCCGCTCTCCCTGAAATGCCCCATCCCCGGCAGCCGTCCCAGGCGTCTCTCCCGCGGGGCGGTCGGCTGAAGCCGTCAGGAGGACTGCATCAGGCCCGTGAGGCGCTTGCTCGCCAGAGACTTTCCCTGGAGGGAGGGACAAGACAGACAGAAGAGACCCGGAGGCGTGAGTGATGCCGTGGGGTGGTTTGGCTGTGAGTGAGGGGTGGGGGCCTTCCCCCAGAGCCGGGTGCACGGCTGCCCACCCCGGCCCTGCTGACAGGGAGGCAGGCGATGGGGGTGAGCGTCCCCCCAGCATTTTGGGTGCCTGCGGTTTTGCCCCAGGCAGGTTTGGCAAGGTGGGGCTGTGGCTAGTGATGCCCAGGTGGCTATTGCTCAAGGCCGTGCCCCGGGACACTGTCTCGTGAGGATGTTCCCTTTCTCCAGTTACATGGGAACTGGTGAAAGCAAAGCCCTGTCCTACTCTCGCTGCTACTCGTCCTGCCCGGTGCCAGGCCACGGCTCCCACGCGCAGTGCTACCCCAGGTTGGGAAGGGCTGCAAAACCAAGGCTGCAGTGAAAGCTGGGATGTCCCTCCCACAGCCTGTGAATCGGTATCGCCTGCACAGCATCCATCAGAAACAGATCTAGGAAAAAAGTGATTTCAGAAATAGCTAAGCCTGTCCCTGCCCTACTGCCACCCCCACTTTGCCCACTCCTTGGGTCTCTTGTCTCCTCGGCTGCTGCTTGTCCACTCCCGCCTGGCCTCCCTGCCTTCCCCGTGCTCCCCTCCAAACCGCTACGCAGGTGCGTGGCTGTGGCGGCCTTGCTCGCGTGCTGCTGGCATCCACGTGAGCTTTCCCATTGACTGGCAGGACCAAGGACCAGGGAGAAGGTCACCTGCACGTCTGAACCCCTTCACTGGCTTAGGCCATGCAGCCCCTGCTTTCAGGAGCAAGGGGGGACCTACAGCTGGTCTTCTCCATTTGCAGGTAGTAGGAAGAGTATATCCCCATAGGGGATACTGATGGCTTTGCAATTACTGATGTAACAGTGAAAAATTGTTTCAGGTATTGTACCAGTTGCTGTGTTTATTTGGTGAGCTTTCCTCTTGAAAAATGATGTTTTTCTTAAAAGAAAAAAAAAGTCTTGGTTGAAATATACATCCAGGGAATACCACAGAGCTGTGGAATACCTAACAGCTCTTAAACCACCTCCTCTATGTTACTATATTTAGCCAAGACTTTCTTTGCAATAGAAAGTCTTACTAATTGCTGTTTGAAAGCAAGCCACAAAAAGAGCAAGAGAAACAGATTGTACAGTGAAAACGAGTATGTGCAAAATGTAGGAAAATTTGAAATGTAAATTTTATCAGTTCGTTTGAAATAAGCCTTGTTTAACAAGTTAACACTCTAAGAAAAAAGAAACACTCCCCCTCCCTTTGATTTCTAATCTCTTCCCATTTAGGGCTGTTCCAGGAGGATGTAACAGCTCCCTACAGAAGCCTCGTTTCGTTACTCAGCTGTGTACCTTTTACCAAATAATTTGCTCGGTTGCACAAACACAGACGGCCTAATCTGGCCACCTCCTGTACATCAGCAGTTGGCTGCTGGAAACACTGTCATCATTCGGACTGTCCTGCCCAGGACGAGCGCGCCACCCTCACAGCTCTGTGGCTCCTCCGTCCCTACAAGGGACCTCACACCCAGGACATGCTTTGGGAAGGACCAGCTCCCTCCCAGAGCGCAGCAGACACACCAGCACCGCTGCCATTTAAGGCATGCGTGCTTTCTTTCACTAGAAATTGAAATTATTATTATTATTGTTATTATTATTATCATTATTATTATTGTTGTTGTTATTATTATTATTATTATTATTATTATTATTATTATTATTATTATTATTATTATTATTATTATTAAATGCACCTCTGGGAAGCTCAGCCCAGTGCTGCCCCAGGAGGTGGCCAAGTCTTCTGCGGGGCAACATGGCAGTGCTTGCGGGGCTGCAACTGCGGCTGTCATTTTGCTGCCGGTAAGAAATACCAGAGAAAGAGTGCTAAGGAATTATCAGTTCCTGAATCCCATCTATAGAAAGAAGAAGGTAAAGATGTGGATGTTAATTTCTGGATGAACAGCATGGCTGGTTTTAGAAAATAAAGTTACGTTTCCACCTATATTTGGATACTTCCTTAGAAAAAAATCACAAATAAGCCTTGGGTTTAGTAGAATGGACTATTCAGTCAGACTCTTAACTAATCTGTGACAGGCAGTTCCTCCTGTTATCTTCTCACAGGCAGGCAGCTTGGGGGTACGCCAGCTCCCTGCGTCAGGGTCCAGTGCGGGTGAGGAGCAAATGCTGTTCTACATCCAGCCCCAATTTCAACATGCACATGTTCAAAGCAGCAAGGGGGGAATGCCGGGGCTGGGCCAGGGCGAGGGGAGGGGGCAGCTGACAGAAAGGCTGCCCTGGGGAAGGTGGCGGGTCGGAAACGGAGCTGATGGCCGTGGTTTGCGCAGAGCAGAACTTCGCTCACGGGCTTTCCCAGTGGCAATTCCTTCCCGTCATGGGCAAAGGGTGGGCTCCATCTGCAGTTCCCCCATCTCACGGGAAAGGCGTTAGCCCGGGAACCCAGTCCCAGTCGCTGGCTCTGCAGCAAACTTCCCGCCTGCAGGCTGGGATGAGTCCCCAGCGTGGAGCCCAGCTGTCCGGGAGGAGAGCTCCGCCAGGGAAGCGTGAGGTGCCGAACAGCCTTGCGCACAGGGACATGCAAACAGATGGGTGCGAGCAGCTCTGTTTTAAGACAGCAAGAAGCAGGCAGCAAGGTTGTCTGCCTGGCTGTTGTGTCCACCTCTGTGATAAGACAGATGGCGAAAGGATCCCTGGAATCACACAGAGGGATTAATGCTGTGAAATTTTTGGCTGCAGGCAAGAGCGCTGGGGTGTAAGTAAGTGTAACGTTCAGCTTTGGTACTGAAGTGGCCCCCAACTACAGGCATACTGATGTAGGGGATTTTGTTTCAACCCAGTGCAGAGACAAGCATCACCCTCATGGCGTGGGTCTGAGCGATAAGAATATCTGCAGGCTGGAGGTGGGTGGGATGCAGGCATGAGGTTTGGGATTCTCTCATCTTAGACATCCTCATTAAAATAAAAATAAAGAGGACGGGGAAAAAAATGCATTTCATTAGGAAAACTGGTATCTTTTTCCTGTTACTAAAATGAACAAGGGAGCAAAACGTTGTGTCACAGGTGGAAATGCTGGATGGGATCCACTTGCTGAGGTAGGTCAACATGACTCTGAGAGAACTGCTGCCCATTTACACCAGTTGAGGGGCTGGTCCATGGCATCTCTGTTTCAGGTTTAGTCCTCCAGGACTTCTTAGGCACAAAGTCCAGCAGGAGACGTGAAAGGTTTGTGCTAGCCGACTGACAAAAGCCAAAGCGTAGCACACTCGACAGCTCCTTTGGGATGGCGCAGCGGCTCTCTCCCCGGACAGCCAGCGCTCTCCCCGGGACCCCCAGCCTGCCCGTCCAAGCCCACCCGCCCCTGCCCACTGGGAGGGTGTCCGTGGCCAAACAGTCTAGGATGGCATCAGCGTGCCTTAGCCTCATCGCTTTCCTGTGTCCGGAAAAGAGGCGTCCGGGTGACCGGGCGAGGGTGGCCTATGTCCACCTTGAGACAGCAGAGGTGAGACGCACCCCTGTACTTTTTGCAATCCAGGCTTGCGTGGCGTGAGCGCCTGAGTCAGTCAGCTGAAAGGCTGCTCTGAGAAGCTGGAGGTGGCAAAGTCAGTTCGCAGTTGGGTGCAATACATGCCAAGAAAGTTCAGGCCCAAGAGGTCATGTTGGGTCTCATCCGACACTCAGCCGGGATTCCCTCAGGGAGATCTCTGACAGAATGAGGAAGTTTTGGATTATTGCCATGTGAAAGTTTGGCACAAAGATCACCTGCTTTCTTTAAAAAGGTTCAACCAAAATAATAAATGATTTTTTCCTTCCACACGTCGTTGTTTAGCGTGAAACCAGTGGCTATCTGCACATTTCTACCTCTCCCTTCCCCGCTGAAAGAAAATGTCAACCACTCTTGCCTTATTTCCAGGAGAAATTTCATCTAAGCTGTGCTGGCAAAGGATTCGGAAAGCATATGATATCAAGCTCAGCACACTACAGTGCTGCTTTCACTCTGTCGTATGCATATGCTGAATAACTTAAGGCAAGATTAGAGTGGACGTAAGGAGTAAACTTTTTACACGGGGTCTAAAGCTTATAAAGAAATCCCCAGTCCTCCAGTTGCAAAATATTTGTCACTACTAATTAGGGTTACGACAATTAAAAACCCAGACTGTTGTCGCTCAAACAGCATAGCACAAGCAGTAGGGCATATGTTGTAGGGCATATGTTGTGTGTCTTGTTGGATGCAGGAAGGCTTTTCTCTCATTCCCTGCAAGCAGCTGAGCTGTAACACAGCTTTCAAGCAAGGATTAGGTGCGGCTTCACTGCACCTTGGTAAAGGTAACATCCAGTTCTCTCTGCGCGGCTGAATTAATGATTTTTTTTTTTTTTTTTTTTTTTTTTTTTTTTTACCACTGAATACTGCCATTACAGGAGCCTCAGTTTTTAGAGGTAATGTAAAATCTGGAGTAACCTAAGGGAAAATGTCAGGGAATTCTTAATAAAACTTAAATAATAAAAGTAATATATAATAAATATATATAATAAATAAAAAAAAAATAAATGAAACTGCCCCCCAGAATCTGACTTCCAAGTACATGGCCCACCCTACCGCTTGGCTACATGTCAGGCAGAGGACCAGAGCTCGGCACTTGCAGACCATCACGGCCCTCACCGAGGCCCAGCGAAGTCAAGATCAACCTGTAGGTCACAGGAGACGCTTAGCATCTTTGGTGGCTGAGCCTTTGCTGGGCAGCTACCAAACTAAAGTGTAAAATGCAATTAGCAATTATTTTAATGAAGCAGAATTCAGCAATTTAATGTAGGCAAGAAGCCAAGTGAGAGGAAAAAAAAAATACGCCTGGGCTTTGACACAAAAAGGAGACAGCACTCCTTTCAAACCTCCTGTATGAGCCACTGGAGTTTCCATCCTGCTCTTTGCTTTTATCTACCAAAACCAACACTTTGCACAGTTGGGAGAGAAGGCGAAGGCTGTGAACTATCTTTTTTTAATAATTTAAAACAGAAAGTTCAGTTTTGTCCAGTACCTGTGGTTTCACACAATGTTATCGTGCTCTGCCCAGCACAGAGCGCACTTTGCGTATCTAGCATGCAGACATTCACCACCGTCAGCATGCATGAGCCAGCACTCCCATGCATGCCATCAACAACTTACCTGAACACCCAGGCAGGATTTATCCCCTAGGGAGCTTTGCGGCTGCAGCGACGGGGGAGAGGAAGCATGTGGGGAGCTTCTGGTATGGCAGCACAGGCTCCCCGTTTCGCCACGTCAATACAGACCAAAGTGCTTTCGTGCTGGCTGTTCATCTCCGTGCTCCCCGCCCACCAGCTTAGGACTTTGTCTGCTATAGCTGACTCCACTTCTTGCTTTCTACCTCTCTTTTGCACTCAGGGCTGTCCTTTTCCCAGCCTGCTGCCCAATCTGCTCCAGCCAGAAGCACCACCTTCCTGGAGGAGAAGCCATCTCCTGGGGAGCGGTGCTGCCCCGTCCCTCTGTAAGACCCCCAGCAGAGGACTGGGGTGCATCTGCATCTCCACTGGAGATGAGCAAACCCTACTTCCATCAGCTTGAATTCGAGGTTTTTCACATGGTGACAGTCACTGCTCAGTTTTCCTACATTTTAGCTAATGTACTACAAGAACTTTGGCAGTGGGCAGACAACGTCCTGCCACCAGGCTTTGCTTCTGAAGAATGAGATTGCCAGGGCCCTAGCCCTGCCAGCACTGTTTGGTTTTCAATGTTATATTACACTGCAGATCTCGGGGAAATTTTATTTTTGTGTAATTTTAAAAATACTCTTTTTATTAGATTTTTTTTCATGAAAAGATACATTGCAAACATAAGATAAAGTAACAAATTAACGACGTTAAATATGAAACAGTTAAAAACATAAACAATAAAGGAAAATAACTTAGTTCAACACAAAATAAACACAGACACATAAACTATGAACACATATAACATAAATTAGCACACACAGGCGTGGTGGACAACACCACCGATTACACGCTGACACAGACTGAAAAAAGGAGCTGCAAAGTGGCTGTGGAGGGCAAGTAGGGGAGCGGCTGCTCCCAGCGGGCAGGGTGCTCACCCATTCCCACCAGCATGGTCTCACCTGTTACCCCCAAACTCCTGCAGAGTGGGCCCCACTCCTCTTGTAAGGCTTGACTGACAAGTTACCTGAGCTTCTCACCATTACTGCTGACCACAGTGAAGCTGAGCAGCCATGGGTTAGGTTCCTACATTTGACACCGCCTTTTTTCTCTTCCAGCTTATATCACTACGGGAACAGTTCAGAGCTGCAGTCCAATTAAAATCAGTATTGTCTGTACCCATTTTATTTTGTGAGGATTTCCTATGCTGCCTAAGCGAGGCATTGCACTTTGCTTTGAGAAATACCAGCACACCACTGCGTATGGCACAAACCAGGAGCTGACACAAGCCCCAAACTCACCCACTCCTAGAACAGCTTTGTAACGGTTGGAGCTCTCCTCCACCATCCCACCAGAACCGTAAGGAAGATCCTCTTCTGCTGTGGAGCAGTCTGGGCTCCTTGTATCTGAGAACGTGTTTGAGCCACTTTTGGCATTAGTTGAAGCAGCCTACGGACGGCTTGAACTTGCCACACTGAAGGAAGGCACTTCAGCACAGCCCTGCCAGGTGGGCAGCCTCGAGCTACGGATCCAGGGCCCATCCCTCCCTCCGGCAAAAAATGGGAAGACGGAGGCACCGACGGAGCACTGCAGCCAGTATACAATGGTGTAGTAGAGTGTTTTTTCAAACCATACTGCAGGTTGCTGGCCTAGCTCTCGGGCAGGGTGCGATTCTGTTCTTTCCTTTGTGTGCAACGAACTCAGTTTGTTTAACTACCTTCAGTGGGACTGGGAACCAGATATGTAAATACCTTGCACAGTTAGAGGAAAACACAAACACCACTGAGATATCAGACCCCTCTGGAGTATCAGAATAAGCTCGGCTGAAATCACAGCAGGGTCTAAGCCCGCCCTCCCCCCAAAACACCTTGCTAAGGTCCTGGTTCGGTATCTGCAGCTAGCAGCTAGACCTGTCTGTAGTGGGAAGGTACCAACTTTTATCTTCCAGAGTTTGCATGTGGCTGGAATAAAAGACAGTAAACGAACAGTAAGTATAACCTGAGCTCCACAGAGTGCCTCTCATCCAGAAGGATCCCAAAGCACTTAACAAACCGTACACACAGGGATCACTCACCCACTGCTGGAAGGTAGCGACCTCGGGGGTGAAAGGCAGCTGCCATTCTGCGCCAGCAGCACTACACAGCAGTGTTTGTAGGAAGGGAAGTGAAGAGTAACTTATCCACTAGAAACGATGAATACTTATCCCTTAAAGGAGCCCCTGTATACAGAACAGACTACGCAGCACACATGCAACACACCGCTTACCAAACTGACGAGCGTGCAGTGTTGAGCGTACACAGCGCAGACATTTTCCAGGTAAGGCACTATGCTTGAATACCAGGAACAGATGCGACGTATTCAAGCATGCAGCAACCAGACAATACATGCACCGTACAGGCCTTGCACCCAGTCCTCCACAGTGTTAGGTACCAACACTGACTAGTCATTGCACATAAGAGAACAATCAGATGACAAGTTGCAAATGTTGACTGGATCCCCTCACGCTTCGGGTACCTTCTGATGCTTTCCATCACCTACGTAATGCAAGTACCTTTTCCCAGTAAAAGCCAGTATTTGGTAATCACTGGAGTAGTGGAGCAAGCACTTTTTTTTTTTTTTAAGTAAAATATCTTGCAAAGATAAAAATAACCCTTTTTCCAGATGTCTTTTCTTGGTGCCAAATCTAAGAAACTTTGGCATCCATTCCTACATCCTTCCCTTCTAACTGTCTGTTCCGATACCCACTTCACCAGCATCACAGTGCATCACTTTTTTACGCTTTCCAGTTTTTCTACCTCTATTCTCTACCCATAATGGTTTAAACCTTTGTCTTTATCATATTGCAGGTCATGAATACTTTCCACGCCCTCAAATGCTGTTATCTATTTATGCAAACTGGTAGAGCTGGGAAAGTGAAAAAGTGGAAAAGCTGGTAAGTATATGACAGTTCTATGAGATTATCAAGGAACCAGTTAAAAAGAGAGCCCTGATGATATCAGGCAGCAATTCTTCCTCCAGCCTTATGCCTTCTTCACTGTGTTCATGGTTAATATTTGTAATACATCACACTGACACACAGCTGTGCAAAATATCACACAGCTCACCTGAGAAAGATAAGATCCCATCAGCACATTTCACATGTGTGACACCATACTCATGAATTAAGAATAGGATCAGGCCAGTTAGAGTGTGACTTGGACTCGGATCCAACAGCAGACAAATCAAGAGGACATAAAAACTAGCAGGAGGCAGTAGCAGTGGCCAAGGGATGAAGCTGAGGATCAGGAAGATGGGAAAGTGGCAGCAGGGAAGAACAAGGGTAACAACACGGAGCTGGAAGAGAAGACTGCTGACAGCATCTAGGAAGGGACAGCCAGGCAGGCAGGGTAGACACTAAGGCTTTCATAGCTGTATAATGAAAATGGATACACATGGAACTGAAACTAAACATGGGACTTTTGGTTTCACTGCGTACTGAACTGGGATGCACTTACAGTCCTGAGGCAAAGTTAGTTCCTGGTACGAAACAGCCAAAAGTTGCCAGAACACTAAAGCAGAGGAAACGCTACTATGAAAATGGCAGTTTGCACCACTGCAAGGAGGAGGAGGGCGTTTTAGGCTCCAGCCAGAAAGCATCCTGGCCATGGAGCAGGACAACTGTATCGAATACAAGATCTCCAGTCCTATTCCTGTTCCTGGAAAAGTCATCCTTGCATGAGAAACCAAGGTGGGACACTGGTTTCACAGTCGTTAAGGATGTAATGTGGGACTTTGCCTACAACGCTTCTGGATGAGAATACAAAACCACCCTGCCGCTGCTATCTCAAGGACTACAGCCGCTCCTGCTTACCAGCTTCTGCCTTCTGCAGCTCTGTCTCCCATGGTTAATGAAGCTGGGCCAGTCTGACAATTCAGTTATTCACCTGTGCCTGGGAACTGAGACAATCTTCAGTCTTCATTGACTTGCTGTCCCGTACAAAATGTTCCATCCATAACGTCCAGGATTCTTTAAAGAAAGCTCATTACAAAACTTTCATTCTTGTATTCTTAATCTACAGTCCACTTCCCACGCAGCTCGAACACAGACTACCTCTTCCTTCACATTATTCTCTTTCTGCACTCAGTTGAATTTACCACTTGGAAAATCTCCCTGCTTCTTCATACCTGACTCCTTGATACACTTCACACCACATCTCTTCCCTCTATCTGATCTCTTCTACTATGCTGGCTTTAAAATAAATCTCCCAAGTCTTTTAGTCTCACTACATACTCACATTTCCTCTAGGACTTAACAGGAGGGCTCCTTTTCCTGTTAAGTATTACACTATTTACAGGCTGTAACAATGAAAGATAAAGTACAGCCTGTAGCTTATCACGTGCAAGCGTCGGCCGTAGGCAGCCAGGGCAGGCCTGTGCACGTCACACCTCCGCATACACTGCGCTGGACCACTATGCCTCAAGGAAGGAGGCAGGGAAAGCACAGGGAAAGGGATTTCCCACACACTCCAACACCCAGCACTCGCGTCCTTGTGCCCCCCCCTCCTCCCCCCCCGGGCTTCTCCCAGGTTGCGCAAGTCTTCTCTCCATCCTCAGGCAGTGGAAGAGACGCACAAGAGCTTCTTTACCTTCTTCAGGTAAAGAGCTTTTTCAGTCCAGGAACGGAACGACCAACAGTGTGCCACATCAGTCAGTTCAGACAGAAGTTGTAAAAATTCTGAATAAACAACGTTATCACTGGTCTGGCCACTCTCTTGTCCTTTAAAACGCAAAGACTGAGAACTCTGATCCTCTCAAAAGCTGTATGTGTGCGCGCGCCTTTTGTTCTTAAAGAAGTGTCAGCTGGGAATAAAATGCAGAGATCTTCTCAGCACTGGGTCACCAACCTCGATAGTGAGTCGGAAACTTTAACACCAGTTTTCTTACAGGGGAAATTCCTTCCTTGGAATATAGCAATTTTAGGAAAGTTTGAATTCAAGTCTGAGTATCATGGCCCAGGCTTATCTAAGTTACCTGCCGAGGCTGGTATCCATACATTTAATCCCTGTTATTGCTGGAGTAACCATCGCTTTTAGAGACAATCAAGACATCAAGACGCTGCAAGATGCAACAAAGGAACTTCCTCCTGTTTCCCCCTTTATTAAATGTAAATGGCCACCAGCACAAGTTAGGCAGAGACTTGGTGGCTGTCTTTGTAAGACAAAAGCAGCAGAGGTTTCCCTAAATGTAGTCATTAAAATATATTTTCCTTCTACTCTTGGCCCTGAAGGATCACCTCAGCTTATGGGAACTAAGCTTCTGTCTATCTGATTATTAAATCATTTCTAAAGCAGATGGGAAACCACAGTGGTTTAAACAGCTAGGCTGAGACTGCATGGCTAAAAATAGTATAGAAGGCTCCTTTTAATTAGTAAGATGATCAAATATGACAGAAGAGAGAGATGTAGATATATGGATTTGTGTGTATGTGTGTCTTAAAAATTAAGTTATTACCTCAATACCAGGTATTATTTATAACATACATGATACATGATGTCTGATTTTTATGATGCCATTTATCTTCACTTGGGAGAGAAGACAGACTAACTCTGCTTTCATAATGTCAATCCTTGCTGTATTCAAAAGGAAAATTGTAATAAGATAAACCTGCCACCATGCGCAGTGCCATCATTTTTTAAATGAGGTGGGCTAGTAAAGTGCTCCGATGCAATGGACTGTCAGATCTGCAACTCCCTGCGATCGACCCCTCCCCAGGGCCCCTGCGGAGAGCATGGAGGTGCCACTGTAGCTTTATACCTGCGATTTCATGGCACAGGAGCCCAGCATAGGGCCGAAGAGGTCTATCCTACCACTGTGCTGCCCACATATTTTTGAGGACCCTTCAGAACCTGAACAGGGGAGAAAAGAAACCTGCTGCCCCCCTGCTCCAGCATTGCTGGGCGATGCGTGCCGTGTAGCGATCTGCTCCATCATGCGGACGTGGCCCTTTGGCGTTCACCAGATGACTGATGACCGTGACACGTTCAGTCCTGGGACCACACAGCGGCTGCCCAGGCTGTGGCGGGGGGCTGCCATGAAACACACACTGACGCGGCAGCTGCCGATTTCAGGTAAGCTGAGGAGGTTGAGGATGTCTGGCACGTTGGGCGCTGGGTCAGACAGACGTCCCCTAGCTCCAAGGGGAACGCAGACAGGGAGGCACTGCAAACCATGCCCTTCGCTACAGGAGGACCTGACCAGCAGTAGGCACAACCCCCTTCTTGGCCATTGCACAAAGGAATCAGCTGATACTCTGAAAGGACCCGGAAGTAAAATGTGAACCATCACCGCAGTGAAAACTCTCCCGGCACAATCTTGCTGTCACTGTCCTGCTTAATGCAGACCAGATAGCACCTGGCTTCCAGAAAGGTTTGGTGCAAAACCTCAGGGCATTCATTAGCCATGAGCTGCCTTTTCCTGGTCAAAAGTACCAAGCCAAGGAAGATGAGACAGTGGATCTTGTAGGAACTGAAGAGCGGTATGAAAAAAAAAAAAATAAAAAAATCTGTAAAACCTTGTTCTTTTCTTGTTCCCCATTGATTCCCTTGGAGGTGGCAAGCCTCTGCCTGGCTAGCTGGGCTCCACTGTGTCTTTCTAAGGGATGACAAATGGTCTGGAGTTAATCTCTGTCTCCTGGGTTGTGACTCTGAGATGAGCAGGAGCCCTGTGGGTAAGATGACTTCCCCTTGCTCCAAGTCTGCTCTCCCAAAGCCAAGCTGTACAGCTTTCCACCCAGTGCAGGAGAGCAATTTGGAAGCACTGGAAGATTTTTCTGGGGAGGGGTTTAACCCAAGTAAGAGACAAAAAGTCTGCAATATTGTTTGCAGTTTGTCGACAAAGCTTTACTGTTTCTTTTTCTGAAGTGTTGTATTTTTTTTCCTGTCTTTCTCAAACAAGAGATGGTGAGATCCAAGCAACTAGAACAGGCAAACCTAGAGTCTGAGTTGTTTCCACCCCAGTGAAGACTCACTGTCTAAGGAGTCTGGCATGTCTGGCACTCTGGCTACAAATAGGCCTTCTCCGGTATGGAAAGCACCCCTGCAAGTACAGCATCGTGAGCAGGGAAGGGGTCACGAACCTCCACGCTCCTGCGCCACCTACATCGTTAATGGAACCAAGTTCCCCAAATTTGAGTACAGTGATGCAGAAGGAAACCATAACACCATTAGATATATGTTTTCCCTGTGTTGCTTATCACAGCTGAAAAGCTATAGCAAATTTAGGCAATAGTAACTGCTTTACTTGAAGAAACAATGAGCTAAAAATTATTCGGGGGACGTTCTCAATAGGCCTGAAGTGCCAGAGTAGTATAGGAAACAATAACTGATTGATGCTGGGATAGAATTTGCTCTCTATTTTAAAACACATTTTAAATATTCTTATAATCTTACTAATAATCATGGTGATGCAGAAACAACAAACACAGCCAGGCCATCTTATTCCCCACCGTAAGTGTCTTCGAGCTATTCCTCGACAAATAATTTTCCTGATGTTTTTGCTAAATCACATAAGTCTTCAGTCAAATTGTGTTCTTGAAATCTGTATTTAAGTCTTGAAATTCAAATGCAAGTCACCTTCAAATTCATGGTTTTATCCAAAACCAAAGTTCTGGAGTTCTGCCCCAAGTTTTGCATCACGTTTCCACTTGCCATAACTTCGGCAGGGTTTCCCGGTGAGCGCGAAGGCTGCGGGGCACATCTGGCTGGGCAGCAAGGCCCGTGGCCCCGAGCACGTGCTGCCACGGTAAGTCCAAGCCTTCAAGGACCTCAATTCAATCCCTTCCCAAAACACTGGGTCACATGCCACAGCCAAATCTTAAAATTTCCCCGGGGGCGTACTGCGCCCTCCCAGTGCCAAACAGTCTGGAGGTGGCCCAGGTCCACAGGCAGTTTACAGCACAGCCAGTCTGGGAGCCACTACTTCATCTCAGCGATGGCTCCTTAAGGCAAATAAAATTCTGGCCCTGGTTGGTTTAGATGTTCCTCTTACAGCCATCACTGGAAACGTGACCTCCTATTACTCTGTCTGCAAAACAGGCTTAGGGCTCTCCCCTGAAGAGAGGCGAGCACTGGGGCTCCGTTCCAGCCAAACCTTAAGCACGTGCTTAACTTCAGCGCGCCTGTGCAGGATCCGTCTGAATACGTGATCCTGTAATGAGCAATCACTAAAGCATAGTGGAGCTCTGGGAACGAGGGCTGCTGTATTGCTCCACTCCTACACAGTCGGGAAGCTGCAGTGCATTTTGGAGAACTAGAGCATGCAGAATTAACTTCATCTTAATTTAGTCCCCTGAGCACGCCATAAAGTTACCGCTTTGGTAATGCTGTCCTCTGAGGACATTATGACATGCCAACATAGTGACTATTTTCTCATCTGATGGTAGTGACAAACTGCCATCATGCAAAGTATAAAAAATTCAGACCCTTCCTAGTTCTGGTAGCTACCATGCCATCAGAGGATGATATTTTATATCTGTATTAAGAAAAATGAAAGAAAATGTTTACAGTATGCTAGCCGGCAAGACAAAATGAACTAAAGTGCCAACCAATCTACAACAATTTTCTTTACAGGTACTGATATTATAATTCTACCACCCCAAACTGAGCTTGTCAAGTTACCCTTCAAATCAAAAGCAGGAGAAAATTCTGTCCTTGGCTGTGTTACTAGACTGGCTGGCTTTATAGTAAAGTGAGAGTTACTCTTCCATGTATTTGGCAAATCTGGGAGCAGAATTTACCACTCAGTGTAAATATTTCTGCATAGTTTGTTTAAAAAAAAATCTTGCCTATTCCTCTTTCTGGCAGACTCTTAGAAAGTAGTAAATATGCAGATGGGCACAGTGATATATTTTGTATCAACATATCTTAAATGTGTGCATATGCATTAGCTATATAAATACATTCTCCAGGAAGTCTGCCAGCGGATATACTAGAAAGCTCTGCGTGTTACATTTGGGTTTGCTTGTGCAGTAGCCTGGCAGCATCAGAAAGAACCCCTCTAGGCTTATTTGCTCTACGACAGCTCACACTTACCTGCGCAACTTCCCCCTTTCTATCTGTACGTACAAATGTTTTATATTTAGATGCTGTATGTATATGGCGTATATATAAATATATACATACATACACACACAAATGCAAGCATATGTACTGTATATACACATAGTCCAATGCCTTCATTATAAAGCTGTTATAAAGCCATAACAAGGTCTATGAACTTACTATGAAATGTTGTTCTGTACAGTAGCTTCTACGGGAATCAACTGCTTGATGACTCTCTGCTGTCCTGGTATCACCTTACAACTAATGATGGGCGATACACAGAGACCACAGCAGTATGCCAAAACCGTATGACGTATCAAGTCAAACTCTGTTTGACACTGAGCAACACAAGAGTCATTCCTCACTCACCCAGCTGCTGCATCTTCAGCTCTAGCCCTGTGCTTGCTCTGTGCCACCCCATGCACACAGCCTGTCCCGCCCCGTGCTGCCCAGTATCCCTGCTCCTCCACCCCACTTGTGGCATCTGCCTCCGGTCCTGCCCCCTCTCCCTGCTCTTCCCTTTCTCTAGAAAAACTTCTGCATGTGCAGATCCCTGAAAGCAAGTGGGAGGAGGAGGTTTCGCCCAAGCTCTGGGGTCCTGTCCTGCGGGCTGGAGAGAAGCAGCCCCGGCCGGTGCCCAATGCCACCCTGCCCTGTGCTGCAACATCCCTTCACAGCCGGACCAGCTTCCCCCACCTGGAAGCACTGGCTGGAGGTTGGAGCCTGGCAAAGGACAAGAGAGGAGAGGCCATCTGTCTGCTGCCCTCGAGATCCCACCGTCCCCTTATCTAACAGGTTTAACAGTGTGGTGTTTCTTGCTGTTACTGTGCTCCTTTTCCAGTATGGGTATCACGAACGAGTCAAAGGGTATCGCCCATCACTATTTACATGAGCACTGACAGACAGGGGCAACGGAGGAAGCAGCTGCAGTGCTGTGGGTGGATATGTATGTGTATATACATACGGTATCATTAACCATGCACTATATAACCATAGGGATACTGTTGCAATGGTGCTATGAGAACCATGCTCTTCTACTTCATTGCGCAAGGAAAAGACACAACAAATACTGTAGTGGGAACACAGCAAAAAGACAACCTTGCGTTTAATTCTAGACAAAAATCAATTTGCTTTTGCAGTGATGAAAAGCTAGAATAAGCATTATGGAATTCTGCTTCCGGC
>JAVKLA010000031.1:17020170-17046150 GCA_034782735.1 Sagittarius serpentarius | reverse complement strand
TATGGAATTCTGCTTCCCGCCTCTCCCCCCCCCCCCCCCCTTCTTTAGAGCTACTATTTAGATGAGCTACAGTATTAAAAGAGAAGCTGCAAAGATGCTAGCTGCAAAAATAAAGGATGAAATAAAAAGTCAAGCATCCACATTCCCCCCAACTAAAAATGAAATTCTGAGGAAAGGGAGGAGGGAAAAGAAAAGGAACTTACCACACTGCGAGTGAACTTTTCTAGAGAAGTTCTACGACCTTGCTCATTCTCTGGCTTAACAGGGAAAAAAGTGGGGAGAAAAAAATACAGAAAAAAACCCTTCAGCTCAAATGCAGTTTTTCAAAACAGCAGCAAAATATAAGGAAGCAGCAAGGGGAAAAAGTTGTAAAAAAATGTAAAAAGCAGAAATCAATGTTTGCAACAGCAAACATAAGAAACCAAAACCCCTTAAAGAATGAGAGAATCCACTACTTTTACTCTTGGAGAATGTCACCTTTTCTCCTGTAAGTTTTTTGAACGGTTCAAACAGGCCTGTGCATTGCTGTGTCTCACAGCTATTGGTATTGATTTCTTGTTCATTGAATTTTCCTTCTGTGCCTGTTTGAACTGGGACCTCTGATTCTGGTTAACATCTGCCAAACAGCTGATCGGAGGCTCCCATCTACTTGCTTAGAAAGATGAAAAAAACCCACAGTAACTTTTACAATATTAGAAAGCAATGTGTGAGTGAATACAGCGCTGGAAAAAACCCACCACTGGACTCATTGTCAGGGAACCCACACTCCTCTATTTATCCAGAGGGTAGAAACACATTTCAAATAAGTTTGGCTACATCAAAACAGAAGACAGCATATGTACGTCTGTGCAAGGCCACGGAAAGATACAGGCAGATTTGGGGCACTGATATTTTTGTATCTGGAGTACAGGACTATTCATACACGAGACGACATTCAACTTCACTGCGAGAAGACAAGCGTGTGCATCATGGCTTTATTAACGTATCCCTGAGAAGACTGCTCACTGCAGCGCTTCATTCATTTGGCACAAGGGAGATGTAATTGCCACTAACAAGGAAGAACTAAATAATTTATTGGCATGTTTGCTGGAATATCTAAGAGAAAAAATTGTTATGGAGAAGAGAAGAGAAGAAACTCAATAATATGAAGGAAAGCTCACTGCAATCAGAAAGCTGTGGACACTACTGATTTCCAGGAAAGAAACTTATTTTAATGTGGTGAGCCAGCGAAATGGAGATGATAAGATGGAAGTAAAACTGCAGCAAAGGGGATAAGGAGCTATATATAAGGGAGAGCTACAGTAACGATGGTGCATGACACTGCACTGGAAATAAGCATTGCACTGGAGGTGCTCATCAGAGGCGCCTGCTTGTCATATCATCTGCCACAGCTTCAGCTGCACTAACAACCCCCAGGACAAAGGACCAGTGCAAAAACCAGACAGAGAAGATGTCAGGAAGCCCAAAGTATATCAGGTAAGTTGGATGAGAACTTGCGTAGGTGAGTCTAGGCAAAGCCTTTTGATTCTTCTGCAGGTTCGCCACAGCTGCCACAGCTCTCTGATGTTTACAAGGTTAGTCTGAAGCATCCCAGGCAGAGGTGGGGCTGATTCTCCCTGTCACGTCGCCAGAGATGAGACCAGAACACAAGGCCCTCTTAAGACAAGCGATATTCTTTGCCTAGAAGAGTCAAGCAATCTCCCTACTTATAACCATTTGAGGAAGCCATGCCATCAACTCTCATGTCCCAGAAGTGGTATCAAGATGAAAGCTAGAGGCATGTCATTTTAGCCAGCACTGAGGATGGAGCCAAGGCCTCAGAGCATGTACCAAGCAACGAAGCAGGCTTCTTGGCTGGCCAGGAGGCAGTAATGTCCCAGTCCAATGCTCTCCAAAGAAGTATTTAATATGCACTAACCCAAGGGTTAGTTGCCTCTCCCTCCATGTGAGAGGAGCGGAAAGGGAAAAGAAATGTCAGCCGCACTCTTCTGCTGAGCATAACAGCATTGCAAGTGCTCAGAGCATTGCCGATCCCCTCAGAGGTGTCCCCGCGCCCCAAGGCAGCAGAGAGGACAGAGAGAGGCTGCAGTCCTGCTGCCTTGGCTGAACGCGTCACGACGAGCGGGACTGAGGACAGCAGGGCACATCCATGTACGGGGCCTCCGTGCTGGTCTCCCGGAGGGGCAGCAAGACCCACTGGCAGCCAAATTAAAGGATCAATTTCACCCAGGAGAAGAAATACCTAGACAAAAGACAGTGTTCTGCAAGGCTCCCCAGGGGAGCCAGGCACTTGGAGCCTGCAGCATCGCATTGCTGTGGGCTAGAAAATCGGCATCTGGCCCAACTGCATTTTAAAGTGGAGCTCTGCCGTACACCGGGGGCAAAGGAGAAGGAGCTGCTGAAAACCGGCCATGCTGTGCCCCTGCACTTGCCATCAAAATTAGCGCTTCTGTTTTTGCTACCAGCAAGGTGATGCAGCTTCCTGCCCAGCAGGAAGGCAGGACTGCGGTCTCCAAAGACGATGAGCACCTTGTTGGGGTGCTGAGAGCTCATCTAGCACGGGGGGCTGCACACAAGGCTGTTTCCCTAACACAGCTGAAGACACGCGCGGCGAAGCAGGCACGGAGAGCGCCGATGGTGTCCCACACAAGCGCCTTGCAAGCACAGGCTGCAGCAGCCCTGCACATTTGGCATGGGGACGGCAGGCTGGGACCAGCTGGATGCGTGGAAAGCTCACCCCCGTAGCATCCAGCTCTGAGTCAAAGCATGACATTTTCTAGTAAAATAAAAAGCAGCTGAGGCAGGCTGGCTACAGAGTGATGAGCTGGCCTGAGCAGTTTTAAGGGCAGTGGGTGTGGGTGCTGGCTGTACGGCTCCCCAGCTCTTCCCGCCTGCTTGCCTTCAGACCGTGCGGCTGGCAGCCTGCTGCGGAGGCAAGCGCCTGCCTCCATCCCTCCGGCGCGGCGCGGAGGTGTGGAGGCTGCCTCGCGCAGCAGAGGAAGGAAATTTAAAAATAGGAAAGTAAAAAAAAAGAAAAAAAAAAAAAGAAAAGAGACCAAGTCAGACCTTTCTCAGTCCTGCGAACAGATCCGGGGATTGTCCGCAGGAAGTGTCCGACGAGGCCACGGACCCCAGAGCCGTGCCTGCTGCAGCACCACAGCAGCGTTTGCACAAACACACAGTGCGAGTGCAAAGGGCAAAGGCAGAGAAACACATGTGCATGCCAGGTCAAGCAGTCCCCCTAGGTGCAAAAAAGGTCACCTTTGCCAGTAAATACACCAACAGACTCTACCAGATAACGGCAAAGGCCATGTGCATTTGGATAAAATACGAAACAACCACGCCCACTGCAGATGAAAACCTCTTAGCCCAGGTAGGTGCCCAAAAATAGATCTCACCACTTAGGAGCCATTCACTAAATATTGCCTGTCTCCTCCAAATCTTCCTTTTCTTCGTGATTAATTATTTACCCAGCCACCCCAATTTTAAGTTCTACTGTGTAGATTCTGCTGGCACAGAGCAGTATAAGTAGAAGAAAACTTATGAAAACTAGCTGACACTGATTATTAAAAGTAATTATGAAAAAATTGCTCAGCATCTTTACAACATTCAAGCCAAGTCCTGCCACTGAATCAAACTGGTCATGTATCCTCTGATGGGACAAAAACAGGGACAGAATCTGCAGTAGGAACCTTCTGGGACAATATGGAGCAGTCAGGACAGGAGGTCTGGATAAAAGCAATGCTTCGAAAGGTGTGTGCTGAAAATGGAGCCTGTCCCTCATGGTATGAAGCTCCTAGACACTGCCTTGCTGACACTTTTTGCCAGGGATCTGAAAAAGGCTAGGGAAACACATCCAAAAGCTTGGTCTTCTCAGCTGCAGGTCTGCAAAAACCTCTCCCTCCTTCCCTCTCTCCGTCCCAGGATTCATTTTGTTGGCTACTGAATCCTTTTTCTGGTATAAGACTTTGGGGCTTGGAGTAGCATTTTTTTGAACTTTAACTTGGTGAAACCCGCGTGTTCCAGCGGGAATGGCATCAGACAAAAATAAAGGACAATCACTTCCCTGACCGTGGCTCAGCAAAAAGCCAGGATCAGGTCCCAGGCTTCTCAGACAGTCATTTACACCTGTCCAAAGTGAGAAAGCGAAGGGCACGTACAGTGCTACCAAACGGCTGGAACAGTATTTTCCATCTGTTTTGTGTCCATTTGCACAGGACCACAGAGAACTCGCCCTTCTCTGAACCAGCTGGAGAGGGAAACAATGCTCTAAACCAAGCAAATACCAACCTGCTCTTCCCCGGTTGCGACGGGGCTCACTCCTGTGGCCTCGCAGCCTGTCTGCACTGCAGCCGCGGCCGCCTTTCCCCGGGCGCTCCCCTGCCTGCCGGCAGGGCTGGACGGCAGGAAGCCACCCTGTGCCAGGCTACCGTGAACGCCGGAGCCGTGACAGCTCGGCTGCCGCTTCAGCTGGCAGTCAGGTGCCTGCTAACGCAAAGATGCCCACCGATGTCATCGTTTCACCTTCACGGGGAGTAATGGCAAGTGCCTCAAGATCTTTTCTGTGCCTTTCTCCCCCTTCTCCTCAAAAATAACTAGCAGAGCATGTGTATGGCTGCTCCTGCACCATTAACAAAGCTCCTGTGCACCCCCAGCCCCTTCCATGGCGGACTAACTAATCTACGCGGCCCTTTCCCCAGGGAATAAACCCCTGCTCTGCAGCCATGTCACCCAGGCCAAACACCTTCTTGCCTCCAGCGAGGAGGTTTGTCAGGGCATTCGTTCCGACATGAGGCTCACTGCTGTCTAAGGACACGCAGCCACCATTTTGGCTACCGTGGCGGAGGGCTGGGGTGGGGGGGTGCGGTGGCGATTACCTGCTGTGAAGCAGCCTGCAGTAACATGCAGATCAGCAGAAAGAGGAGCAGGTCAACGCTTGACTCTGCACAGCAGGAGTGGGGTGTGTTGCGTAGATACACAAATAAAACGCGATGAGTCGGTCGGATCTCGGCACCATCCAGCCCTTCGCCACCGAGCTGGCCGCTTTCAGCAGCACCGTGATTTCTGCCTGCTGCAGGGGGAAGGCCAGGCATGGAGGTACAGAGCTCAAATTGGGCCGGGCGTACAGCCGTTCCTCCTGAGGAAAGGGCTGTGCCCTCGTCCCTCCTCTTCTGCAGGCTGGCAGGGGAGGAGGACTTCTGTGCGAGGCAGGGAGCTACACCCAGCTTTCCCCCTCCACCGCTCACTGCTTCCAATCACACCCTTGCTGGAGGCCAACCTCATGTTCCCCGCTGAGCACCATGAATCTGCAGGATCGAGGCCAATATTACTGTGGTTATTTGTAATAATGACGCTGGGAAGAACGGAGGAAAAAAAATAAATCTAAAATAGATTAACAAAGTATGTATGCCTGGTCTGTACACAGCCTACGTCCACTGTCTTGCATCAGTTAGTGGTGTGAACAGCATGTTCCTTTCGTCCTCCCTGGTCCCCCTCATAATTCTGTCATTGTATCTCAGTCCCGACCCATAACTTCTCCTCCCTCCCTCCCCTCCATTACTGCACTCCCAGAGCAAGGAGGGGAAGCTCCCACATCTGTGGTTATTGTACGGTGCGGAAAAAAAAGTCTCTCTCCCAACTTACAGTATCTTACAAGTCTCAAAAATGTCAAGCATGTTTTGAGGCACTAAGCAAACCTTGCCACCTCTCCACTGAGCAGGTCGCTATTATTGTTCCCTTTCGACAGAGAAGGGGATATGAGGCAGGCGAAGTTGAACCTTTTTTCCCCCCAAGGTCACACAAGAAAGTAAGTGGAGGAACCAGGGGAAGCTCATGGATTTTGTGGCTTCCAGTCCTGTGCTCCAGCCACAGTCAACCCTTCCCTTTTTCCTGTCCTCTCAGGTTGCCGCAGCCCAGTGCTGGAGGGCAAATGATCGCAAATGACATAAACTTACCCACAAAATATTCATGTGTGAATCTCAAGCCGCAGAGACGTTCATTTTCTTTGTGTAAGCAACTCTTTTAGCCCAAGTCCATCATGCTATGCTTCTGGCAGAACTTAATTTCAGTAACAAAAGTAAGGCTATGTCATATCAGTGTGGTATACAGGCAATGTTAGGATAATGTCTTTGGGGCAAGACATACTCACGCCCCAGAGAGACGTACTCATCAAGTCTTAGACAACTGCAGTGAATTTTTACTCACATCAGTGAATCCAGGACTTTGTATGCAGGCTCTAAACCAAATCCTCCATCCATGCAGGCTCTGATATGCCACTGGGTTTCTCCTTTCCTTCTCTCTGCTTTCCAGCTATTTAGAGGAATTTTAAAGGGATGCCTCTCAAAGCTGCACCAAAGATACTATAGATCTTACCATGTAGCTCGGCATACAGAAACTTCATATCCTTTCTGTCAGCATCTCTGTACCTACACTGTTTCAGAAATGTTCACTTGCCCAACACAATGCTACGTGATTGCAAAGAGCTTTACAGACTCTGGAGTAACATCAACTCCCCTCCCGCATGGTGTGAAGCTGGTGAACAACACATCTGCACAGATCTACTCCTGCCTTTTTTGTGCCTTCTATGTTTAATCGTGCACCCACAGCTCTTTCTAAAAGAAACTTGATTCTTACTTTCATGGTTCTGTTAACATGACACCAAAACCTGCTCCTCCAGCAGTTTGCAGGGGGATAAGGATGTCATGCTGACACATCCACGGCTTGATCTGACAGCAAACAAGGATTGCAAAAAAAAAACCCAACAAAAAAACCCAAACCCACCGCCTGTTTGAATGGGCTCATCTGGGAGAAGAAAACTCTCCTGCTTTCGAGCACATGCACCCTCATGTGTTCAATGGGGACTCAAGGGCAGAGGGAACCATAAGGTGATAGAGGCAGGAAGGTGGCAAACATTTTTATGCTTTATACCATCAGAAGACTTTGCCTTGCACCTCCTTTCCTCACAGCCTCTGAACTCTGAGTCAGATCTAACTTTTCCAAATGTGAACAGCACTGGTTTATGCTCTCAAACAAGACATTTTGAAACATAAGGCCAACTGCTGCCCTCCATTACCTCCCCCTAATCCACCTGCCAGTAGTCCCAGGCACAGCAGACAGAGGGGTTTGTCTCCTTTTGTCACCATATGCATGCTTTTAGGGCACACAATGACAATCAGGACAAAAATACCACTGGGATTTCATTGTATTGTGCCGATGCAATGTAATTTGGCAGCACACAGAGAATGCAGCAGAAAAACAGCGGGGAAGATGGTGATGGGAAACCACATGCTCAGACTGCAGGAGTCAGGAGTCAGTTTATGTACGGTCCTGGAAGCCACATGTAACTGGGACACGTACACGTGTACATCCATGCACATGCACACAGACGGGCAAGGAGACTTACGGGAGTAAGTCAGGAGGTGCAGGAAGCATTTGAACACAGCCACAAATGCAGAGAGCAGTAGCTTACCTCCCAGACCCCTCAGAAAGAAGCGTCCTCACTTGGACAGGAGCTGCCGTAACTCTACGTAACCACTGCTTTGCTACCCTGAACTGGGGGTTCCTGGCAGAAACAAGGTGCTGGCAGAGCACATGCAGACACCAAAAAGGCTAAGAAGAGCTCAAACCCAGTTCTCCTGTGAGACAACGTGGCTGGAATTCTTGACTACTGCACGGGTTGCAATTATTTCTCGTCTCCACGGAAAAGGAAACATCTCTGGGGAGCCAAAAGCAAGGGAAAGGGAGAAAAGGAGCATGGGAGTCACTGCAGGGGGGTCTATAGGCAGGGCATCCAAAGAGAAGATCACATGGTGAGGCTAGGGAGGCGAAAACCAGAATGGGTGAAAGTTGCACCAGTAATGAATAGATGGATGGGTTCTGCTTCTTATACCAGACACCATCTTTGTCATGAGGAAGAGGCGATACAATTTTAATTGCCTGCACCGAGTTTGGGAGACAGCTGTGCAAGACAAACGCTTTACCATATTATTTTTACCTTGGGTCACCATGTTTTCCCCAAAACTCACATTGAGGCTGTGCATACAGATGCCGTACCCTGTGCCCCCAGTGAAGAAAAGAAAATGCTCGTTCCTTTCTTAAATAAAGGGGAAAAAAAAGGAAACAATATTTTCATTTTCACACTAGCAGCAAGCAGCAGGTGAGAATCAAGAGGTGCTAAGAGATGCAAGCACGTCCTTTCCAACAGATACCTTCTTCTTTGCCAGCAATAAGTCCTGGTAAGCATTCGAACGGAGGAAGCGCGCGTAGCTGTCACTCTTCATCAGCTTGTAAATGTGCTCCTGTGGGACCGGAGGAAATGAGAGACAGAGAATTGTTATCAAACCTCATTTAGACATCACAGGGATTTAAAACACAGCAAATTAGAAGGAAGAGAGACTGATCAAAGTTCTAATTAAGTCTGCTATTATTGATTATCTGTGTTGTGGTAGTGCACAGGAGGTCCATCCTGGGGCAGGACCCTGCTGTGCCTGGGGCTGTACGAACACAAAACAAAGAGACGGCCCTCACCCCAAAGGCTGGCACACATTATTCAGTAATCAGTGTTACTCTGCAAAGACTGCAACTCTCTGAAGTCCTCAGATTATAAGCTAGTGTCTAGCCAAGCTGAAACTACTGGGATGTCTCAAGAAGGAAGAAATAAACACCAGAAATTGTCCCATAGATTAGGTTTCATTTTACCACTCATAGATACTTGAACTATCACCCAGCACTCCCCCCTGTTCACAGACGGGAACTGATACTCGGACACATTTCATCTCCACTTAAGACACATACTTAAAGCAAGCCAACCTGTTAACATCCTGAAAAAGCCTGTAACTCTGGTGACTATGCAGGGAGGTTATACAGCTAGCTCAGATGTGGATGGCTACATGATATGTATAAAGTTATGTTAGATGAGTCCCTCCCACAGGGTCTTTTTTCTCCTAGCAAGTCAAACTACTGTTACCATTTTGCTCTGAGAACACTTACTAAGTGCATCTTCAAACTTACAAAGTGGTGGTTTATTGCAGCAGAATTTAATGCCTATCCTTTTCCAATTTCCTTGCTTAGTTTTACTTTCTTGCTGAAAAACCCTTAACACAGTCAGCTCTTCTCCTAATTATCCCTGGATTTGTAATAGATATTATCCCAAATGCCAAGAAAATCAAATCAAAATACTTTGACCAAATAAAGACTGAGAACATACTAAAGGAACTCAAGAGAAAAACAGGCACCGTGGACATTCCTCTTAGACTTTGCCCAAGGAAGCACTTTCATAGAGTTAATGAGCAATTTTATCTATACTGATTTATACAACGTGAAATATTCTCTCCTGCCCTAAAGCCATTGTACATGAAACTTTAGAAGAGCCAAACCAGACTGAAGTCACATAGCTTATTTCACAGTGTTAACAAGCCAAGCAGAATTCCCTTATCTTCACCATCATGGGTAATTAGTGATGACCTGTCTATACACAGAAGAACTGCTTAATTCAGCTTTCTTGCACTATTCGGTGTAGTCCTAAGAGAGGCATAACTGCCACTGGTTTTCCTACGACGCAGCATAAATGTATCGTTTGAGCTACAACCTGGTGTGGAGCAATTTTTACTGGTTAATTTCCATACTTGCTTTTAGACCTGACAGATCCTCATTTGTGTAGCACTGTCTATCTTAAGGATAGCACAAGATTTTGCAACAGAAATGCTCGTATAAAGCCATTTAGCAACTGTCACCCTTCCTTGCTGCAGAAAAACACAAGGGAGGGCACAGCTTCATACTTCTCACCTACAGCACTGCCATGAGATTTCACATCCAGCTGTGGGACATTTGTTCTATTTATTCAGGACAGAATGAGCCAAGTACTCACTAAGACAAGAAGAGGGAAAATAATGCACGTCATGGGTATGCTCATCAAAAGGTTTCTATTTCTCTGGTGTGAACAAGGATTTTCAACAGCAGCTCGCTCTCAAATACTTCAACTGGCAGAAACTCAGGATTCAGTTGATTTAAACACAACCGTATTGCAACCAGTTCACCTGTATTGTTATCTCTTAAGGTTTCTCAAGGAGACTCCATGTCCTAATGAGTTCTTCATAATTACCTAAAAATCTTTCCCCTCCTCTTCCAGGACCATGAGGAGATTGATGAGTAAGTGGAGCAGCCACCCTGTAGCCCATCAACAGCAAAGGGCCTGAGGGGTCTCCAGAGCCTCCCTCCTCTTAGCGGTCCTCCCTCGCAGCACCCAGTACATGCAAGGTGCTGGTGGGAGGGGGTGCTGAGGCAGGCAGGCAGGTGGTGTGGGGCTGGGGTAAGGTGGTGGGTGACAGGGGTATTTTGGTTAACATTTCGGTAGACACGTGATTAATTTTTTTTTACTGTCTTTGGACTCCAAACGATTTCTTTACCTGTGGGCAGACAACTGGGTCTGCTCTGAAAAACAATAACATTTTTGGAAAATAACTTTCAGTTCTCATTGCCGTGCAGACATGAGCTGTTTGCAGGCAAAGGAGAACGCACCAGGCTGGCCATACAACCCGCCGGCACGCCAGCAACAACTATCATTCTTGCTCATGTCAAGATGACTTCATGTGTCTGACCTTAAAACAGTATAAACTCAATATCGGGCTGTGGGAAGGGGGAAAAATTACTTCGAACCTGAGATGAAATAAACCACAAGCTGACTTCTTAACTGAAGCCCTTTCCTGAAAAACAGGGTTATTGCACACCCACAGCCCAACTGCCACTGCAGTTGGCTAATTGGTATGAAGCATTTTCTCTGCTTTTCACATCTTGGAATCACTAAGCAGCAACACTGCTACCTTTCAGCTGTTCACCAAAGATACAATCAAACAGGGAATAACTATTCCTAGGCTTTGAATGCTAATGAAGAAAGAAGGCTGGGCAGAGGGGAAGGGAGAGACATGCATAGCTTCAGAAGCAAACTTTACTGCTTAATTGCAAGAATTCAAAGGGCTTGCTCTGAAGAAGGTCTGGACTGGAAGCACGAATGATACACTGATGATTTATTTTACAGCACCGCATTTCTGAAGCACCTACTGGAAGCTTGAGCCAGTTGCTCACGTCAGCAAAGACTGCCTTCCAATTTGCAACAGTACAGGAGAGCTTACATTGCTGCAGCCAAAATCCCTGCTGAGACTGCACCATGGAGGTTCCTGCTAAAATTGCGGCTGCAGTGTGTGTTCAGCCCAGTTACACAACAAATCTAGCTGCAGGACAGGACACGCCACTGGCTAGGGCATTTGTTTTGATCTTTGGCCTACTGTGTTCTTCGTCACCAAGCTATTTCCTGATATACTTTCTAGAATCTGCAACTTTCAAGGGAGAATTTACAGCTAGCATTTAGCAGCTCCTCGTTTCATAAATACATTGAAAACTACTGGAGGTCTAGCAACGGAGCATATTCTTCTGCGGAAGCCTGAGCAACAGGTATATCAACAGATGCGTGTGCACCGATTTAGCCGCTCTGTGCAACTTGCACAAATGGGCTTGTCCCCTTCTATCATGGATTTTTAACTCATTTTGGATCACTGCAAACCACTGGTCTCTCACTTCTTATTTTACTGAGCAGCTGCTTTTGTTCCTCCTCTTTATCACATGGTGGAAAGGGAGCACAACCTCACCAAAGTCTGAAATCTCCAACTGCAGCCATCATCTCTAGTGATGCACTTCATACACATGCATGCTCCCTGACATACCTGACACTGTTGGCAAGAAATTTGAGCCTTCCCATCCTTGTGCTGAGAGAACTCTGCATTTTGTAAAGTTGTTTATTATAGGGTAAAGAGCTCATTATTACTGGCTCCCTGAATACACCAAGCAAATGCACTACTTGCGTAATTTTCAACAACGCAGCTGCAGCTCTGGACATTACAGTCTCTTACACTGCGAGGAGTCTGGCCCGGATTATCATTGCAACATTTCTTTGCAAGTGCCATGGGCAGTTCCTGTGCCACATCTGCACAACAGCAGGAGAAACGTTTCATCTAGGCAGGGCAGCATCTCCCAGCCATTGCTGGGTACCACTTCCCAGGTAGGGCTCAGACTCCCAGCAACCTGCTCTAGCCTGAAGACAGCAATCCGTTAGGGAGACACATTGCAAAACCAAAAATTTAAAACAATCGTCTAACAAAACTGCCCAAGTGATCTATTAAACCCTTAAACAAGGTAGTGCCCTGCTTCTAAAGCCAGATAGAAAGCAGAAAAAAACCCCAAGTCTTTCACGATTTGGCCAGGAGTTGACGGGCATCACGCATCCCACTAGTCTCCCCTGCAGCCTTGCCAGCTATCTCAGCCAAACCGCCATCTCAGGCCACTGCGGCAGCGGCTGTGAGTTGGAGATAGGGACTGACTTGACATGTGTGAGCAAGCCCTGGCGAGCCGGCTTTTTGAGCTGACTGGTCACTTAGTGCCTCACACAGCACGCTGTTGATGAGTGCTGGCTGTACTGATGCTCCCCTGAGAGGATGGATGCACATTTGGAAATGTCAGTCTAACACGGAGGGTGACACAATAACCTGCTTTTGTAATTACAGTGGATTTCATCTCCAGGAAGCAAACAATTCCCTTACAAGACTCCTGCAAGCAGAGCGGGTTTGGTGTCAAACATCCCCAGAACTGTTGTTCCCCAGATCCTGAACCAAGGCAACAGAGGCAATGGGGTCCAAGTGCACCTCTTCTTGAGAAAAAGGCAGACCCCCTTTCGTGTTTCATGCACCTGAATCACATCTACTCTAAGGCAGGAAGAACTACGCAGCAGTCCTGAGGGCTATCCAGCTCCACCGAGCATCTTCTCCGTACCTAGGGCTTGTATCACGGGAGTTACACTTCAGACAGCGTAAGCATTCCACTTGCCGTCACCATTGCGTGATATCAGGGAGAGCACACAGCAAATTTTAAAAGGGGGAATGTTGTCACTTCTGTAAGGAACCAGCCAGGTAAATCACAAAGAATTCTTTTCTACAGTTACATGAAACCAAGAGGAAATCCCACCCCTGACAGCTGACAGCTTAAGTTCAGGGAAATAAAACCTGGTATGGTTCAGCATCTCTCGGCTGTTTTCCTTCCACAAGCTCTATCTTTGGAAAGAGATGAAGGACAAGCTCTGTAAATTTTCTTGACAAGAGGGGAAAGGGGGAGGAAAAAAAAAAAAAGTAAGTTTGCAATCCAGACGGGAACGTGGGAGGTGGTTGAGATAGCAGAGACTGTCTCAAAGCTGCACCTGCTTCAAATCAATGTGCTGCAATGTGATCTCAGGTCTCTCACAGTCAAAGCACAGTGACCCTGAGGAGGGCACGGGCGGCAGCCAAGCACGACCTTGGGAACACTGAGAAATATGTGGGGGGAAAAAAACGAATGATAAAAAAAGAATAACAACACTTGACCTGCACAAAGCACCTGGCAGACCTCAGGAATTGTGTTCTCTGTTAAGAAGATTTCTTTATAGCAGAAAATCTTGGTTCTTTCCTCTGACTCATGTATATGAGATGAGAGGAGTGTTGGTGGTTAAACATCCATTTCTAATCCCACCTGCATATTACCGGCTGTGACATTTTGCAACAGACTTGACTGAGACTTTTTGGGGGTTGTGAAGGCCAAGCACAATGTTCTCATGACCTCTGAACACCAGTTAGATTCCAGAAAGCCCTTAAATTTTAACTTGCTGATAGGAAGTTTTCCCTGCTTGTGCCTAAACACAGCTGTAAGTTTTAGATGACGAGGGGGAATAGGGGAAAATTGCAAATTCCTTGCTCATTTCAAGCACAGGTTTCCTATTTAGCACATTTTTAACCCATTCTGGGGAGCTTACAGTAAGGCTAGACAGCTGTTGAGATTGACTTGAGCCCCAAGGGCCCACTTCCCCCTTTGTAAACTGGTCAGAAACCTCCTTGCTGTAACTATCCCACTAACATCTTTTGGATTGTTCACCCTGTCACCAACACCTGGTATTAAACTAGTGAGAGCTGATCTGGAGACCCCTTTGTATTGCAAGCATGCGAACACCAGCAGCCGCCCCTCTGGCCAACTGCAAGGGAGATCTGCAGAATGTCAGACAAATCCATTAGAAGAAAAGCCCACAAGCAATGTAAAGCAGTAGATTAAACAACTAAATAAATAACAGCAAACTGCAATGAATGTTAATGTTTGTTCTACCTGTGTGCTGGGCGCTGGGGAGGAATTTACTGCAGATTCGCACATGAGGGCGAGCACCTTTGCTGGAAGGATGATAACGGATGCCAGCTGAGGACCTGCCTGAGGTTCGCTTTTGGAGGAGCTGTCTCTAAAGCACAGAGAGGACGTGGGAAGGAGAAAGCGGGGAGATGCTTTTCTGAGCACATGGTGCGCGACTGCTGCACCTTCCGACTAGACTTGGCAGCAGCCTAATGCCCTTCTGTCGGCACCTCTATGCTGCGCGGACATCTGTGGCAGAGGAGGCGAGGTTAACGCCTGTGCCAGCGCAGGCACGCATACTGCAGTCAGCAAAACCTGCTATCCAGGGGCTGTTGGAGATGTACCCTGTTCACTCCGTTGTACTCCTGACTCGCAGGACTCCCGACCACACCACCACCAGCATCTTCCAAAAAGCCAAAGAAAGGAAAGGAGACCTACTCCTCTTTAACAGTTACTTGTGCCACTACTGAACCCAACAGTTTTTAGGAGCAATTATGATCAATTGCCATTCAGTCTAACTGATGGTGCTGAAATGAGCTTTAGAGAAAGCGGGAAAAAATGCTTCATCAGCTCTGGAAGCTAAAGTAGTTGGTAGCAGGCACGGTTGAGATGAAGCAAGCAGCGAAGAAGCTGCAGAGGAAAAGGCCTTCACACTTGCCTTGACTGGCCCTGATAGGAAAACAGCAGCACGGGGGGAGGAGGCAGGGAAACACGGGGGTTTTATTCCAATTCCCCTTAATGTCTCCAAACCCCCACTAAGAACGCCTCTGGATCTGCTTGTACTGGTCCCCGAATTTAGGATTTTACTCTTCCCAACACTGCTGTACTGCGGGGTTGGAGCTGCCTGCACGCGTTGACGTGGGAGAGCCCCTTCCCGAAGCCTCACCGGCACCTGGCAGTTCTGCCGTCCGGCAGGGCGAGGGGTAAAGGAGGGCTCTGGCTGCTGCGGGAGTGCTAGGCTTTCCTTGATTTATAGCTTAGAAAAGACATGTTTCAGGGGGGCAAATGGCTCATAAGGGTCTTGGCCTGACCATGAATTGCTCCAGAAAATCTGAGCAATATCTTTTTGACCACTCTCACGTTATTTAAGTGACACAATAATATACACCCACAGTTTTAGCTGGTGCATTTTCTTCACATTCAACCAAGTTGTTTTTGCCACTAAGGGAAAAAAAAAAAGATGAATAATTATACTGTAATATAGACTAACCTCCCTGCTAAACTAAAAAGCATAAAACCTCTTTTCAGGCCACAAACGAAATTACACTGGGCTGAAGGCACAGGGAACGTAAGAAAGAGCTTTAGCAGGAGGGATAACTGTAAGCAATGAGAGCTCATTTTGAGTAATACACAGAAATCCTTTGTTTAGCCCTGTAGATACATAGTTGGAAACACAATGTAAATCTTCTGTGGGAAAGTGCATTGATAAAAGCAACACATAAATTTAGCTTTGGCTCCCCTGCAAATTGATGAGACAACTGGTTTGCTCCATACCTTCAAACATACAAACGGGAAGGCAGAGCTGCCGGGGGTCCGTGGCAGACGCAGTGCGGAGGACTACAGAGGCGAAGGGCTGTCGAGCGCCGCGCAGTTCAGGGGTCAGCCTGGTACTGCAGGAGGATTTAGTCCTAAATATAGCAAGGGCTATCCTGGGAGACAAGAGTGGGCTGCTGGGAGTCTAACGCCATATGAGCAGCTTTAGGTTTTGAGAACAATGATCGTGGCTAAGAGGCTGATTCTCTCAATATGGGCCAAATCCTGGCTGCTGGCAAAAAGCCCAAGTGAACAGGTTTTGCCTGGGAGGAGGGGACAACTTCTCGTAGCATTTGGGAGACTGGCATCTCTTTTCCAAACAATACAATATCTAGGAGTTGCAGCAATGAAGACGGGGTTTTTCACTCCTACACATGCTGTGGTATAGCTATGAGATGTAAGTACTTAACTTTTTGGCCAACACCCTGACACTTGCAGGGCTGTCTGCAGCTTCCTCTTTGTTTTCTCTGGAGAAAATCCTGCCAAAAAGTTGAGTTATGCCATGGAGAGGAACATGCAGAATCCCTCACAGGGCAGAAAGGAAATTCTGTTGCACTGGGGCAGTCTGTGTCCCATAGGAGACGGTGACAGAGCAGGAAGCAGCCCTACAGAAATAAGCAGCGTATAGCTTCTGAGTAAAGGTGGCTATGCTGAGATAGGGACTACCGGCCCTGCTTGGATGCCTACCTAGGGAATATGTGCTGGATACGTAAACAGCCTTCCGTGCCTCATCAACATTTTGGCTGTAAGACACCTACTGCTATATCACCTTGGACTGCCTTTAAGTGATTAAGCTCAAGCTCTTGGGAGTCCATGCTACAGATGCATATTGAAATCTTACACCTCTTTGCCAACGAACCCCATCCCGAGAGCACACAACATTCATTCCCTGCGGTGGGCTGAGAAGGGGTGATGTGAAATGCAGATGAATCTCCCCAGGGTTGTTGGGGTTTTTTTGATTAGAAGGGTGAACACTTTAAGAGATAACAAATCATTAGAAAAATTAAAGACTGCAGTGTTCTTTGCAGCATGTGGGTTTGGCAGGTGTGGAACTGAGCCATCCGCAAGAACATTCACCCATCGTCCACGAGAAGTGGACTCCTGGAGTCCTGGCTTCTCGGGTGGAAAGGGTGCACTTGCAAGCACTTTCACTTCCTGCTTGGGAGAAATAGAACAGCATCAGCTGCTGATTAGTTCAGGTAAATCTGTTAATCTAAATGTCAATCTAGAACTCCATTTTATTTATTAAAGAAAAATAAACAAAGCAAACAGGAAAGTAATTCCAAAGACAACTACGTGGCTTACCTTACTTTAGTATACCTGGCTCTGAAGCCTACCAGTAAATGCCCCTACAAGCAAACAGTACTATCAGGAGACACAACACTTTCTTGTCATACTAGTTCCCAATGCCAAGGGACTGAGGAAGGGATTAAAGACTTTCTGAAGTCAGAAGGACATTTCAGGGGAGGCAAGGAGACGCCTGAAGGTGGTGCCGGTGGTGGTGGAAATGTTTAAAAACTAATAACGTGTTGTACAGATAAGCCGTAATTGTCACGCTCACAGCTCTGGTTTCCCATGTCAAAGATGAATAACTTCGGCTGTCAGCAGCTTCATTAGCCAAAAGAGGCCATCCAGATGGACCTGAACCTATTTACTTTCCAGAGCTGGCTGTGCCTGCTTCGTATTGCAGGGCCCCGCATTGGTTGTTCAATGATGCTGATAACTCCTGTGGGAGCTTACATCCTGCTAAGTAGTTCACTGTTTAATTGAACTGACCTTTCCTGACGGTGCCCCTTGTATTAAAAGCTGCTTTACTCCCCAGTGAAAATGGTTTGATAATCATAATATTTTACTCAGCGGACAGTTGTTTAAGAGCAGAAAATAATCAGCTAAATTGGTAGGCTCGCCTCTGGAGGAGCCCCGCACTAAAATGACAAAAGGTGCTGCAGACCAAGATAGCTGGCAGAGCTGACGATCAGGACAGAGGTAGGAGCAGGGGCTGTGCTGCTCGAGGATGGGGACGCCAGCAAACTGCATGGCGGGGGGAGGCGAGCGCAAGCTGAGCCGGCACAGCACGCTCTGCTCGGAGCCAAGGCGAGCTGGCACGGCTTGAGCAGGGCACGGGGTGGGCAAAGGCACACGTAGGAGACGCAGCAAGAGAAGGCGGCTCTCTGCAAGCGGAGCAGTGCAGGACCGCAGAGGGGAGCAGCAGCGAGGGACACAACAGGGCAAATATCTTAAGCCGAGAGAGGGAAATGGCAAAACGCTTGCTGCTGTAATACAGGAATCCACCTTAGAGAGAGGTCTGTCTGAAATAATAAATGCACATCAAATTCAGGTTTGGATTAAGAGCCCTTTGAGGACATTTGGAGCTGAGATTTTCAGTGTCGCTTTTCTTACACAGAGGAACCATTTGACTTTAGACCGTGAGTGGCCTTGGGGTGAGGAGGCCTTAAGTGAGAGGCATGTTCATCGGGACCTGCCCTTTTCTCCCTGTTTTCTGCTAGGCCAGTTGTCTTACCAGATGGTCGTGCAGCATCTGGGAGAGCTCTTTGGGGCTGGGAGCCAAGGTTGTGCAAAGAAGCACATCCACGTAGACTGTTAAGCAGCTGATAACAGACAATGCTTTGCTTTCAACTTATGGTTATAATGCATTCACTAGCCTGAAGTATATATATACTGTGCTCTGCTACACCGTCCCCTTCCCAAGTACAGCAGTATGTTCATTCCCAGCGCTTTTCATACAGAATCGGGAATTTGCAGGTCTCCCAGGTCAGCATAAGGCCTAGACTGCCACATCACCTTCTCCTATTTTTCCACTGCAGGAGCAGCAATTTCATTTTCTCAGTTCCACCAGCCCTTTTCTTTCCTTTTAGTCTTAGTGTCAGAGCTGCAGGCATTCAAAGAATGTGCTGTTCAGTAAACTAAATTTTTTTGAGTTCTTTATTCACAAGGACATTTCAGTTGTTTTCCTCCTTTGTGCTAAAGCTACACAGGACAGGACAGGACAACGCTCATATTTTCCCTCCCACAGTGGGGTGTTTTGACTGGTTGTGTCTGGCTGAGACCCTAGGAACGCGGGATGTGTGGGAGCTCTCACGGGCTCCTGGTGCCTGGGTGCCGAGATAAGGCAGCTGGGCCGCGACCTGCTGCAGATTTGTGGACAAGAAAGCCCCGGAGCTGGCAGGGCTGACATGGGGGAGACGCCAGGACGCTACCTGGGGGATTCAGAGCGCCCCGGGTTCCCATGAACTGGATGCGCAAACAAAAATGTTCCCTCTCCAGGATGCGCCAGTAAAAGCCAACATTGCTCCAGCTCTGCCAGCGCACTATGCCCTTCAGCACTGTCCCGCTTCTCCCTGCTTTTGTTAGACAGCCTTCTTAGCTGGCTGGTCAAGCAGGCGGAAACAGCTTGCTTAGCCTTTGGAGAGCTACCAGAAGTCCACTGCACAAGAAGGTAACCGGGTTCACCTTCCACATTGACCTATCCTCTCTTGGCACAGATTCAGTCTCCCAGAGGACCACAGCCAGGCCTGAAGGTCTACCTTTGCCTCATACTTCTGTGTCCATGAACCAAAACAGATGAATTGAGGACATCCATCAGCATAAAAATCCTCTGAAATAAAATTAACTCAAGGAGCTAAAATTGCAGTCTAACTGCGAGAGCTCCAGCTTGATTTCATCACCTCCCCTTTGAATGGCAATTACATTGTGAACTGATCAGTTCAAGCCTAAATCCTCCGTGTCTTCTTCTGATTAAATACTCATTGTCTAAACATCCATCTTATTTTCAGTACTTCTACTTATCAATTTAATAAATTCCCCCATTATTCACCTATCCGCTTTAGCCTGCATTTTGCCATCATCATTTTTTTCAGGTGTTGCAAATTTGCAGAAGTTCTTGTTCACTATAACTGCAAAGCAAAAAATACATCTTAGCCAGAATGCCTTCATACTTCTGTGTTTCTCAGCTTTAAAAAGAACATTTAAGTTGCCTGATGTTCACAGGGGATTGCCTTGAAACTTTACGTACATTCCTTCTATGCCGGCCCCAAGGAGCAAGACTGCATTCAGGAAAATACAGTACTTGATGCTGGTTTGAAAAATTCATTGCTTAACCTTGTATAAGTGGTCCACAACATCTCCCCTGAGATGGAAATATTTTGTTAGTGGAGTATTTTGAAGAACTGCCTTTGAATGCCAATTTAAAGAAAATATAAGAACAGGGATTATTTTCATCTGCTGTTGGTTTTACTACATGCTTTTGATAAAAATGATTACAAGGAGGATATCTTTTAATTGTGTCCCTGGTAATATTTGCCAAATGATGCCTTCCTGCTTTTTCTTTTTCAGCCTGTATAAAATGATATTTTCACTTTCTCAGAAGGTTATGCAGCTTTATCCTTGCTTCTAGCAGTTTTTTCTCAAATTATCTGTTTTCCTAAAGGCATTTTCTGTGTACAGTTTATCTGTAAAATTTCCCTGATAAATCTGGGGCCCTTAGGAGGGAAGGATTAAGCTCACTGCACTGCCTACTGTCCTATCATCATTCCAAGGGACTGTCTGGTGGACAAGTTTCTAGCTGTGTTGGAGGAAGCTGCTGCATCTGGGGTTTCGACGGGGGGGGAGGGGGGGGGGATGATATAATTAGCTATAAGTAAATAAATTATAAAAATGCATATTAACCAGGATTTTAATATGATATCAGCCATTCTGTAAATACGCCAGACTTTAGTGACAGGGAGTACAGAGAGCCAAACTGAACCTTATAGCACTCTCTCATCTTTGCTTTCTCTGAGACATGGCTCCATCTCGCTGCGCCCTGCAGACTTGTAAATTTTGGAACATTTGTTCCCAGAGGAGCATTAGCCTGTTATAACTGATAGATTCAAAGAAAATATCATTTAGCCATCTTGAATAGATATCCTCAAAGTCACTTCAAACTGTGCCTCTGCTTTTTCTTATAAGTGAGCAGTGACAATGCGATAGTGGAATATCACAGTAAAACTGAGAGTTTTATTAGCAGTACTTCCATAAAATCAAAAACAAACCTGTGCATCTTCATATGTGTATCTCCCTGGGTCTTTGACATTTTGGCTTGTTTTCTCATAGCTGTGGGAATCCAGGTTGATAGCACTTTGGGCCCCAGGAGCTAGAAACTCTTGCCAGATTTCTTCCACTCTGGTGGTTACGTCCTGTAGAGGTTGTTTCTTGAGATCTTGGACAGCCAACCAAAATCTGTACTAGGCAAAA
This sequence comes from Sagittarius serpentarius, assembly GCA_034782735.1. Lineage (NCBI taxonomy): Eukaryota > Metazoa > Chordata > Aves > Accipitriformes > Sagittariidae > Sagittarius > Sagittarius serpentarius. The sequence goes on along the minus strand of JAVKLA010000031.1, from coordinate 17,025,177 downwards.
ATTAAAAGGGAAGAAAAGAGAAAAAGAGAGAAATCTAGGTAAGACTTTGCAGATAAGCCTGGGCAGGGTCTCAAGACACAGACGAAGAGCCTAACCCCGCATCTAGCTGAATTCACAGAAGACCCTCCATTTAGCATGACTTCAGGGGAAGGAGTGGTATACTTTATACCAAACTCTTACACCGTGGTTAAGATCAAAACAGTGACTTTAAGAAGCGATACGTTCTTATTCAAACCACCCCTGCAGAAGTGTGACGTTAGGCATACAAACAGGAAACCTCCAAAGCCGTCCAGCTGGAGGAGGGGAGCGGGCTCTGCCTCCCACAGCCCCGCTGCAATCCGCTGGTCATTCCTGCCTGCAGGATCAGTTGTCCAGAGGGGATGCAAAATGCAGAACAAACTTAATATTCATATCATTTCCAGGGTGAAGTTGTAGCAATGGCACTTAGAGAAGTTTTTTTTTTTTTTAACTTCTAAACTGACCAGCATTCAGATGGATGCCATGGGAACAGGTGAATCTTGTCACAGCCATACTCCAATTTTACAGGAATATTTTCTTGACTGGACCACACTTATGGACTAAAATAAGTTCATAAACATTGAGAAGATATCTTTCATGGCTAAGGGCATAATCCACATCTCGATCTGCGAAACCAAAGGCCACAGAATATTTTTGCAAGAGTGACATGCATTGTTTTTTACCCTAAAAAAACCCCGGTATGTTGTTGGTGGTGCTAGTTTCATTTATTGTTGACAGAAATATGCTCTTTCAGATGACTAATTCAGAAGATGCATAGCCCCCAGTAACCTTTTGCTTTAGTCAACTCTACCTTCTAACAAGAAGATATCCCCCACGGCCTCTGCTCTGGGTACCCAGGTCCTGCAACCCAGCTGAACGGGTACAATAGCGCTCTGCAGGGAGCACCGAGGGCTACAGGGCAAATGGGTACAGAAGGGACCTTCGCAGCCACCTGCAATAACCAGCTCTTTCTTACCCCATGGCGAAGGAGCCCATGGCCTAGGGATGACAAGGAGGGCAGGGCTCGCCCTGGTCATCCCTGCCCTGCACCACTCTTGCACACCCACCTCTGCTCTGCAGAGCAGGCAGTGGGGACAGGGTTTGTCTGCGTCACTGCTCGTTCAGGGCATCTGCAAGAACTGCACAACTTAGAAAATCCGGTGTCGCCCCCATGTCATTATGGGAGACTACTAAATAAACCAGTTGAACTTTAACTGAAAGGCTGATTTCCCACCATGAATGATTCAATGGTGCCAGCCTGCTGCCACCAAGGCAAATGTTCCCCTGCGGTGGAAGGAGGAAGATACAGTCTCTCCCAAACCAAAATCCCGTTGGCAGGAAGGGCGGGTGGAAGAGCCAGAAGCCCAGTGACTCCTGTGCTGTTTTTGACCCTTGCTTCCTTATCAGCTGCAGGCAGTACCTAATCACCCCAGAAACACTGGGGTTATCATAATCAAATGAGGCTGCTAACCAATTTAGCCTGGTCCCTGACCTGCAATAGAGGGAAATGGCCAATTAGGGAAAAAGACATCCGTGCTGTGTGCAAGGTCAGCCTAAATCCTCCTTGCCTGTCCTCGTTCCTGCCCTGCCAGGCAGGTGTGCGGGCTGAAGACGCTCTCTGCACCCATGCCTCCAACGGGAGCGGGCCGTGTTTGCAGGTACACGTTTCGTCTCTTGCTCCACTGCTGCCAAGCCAGCCCCATCTTGTGCTCTCCCCTGTCGCTGCTGTCTCTCTCTCTCCCCCAAACAACACGCTTAATCCAACTGTGAAGCCTGTGAGAGACAGCAGGAGGCTGCATCACGGTGCTAGGGGCTAGATGGGATCCCATCTAGGCAGGATGTGCTGCCTGACATTACCAGTAACTCTCAGAGTGACTGCCTGCCCTTTGCAGCACTGCTCCAGCATTTGCAGGACTGCTGCATGCACAGGGACTAATGCCGCAGCCCTGACTCACGCGAGCCACTTGATTGTATTCCTTTGTACGGTTTTCCCTGCTCCCTAGCAGGCTGCCAGGAAAATGGACTAGGGTACGCTCTGACACTACACCAGTACCTGCAGAGTCCCATACTAGTGGTGCTTACACAGTTACATTTGGTTTTATAAACCAAAATAGAGGATTTGGGGTTGGTAGAGGGGTGTGCGTGGCCGGCCCTTTTCCATCGTCAAGATGTTAAGTGCACCTCGTGTCCTGCCTTGTTATTTGAACCGTAAGTGACAACCCCACTTATCACATGCACGCAGAGAGTAAAGGGTGGCACTCAGCGCAACAATCCGATGCCATATGTGGCTTGCTTTACTTTGAAAACATTTTATCATTCAATTTCAGATGGGATGGGAACATGTGAACGCAGAAAAGGCACAAAGGGAAAAGATGCTAATCATTCCAGAGTAGCTGGGACACTTCAGACAAGCACTTGGCTAGAGAGAACATTTTCTCCTGGCTTATCTTCTGCCCCTGGAGCCGGGGAGGCGGGCTGGGAAAGCACGCTTGTGAGAGAACCGGGTGCACTGTGAAGTGACAGCTTGCCAGAACAGGAGCACCATCCATTTTAATAACCATTTGGCTCAATCTGAAAACCAACCAACCAGACCAACCTGATACTAACAAGAACAAGCTCTTTTTACTGCAAGCGATTGTGAATTCATGCCCAAGGCTGGATGTCCTCTTCAAGGCAAAGGGGAGTTCTGTCATAGTAAAAATTTCAAAGCTATTCACTATAGCTGGTATCTGAAAATCAAGGAACATCAAAGAGGGGTACCCAGCCCCGCAGCCTCAACTCCAAGGCAAATTCTCTGCCATAAGGAATCATCCTGAAGCCAATGCATAAACAGGGCTTCCTATGGGATTTCTAGAGTATTTACAAGAGAGAAGCAGGTATTTCTGCCCAGGGAAAAAGCAGACACACGATGGCTGCGCTGGAATGCGCGCTCAATTATAAAGTGCAAACGCACTCCCTGAGTCAGTCCCACAATTTCTGAAGCACAAAAGCCCAGTCCCACGCTCACAAGGAGTCACGAGAAGATCCCGCATTGCCTCCTCCCTTTCTCTGGGAGGCAGATCTCCAGTGGACACCTCTTGCACAGGGCAGGGGAGGAGGGAGATGTCCTCGTCTGTCCTCTCTGCAGGTGCCCTGTAAGCAGAGCAGGACTGGCACAGGGACTGGCTGCACTGAGGGAGCAGCAGCATTGATCACAGGTTCTTTGCCCTTCATAAAACAGCACATAAGGTCTGCAGAAGGCTGATAATACGTTGTCCTAAACTGTTGGCAGAGGCATAAACCATGCCAGCCTCCTCCAGCTTGTAATTAAGCTGCTGTCACTTGCAGGAGATATCCCACAATGGCGCTTTATCCTACGCAGCCACCTCAAGGTACAGAGGGCTCCTGGGCCTCAGCATGCCCGCTCCGCCTCCCCGCAGGGCACCCCGGAGGTGCTCGGTTACTGCGGGCTGCTGTTCGCCGATGCCCCTCGGTGAAAAGGCTGCTGGGGAAGGACAGGGGGTTGCTTCTGAGGTAGGCGGTAAGACAAAAAATAATTTTAAAACCTGATCAAAATGCAAAATATGGATGACTCCAGAGACTGAGGGATGACTGTCAATGTAAGGACAGTGTTGTATCCCCATCTTGGGGGAGGACACGATACGCCTGGCTTGACAGTGAAAGCACCGAGTGACTGTCTGAGTTCGGAATACGAGCACGCCCCTCTCCTTGCCTCGGTAGCTCCATGCAAGTATCTGGTGCACCTCCCGTCTCGCGTCTCCCACCATTCACAATATTATTCCCACTTCCTTTCACCAGGAGGAAAAAATACCACTTTAACATGACAGGTGGGAGGCAGAATGAATGAAAGTAATAGGTATAAATCAACGTGCAGTTCAGACAGGGAAAATATTTACACCTTTGTGTCGCTTAGCGGCCAGACCCTTGGTACGGTGAGCTTGGCGCGGCTGAGACCAGCAGAAACCTGTCCTCGGTGGGGCACGCTGGGGACAGGCGCCTGCAAGGAGGCTGTGTGCTAAGGGCGCACTCCTTCCCCACCGCACCATTTCCAAGGAGACCACGGTCTCGGTGTGAAGAGTGGCAAGTTGCCCACCGCCCGGCTGGCCTCCCCCTCGCCATCCTTCCTCCTCTCCCCTCTCCCCAGCTGCGCGCCCAAACCCCAAGTCCCTCTTTCTGCCGCCTTGCCGTTGCCGGGGGCAGGGAACGCCTCCCCGTCGTTCGGCAGCACCCGGTCCGTCGCCAGAGAAACCGCCCTCCCCCCCCCGGCAGGCCGAGGCAGCCCGGCCGCCGCTGGCCCGGCGGCCACCCAGGCGCGAGGCTGCCGTGCCGCCTGCTGGCCGGCCGGGGACGGGACGGGACGGGACCGGACCGGACCAGCCCGGCCGCCGCCGCCGCCCCCCCCGCCTTCCCTTCCCGGCACCGGCCAGCAAGGAACAAGCGCTATGGGCGCAACGACCCCGCCTGCCCTTTTGGTGACGCTGGGAGTGCGTAGAAAACGCCTGCGTAAATGCTTTATGTAGAAAACAAGGGGCTTGGGGGGGTGGGGGCGGTGTTTCCGCTGAATATATGTGCTCTCCTCAATGCCCAAACTTTTCCTTTCCTGATGAAAACGTAAAAAAAAAAAAAAAACACCCAAACAAAAAACCACACAACCCCCCCCCCCCCCAAATTGGCAGCAAGTTTCAGATTAGGGGTCACGTAAAACATAAACACTTTCTGCAGGTAAAATTATTTTCTGGCTTACTCGATTTTCAACATATGTTCACAACAACGCACAAAACGCCTGCCTTCGTGCATTCCAAAGCTTCACCCTGCACTCCTATAAAGCGTCATGTGGTCTCTATTTAGGTCTATAAACAGGTGTGCTGTCTCCTTTCCCTCTGGGTAAAATTCCTGTGTCCCATATTCCCACTTAGTTGTTTCTCTTTCCAGCTGACACTCTTTGAAGTTGGGGGGGGGGGGGGAAGAAAAAAAAAAAAAAAAAAATCC
>JAVKLA010000031.1:16979364-17020070 GCA_034782735.1 Sagittarius serpentarius | reverse complement strand
CACTCTTTGAAGTTGGGGGGGGGGGGAAGAAAAAAAAACTAAAATCAATGCACCAGTTAGATGAACATCTCAGCAATCTCAAGATGTCTCAGGAGATTTCCAGGTCATAAAAAATGTATAACAACTCTCTGTTGGCCTTTTTTTTTTTTTTTTTTTAATTGAAGCCTGGCATTTTGTCTGCTATATTTTGGGTACTTCAAAAATCACAGTCAAAACAAATTGTAGATGAAAGACAGCAACAGAGAGGAGAAAGAAAAGAGAGCAAGAAAAAGAGTTAAAATAAAAAGAGAGAAAAATACCCGACTGAAGTTCCTGCTCTCACATAAATAATGGACAGCCAGTAAATAAGTAAGTTGCAGGGCTCAGCCGAGCCCAGGAGACTGGTGGACATGATCCCGCAAGTTTATTAGAACACAGAAACACAGCTGGAAGGAGACCCAGGAGGTCACCGAGTCTAGTCTGCTGCTATCTCCGGCAGCGCCTCACTCGAGACCCCCACCGGGACCAATTTTTCTCAGCTAGGAAGATACAGAAATAACCCACCACAATCAACCCTGCGATTTGGGACTTGCACCACTGGGTATAAGAGCAGAATTCAGTCCCCTTGCTAGACCACTGAATTACATTCATTTCAGGGCATTCTCAAGTGCATGCTTAATGAAATCTTTTCTAGCACTACCAGGAATTTTGAGGTTTTCTAGCAGTCACTTTCCCAGACCTGCCTTGAGGACAACACAGGGGCCTACAGGACTCCTGCCAGTGTTAATGAAGATCCTACTGACATTCCCAAGAGAGAAATACATCCCCGCTGCAACAGTTCCCAGGTCTCTGGATAGTTACTGGGAGGAGAGTCCTTAAAAGATACCCACAAATGTAATTTTTCTAGCAAGGTGCTAGATGCTGTGCCCTCAGAAAGTTCCTTACAGCTTCCCAAGGCTGGGGGGGGGAGGGAGGGAGATGCATCTCACTTAACTGTAGATGTCTGCCATGCAGACACTGTCATTTGAATCAGTCTCTCCAGGCTTATAGATGATAGAGACAGACAGGCGCTTTACAGTGTAATTTAGGTGCTTTTAGTTTTGTTTCCACTTAAAGCTGAAAGAAATCCTTCCCGGGTGATTCACTGACTCCTCTTCAGCTTCTCAGTTGCCTTCCTTTCTGCCACACACTCCTAATGAGAGTTCATGAGCTTTCTCTGCCACACCTGAACCCTAGAGAGCCACCTTCTGCTCTCTAGCACCACCACTAACAATCCATCCTATTCCAGTTTTCTTCATTAATATTTCTGCCTTTACATCCCGTTGTTATTTAAAGTTTTAAGCAGGCTTGCTAATGCTGATCCAGTATTAGACAATAATGATACCACATAAGCCAATACCACGATAATGATAGCGTAAGAATGATAGCAGTGTTCCCACATTAACTAATAATGATACCTGTGTCTTCCAAAAAGGATGCAGGATTTAACCTCTCTATCCCAGCCCACTGACGCGCAGCCTCCCTTCGCTACAAGCCATCTCAAAACCAAAGAGAACGCACATCAGCAGGAGGAGCAGCTCTGACTGACCGAGGAAGGTCCACGCTTGCCTTCTCATAATGAAACTTTCTCCATTTGTTTGAGTAGGATGAACGTGGGGGACACCCGCTAGTCATAAAACCTGCTGGATTTCATTAGCGCAACCCCAGATATATTTCAGAAAACCCATCTGAGGAGTATTTCAATACAGTGTATTAATTTTGCACTTCATCACTACAATATAACTGCAAACGAGCACCGCTGTACGTAAGTGCAGTAAGCATACACAAGTTCAGTACCTGTTCAGCAATAAAATTTCGAGCTCGTTTATGTAATTTAGTAACACTCCCTTGTTTATCTTACAAGTTAACCTTCAGGTTTTTAAAAATAACAAACACAAAAGTGTGTTGATTTTTCACTGTTTTGCTGCTGGCGTGCTTTCTGCCTTTCTCCTCGGACTGGCAAATCTGATAAATACAACGGTCAGTTCCAATGTTGTTTACAGTCATTTTCCGGGGAATTTCCCTTTCAGATCTTGCAGGCTAGCAGACTGCACTGAAGTGGCAATTGTTCACGTGCTTTACTAACGTACTTGATTTTCTAAGTGAAAAAATTTAACACAACACAAACTCAAAGGCTGCGCGATCCAGTTTTTAGCTGGTGTAAACTAAGAACAACAAATGCGCTCAATACCAGCAAAGGCCAAAGGCCGACAGACTGCACGCTCAGCTGACAGCCCGTTTCCTCATGCCGGGAGCAGGCACGGTTCTGCCAGTGAAACTCCGAGCCTTCTGGCCATCTCTGCCCATGATCACTGGGCCTGCTGGAACAGGACTGCCCCAAAGAAAGCACCTGAACTGGTCCCTGTGCCCATCCATGTGCTGGGACAGCACCAAAGCACCACAACGAAGCCTCTGCAGCGTAATTCAGACTCTGTAAAAAAAGCAGTTTTTACTGGATACCACCGTATCTAGGGCAGTCAAATTACATTACTGCTGGATCCTTCTTTGTCTCTAGGACTAACCAGGGGAAGGAGAAGGTGAGGACCGTTGCAGATATTCATGAAGCACCTCTGACCTGCTGTAGCTCGGTTAAGGAGCAAGGTTAAGGATCACACACACAAGAGCACAAGAGCAGACTGGCAGCCTGACACCAACTCTAACTGTTGCCTTCAGCACGGGCCGGTGGCTGCCGCCTGCCCTGCGGCCAACCGCAAGTCACTCGCCTGCTGCCAACCACCATCTTCCTGCTTCTGCACAAATGGATGAACACGGCAGTAAATTTGGCTCTTTGTCACGTGCAGGCAAGAGTCTGAACCTTAACCTCAGCCACTGAGTATCAACCTCTACCTGTTCAGGCTGCCTCTCCAGCCGGCATGAGCCCTCTCCCATTTTCTTTGAGCTTTGCGGCACCAAGTAACGAAGCTAGCATTTAAATGCCGGCAATCCTGAACACTAATCTCAGTGTTTGCCCCAGCCCTGTGTCAAGCATAATCCTGGGAACCCAGTTTCTCAGAGCACACTGTAGTATATTTGCTTCTGCTGTTACAGAACCTGTTGTGGTTTGGTTGTATCTGCAGGATACAACAATACACTAGCTCTTCCATGGACCTCACCCTCTCCACAGCAGGAGAGCTGCTTTCCCTAAAATGAACTTCAGGGTTAGGGTTGGAATTAGAGTGAAGATTCAAGACAAGGATGATAAAACCTGTGGCTATACCCTAATTAATGCTAGGACAAGCAGGGGACGCGGATCCTTGCTATGCAGGCAGGGCTCTGGGTTTAGCTTAGGGTCTATGGGGGATATCTAGCTAGACCTCTCTTTGTCAGTGTGACAAGACGCCTGGTATCAATAAAGGAAAATGGCTTAACACATTAGTTCTGGGGTACGCAGGGGTGACTAATGAATCCTAAGGCACTGGTTATGTGTGAGTTTAGCTTTTAGTTTTGCAGCTGGAAGGGCTGAAGAGATAGACATACTCTTTGAAGAACTGCTACCCCAGAACGAAGCATGCTGTTGGTACTTCCAGTGTCTTTTCATCAATTCTGCAATGGGACTGTATCTTGGAGCAGTGTGCTTGGGGCCAGAGATTGGGTTTAGAACAGTGTTACGGACAAGGCCAGAGGGGCTGGATCTTTCTAGGAAAGCTTTTGTCTTCATCTAGTGTCTGTTCACCAAAAAATGGCAAGTTATTACTGCTGCCTATTCCTGCTGGAGTTGAAGTAGCAGAATTGTGCACAATAGATTTATAGACTCTCAGTCTGATGTAGGATCACGTGGGTGTCTACATAATGTTTCATAGCAGAAGTTTTGTCTTCTTCATGAGATGAGAAGGCAGGTACTCAGAATCCCCACACAAACAACGTGCTATTAAGGCGAGAGTCAAGCTCTCGAATAGTTAGGAGGTGCCAGAATTAAAAGTAGCTGTTGCAAACCTGATTTGGTGAGTGCCAGTACTGCAACACTCTTTAGCCATGCGATCACCGCATTGTTTCCCTCACACAACCTGCCCCACAAATACACATGTAAATCCTATATATTGTTAGAGGGCTTAATAGCAATATGCCGTGTCTCATCACATTGTTACAACTTTGCAAGCCTTTACATGTGATACTTGACAACACTGGCTCTGGTAAACACTGTTCCTGAGATTACTTGCATGGTTCTAGTATAGGCATCTGTAGCAGTGCTATGGGCCAAATCCTGCCATTCTCAACTTTATTCAAATGGGCGTTTTTAGCACTTCAAGACAGACCAAGCATTGCATTTCACCTATGCAGGACTGCAGGATTAGCCCCGTTCATTTTGTTCCAAGTCAAAAAAAGGTTTCACCTGAGGTTTTCTGAACTGAATTCTGATTCCAGGAAACGAAGGAACTGGTCTCGTCCTACTGGGTCCTTCAGCACCTCATCCATGGAGAAACCCCATCTTTTCACACGCTGCTGACTAGGTTCTTTGCTGTTTGGAGAGAGAGAAGGGAAAAAACAGATGGAATGTGCATTTCTGCCTGCTGTCCGAGCAGCTGCTACTGTTTCTGCTAAGCAGCAAAGGGAGGAAGATTATCAGATGAGGAGATGGTGGTTTTTTTCCTCAAGATTTTGCAGAAATACAAGGTAGCAAATAACATACAAAAAGAAGCTATAAAGACTAGGGTCATCATTAAAGCAACTGTACTATCTGCATGGTACATACACGGCAAAATGAGAGAGACAGTGAATGATACGATTTTCAGAATAATTTCTGGTACGTTTCATGTAAAGAACAGCATACCATACTTGAATGATTATTCATTATGCACTTCTTATATATCTCCTCCGATGTACCTTGGGATTTCTTATATGTCAAGGCAGAAATTTGCCAGCAGTACTCCCTGGGCCGCTGGTGAGCTCCAGAGCATCTCCTTGTGTCCCACACAGTGCTGGCTGGTCACTTGGAACTGGCTTCAGACTTTCAGTTCCACATTTGCATTAAAAAAGCAGTTTCACTAAGAAGCAGTGCGAACAAGATTTTGAAAAATGATTACTGGTTTGTGGTCTTTTATGTTTCAGTGCCTCTGATTTTTGGACGCCTGAGTCTTGGAAGACTAAAAAGCATCTCCCTCCTCCCCTCTATGATAATCAGACTCTTATTTTGTGTCTCAGCTGGGACACTAAGATGCAGAGGCACCCAAAATCACTAACAACCTTGCTCCTAAATTATCTAATACAACCCCACTTACATAAGCTGTTGTTTGAATTGCCAGACATGTTGCAGAGGTGCCTATGAGGAGAGGCAGTGCCTGGGAATCACAACGAGGATCCTACGAGACAGTCCGCATCAGAGCGTAATCCGGGCTCACAAAGTGTTTGAAAGCTTCTGGTGCGATGGCGTCATACTATGAGACAACCATTAAAATACAGCTCAGCTGCTCACATTTGTGACAACAGAGCCATTGTTAACAGTACATATCTATTAAACTACATGTCTTGTCATGTCCACAGTGATTCCTAATCCTGGAGCCTTAGGGGACAGTGGCGATCTGTGCTGAAGACAAATAAGCCAAAGGGGTAAATAAAATGTCCGCTTTGATTTCCTCTTGGTGTAAAGACTAAGCAAAATTGATGGGCATGTCCTCACCCGAAGTGCAGAGCACTCGGGATGGCTCCTCCTGCACTCACCCAGGAGCCGGCAGCGCTGCGGACAAGGGCACAGATGCCAGCCTGGACACGGGGACATGAAAGCCATGTTTGCGCAGAGCTATGCACAAGCTAAGCTCAGGGAATTTCCTGCTGAATCCAGAGATCCGTAGCTGCTCTTCTTGCCACTGCATAATGTTCTAGCATGAACGAAAAGGCCAAAGCGCTGTCTAAAACTGAAGGCTTTCCGTGGTGTCTCCCGAGTCCTGAGTGCCGTGAAGGGTGAACTGTAGCGGCACAGGGCTGTCCATACTCAGCAGCTGGCCTTACCATTAGAAGTGAGAGGCTCTTTGTTTTCCTGAGCAAGGCTCCGCTCTCCTAACTGAGGAAAAAGCTTTGCAGGCAACACAAGGGCTACCGCAGCTCTCTGGGATCATTTAATTATTCATGCAAGTTGCAACTAGATGCAGATGCAGTGAGTTCTCTTACAATCGAGAATAAAATGGAAATACAGAGCTGTTTGTTCTTCCATTTCCCAACAATACAACTTTCTCTTTTTCATCGGCAGGAGAGTTGCCGTCCTGAAATCATAGCAGAAGCCAAGCATTTATTTTAAATTCCTATGAAGGCTCTGACATCAGGTTACTTGTATTCTTCAGGGACACAGACATCTCTTCTGGGATTTGCAGCTACCCCAACAGATGCAGAAAAAACAGCTGCCTCGATTACCTTGTGGGTGGGCTTCCCCCAGAGAAGTATTTTGCAGGGGCTGTATCTGGTTCTAGCCCTGCTAGGGAGGATGGAGAAAATGAGAGAAACTGACTAAGAAGGAAATCCAGAATATTAACATTATGTGAAGACAGGCAGACATTAGGGAACGAATGGATTTCTGTGACTACCAGAGAAGCAGGCAAAAACATCGTTTGCTTCCCAGACTACGTGGTTTTTAAAGAGGGAAATAAAACTTGTGCTTTTCCTGGAACGTTGATTCACTATGAATTGGCTTTCTTAGGCTGGTAGCATCTTAAACTTTACACTATTATTCAAGAACAGACAGGATTAGATTTGGCATTCTCATTTGCTAAAGTGAACCCCCCAGTTCAGATTTGGTGCTGAACAGCAGCAGCTAAACACTAGGAGAAGCTGCTGAGCACTTGCAGTAGTTGGCCACAGTATGCGAGTAGTGAATTTGGTATGTGGCATGGTGATTCCGTTCAAACCTGCTGCAATAGCTGCTAGGCATAGAGGCAGGCAGGCCAATTCTAGCCCCACTATGAGGGCTGTGGATAGTCTGCGATGACAAGAGATGTCGGCACTGGCCAGACTTCCCTTGCATCAGCATCACACGGGCAGAGGATGATCTACATTGTAGTGCTGTGCTTGGTTTTTTCAGAAACTCTCTGAAGTGCAAGCCATTGGAGGTCCTACAGTCATTCCTCCTCCTTTTCATCTATTTGACACCATAGCAGAGACAAGCCAGCTTGTTCACTAACAGGTGAGGCCCAAACGCACTTTGTCGATCTATTATAATTCCGACCTGCCAAGTCTCACAGATTACGTGTGAGCTACACTCCTCTGGCTCCTGTGCCAAATCCACCCCCGCACAACGGGAACGGCCACTGCCCTATAACCCATCCTGTTCTGCCACCAGCATCTTTCATGGGATCCCAGGACAGGAGCAGGGCTGGAGCACTACAGCTGGGGGCGGACCAGAGAGCAAGCTCTCAAGGGTCAAAAGAGATGTGCTGGAACAAGCATTTCTTAGTAGTATCCTGTATCTGCGGACCCTTAGACCCGATTCTGTGCATGTCCTTGACAGGCTTGAGAACATCCATTACCTGACTTAGAGTCATATGGAAGCGGAAGGGCTGAGTAATTCACAGAAGTGATAAAGCATAAGCTCCTGTTTGAACTTTAGCTATGTACTTGTATCTTGTAAAGTTACGGACATCCAACTTCCTATCCAAAGAGGGCAGTGGGAAGAGCATACAAACAAAATGGCAAGACAACTCTAACATTATTTAAAACAACCAATTCTTACCTCATTTCGATATCCCACAACGCTGCATCATCACTTATCCAGGGATTGGAAGGCTCAGCAGGAGTTATAAAGGGGTCATATTCCACATACTGCTCTGTGTAGGCTATTAAACTGACAGATACAAAAAAGAAAAAAGAAGAAATAAAAAAAAAAAAGAAATAAAAAAAAAAAAAGAATGAGGGCCTGAATACTCAGTCACCTGTCAGAGAGGCACAGCTTTTCCTTTTTTCTTTGTGTGCTGCTTTTTAGTTTTGTAGGGATTAGTCAGTTTCTCAGCAACCCCCAGAGTCCCTTTTTCCCCGGGATGGTGCATGCAAGGATTTCTCTGCAAACACCCACCAGCTCACTGCAGTATTGTCCTCAGGCTCATCTCTCTCGAGATGACTACAAAATGCTCGACGAGGCAACAACTGGATTGCTATGGTAGGACATCCCCCAGAGAGCCAGGGGATGACTACAAAGTGCATGTCCTCCTCTTCATTTGCTGCGTGTTGCTACTGCCTCTTGCCCTTTTGCTTTTTGCAGACTTTTGCACCTACTTAACTTTATGCGTTGAGTAACTCATCTAAATAGGGTCACGTGCCGTAGCTAAGAATATACTTAAATCTTTGGAGGATCACAGTCCTGAGAATCAAAGCTTCGGGCTATAGATAATTTTTTTGTTATGTTGGTATACCATTTAGTCTAAGGGCACTACTGCAAAATACTTCAACAGTAGTTTATGATAATTAACTTAGAATGTAGTAAACGGTATGTATGTTGGAAAAACACCTGGCCTTTATACTGGCTTGCTTCATGACAAGTCAGATAAGACATGTAGCCTCCAATCCTCACTAGGATGACATTCAGAAGAGCTTCCTGGTAAAAGGACTGTATCTGCTTGCATAACTGATTCAGGAATTCCACTGGGGTTGGGGCTTGGGGCGCGTTTTTACAAAAGAAAGACAGCATATATGAAATAAATCAAAAGAAATCTGTCCTAGTCTATATTGGAAATACTCTAAGGCACTTTTTAATTTTTTTGCCTAGGTCTGCCAAGTAATTAACTAAGTTAATTGAGTCTCATCATACTGAACAACTAATCTACTTGCACTGTGATTGTCCATGCTAAACTTTACCTCTGGTCTTCCACATCTCAAAAAGGCAGGAGAATGAAAAGGCCCTATGAAACAAAGGGTCACAAAAGGCAGAAAGTTTGCCTGACCTGCTCTACAGTAATTATTTCTTTTTGTTTGTCCTAGCTCTTATCATGAGGCATTAAAATCATACACTTTTGTAACCACAGCAGGTTCCCATTGCCCCTCAGGGCACTCAGGGCTGTCTCATCTCATTTCATTAATTACATTTCATGACTGCTGTGGGTCAAGGGTTGGAGGAAGGGAGCAGCGTCCAATTTCAGAGAGCAGCAGCAATCCCTGAGACATCAATGCGAGAGAGGGTTGGTTAAAAAAAAAAAAAAAAAACAACAAAAAGGATCAATCAGGAGATACCTGCTGTGAAACTTGAATTGCTCCTAATAAAATAATAAGGCGGCATCAGAGGTGCTAGTACAAGTACTAGCAAAAATAAAAAGGGAAAGAACTAAATTAAATGAAACAAGGGGAAATTGCTAAACACATTTTGCTGATTCAGTATAATGGATAGCAGCAGAACTGTTGCCTCATTGTCTAAAGGAGGCTACAGGCAGAGGACTCAAGGGAAAGCATTTCTGTCAAAATGCAAACCTGGACTTTTGGCCTTCCAGGTGATGCACTGTAATTCTGGTAGAAGAGGTGGTGGGAAGAGCTCGCTGTAGGGCGCAGAGCTTGCCTTGAGAACCCAGCTGCCTGGCAGTGAGGGAGCCCTGCTGAGCCCTCACAGCAGCTCTGGGGAGTTGAGAGGATAGCGCAGATTTTCATCTAGGGAGCTGGGATTGCTTCTGCCAGGAAGATGCTCCAGTTTTCCCCAGCCATTTCTGTGGCGCCACATGTAGTGGGATTGCACTAACACTGCACGATGCAGTCAGGGAAAACAGTAGGTAGAATGTATTGCTAGTTTTTCTCAACGGTTCTCAAATCTCATTGCCAAATCCTAAACCTGACAGTGTGCAGGTCCCAAGTGGGGAAAAAGGATGTGGAAGAAAGGAGAAGAAAACTGTTTCCAAGGTACCTGGAGCAGCTGAGGGATGCCTGCTCCCACAGCTGGTGCAGATCTACTCCTGGAAGGGCAACAGGGAGGAGGGGGAAGAAAATCTTTAGTAGTGAGCATTTATTTCATGGGACCTGGGGATAATCATTTGATAGCCTTCCCATTCCTCTTCTGCTGGACAAGGGTTATCTTACAGAACAGCACACATTCATGGAAAATGTATGTGATTGGTCATCACTATTAAAATAATTTATATCTTATTCCTATGACAGATTAGACAGCAGCTTGTTTCCACCACCACCCCTGCCTTATTTGCTCCTTGTTACTTCCCTCGTCCTGCCTGAAAGTGCCTTTGTGCTGTACTGAAAAAGTGGCAGGTGGTGCCGCTGTCAGGCTTGGCTGTCGAAAGCAGCGTGCCAAGAAGTCGTCTCCTGCAGCCCCGTCTGCCTCACTATCACTTAAACTAGCCTCAAATCGGGGCCCAGCCTGAAAAGTGACTTGCTAATAACAGCACCTCCTGATGCAGCAGATTTGATCCTGGCATTTGTATTCACTGCTTTACATCGGGCTTTCAGGCCGCGCAGGTTTTTATTTCAGGCAATCGTTCAACCCAGGTCATCCATGTTCATGCCTCCTCACCCACGCCCACCCCTGCCAAGCCGCTGGACTCACCAGCCCCTCTGCTTCCCTCCCGCCAGCTCCGTGACGCTCCATGTCCACGCTGTGCTTCCCACCCCTCTCCGCACCAAGCGGAGGGACCCTCCAGCAATGCTGCCACCCAACGTCATCACGTAACCGAACACTTCACAAGATGCAAGTATCATAACTACGGTTTTAGTTCTTTATAATTTCAAGACGAAACTTTCAAAACGGGAGAAAAGAACTTTTTGACTGTTCTCATTTTATTTGCTTTTCTCCTGGTTATCAATTTGCACAGGTTTTGATAGCAACATTTTCTTACCCAATTTGGGACCAATTAAAAAAAAAAAAGCCCAAAGCCCTTTCAAACCAGCAAAATTTTCTGTCCAGTTTTACTGAAAACTAATAGGGTTTTTTGGCATTGACAATGTTACATTTATGATGTCAGTAGCTCCTTATGAACTTGAACAACAGGTGTCTTATGTGGACAGGATTCGATGTTCACAAGTGAATGAGTTTTACTGAGTCTATTTTACTGAATAAATACCTACCTAGGAAAAATTCAAGCAAAACAGATCTGCTTGCTTGTAAATTACCAGCCTGGAAATTATTACTGTCTCAGTATATTAAGGTCATTGTAAGTAAATTCAGTACAAAATGACATTTTTTGGTAAAGCACAAATGTATCTTCTTAATAAAAAAGACCCAGAAAGCCCAAAATATAAATGTGAATGTACTAATTTCGATTGTACAATATAGTGTATGCAGGATTTCAGGGAGCCTCTGAATATTTTCTATTTAATTGGATAAATTTTCATTTTAATTGTTAAACTTTATGAGCCAATAGGAACTTAATTTGGGGCTCTCACCGTTTAATCTGCCTAGTTTAGTACACACACACTAATTACAGGTGCAGGCACTGCAAAGCACATTTCACAGGATAATCTGTTTTTAATTTGCTTAAATAAAAATTCCTCTATTATTTCTCTACAAGGCACCAGCCCTTATCATGTCCCTCACGTTCAACACAGTTTTGCTCTAAGAGTGATGTTACCGAAGAGCACGCCAATCCCTACATTTGTCTCAGTAATTCCCCTGCAAATGTGCATAACTTACAAGTATCTAAGTAAAGGAGCTGCCATTCTCAATTAAATTAGAGCTTGTTCTTTACCTGTTCGTACTTCCCTACCAGAACTAAATACTCTGCAAGTCAAATTGTACCTTGATTTGCCTCTATGAGAAATCCACCTCTTAAAACTCTGCCTTGAATGGTCCAGGTACAACCCCAGTACTTCCCACAGGGTAAGTGGGAAGCAGAAACTGGCCCTACGATCCCACGAACACAGACACAAACACCATGTGTGACAAGACACAAACGCAGCTCCTTCCCCAGAGCTGTGCCAGACTAACAAGAGATAAGCACTGAGAGTTCACCCATAAAAGAAAAAAGGGTATTTTCAAACTGAAACAGGAACGACTTTTCTGTAAATAAACTCTACGATTGTGAGGGGGTGGGAAACAAAAGTACTGCAAGGGTTCTTTTGTGAATAATATTTCTTTTGCTTTTACAGTACGACACCATCCTCATTTTTCACCTACTTTTTCTCAGTGGCAGAAGAGTGAGTGCAGAAGTGCCAGTGGTCAGCAGACAGACAGCACAGCCGGTCAAGGCGGGGGAAGGGTTGATGCACAGAAAGGGGACCAGCCTCTGTGCGTTCCTGCCCACGCTGTTTCTGCAAATGCCAAACTGGAGATGAGGAAAGAATGGGAAATCATGCAAACAGGGAGACTCACCTTTCTGCTACTTTAGACATCTTTAAACAATGTCTCTCTATCTGCACGTTCAGAAAAGTTATCTGAGGAGAGAGATGACAAGGACATTAACACTCTAGGAGCTCTACAGCATGCACTGATCATATCCCAACACACTATTGATTTCTCTTTCCAAACAGCTTGAAAGTAACTCAGAAGGAAATGGGACCCTTCCCTAAGCATTAGAAGCAGTTTATTAACTGCTTCCAAGAGGAGTCTCCATTTCCTATAGCAAAGCCCCAGGGGAAGCTTCAGAACGCATAATTAAAAGTAGAAAAGGCACATATTTGGGGTCGAGGTTCCTAGACTACTCAGGGTGCAATGTGATCCCCTTTTTACCCCACACTCCTCTGTCCCATTTCTCTAACTGACTGGCATCACAAGACCAGTAACTGTTTTACAGCACATTTGCACTCTGCTGCGAACTAGTTCTTCACAGTACTCTGCAGCCTATGTTGCCTATGCTAGAAAAAGCTCAAGAAATTTAGCGTTCAAGTTTAGTTCAGACCACCACCCTAAAACTGGCTGCCTAAGAAACATGTTTAAAGCTGACTTTACTAAAATGCTGACGTAACAATTCCTGCCTGTACTTCAGTGAGTGCTGCTTGTTGCAGGAAAGTAATTTCGAGGGAGAGCTGCCTGTGCCAGGGCAAGGATGTGAGAGCTGGCTGGCCGCTCCTTGGACTGACTGCGCAAATAACTTTTCCCCAGTTCCCTAAAAGCTTGACTATACAGTCTAACAGTCATGAACCAAATGACGTCTTTCCTCACTGCCCATCCCCAACCTGCATCCCAGTACGCTGGCTTCTGCCCCCCAGCCTCTGTCACCATCTGCTTTTCAGATATCCTCAGTGATCTGGAAATTCATCTGTCTACTGGCCCACAGAGAGAGTAATACTAGATTCAAAGGTCAGTATTACCCATAATAGGTATCATCATATAACTGCAGTGCTCAATTAATACACACATCTTTAAATATTTACTACTTTAGATAAAGTATATGAAGATCAAGGACAGGTAACGCATACAATTGGTTTTGCTGATATCTCCATAACTTTATATGGTTTTTTTTCTGTTGTTTTGGGTTTTTTTTGGAGATAACAGTTCTCAGAAGAGCTGCCGTATAGCCATCTACTTACTTGTTTCCGGAAATCCTCTTTTGTAGTTTTGCGTACAGGTTGGGAGGGCACGTGTACAGGGCTTTGGGGCTGAGACTCCTCTGTAACCCCATATACTGACTGTGAGGAACCAATACAAACAGAAAAGGTTACGGCATTTTTCTCTGTTACGCAATGAGGAAAAGTGCAGTATGCAAAACACTAAGGTAACAAGCCAGCAATTTCCTACAGGTTATATCCACACAGGTCAATAAAACATTTAGCCTGGAGCAAAACTTACAGATCAGGCTGTGTTTGCAGGTGCCTGCACTTGGAAGGTCTGCAGGCACGTTAAGAAAACAGTTTATTTTAAATGTTAAAATGCAGCTGATAATTTTTAGGAGCTCTGAGGGCTGAGTGTGTCAACGCTTGCAGGATGAGCACTGGAAATGGTCACTGTGGTGAACCACGTGGAGAAAGAAAAGACGAGAACCTAATCCTATGCCATTTTCTTCTGCTTGGTTTAATGTCTTGTTGTAAAACTACGCATTGAAGAAAGAGCTTAAGCAGGTGTCAATGGGTCAAGTTCAAATGAATCTCTTGAAACGAAAGCCTGCAGATTGACTGTAGCCATTCATTTTCAGGACAGAGACCTGCACTGAAAGCAATCTTCAGACATCCTTTCATTTAGTGCTTTTGCTTTTTATACAACATTTGTAAGAGACATGTGAATAGCTCTGCTACAATTTAACTTCCAACGAATTTCACGAGTCTGGTGTCACCTCCAAAACCAATGTATACAGAGAAGAGCTAAAACTTGCTGGAAGTCAAAGGCACCCACATTGCTAATGGTCCAGCCTTTGAAATGATTAAGGCGAGTAAGCAGCTCTGAAAAATCTGTGCCCAAATAATTTCTGAAAATGGGACCTAGGTATGTTTGCCAATTGCCTTTAATTTTATGGGAGTGCAGAGCCAGGAGACATCTGGGACACAGACCTCCTTAAAACCCTTCTCAGCTACACCAGCCACCCAGCCTGTACCGCTCTGTTGGCAAAAGGGGAATAGTAAATTCACAGATTAGAACAAAACAGAACTGATATTTGCAAAACACTTTCTTGGTTCCTATTGGGATACTCTGATATACTGTAGGTGTCAAGCATGGTTTGCATTTAAAAAAAAACACCAACAAAAATGACAAAACCAAACCAAACCAGACACTCAAACTGACCTTTTTCACCTTCTGTGGGTTTTTCATACGACGACACTTTCTAATGTCCATTTCTGTGGTGTTCACACAACCTGGCTGAAAAGAGATGGTAATCATATTACTCCTCTGTTGATGATCCACATGCTACCTTGCCTTTCTAAAACATACAATTAGATCTTGTCCAAAATTCTTTCCTGAAGTTTGTGTCCCATAAGTTATGCTTGCTAAACAAGAGAATGCATATACCCAAAGTCAGCATCTCAGCATCATATCCATTTACTCATAACGTTGGCATGAAAAGGAAATCTCTCAGCTAAGAACAGAGCTTTTTCTATGAATTCTGAGCCCAACTGCTTAAGCTGCTTTTCTTTTGTATGCACAATAAATAACCTTCAAAACTTCACACTTATCATATATTTCTGTATTGGGTCTGGCTAAAATAGAGCTAATTTTCCCCATAGCAGCCCTCATAGTTCTGTGCTTCGTACTGGTAGCTAGAAAGGTGTTGATAACACACCAGTGCTTTGGCTACTGCTGGGAAGTGCTGGCACAGCACCAAGGCTGTCTCTCAACATTTCCCCCTCACCAGTAGGCTGGGGATGGGCAACATCTTGGGAACGGACGTAGCCAGGAGAGCCGACTCAAACTGACCAAGGGGATATTCTATACCATATGACGTCTGCTCAGCAATAAAAGCTAAGAGAGAGGAGGAGGAGGAGGGGGCGGCATTTGTTATTACGACCTTTGTCTTCCAGAACAACCGCTACGCATAGTGAAACCCTACTTCCCAGGAAGTGGCTGGACGTCACCTGCTGATGGGAAGCAGAGAATAAATTTTTTGTTTTCCTTTACTTCCACAAGCAGCCTTTGCTTTTGCTCTATTAATCTGCCTTTATCTTGACCCATGAGTTGTTTTCCATCTTACTTTCTCCCCCCATCCTGCCGAGGAGGGGAGTGGATAGAGCAGCTTGGTGGGTACCTGGCATTCATCCAAGGTCAACCCACCACAATTTCCAAATCAATACTTCCATGCATGCGCAAACCTAGAATGTCTAAAATAATCTTGTAGACACTTGGCTTGTTTTGAACAGCAAGCAAAATCCATGTGGTGACTTTCAAGGCAATGTCTTTGTGCAATATATGGCACAGCATTTACTAGTATTAGAACTTTCCTGTCAAAACCCAGAAAGTCTCATCATTCAAAAAGAGCTTTACCACGGGCCTGTGCACATCCCAGAATGCTCTTTCCTGGCTGTCCAAAATCTTTCTCTCTGTTTTATCCTTTTTCCTGTCAATTCTGAAAACAAAAGCATAAACATATAAGTCAACATACAAGTAATGCTTTCCTCTTTGTTACAGTTCCTAGCTGGAGTTTTAACCCCATGACAAAAAAAAAAAAAAAAAAAAAATCCACTTTTTTTTGTACAGAAATGTCACACTCCTGCTTGCAAGGCCATGTGCCATGAACAAAATATCACTGATGTTTGCTCCAGTGTGTGTCAAAAGAGATTTTCCAATTAAGGCGGAAAATTTATTTTAACATCTGCTTTTTCATCTGGTGAGGAAAACAACCTTTCCTGATACTCTGTTCCCAGACCCTGATTTGGCAGGCTGGGGGAGTTCGTGTTTGGCTTTGGCTCTGCAGGAGACCCACTGGGGTCTCTTTACTCCAGGTGAAGCTCTCGGCTGGTGCCAGACGGAGGTCCACATCAGGAGGTCCTCTTGCACCCCAGTGCCCCAGCAGCACCGCTGGTATGACCACAGATTGCAAACGGGCAGCTATCTCGGGCGTTTCCAGCAGAAACAGCACAGGCAGAACTTGGGGCCACCCTCCTTAGGGCTCTGCCTACCTGCCCCAGTGTTGGCAGAGCAAGGGGTAACAGGACAGGCGACCGGAGCCGAGCTTGTTGCATGGCCCCGGGCAAGCCAGTGCTCACCCAAGAGACATGCAACTGGGCCAGCACAACCGCACCTCCATAATTTCAGCCCTGATGCAGCCAGTGAATTGACTCACCTAAAGCACACAGATCAAAGGCTGCCAGAGGTTGCTCAAAGCAACTGTTCCCCTATCCCTCCTGGGCAGCATTGAGCAATGCGTGTCTGGTGCCTCACTTCTGTGCTCAGCTCTACACATGAGCACAGCAAAGTCACCACCGCCTCGCGAGATCTACCTGCAGAGACACTGGATGAGACACAGGAAAGGAGGAACCGCTTTCGCCTCCAGAGCAGGTTTGAAAAGCTGACAGTGTCCCTGTGGCTGGGTTCCTGCACTGCTGCCACCTGGGAAAATCAAAGCAGTGAGGAAAGAAACCACGCGAGCTGGGATTTCTGACCGTCAGGTTCTCTCCTCTCCTGTTTTTCTTTCTTTTGGAGGAGCAGTGATCCTTGGCTAAGTCTGTGCTAGAAACGTACCAAGGGGACAGAAAATGGGGGACTGAAACTGAATTTTCTGAACACCCCTCCCCATAAAAAGCCCAAGTTCCTCCAAAGTTCAGTACGTTTCTCTGAAAATCCTCCCTGCAAGGCTGAGATGAGAAACCAGCTCCATCTGCCAGACAGCAGTCACTGCACTGCGCTGAGGAGCAAACGCAGACACCCAGCCCAAAACCTCTTTTTTCTCAGTGAGCCCTTTGTGTGTGGCCAAAGGGGAAAGCGAAGTCTTCTGCCAGCCTCACAACACACACAAACTGGAGGGACTCTTTGAAGGCTCCATGAATGGTCTTCATGGGTGCTTTGTGCTGAACACCCGGGCTTTTGGCTCAAATCCCCAGGCTTACCCATAACTCAGTATTTCACATTTTAAACTACGAAGACACAACATAATTAGATGCTCTGTGGCTGCACTTTTTGAGCAATGTAGGTACGGCAATGGAAATCCCGTGTGCAAATGAAGATGTGGAAGGCAGAGCAGAACTTGATAAGCAGGAGGAATGTTTTCAGGTATTTTTGGTTTGTTTTCCTCTTTAGTTAATTTGGGGCTGTGAATTACACTGGAATTCCAGCCCTGTCTTGTTGGAAACCTGAAGACTGAACCATTACATGAACTGGGAACCAAGAAAATGAAACGAGCCAGCAAAAAAACTTGATAGTGGCCAGTCCATGCTTACCTTTCAAAGAAAACTGAATGGAGAAAAGATGAATAAGCAACAGTGATCATGTCAAGAATCTGATATTTACATTTCTTAGGTAGTAATTGTATGCTGTAGACAGAATGCAGAATTTTGTTTTGACTTTTTTTTTTTTTTTCCATCTTGGCAATAAACCTTTAAGTAACTGAAAGTACAATTGCTATCTTAACTTCTAATTTTCTCTTCCAAACAGAACACTAGTATTCTGGTTGGAAAAAATCCCTTAATTACCTTGTAACTTAAAGGATAATTACCATGTACTTAAATAGTGCATAATTACAATGTTATTAAGCAAAGAATTAATCAAAATTCCAAAGAGTTAATCAAAGATAGAGACATATACCTCAGCCACAGCCTCAAGAAATTACATTTCTTGACTTTTTAGCTTCTAATGCTGAAAGTGCAAATTCCTTCTAGTGGTACAGAGTGTCAGTACTGGTGTTCTCATGCACCGTCTTCGCCAACCTTTCCATTTTATAGGTGACAACTACATGCACAAAACGGACATGGAGGGTTTTAGGCGCTAGTTTGTAGACACTAGTCTACGAACCCTGGACCATACCCATTTTGCAGCAATAATGACAACATGCTCAAGACATTGAGAGGCTTCAAACTGTTTTCACAATGGAAGATGAGAAAAAAAAAGTAGATATCAATTATGAGCAGAGGATAGGAAAAACCCAAATACTAGATCTGAGTAAGTTTCTTGTAAGTGGTACTCAATTCTCCACACTAATTTAGTAGTGTAAACTGGATTGCAGAGAGTAGAGGTACAATGCAGTCACCTGGGGACTGCTATAAATGAGAAAACCAAATCCAGTCTGCTGTAAATACCACCCTTATAATCACTTTGAAGTGGCAGTATTTTTAAACTCAGAAATACTTTACAAGCATAGAGATGGCAAAGGTCTGTTCTTTCCATTTATACAAAACAAAAATACTGAAGTAGAAGCAGAATGGGCAAGTGAATGGTCCAAGCTCCCACGGTGAATCCAGGCTCAGGAGCTCCTGACCAACATTTCTATGTACAGATAATTAAACCCATTGTTCAGATCCTGTCACAAACATTCAGAATTGGCTATCTATTGTTTCTAGTCTGCTGGTGATTAAAATTCACCGACACCTTCTGAGTGTAGTTGCAGTAAAGACTTTTATAGAGAAGTTTTATCTGTACAGAATCCCCTGCCCTCCACAGCTCTAAATACTGGTGCAGTGCAGTGCTCCAGGATTACTCACTTCACTTGGGCCTCAGCTTGCATGAAGATGAATTCCCACTTTCTTGCAAACGCTCTCTGAAGTCGTGCTAAGTTTTCCTGACAAAAGACGAAAACAGTAAGAACAATTAATCCTGCAATTGTAACAGCTGCTTAAAAGCACAGTTAGCATGGTGGGTGTTTATATTATTCCTTTTTTTTTTTTAAGCTGGAAAACTCAAGACACAGAAGTCAGTGTTGGTTTCAGGTGAACTATCTTGCAGGCAAAGCAAGGGTGTAACACATCCTTTCAGGCTGCAGCCCCATAGCTACAGCCAAGAGGGCCCTGTCAGGGAGAAGTAATGGAGTGTGATGAAGACAGCCTGAGCTCTGGTATGGAAATAATGATGGACTTGTTCCCAAAAGATAACACTGGGAAGCTTTGTGAAGCTGACAACTTTCATTTCTGATAGCAGATGGCTGCCACCTGCATGCTTCCCTCTCATCCCCACTTTCCCTTCCTCCTCCCACTGCTCTCTCCTCTCCAGGCTTTTGCTAAGGTGCAAAGCCTGAGCATCCCTTGCTTTGCTTAGTCCTGGTCATCGCTGAGAGCATTACGCAGCTGCACACCACTGAAGGCTGGGGATTGCCAGGATGATTCATAAAAGGAAATAGCTTGTTTGTCTGAACAATGAACATCGCTAACTGCAAAGACTGGGTCCAGATGCAGCCTTGTTCTACATCTGAAGTAAGAGTTGTGGTCCAGACCTGTTACAGAGAGTGTCATGATCTAAACATTTGGAGGTGGATGCGATTTCATCACAGCTCAAGGTCAAACTCAGGACACGGCCAGAATTTCAGGCTCAAATAGCACCCCAAAGGCACATATCCACACCCACCCTGATAAGGATGCCTACAAGACCATTAACCTGATGCTCTTCTCCATTACAGCTGGTTAAACTGTTGCAAATTTTCACGAAAAATTAACAGTATTGGTTTGATTGCTGTTCTTTTTACACCTATCCCCTTTATTTCAAGAAAGAGCTTAAGCACAAGCATTTCAATGCTAGAAGAAATCTTATTATCTACTTTAAACTCTTGTATAACACAAGGCATAAAGCTTGGCCCTGCTACCACCTAGTCCATGTAAGAGTTTCAATCCATATACACAGAGGAAAACAGTTAAGCAAATGATTTACAGCTGTGCTGAACTGTGATGATTTCCTTAACTGCGGCTACAAGGAAGAACTACTTGTAATTATCTGCAAAAACAATTTTTGTGGGTTTCTTCTTTTTTATTTTGTTTTAAATTATGTTCACATGCGCCCTCTGGACTAAATATGCTGAAATGAATGAAACATCACCAATTGAAGCAATATTTGAATTGTGCTTATATTTGGCCAATTATAAACAAAATTGAATGCAATTATGCGAGCTTAATCGTATCTTCAAGACCCCTGCTCTACCAGTATAAATGGGGGGTGGGGGGTTGTCTATGAATGCTGCAAGCAGAACCTAAAAAATGAGATGTCCCCTGAGATGCTTTGTAGAGACTCCCTTTGGAAACGCCAGGTCAGTCCCGATGCCTACAGAGAAGCTTTCTCATGCTACATCTCCAAAAATGTGTGTTAAATGTACAGGGCTCCTTCCCACTCCTATAAGCCTGTTTCTCTCACTTTTGCTTTGCTTACATCTCCATTGCTGGATCTGCTTCAGCTCCCATAATGACTACAAAGAGTCAGTGCCATTCTTATCTGATTGTCTCTAATTAAGAGAGCAAAGTTTGAATGCAAAAGTAATCTCTAATTGTGCAATGCAATATTCACAAGAAAAATGAGAGACTGCCAAGATCTAATTATTTGCCATCACCGGAGCATTGCTACTCTCAGTAGACAACGATGTGCAAAAGTACTTAGCCATAGCCTCGCTGCATGTGTGTGGGAGTGTGCGCACTGCCGAACAGCCTTTTGTTGCTTTATGACAGATCTTTAGAGTGCTTACAGTTAATTGGTTGTCTGTGAGCAATTTTAATGGTTTTAATAATGAAATCAGCAATATGCAGAAGAGAAAACTCAGCAAAAGGATGCGTAAATGCATGCACATTATTATATTCCTTCCTTTACGCCTGTAATTCAAGATTAGAACTCTTGGGAACTCTGGATGCATTTCCAGGGTGGACTAGATAAGTGGCGATTTTTGCACACTCTTCACTGAAAATACCAAATGGCACGTACATTTATCCATGTGCACAAAAGTCCCAAAAAGTAGAAGGTAAGGGAGAAGGAAAAAGTCCATTCTTGGGAAAAAAAACCCAGACAACTAAAATATATGCAATGTAAATGTTTTCATTGTAATAAACGTGAACACAGAAGTCCACTAGAACCAGTTTTGTAAACAAACTTCTCCAGCGAAAAACTCCACATTTGAAATTCAGCTGTTACACTGTTGAGCTAGTGAACAAAAAAAACAGTCAGCATGATAGAAAGAAAAGTTCAGCTGGTCAGCATGTTACACTACTGGTATTCAAAGAAACTCACACCAGCCCTGCCCCTCCTGCCTCCACCTTCCCACTCCTCTCCACCCAAACCCTACACAACCTGAAGCCAAGGTTGGGGATATTTTTATGGATAAGCATTTCTTAACAGAAAACATGCCCTGAATAAGCTTGAGTAACATTTTTTTATATGGCATATTGAAAACAGTCCAAGTCTAATATCTGAAAACTTTTATAATTAGATGAGTCCTCAGCAATTTAATTGCCCAATAACGCACCTGAAAAATCCATCATTTCCATGTGTTAGTATCTGCTCTACAAACTAGGAACTGTTAACTGGAAGCAAGAAACCAAGGTAAACTTCTGTGTAATTTGCCCCAATCTTGGAGGGCTGGCTAAATAGCAGATGCTTTAATTTGAGATGTTGCAAAGGCAGGGATGTTCCCCAGTCATGTTCCTGACATTGTCTCCAGAGCAAACTTCACACAATTCTGACAACTAAAAAAAAGTCACAGTAAAGGCTGACCCCAAAGCACAAAATGGCAGCATTCAATTGGCAAGCAAAGCTCTCCCTGCACCCCCCAGCTTTAAACGCTAGCAGCAGTGTACCTACGGCTTCATAATCCGCCAGCTCCAGCCTAGCTTTGTTCTGCATGGTCCGTTTGCAAAGATAGATGGCTAAAGGGAGAAACAGAATGGAAAACAATTACAGACAGATTATTAGTACTAGATCTTAAAAAAAAAAGAAAAAAATGGTCCATGCACTGTTCATTCTCATCAGAAAGCAACATGGAATAAGACAGCTGAATACCCAGCTGACATTACCACTAGTAATCTCAGAGGCCTTAAACATCTGGGACATCTCATTTAGAAGCGCTGAGTGTGGATGCCAGGACCTAACAAGACATCTGAGAAAGGCACAATTGCTTCTGGGGCTGGTAAAAGATTTAGCATTAGCAACCTGTTCTCCTCAGCACTTTGGAACATGCCTGCCAAACTGAGGAGCCATGCACTTCTTTTTCCCCTTCTGTTTAAAAGAAAAAAAAAATTTTTTAAAAAAATCAGGATATTGAAATGAAAACAGAATTACGGGCCAGATCTTAAAGGTATGATCTGAGCATTTTTTCATATGCTCCATCTACTTATTCTACACATTCCAAATGGTTAAGAAAAGCCTTCTCACATTTCACCATAGGCAGACACTGTAGAAACTGACGTGGTTTGGGATTCAGAGGGTCAAGATGAGCCCAGTCACACCACCAAACCAGTCCCAGGCTGCCTTCCGGGAAGGCCTCAGCTGGACCTGCTAGCTCACCCCATTTCCAGCCTCAGCTGGACCTGCTAGCTCACCCCAGGCAGAAACACGAGGTCTGCAGTACAGCGTGTGTATACAGTCAGGTCTGAACTACGTAATAGAGGTCCAGCGCTCTTGTTTTGGGATGAATCTACATGTGAATTTTATATCTTCCTTGTGTTTTGCCCTCTCTAATGCTGCAGGGCCAGGTACTTATTGTCCAACAGCAAACCATACCAGAGCAGGGCAGAAGGCAAAGCATCATCTACAGAAAACCGCAATAAACCTTTTTCAGAAAATTTCAGCTTTTCTTTGAAAACCATGGGGTTTTGGTTTGCTGGTAAATACAATTTTCTGACACCTTCATGGATGTTTTTCATTGGAAACCTATTCTTCTAATGAAAATACATGAAAAAAAAACCCCAGTGCTACCCATGTAATTCTATTCTATGCTACTCCTATAATTCTAACATTCTTATAATGAGCCAATATTATGCATGGTAACCAGAGCTGATCAGTTCATGTATGTTTATACATCTCAAGGGCAGTTTCCTCTCTAAGCCATTTATAACACCAAATAAAGTGAGAGTCAGTCATCTCACAGTATTTCCTCGTACTAGGCAGTGACCTGCCATTAGCAAGTTAGTTACTGTCCTGTGAGTGGACCCTTGTAAATAAAAAAAGTATGAAGTGCTGCTGGGATTTCAGTTTTATTTGGGTCTACTGCTAGTTTGGGATTAATTCCTGGGAAGACTCCATCTGTACAGGCCTCTGATATGCAAAGACTTATTATAAGCATATGTTAGAGATTTCTGGGACAGATGAAAAGCTGTCACTACAGGGCTCAGAGCTAATGCAGTTGCAGCTTGTCCAGCTGTGGGTCAGCTCATATAGGGCTTTATTTTGAGGTGTGCTGCTCCACTCAATGCCCTTGCAGCACAATAATCTGACTGTGAAACCAGTTATTTATCAGATAATATAGGAAAAAATAGAACTTCCCTCTTCAGATTGTTATTCTGATATTTACAGAATACATACTTGGCACAGTTCAGACAGTTATGTATGGTGACTGTAAAATCTGGAAATTATTTTGCATATAATGAACAGCATCATGTTTTCTCCTAAGCAGTTCCCTCGCTGGGATAAACACATAAGCCTGTGATAGCTTCCCTGTGGATGAGGACTGCAAATGAACTATCACATGACAGACACCAATGCAGGCTATTTCTCCACCCTAGCAAATGATTTCCAGAATCCATAATGATGAGTAATTATTGCCTGGGAAAGAGGAAAAAAAAAGTGATTATTCAGGGAAGAGTTCTAAACTGATCTTAGATCATGAGATATTTCAAAAGAAGGACTTCCAGAAGCTCCCGTTTTATGAGTGCACGCATGGATTCACTTCCTCTTCCAATGCCACACCAGGATGCAACAATTGATTTTACCATTTAACTGTGAAAGAAGTGCAGTTCTGGAAGAGACAGCAATATTGCATACAGAGAGCTAAAGATAACAACATTGACATATTTTCTTTATGTATTATCGCTGTCTGCAGGCACTCACATGTTTAACACACCATGTTGCAGTTTACTAGCTCATAAACCATGCTAAGTCTTCTCTTTTTTACCTGCTATCATCTAGTAATCTTAAAAAAATAGGAAAAATAAGTCTGATGTCATATCAGAGAACTTTAACTATGGGTTGCCAACAGTTATATACTGGTTTATTGATCAGCCAGATGAGTGGCCAGATGAGGTAACTTCTTATTGATCAACATATCAGATTCAGCTACAGATCAGAGTATGTTCTCCCACAAAAGCAATACTGGTATTATTTAAGGTTCCCAAGGAGCACTATTCTGCTTGTCGTAAATTCTGCCAAAATGACCATAGCTATGGGAGAACAAAGGTAATGGTAGGTAAAACCCTGGCCCCACTGAACTCGACGGCTACAGCCCCATAGGCTTGAAACACCCTGGGATTTCACTTCATGTGTTTGAGACAGGCACGTATCTGCCTCTGATGCTGCAGTCTGACAAGAAACTCTGCTGAGGCAGGGTTTAGATGGTCAACAGAAATTATTTTAAGGACAATTTTTTCCATCACAAACTTCCTGTACTAACTTTCTACAATGAAATAATTATACTCTCACCATAATCTGTGTTTTCTGGTTCCCAGCAGTTTGAAGGCCAAAAGTACGGTGCCTAAGAAACAACATATATATTTTTGTAATTTAAGAGATGAAAAACAATTCAGACGCAGAAAAACATTACAAGTACAAAAGGAAGAATCATAAAGTCTATGGCCCAGTCTCTGCCTGCAGGGGAAACACTGCTATAGATTTCAGTAAAAGTGAGGATGCTTTTCCAGGAAAGTATGATATTTAACACTCCTCACTGCAGGTAAATAGAGATGGTGTAATACAAGCACCTCTTGAGAAGGATGTCCAGTACCCCTGATTTCATTTTAGACACTGTTGCCAGCTTATCTAAATGTGGACCTCTTACCCTCTATCCATAGAGCTTCCTCTTTCCCCAGGAATTTACAGGCACCCTGAATTTTTTTTTTTTGGGGGGGGGGGAACATGAGAAACCTCATGGCCTTTTATATATACTACATACCACTTGCTTTTTTGGAGCAGCTACTGGTGTGGTTGGCAGCCTACAAAACAACTTTAGCAGATGGCAGAGGTCGAAACTCAGCTGATTAAAGCAGAAGTCCTGCTAAGCTTACTGCTTTTGTTTTCTATTCAGGTCTGCATATTGCAGTTGCTACAATTAATTACAAGATATTACTTCACATGGCTGTATTTCAGTTTTAACATGAATCCCCGTGATCACACAAATTACAGAATACTGTTTTGCATTACTGACGTAATGCCACAAATGGGCACAGGACATTACACACAGACTGTTTCTTGCACCAAAGTAGAGTGAGAAAACACGGAGGGATCAAACGATACAGGGTTCAACACTCCTTGCTGATAGAGATCTTATGAACTTCACAAGATGATGAGCTACTGTTAAAGGAGGGACTGATGTTGAGGTACAAAGTGGCAAGAAGAGAATGATGGAAAAGAAACATGAGTCTGTCAGGTTATTTTTGCAGAAAACAGCTGAGGAGAACTGTTGCAGAAAATGACAACAGGCAAAGAATAAGCAAAAGTTGTACGAAAAGATAAGGGAAAGAAAAGTCAATAAGCAGTCAAGACAATTTGATGATGTGGTTTACACATGCTTAACATAAGGAAAATAAATTAAATTACATTGAAATCTAGCTCCCGAGAGCCGCACAGGACAACTTCTTATGGTGTCATTCTTTTAAAACAGAGAAATACAACTAAATGGGCAATTAGTATTAACCCTGCCTCTGTCAAGTCTTACATGGCAGGAAGAACACGACTTTCAGAAAAGCAAGGGAATTATAATGAAAAATCTTAGCCTGAATGATGCCAGGTAACCAGAAGGTAGGGTGAGATAAAGGGAGGTCCGTGATCTCCTGGGCTGCTTTGCTCACTGTGTCATCGGTCTCATATGTTAACACAATACCACATTAGCAGTAGGACAGTGAGCATGAGCAGCATCAACATCAGATGCAAAAAGGAGAACAGGCTTTTCAAACAAAAACCAAAAAAAGAAGAAAAAAATGTAAAGGAAGAACAGGAGGGTGAACAGAAGAGAGGTCACAGGAAAGACAAGGGAGCTGGCTGGGATCACATAACAGAAAAAACACAAATTCAGCCAGCAGGATTAGGCAGTAGGACTCCAGGTTTGAACTTATTGCTTGTTTTAAAGTTATACAATCTGTCCAAAAGGAGTTGTTGCAGCACAAGCACTTAGTTATCTAGGAAGCTGACAGCAGCAAATTTTAGACAGGGCATGGATCTCAAGCATAGGTTGCTTTAAAAATTCAGCACATCTGGAGGCACAGGGACACTGAGGAATAGAGATGTCCCAGCTTAGGTGACTGCCAAGGTTACACATCCTTTGTAAGAGAGCCAACGCCGGAAGCTTGCCCCCTCCCACACCAATCTGTAACCAAGAGAGGATAAAAATTTGAATTTTCTACTGCGTCAGAGTTTGAATGTCCAACTCCAAAGTTTGCCCTGGTCCATTATGCACAGGAGGGTGGCTATTCAATTCTGTGCCAGGGTTAGAACCTGAAAACCATTTTCTTTCTCCTGGTTTAGTTCAAAACTGAGTACAACAGCCTTGAAATCAGATTTCAAAAATAATCACAGGGCATAACCGTTCATTTATATAAAACCTGTGAGTCAGAAAGTAGAAGAGAGTGATTTGGGATTCTAAAGCAGATCTTTTTGAAGGGCTTGAATAACTTCCTAAGGCCTCTACCAAGATAGCCTCAATCCCTGGCTTCATAGCCCTAATGGGTGCTTAGGGACAAACAGCGGGTGATTTCAACAGTATTATTGCAGGGACAGTAGAAGGGGCCCACAAGGAAGGCAGAAGGCTCACCAACCTGAAAACGATAGAATGTTCCATCATCTTTCAGGGTAAGGACATGGTCTGAGATTGGAAAAACATAACCCTGTGCAGCAATAAGACTTCCCAAGTGTATTGCTTCCCCTGTGAAAGACAGAAAACAGCAGGGATGTGTCAGAAAAGCGTGCACTGCACACTCCTCTGCTTTCAGCAGTGGCTACGGCGATGACTCACGTAAAGATCTGGCGCACACATGCCTCTCTGTACCCACACTGCATCCTTACACCTTCCAACCAAACCATGCAAAGCAGGAGAGCAGAAATCAGCCTTACAATACAGATGAAATATTGCTCAAATGTTTAACCTGCTGGTTTTACGTTTACAAAATGTCACACACCAGTTCAGCTCTAGAGTCTGAAATTTAATTCAGAACACATTATCCACCACAGGTGATAGCTGACAAGAAGCCTGTTCCATCAGTGAACTCCTCTTGCTTCTACCAAATCCAACAAACACCTGCAACACCAGGTCGTTAGCAGCATGTTTATTCATAAAGACAAATCCTGAGACTGTAGCATTGCCATTTGTTAGAGGAAACTGCGTGGAGGCAGAGGGGAGTACATATCCTAGCACTGCCAGGGCAACCTTCACCAGCACAGAGGCACATCTGCACAGATTTTCAACCAATGTCAGCTGTCAAAAGCTGTATCAACTTTCTCAGGAGTTGCAAAATACACATCAGCTGCTCATGCACCCCGAGACAGATAATAAAGCTCTTGTCTGCATCTGAAATTCAGATTTGGGACTTGACTGGACTCATGAGAAGGGATGTGAGTATAGGGATGCCCTGGGTGAGACAACACTGCCTCCATCTCTGCTTTTACATGGTGACAGTAGGCAGCAGAAACAAACTGGGAGGTGAGATGCTAGACTTTCTCCCTTTCCAGAAAAGGAAAAAAAACTCTCCTGGACCTGCAGATCTTTTCTCTTTTCCCAATAGTTCTTAACTGTGCCAAAACAATTTTGGTTTCTCCAAAAAATGAACTATTTGGACTGTGCCCATACACTGATCACTGTTCATGGCTGATTATCCATTTATCTATCTGCTGTGATAAATTAGCAGCCATCACCTGATCCTGTGACGGTGTCTGTGTCATCCTTGGCGAGTATGTCCTGTCAGTCATGGCTGTCTTTCTCCAGACCATGAAAACCTGCCACCGCATTTGCCTGCTTAACCACACACATCCACCAACTTCCTTTCTAAGTCTGGGAACAACCTTAAAAATCAATCAGTCTTTCTTAGGTAGCAACAATTTCACAGACAGGCTAAGACTCCTAAAAAGTGCTTTCTGTGTGTTGCAGTGTAAGGCATTAGACTTAATTAAGATGTTGATTCTTATCTCTTTCCCTCTTCCTTCCCTCCAATGCTTAAATCAACCTTGTTGTTCTACTGGTATTTTAGATTGCAGCAAAATAGTATCTGCTATCTAATGGCACACACAATACAGATGGAGTATCTGTTACTCCCCAGCTGTGGTCACGTTACCTGGATCCTCAATGCTGAGGTTCTTCATAAGCCACTGCACAATATCAGCACCTAAAAAAAAAAAAAAAAAAAAAAAAAAAGGTGAAGAAATCATTAAATACTGAGACCACAGCATTTGAGAGCCCTAGAGAGATATAACATTGAGATAGGTACAACAGAATTGACATGAGTTTTATTCCATTTTCCTTTTTACCTCCACTGAGGTTTCAGAATGTTTTTCCTTCTTGTGCCATAAACTGTAATTATATAGTTATTGACAGGTACTAAGTCCCAAGAAATACTCTGTATGATAGAAGACTTGATATACTTTGTCAGATATTACTCTAATTGTTCCATGTAACTTGTTCTCTCCCAGTTCCTTCTTTCTCACCTCAGCACAGAGTTACGTTTCTCCAAGCACTAGCTAGCAAGGAGACAAAGGAGCACGTTGCACCTCTCACGTCAGAGGCAATAACCTACAAGTACAGAACTGAGGTAACAGTCAAAAAAAGACAGAGGAAAATCTCACTTATGTCAAAGACAAGCAATATCTTGGAGAAGGAAGTAGTATCCAGTGTGCCTGCAACCAAGCCACTGTCGAGCTGTTACCTGCTAGTGATTGCACCAGCAGGATGGTGGTCAGGAGCAGAGAAATAAGTCTTTAAGGCCCATCAGATAGTTTATTAGGTTTTCAGGGCCCATCAAGTAGTACAAAGGTTGTTGCTATCTTATAAACAGCATAAAGTTCTCTAGGATTGATCCTCTGCATGTATACAACCTCTCTGCTGCTTACATGGATATCATAGAAGTGGAAAACTTGCTGCTGTTCAGTAGAAGCTAAGGCCTTTTATCAAAATACAACATGACAGGGCAGCAAAATTTAGTTAAACTCCATACTCAAAGTCAAGCTTAAAATGAAACATAATGGTGTGTACAAGTTGGCCAACTTGACTTGTCCGAAGGCAAAGGCACTTGGACACAACGTAGCAAGTCCGTGCCAAGTTAGAGCAGCATGCAGCACAACCTAACGATACCATGTCTGGGTGCAGACATAACACCAATCCCTTCGCAGCGTACAGTCAATTTGTTGAGAAATATTTGCATTCACATACAGCAGGCTAATAGCCCTGGTAATACTTAGTGCTGTGCTTTGTGATGTATCGGTTGAAGATGGCATACAAAAAGGAACCGATTGACTGTATGGTTCAGGCTTACTAAACAAACCCCGGAGGATCTTATTTGCATGGCCACTTCTGGGCTCAGACATGGTGGGTACTTCAAGAAACAGCATAACCAACATGATGCCTGTTCCAGAAAAGTCTGAAGGACATTTTGCTTTCCGCAGGCCCAGAGCATCCCCTCACCCTCAGCAAGCCTTAAATACAACAAAGGCCAGGACCCACACTTACTATGCGCCACAGAGACAACAGGCACTGCTAGTGTCCCAGGTCCCTGCGGTATCTGCAGGTCTGAGTGACTCTCCCATGCAGGTGAAATTCCCACTAGAAATGTGGGCTCTACCCCACACGGAAGGGGATGGCAGCTCCTGCTCCCCCTGACAATGCAAGCTGATCCATGACTCCGCAAGGAGCACCGGTAAACCCTCTTCAGTCAGGCTTCAGCAGCAAGTGGGAATATGGACTTGACTCCCTCATCCCCCACCCAAGGCAAGTGAACAACCTACCTGTCCTCTGCAGGCAATCAGCAGAGCTCCTGAAGGATCAGGGAAGCATCTGCTTCCCCTTGAATACTGGGCAAACAGATGTGACCAACAAGCAGCAGCTGGGCATTGTCTCAAACTGCCTTGAAGGCATCAACAAACCAGACACTAAAGGACCCATCTCACACCTTGTATTCTCAGCTCTACGGTCACTCTCCTCATCTCCCAGCTCCACCTAAGAGCAACTTAAGTTGCCACTATCCTATGTGGAAAGTTATTCCAGAACTTTTTTTTTTCTTTTTTTTTTTTTTCCTGATAGATAGAACTCTTCTTGTAACTTCCCAGCCTAAGTTTATTAATATGCAATTTATATGCACTTAATATCATACCTGCATTATCATTTAACGGAAATAATTCTTGATAGTTTCTCCTGAGTGTTTCTACAGAGGGCTGACACATTGCCTCCCTACCTCCATTTAACTAAACCAACCAAACTCTTTTAGTGTCCTCTTAAGATGGTCTCTCCCTCTACTTTACCATTCAGCAACTTTTCAAATTTAAGTTCCATTTC
The DNA here is from genome assembly GCA_034782735.1 of Sagittarius serpentarius. Classification (NCBI taxonomy): domain Eukaryota; kingdom Metazoa; phylum Chordata; class Aves; order Accipitriformes; family Sagittariidae; genus Sagittarius; species Sagittarius serpentarius. The sequence goes on along the minus strand of JAVKLA010000031.1, from coordinate 16,989,210 downwards.
TTTGCACTGGGGGTCATCAGAACTGCAGGCAGTACCTTGCAGAACAGCTAACCAATACCTCTGGCACCTGCCAGCACTTCTCTGTCCCTACTGAAACCAACTTGCCAGGTGCATCCTAAAGTCACATTGTTTTTTTGTGACTTATAAATTTATTCAGAAAAAGGTATCTGAGGGGTCCAAAAATACCTGCTAGATGAGGACACATCTAGTGAACAATGCTAGCTGAATAACGTATGGGGAAAATGTTCAGAGCCAGTAACTGTTGTTTTGACAAGTTTGTTAATAAAATATTGTATTTTATAAACATGGACGTTCCCTTTTGCCTTTTACAAAACAAAAACATCCTAAAGATAGAACAAAGCATTGGAGGTTAGAAAACCATTTCAAGATGACTCAAACTGAAGTGCTTCTGTATTGTTAGAAACAAAACGAAACCAAACCTCACAAAATGCCGTCTTGGTTCAAGCTAAACCAGAATCTTTCTTGTTTTTTCTGTTCATCCCCCAGACTAGAAAGCCCACTATTTCTCCTGATTGGGGTCTCAGATTACAGGCTTGCAGTGATCTCTTAGGCACCTTATTGCCAAGTGACTTGACAGCCGATACCTGAAAATCATCTAGAGTAGTGCATTGCTTTGCTCAAGGGAGATGGAGTGCATTCTGCATGATCCCTTTCCAGATATACAGGAATACTTAATGCAGGATTAAGTCCCACTCCATTTTTACATAGAACGATCACGTCCCCAGCTCTACACCTCTTTTGAGGAATCTATTCAATTTTCAAACTACAACGAAAAATTCAAGTAACGCTGAAAAGAGGTTCCCCAGCCTTTCTTCCCCCTTCTTAAGAAAGGTCTAAAGGGGCAAGTAAACTGAAGGCACCAACTCAACCAGAACTCCTGTAATCAACCACTCCAGAATATAAACAGCACTCGAGATCAGGGATTTTAATTTGCCTCTGTGAAAAACATGAAGTCATTCCTGAAGGTTGCCAAGAGCCTGGAAGATGTTATAACTGTTCTCCAGTTGTCCTGAGGCAGAGAGATTATCTTTGTGCTGAGTTTGCTGAACCATTATTTATCACCTGCCAAGACTGATTACTCACCCTCGGGACAATGACAAGTCTTTCCTTCCTCTGTTAATTACTGTCATCATTAATAGCCATGTCACTAATTAATATTCAATCATAATGAAAACTCTTTACTGCCATCTCTCATAACACCTTCAGTTTTTAGGGTTACCCTCACACATTGGCTTTGCCTCTGCTTGCAGCTGTTTCTATCACTGCAACCTACTTTTGCCCACCTAGAAAGACTACTTAGGCCCTTCCTCAAAATGAGAGAATTATGAGAGAAAATGAGAGATTTATCCTTATAAGACATGGTGAAAAATTGAGCGAGTCCTTTACAAGACTCTCCTCTGTCAGACCAAGGCACAGATTCCTTTATCTGTAAGTTCTCCAGAAAACTTCTTCTTAACCTCTCCTGTAGGTTAAGCCCAACAGACAGTCCTCACATAACTCACCTTCCCCAAAAGATCTTTTTCTGGCTGATTTTCAGATTTCACATTTCACAAGCTCTTTCAGAGGACGCCCGAGGAAAACCCTTGACCCTGACATATTTCCACTAAACACTAACAGGGCATTTGAGATGGTCTGAAAACAAATAGTTGGGCATGTCTTCATAATAGAAAGCGTTGCTGGATCCAGGTAGAAGAATGGCTCCTATCTCCTCTGTGCTCCTCTCCATCCATCTACATTTCCTCTGAGTCAGTATGCTCAGTTCAAGGATAGTCAACAGCCTGTGAACTCCTCATCCATAATGAAATATATCTTTTTGCTTTAGGCTCTTCTTTGAAGTGAAGTAGATCAAGTTGCTTAATACCAACAGAATAGCTGTATTTCTATGTGCAAACAGATTCACAATGACCATTTATCCAGCTACCTGGTTTAGAGACAGACTAGAATTTTATATTTCTTGCTATTTTCTCCATTTTCTGTTCGGCCTCAGTGATCCCATAATAGTAGCTAGTGTTCTCAGAAGGCCATTGCTTGTCAACATGACAAATGAGTGGCCAGCCATGAAAAGATAAATTAAAAAAAAAGTTCACAAGGTGTGAGGCCATCGGCAAGATGCAGTTAATGAAGTGAGTCACCACCACTGTATTTGATACCTTTTCTACTCAACCTAAGTTGTTCTACCTCTTCCAGAAAATCCAGGATCTACTTGGAAAATGTAGAGCCATCTATAATCAGATTCGCCCATCTTCCACACGCTGTATGACACGATAAAGGCAGACAGAACGACATGCCCCCCTCCCACAATTTCTAAAGATCTGCTGCCCAGAGTGGAGACTGTGCCACAGGTTCTGGGCAAAAAAAGCCAGGACCACGGGGGTCTGCTTGTCATCCAATGGACTGGCCGTGTCCCTGACAAGGCATACGCATGTACATATACACACATTTATGTACACAAATAAAAAAATACAAGAGTATTTCTGAAACTCCAGAAACATGCATCTTCGTGTTCATTTTTAGGCCTGATGCGACAACCGCATTTTTTGCTGAGTGTCCTGAGATGGTAGAGCTGGTAAGCACTGACCAGTGGAGCTCCACAGTGATGTGACACAGGACATCTCACATTGCCCCAGTGTAGCATCAGTGACCGAGGACTGAAGTCTGTCCTTTCTTATAGGAGTTGCTAAGCTGAGCCCTGATCACTGCCATCCAGCAACTACAGCCAATGAGGTGGGATGCTTTGGATCTCAGATGGTTCACAGCCTCACATTGCACTGACAAACACTAACACTGAAGAAAGTGAGGTCTTAAAAAAAAAAAAAAAAATATTAAAAATACTGTCGGATCATGTTATGAAAGAACTTGTCATATACACATGTCTACAGGAAGAGACATAAGATTGCTTCGTTGTTTCCTGTTTTTTTTCCAGTGGTAGTGTAACCCTAATATTCTCTGAACGTATTTTAATAATTTAAAAAAAAATTAAATATTTTTGCATAGTAGGTCTTTTTTATTTTACAAAAGGAATATAAAAAATGTGAAACATTCAGCTCCTCTCTAGACCTTATCTACACACTCCACGACACACTTTATGGGCAACCAAGCTACATGCCTAGCCTCTGTTGTCAGTCACCTCCAAATGCACAGTCCAGGCAGTCTTTTGATACAAGGGTGAAAAAGTATTCTCTTTCCTGTCTCTTCATTCTTGAAAACAGATGAACCCATTTTAGCACCAGATTTTCCAAACAATTTGCTCCTGAAGTCAGACCAATCTTTAAATATTTCTATCAGAAAAGCAAGACCGGAAAAAAAACCAAATCACAAGCAGTCAAAATGACATAAGAATACATGCACAGGTGTATGAGCAGCCACTCAAGCTACTTTTTACCCTGCCCGACACGGCAATCACACTATTCAATGGAAATAATGTGTTTTGGTCCCTCCCCAAACAGCACTGGGTCCTGGGTAAACCTAGAACAAAAAGGTTAATTAAGTATCCACACTTTTACCACTGGGCTTGCAAAACTAAACAAATGAACGTCACCCATGATAAAGGGCAAAACAGTTTCATACAAAATTTCTCAAGGTCTCCCACACTCCCTGCTACTATTTTTCTTACACAGAGCCTCCCACTGACTCTCACAGTGATTTCAGCTAGGTTAGAAGCATAGACTCCTGCTCACAGTAAGGATTTAACGCAAAGCACCAACTTTAATGGTAGGGGAAGAAAAAAAAAAAAAAAAAGAAATATCTAGGTCTCTCCCTAGTATTCTGTTACAAATATTGGGGAAGCACTTCATAGAATTTGCCTACAATAAGCGCATAAATAAATACTAATGCTAACTAAAAAAAAATCTCAACAGTTGACTCGGAAAATGTGGTAATAGCAGCTCTCCTCCATCAGCATGTGGTAATTGCACCACTCAGTGTCAGCAAGGAGCATCAAAGCTACAACAGCTTAGAGCTTCTAGCAATAGCAATTCTCCTTTACGCTATATTCACTTTAAATCTTGTTTGTGAATTATTAACAATCATTAGCAGCAGGAGTGTTACCCCTTTTTGATCAAAGCAGCCAAAGTTTCTAAGGAGTCTTTTTGTTCATCATAACTTTTGAGCGCTGGAATTTACAATTTACTTTTCCTGTAAGACTTTGTGTGAAGTCAGAATGATGCTTGGTGGGAAGGTGGAAAACAGCACATGGAGCCAAGTTGCACATGAACGTTCCAGGATGATAAGACAATGACAAGGACAGATTATTTGTAAATTTAATGGGTTCAAAGTCTCTGATCCTCTGCCTTTTCCTGACAACAGCAGGGGTTATTTATCACGGTGTTTGGGCTGATATGACATTCCAACTGTTTCTCCCTCCCTCCTCTGACTCCTTTATTAAGTGTTATCTACAGAAAGCTGTTCAGTATGCTTGCCTGTTTATACCAAATTTCAGAGTATTTCGGGTATTTCAGAGATGAGTCCCATATAAATACTAATCATTGGGTTCTGTATATTGCTTGTGAACTTCAGAAGCACTCTGTACCTCTGTTGCATGAGTGTCCATACCTGTGTAAACAAGACTATATGAGAATCTGATCACAGATTTATCGGAAGCCTGTTAAAATTAACAGCTCTGATGTGCTATTTGTGCACATTCTTGTTCCTGACACCAAGCCCTGAGGCAAAATTAACAGCAAGTCTATTAATAAATTCTTTCACAAAAGGGAGTCAGGACCCAGACTCGCAGCTGCACTGCAAGGTGTTGCTAGACACTTGTGGTGTTGGGAGAGAGACAGAAGATAACCTTCCAAGGAGAGAGAGAAAAATGCCACAGGCTCCTGTAGTCATGGTGGGGAAAGAAGATGAGCAGCTGAGGGAATCAGCTCAGGGAATGAGACCAGGCGGAGGGCAAACACACCAGAGTCGCAGAGCTGCTTGTGTGCTCTAACTAGGAATTGAACAGGAGTTTCTAGCAACCGAGTGCTAATACACTTTGAAATAGCTTATAAAGTAATGGGCTGCAAATGCACAATTCAACCATCAGCGCTGCAGTGTAAATTTGATCTTTGTCTCCAACATGTATTTTACATGTACCACACACATACGCTGTCTCTCCTGCCTGCATTTTAAATATAGACGGATATGAAAGATGAAGATTTAGATTTGCAAAATTCGAATTCCTTGTGTACTTTCACCCTGCTAATAGCTCCTTCTTCTGAACTGCTATTTGGAGGGACTTTTGCCTTCCCATCAGATTGGCCAGGCTACCAAAACGCACATACCCACCCTCTATGATGCAGACCCGTAGAGAGAGATTTTCACTAGGCAGGAATCAATAAGTGACCAGACATGACAGCGCAGAGCTCCGTGTGGGCTAATTTACCCAGGTAACAAAGATAAATTAGGTCTTAAGATCTCAGAGGTATCACGGCCAGACTGCTTTTGTTACAATGCTGCCCATCTAAAAATAGCTTAGGTAGCTTTATGAGGCATGAAAACAAGTAACAGAAGACATAGCCGAAGACAGGCTTCTGGCTTGCAATACAGTCCCATCAACAACACTTAAAAGCGGGCAGCCAACGCTGAGGGGCAGAAGGGTGCCTCTAGCTGATAGCCCTGGATTTAAAATGATTGCTCTACAGGGGTATTAGCAAGGCTGAGTTAGCAAACCTCTTAATGGACGCACAGTTAATCCCAGTGAAAGAGGTCTGCCCGGACAGCTTAAACCAGGTCCTCAACTGGAAAAAAAGCGATACCAGCAAAAGGTCTTTTTCCAGTTGACCTGCAGCGATAGAAAGCGTTTGGTCCTATGCCAGCCTCAGCCTTGTTCTCACTCTACTTCGACAGACCTGTGTCACGTCGGCCCAGCCCTCGCACCCAATGCTCAGCACCTTTGACTGCTTACACACTGGCATTTGCTCGCACTGAGAGATGTCCAGCAGTAGCCTTACCGCAGGAGTGGCCACGCTGATGTATTCGTGCCAAACATTCCTCACTTGCCTTGGAAAACCTGAGCTGCTATCAGGTCTGTGCTACCTACAGACAGGCCTGGCACCAATAAACATGCTGACAGACCCAAACACATGCACACACGCACCCTCCAGAACTCAGAGTATACCATAACCCCCAGTGCGATCCCCCCCTGCCGTTGTTTCACTCGACTAGAATTTGGCCTGCTCTAAATTAGAGACATACTGTGTCACCTCTGCCCAAATCTTGTTCTCTCCTCAAATGCAACTCTGAACAAACTGCAGTTACGACAAGTGTGGGAGGAAATTGCGAAACAAACAAACAAAATTAACAATAACACGTTTTGCGTCATTCAAACCTGTACCCGTTCCTCCTATAACACCCACAGAAGACGAGCACATTGCCTTGACAGCCATTATAGAGGCATACAAGAGGGAGGAAAATTGTACCTTGCAGTCCCAGCCTCCCAGCAGCAACAGGAACAGCATTTCGTAGTAGCATCAGAAGTTACCTCCTTTTACAAACGGCCAAGAACTGCGGATGGCTCAAGGTGTACCTTTACACCTACAACTGATCATAAATTTACAGTTGCTTTTCAGGCTGCTCTGCCTTTGCATTACTCAAGACTACTGAAGTGGCTCGTATGGCTTAGCCGTTTGGCTCTCTGCCATATAGCAGTGTTTAGACACTGTTCCTCACACTGTCAAAATGATTCAGCAACAAAACAGCAATGGAAGCAACTCTGAGCACTGCTGGAATCGGGTCTTTTGAAGATTCCCATGTCAGATCTTGTTAGGGCTGAAACATTTTTACTGCTATGCAATTCATGCACACAGCCTTTAAATCAAAGGCAATCTTTCTGTCGTTTCAATCATATATTAGTATTTTTAATAGCAAGTTTTCTTCTCCTGGAAAGAGGAAGATCAAAAAAAACCTGGAGAAAGCGACTGGTATATTTCAGCATGTGACTATCAGGTCACTTCACACTGAGTCCTCATTCACAAAGCAGGTTTCAAAGGCTGTCACATCAAGGTCCTCCTTGCCCTCACCAGCGTTATAACAGTTTCCCTGCAAAGGTTTAAATGTCACCGACTGGTGCAAGACAGTAAAATGTTGCAGCTTTCAGAGCACTTTAATGATCTTGGCACAATATTTATTTACGAGGAGATCTGACCCTGTAGTCCTCACCTATGCTGGGTTCCTATGAATTTCCACAGTAATTCTGTTCGCAGCAGCACTCAATTTTTAAACGTCCTAAAGAGCTCTGACCACAACAGATCTCTCTTTCACAAGATCACACACTTTCCTGTTAATTGCAGCAACGTCATTGTCTGTGCTATTACAGGTAAGGATAACTAGCACCATCAAATTCTCTAAGAATCCACCTTCATCCTGACACATTGCTACTCTTTTCCCTCTTATTCTTCAGGAAAGGTTGAGAACCTCATACAGTGTTTGCAGTGATGCAGTAACAGTCACGTTACCTGAAAAATGAAATAACCTGACATCTGCAGCTCTTTTCCCTCTAGGAGTTCACTGTCCTGAAAGTGAAATAATTGGTATTGTATAGCTTTTTTCCCCCCCTTTCCCTGCTAGGCCTTTCAATCATGTATAATGCAGGGTGCACTGGAGTGCAGTGGGCCTCACTGGAGCTCTGTGCTGGTGCAGCAGTCAATTAGGGACAGTTCTCCAGTGGGATTTAGGCTGCACATATAATTTTCTTTTAGTCAAGGCTAATGCCAGATGAATTGTGACCATGTAGCCATTGCTGACAATTTACTTACTGCAGTACTGGCACTAACACTAGAGGCCGTATTTTAAAAGGGCTCCTTAAACTGTGCGTGAAAGGTGTTTATACCGGCAAGGAGCAACTGATTTTGCTAGCAACAGCTTGTTCCTGCATTTCAAATTTGGGCAGAGATATGTATCAGTGGGAATGAAAACAATGAAACAATCAACAAGCGCAAATTTGTTAGTATTCACAATGAAGTAACAAGTCCAAAATAAGTAAATTATTTGTTCTTTCTTACATTTGATGGATTTCACAGGGCTGTACATAATAGAAGCAGTAAAAACAACAGTCAGCTTCTCTTAAATACCCATATTTTAAAACTGTGTTTCCTGTCTGGTAAATCCTTCTAAGTTTATTTTAACAAATAACCTCTGAAAGTAAGAAGCATTTTGAAAAGCCGAAAGCTGCATTAAGCAAGTACCATTCACTTTAAATGACTGAATCTACTATCAAAACAACAAGTAGCTTAGAACTGCAAAGTATCTGTCTACAAATTCTAGAAGGCATTTGTTTCCATACTAAGACAGAGGGAATCTACTAAAATATTTCCCTTTCTTTCTTTTTCTTTTTTTTCCTCTCCAAGAATTCGAAGACTAACATTTTTATTTAACTCCTTTTGATGTAAGTATGGGTTTGGACTTGGAAAAGCTGACAGCCTGCTCCAAAGCAGCAATTTCAGATAGCAACGGCCCTGAACGTGGGATGGGCTCAAAGCGGACAGGGCTGCATATTTGGTTGTTACCCAAGCAGGAGCACAAAGCACAGCCTTCATAAAGCCATTCATCGTGCAGCGAGGACCAGCCTTGTTCAAAGTAGCTCTCTTGTTTCAGAGAGCTTCATGGTGCAACACCTGACAGCAGTGGGACAAACCAGACAGTGCTGCTGCTTTCCTCTTTCCATCCAGCAACGCCTGAGGCTGAGGCCCAGCAGCTTCACTTGCTTCTTTCCGGAAACATCACGAGGGTGAGGGTAAGTCGTCGCCTGTCACCGCTTATTCGTGACAAAACCTCATCTATTCTATAGAAATATACCACTAGGCACATCAGCTGCTTTGTGCACTCCGAACTTAGCCGTGTCCTGGCGAGCGCAGCGGGGACGGCCTCGGACCTCACGACGGTTCTCAGCAGGCACAGTTTGCCTGGGCAAATTTGCACAAACCAGCCTCATAATGCAGCAAAACACGTTCTGGCACTTTTAGTTTCCAAATAGGTAAGCCTCAAAATCCTCTCTATATAAAGCAAAAGCTTTTTTTTTCAAGCCAGCAACACCGTGTTCTGTAAGGTCTTGGGAAGTGTTTTAATTCCTCAGAAGCTCAGGGAGAGAAGTCTTAAAATAGCTTCAGTCAACAAAGTTTCCCAAGCGACCGAAGAAAGAAGAACTAAGTAAATACTTTTAACAAAAAAAATCTTCCTCTAAATACTAAAGAAAAAAGTAAATACATTTCACTTGCGCTCACAAGACTTTTGTATTTGCTTTCCAGTAATAACCACCGTTTCACATTTATATTGTAATACCCTCAGGGTCCCGCCAGTAGGCGCTGGGCAAATACAGACAGAGTCAGTCCTGCCTCCGAACTTGACAATCGCCGCAAGCTGACTGACAGGGACGCCAGGGCAACAGTTACGCTTCAAGGAGCAGCGACGGAAAGCGAACGCCGGTTTTGTGGATGTGGGCACCTCTGCTGGAAAACTATTTTAGAAAGTCCCGGGCACCCACCACAGAACAGGGACCGTACCACATGGATTTTACAGCAAGTCAATGCTTACTGAAAAGAAAAAAAAACAAACCCGAAACAACAGCAAAAAACTTTCCTGGGATTACACACCCTCTTCAAACGCTTTTAGACCACATTCTCACTGAAAATACGTATTGCTCCTTCCCTCTTCCCACCTTTTGCCCGTTCTCCCTCCTCCTTGCCCCACACCTCCTGCTCGCAGGGGGCAGGTTGAGCTCACCCAGCGTCAGCCCGGACGCGGAACAACGGCGGGGCTGCCCCGCCCGCCAGCTGCGCCGTGTCTGGGTGGGCCGCGGCGGGCGGGCGGGCAGGCAAGGCCGCGGCGGTGGCGGGCGGGCGGGGC
>JAVKLA010000031.1:16952077-16974412 GCA_034782735.1 Sagittarius serpentarius | reverse complement strand
CTCCTGGCAGGACCTGTAGCCCGTGGAGAGAGGAGCCCAGGCCGGAGCAGGTTTGCTGTCAGGAGTTGTGACCCCGCAGGAGGGACCCCAGGCCGAAGCAGGGGAAGAGTGTGAGCTGCCCTGCCCCCGAGGAGGAAGAAGCGGCAGAGACAACATGTGACGTACTGACCCCAACCCCCATTCCCCATCCCCCCGCGCTGCTGGCGGGGAGGAGGGAGAGAAAATTGGAAGTGGAGTTGAGCCCGGGAAGGAGGGAGGGGTGCGGGGAAGGTGTTTTAAGATTTGGTTTTAGTTCTCATTACCCTACTCTGATTTGATTGGTAACAAATTAAACTAATTTCCCCAAGTCAAGTCAAGTCGGTTTTGCCTGTGACAGTAATTGGTGGGTGATCTCTCCCTGTCCTTATCTCGACCCACGAGCCTTTCATTACATTTTCTCTCCCCTGTCCAGCTGAGGAGGGAAAGCGATAGTGCGGCTTTGGTGGGCACCTGGCATCAGTCAAAATGGACATCACAGAAGCCTCCAGAAAAACACAAAAGAGGCCAACAAACTTTTGGCCTCTCCCTAGTGACTGTGCATCTCATGAGTAGACCACAAACAGATGAGAAAAGCAAAATTTAAACAGTTCAAGATACTTATTTTTACATGGTTAAACTCTTCTCCTACTCTTCCTCTGGCCCATGGGAAACAGAACTCTGGCCCCCAATCTAGACAAATAAACCAAGGGAGAACAGTTTTTTCCATTGTTTGAAATGCAAACACAAAATGGCAAGGACATGTTTATTTCACAACGATTTCAGGTGTAAGTTTGCAGAAAACTGACTGATTCAGGATATGCAATCAGGCCTAGGAAGCAGAGCAGTGACAGGAAAGCAGAAAAACACACAGCAGACTTACCATGGGTGACAAAAAAAACAGTTTTCAAGCATTCGCAGATGCTCAGGAACTAGACGGTTGTCGGTAATGCCCATCTGAAGCACTACTTGCAGGGATGGCCACCTTACACCTTTTGGGCCACATGGCACTCATGAGGGGTTCAAGTGAGGTTCCCACCCTGGGGGACTCCCTTGCACAGGAGCTTCTAGGTCACCCAAATCCCTGACTACAGGAGAAAGAGTCCCTGCACCACTGGATTGTCATCAGAGCCAGCACAGGCAGGTGGGTACCATGGGTACCTCCACCCTCTAATCGCTCTTCCAACTCTTACGCTTTGAGCTTATAACATGGGGCCAGGCAGTTGGCTGCCTCTAGCCATTCGGCACGATCCTGTCTACCCAGTCTGTAGCACCACAGTTGCCTAGGTAGCCCAGTGAACGCTTTGACCTTCTCATCACATCAAGCTGTCCTGGCTGGGCAATAGCTGGTTGGGTTAAGTTTTGGTATTAGGGAAGAATATAACTACCTATAAATACAGACCAGTTTGACCACTAATGAGTTCCTCCCTGAGGAGACGGAGAGCTCCATACAAACCCAGAACAGCCGCTGCCAAAGCACATGCCAATGAAGACAGCCACACTGTTGATGGGGCTTAATTGCTTTCTTAGTATTAAAATAATGTAAGAAAAGTTGATCTATAGCAACAACAAATAGGGGCTTTTATTCCTTTTTGCAGGAAGGACAATCAGTGGCTACCAGGAATGGAGATAAGTAGGTCCCCAGTTGTCTCAGATTCAACTAGATCTTTTTCCATTAAAACCTCTTCAATTTTATCATCTGGTTATTAAATACACATTTTTGTCTTAAACCTATTTTGGAGTAATTATATGGATTATGCTGGTTTAGAATGCTCCCTTTTATGAAACGAAATTGTTGGGTATTACACTGTCTGTAATTTGGTATTCTAAAGTAGTAATTCCGAGAGCAAAACAGTGCACCTCCTTGCCTGCTTCTCCTTTTCTTCTCTCTAGTTGTTTGCATCCCTTTGTGCCTCCCTGAGTACACAAAGACACAGACATGTCCCTTGGATTATTACTGGGCCACAGCAGCCTAATAAGCATTCATGCTTTTGAGAATTACCCCTACATAGATTTGTTACATCTTTTGACTATAAAGGATGTGAACCCCAGACAAAATACTAACACAACAAAAAGGTGTCCTACAGACAACCTTCCTGTATTTTTAAAAGAAGATGCTGGACACAAGTTTCAACATGACTTAGACTCCTTCGTTCCATTTTCAAAACTGAAAGGCCCTCAGGAGCCTACACGCTATCGGCTTTCAACAAGATATATTGGCATATATATATATAGCTATTTTTTAACATCGGACTTCCTTTTTCAAAGGCATTTCAAGTCTTTCACCTAGCCACATAGGTGTTAGAGGAGCCTGCCCTTGGTTTCAAGCATTCAGCTCTTTCTTGAGCTAGCATACAGTCCCAGATTAAATTCCGTAATTCATCGGGTTATTTCTTTTTGCTTTACAATTCAGCAGACAGCATATTGTAAAAGAGATTATAATTTCTAGGAAAACCTGGGCGTATTTTTTCTCTAGTTATGCTTTCATGTGTAATTATACATTTAAAAAAAAAAAATCCACAACATATAAACATTTTAGTTCATACACAGTAAAATGAAGAGCTATGTAATTCAGTTTTCCAGTACTGCAAAGATTTCTTCTAAAGTGACCACCGATGATACATATCAAAATTGTCTCTCAAGGGTAAGTGGATAATTTCTTGCATGAAAGTACTCAATACTGTCACATTAAAGGGACAAAGCACTCTGTGGTTCACGTATTTGATTAACTGTAAGCCACACACTTTAGACTTTAGTGTATGTTTGGGGTTTTTTTTATATTCCAGGTATATCTATAAATCCAAAATCTATTTCTGTGACAAAACAAAATGCAGCTACTGTTCATGTTAATGTGTGAGTCTATACAGGTTTTCATTAGAGGTAGGACAGTGGAATTCAACAATACCTCTCCAGAAAAAGTTTGCTATGCAATGGGACAAGACAGGATGAACTCTGTGAGTGACTCCCTCCCTCAGCAAAGAGAAACAGAAACATGCCCAGAGACCCAGGCAGGCTGATCAGGCACTGCCAAGTGACACAGCTGACGAGCAGATGCTACCTTCCTTTAATTTAGTAAAGCCAGCAAGGTGGCTCAACAGACCCATGCAGACATGACGCAAACCAGCTGCAGGTTTTACCTCTCGCTGCAGCAGCATATTAATCCATCTCGCAGTATCACCTGGGAAGGACACCCCTCCTGTTCTACAGGGCAAGCCTCCAGGTCCATATTAATGACCCACACGTAGTCTGAAGTGAAAATACGTAATTGCAGGTGACCATAACAATCACGATGTGATGGTTTTTCAGCCTCTCTCCACGTACCCCCCCAAGCTCCCATTCCTATGTGCTGTCTTGCCACACATTAGAGCACGTCTGCTCTAATCCCCAAGAAATGTGGACTACTTTAATCTGCCTCTGCCCAGGATCCTGCTTGCCATGTCTCCAACCTTCTCGAAGCCATAGCGAGGAAAGGGATGATCTTGCACCTAGATCTCCATGTTCACCTGCACTACAGCCTTCAAGCCTAGCACCAGGCAAGTCACTCTTATCTTCACTACTTGCACGAATGGATAGAATAAAATCTCAGAAGGGTGCTGTCAAGCTGCACAGTTTAGCAATGCAAGAGACACAAAGCCCATATGAAACCACAGTCAAGGAGCTCAGCTGCTTGTGTCTGACCTGTCTTAACTTCTTCACTGGTGAGTTACGGTGGTTAACACGAGTTTTCATTCCTGGAAAATGAAAGGCACTCGAAACACACAAAGGCTTTCTGAAAGCACCACTTTGATGATTATCAATGTGCTTGGTATGCAGGTTGCAAGAGGCTGCTCCAAGCACAAGAAGTGACAGAGGAGAAAGTATGAAGCTGCGAGAAGAAAGAGGACATCAGAAGGCAGTGGGGGTTAATGGTAGCAAGTGCAGAACAAAATGACTGTGGGCTTAAAGCAAACCACAGAGGACGAGGCTGCACAGAACCTGCCAGTTGGGGCAGGCACCGTACACGAATGAGAAAAGAGCAGACAGGGACTAAAGGGTGAACTAGGAGGAAGAACAGGATTTCTTCATTTTAAAAAGAAGCATTTTTTTTAAAAGGTGCTAGTAAGGCACTTACTGCAGTACACAGATGCAACTCTCTAACAAACTGTCCCTAAAATGGGCAACCCCTTTTCCATGAAGAGACTAGCCCAGAAATCCCAGGAAAGAGGAGTGGGTGGTGACAAAATCAGGCGACTTTTTTTTTTTTTTTTTTAAGATCTTTTCTTTTGACAGCACGGGCCCTAACAGAGTGAACCCTACTTTAACAACTGTAGTCACAGACTGACAAACCTCCAGCCTGACACTGCACGTGCAAAGCTTTTTTCTTAGTCCAGTACCTTACAACCCAGCTTGACTTTTCCAGTGCTCTCAGGATCCGCTTCCGTAGTGTTTGTACTATTTTAACTCACATAACGTCAATCTCTGTTTCAGAAAATGCTTTGTGGCCTGAGACTATTTCAAAGAAAATTCATGGAATCCATCCCTGAATCAATCCAAACTGGTAACAAATCCTTTGACTGCTGAAGAGAGGTAATGGAAGGAAATTTGATCTTGACATTTCTGGATTAAACAGTCGACAGACAAGGACTAGGGGACTCGGTGGCACAGAGGACAGCTGTTTTCCAGAGCTGTGCCCTAACCGACAGAGTCTAGACATTATGAATGAGAGCTCAGCAGAGCTAGAGAAGCTTGTCACAGCAGAGGTGGGAATCCAAGTTTTAATGATTCAATTAAAGAATACCAAGGCTGGTAGAAAACACTGAGCTATTTCTACCTCTGTGTCCCTGCCAGTGCCCTCACGCTACCGTGGGTGTAATTACGTAAGATGCACAATCCTTTAATGGAAGGTAGAATTATTTAAGGAAAACAGCTGGCAAATTTAGAGCTAAGTAGGAACACAGAAACGTCAATGCTGAACCAAGAGTGTGTCAAACATGACCCAGATACCTAATTAGAAGCTATGCTCAAACCTAACTTGCACAGGGCTCAAGAAACAGGCTGACCAAATACAGTAGAGAGGCTGCAAGAGGTATGTTCTTGAGCTTTATTGCCCTGATTGCATTAGTTGCTGTTCTGATCTCCCCACTCTTCCCCCACCTTTAACGTCACAACCCTGACAAATTTGCCAGGAAAGGGGAAGAGAGAACACCATTATAGAGTAACGATGCAAAGAGCCTCATCTGTGAGCTTTGAGGGGGGTGTCAAGGCTACCAGAGAGCTTCCCGCAGTGCAGAGAGACGGGAGCTCAAGGCTTCGTGTCTGTCTCCAGCCAACCCTCTCTGAGCCAGCACCCAGCCATGGGGACTAAGGAGCCAGGAAGGGGATGTTCTCCCTCTGCAGTGCTGGCTACCATAACACCTCTGCCTCAAGCACCTCAGCCTAACGGGCCTCTGCGTCCCCAGAAAGTACTTGAGGAAAGAAAACTGGGGAAAGTGGAGGAATCTGCAAGACCTGACCACCACTATCTTGCATTTGTTTATGTTCACACATGCAACAAGCATCTGCAGCCAAGTCCCAAGCCACCAAAAGGATTAACAATATAAGGTAATATAACACATTAATTAAGAATAGCTCTATAAAAGCTAACTATAATCAGCCAAATACTATTTTCTCAAAATACAGCACTCTGAAGAAGAATGGCTATGTTTACTTTAATTTTTCCTTATGCTATTCTCCACCAGGGTAGAGAAATACATTCCTTCGTGTTTTTAAATAGAAGTATCCAAATACAGATGATTTCTGCTCAGCTGTGTTGTACAAAAAAAAAAAAAAAAACAAAAACAACACAAAACTTCAGGGGAACCCACAGAGATCTTCAGTTATCTGAATGAGTGAGATGGTCCCCACAGGACAGCCCATACCAGTTAATGGGGAAGAACAGTCTGCAAAGATTGTAATGTGCCAACATGCTCTTTCACTGGAGTCAGGACACAAAATAATGTTTGTAGACTAGATATGTTTAACTTAATGCTCAAGAACCATTGCTGACAACAGGAGCAAAAAGCTGGATAGGGAACAAATGAGCAGTAAGTCATTGACAGAGATGGTGCTGAGATACGCAAACATACTACAGAAAAAGCAGCAGCTCACTAATTTGCTTATGTATCTTGGATAAGAACAAAGGTAACAGAGCACTTACCTGACCCTTTCTTCACGGGCATCTTCCTGTTGGGAATTTGCACCCAGTAGGCAAATGGGTACCACGAGTGGCCAGCGTGGTGCTCCACCTCTGCGGAGGAAGGTGGTTGTGTGGCAGGATCAGGGAGGTTACGTTAGCCCTGCACTTGGCACTAGCACAGCGGTTAATGGAAAACTTCAGGCAGTTCCGGTGCTCACTGTTCAAAAAGGTTGTTAAAAATTTGGGAAAGGGCCCAGAGGAGAAGCACAAGAGGAATTAAAGGCCTGGAAAAAGTGTTTTGTAGTCAGATGCACTTTCAGGGACACAATTTATTAAGAACTTCACGAACAGAAAGTAAAGGGGCTATTTCACTGCAGTGACTAAGTATCTTTTTGGGGAGAACAGATATCTTCATTGTCAACCGTAACACCAGGTTCAATACCAGAACGTGATCTGGACAAAGTCAGACTAGAAACAAGGAACAACTTTTGGGCATATTACTACTTTTTTTTAAGGCTGACTAACTTTTTTTTTAAAGGTTACAGCAGATTTTTTTATGCCAGGCATTTTTTAAATCGGATAGCTTCCTATAAGATCTACAGTTGGAAAGAGGATTCAAGGCAGGGAAGCTGTATGTAAGCAGACCAAACCAAAGGACCACCACAACCCCTTGCTGCACGGGTCAGCACAATGGACAAAGGTCTCCATCCCTCCTCTGCCCACCCGCGGTCAGCCCTCACCTCCTGGGAGCACGCGCTGCACTTGCAACAGTTCAAGGACACACAAGACTTGTGAGCCTTTACACTTGTGTTATTTATTGGGCACAGCATGGTACCCAGACACACCAAACTTGTAGCAAAGCGAGTTTCTGAAATCAGCAAACAGCAGCATATTGACAAGCGCATTTTGAAAGGTTTTTTTTGTTCGGTTGGTTTTTTTTGTCTTTTTAGTTGTTGGTGGGGTTTGTTTGGTTTAGTTTTTTAGTTTCAAGTTGTTGTGTGTTTTCAACTTCTAGGCACGTGTCATCTCCAAGTACCTCTTGCAGCTCTCCAAGAAAGCAAGCCACTGTGTCAAGCATGCGATACCCTTTGGAGCTCTAAAATGAGCTTTTCCTACTTAAAAAAATAATCCATAATGCAATATCCATGTAGTAATGACATAAATGATGAATAAAAGATGTTACAATGCAAAACTATAAATCACATTTTAAGAGATCTAGTCTTTTGATTCTGGTTTTTCTACTTGACAAAAGAAATTAACTTTGAATAATATGCCACTGTCCAATTCATTAGTTTCGGCAACAACAGCCCTTGAATAGCCTTCAGGATACAGTAGCCTTTATTTCTTTTCCATGGCTACTAGTTCCCTTAGAAAACTCACTTGTCACTGCGTCTCTGGTGGGAGAAAAACACAGAGAGCATTCAATAAAATAACACTAGACATTTGGCAAATATCTAATTTGCTAAAAAAGTGTAGCTTCCAGTCAGTCTAACCTATTCAAGAAATCGGAATGAAGTTTACTGATTACTTAGGGCAAAGGTAAGATAAAAAAAGAAAAACCCATCAGAAATTATTCATGCAGGTAAATTCAACAATGATTTTGGCAATCGGCAAACAATTAAGTTTCAAAGAAAGACACAATCCTATCCACAATAAAAATAGGTACAAAAATAACAGAATAAGACTTTGTGCGATACAACATAAAACCCTACAATAACTGGATGCAAAACCTTCTACTGCTACAGACATACATTACTTTTCTTACTAGTCTATGTTATTTTTTTTTCCCCCTCCACATAAGTATAATTAGAATTTTACATTAACCAGCTTCTCAAAGTTTCTTGCATTTTTTATTACTCGTTTCTAGGTAAGAGTTAATCTGCAATCCTGACCATATTGTGGAGGTATCTACACGGAGAAAATTCTTATTGTGCAAGTGACCTTGTAATGGAGCAGAATCCTGAGACTCTCCTCTTGCAAAGCATGCAGCTATCAAACAGGAATTAACTGAAGGAAGACCTAATTGCTTAGTTGTATTTCTCTGCAGGACCAAAATATAATTTTCTTCCCTGCATGTGGTAGTGAATCATACATCAAAAATATCCAAGCTCATCAATTCACACCATACTCAAAACAAATCCATGGGAAACCAGCATGCAATTTTGAGATTTACCCACACAGAAAAAAAAGCTAAAGAAAACATGCAAATGTGTATTATTTATAATGTTGGATACATGTGGAAAGCCTGAAAGCTTTTTCATTTTCCTGTTTGCCATTTCTGAAAGAAGGTTCTAAAGCCAAACCTATGGCGCTCTCCGGTGCTATGTAGCGCAAATACATAACCGACCAAAGAGCTGAGTATTTCTACTGGAACAGGTAGAATAAAACAAGTTATTCATCAACCATTCATGGTATCCACACAAACCAGGTAATACAGTTTATCCATTCCAGCACTATGCCAACCCCCTGCAGCTACTGCATCTTCTGGAGATGTGTTCTGACTGTCCTCAGTGCAGCTTTTAGGCAACGCTGATTTCTGACTGGTGTGCTATTTATGGCTGGTGAAAATAAGCTGGTGCACTATGTAATTCTTTGTACTATTCAAAGTAAAAAAACCAGAATCAACCCTCCCTTTTCACCCCACCCCCAACAGTTACATTAATGGTAAATTCACTGTTGTAACTGAGATGCGTCATACGTAGAAGAATCATTCCCCTATCAAACTAAATGTATGTGTAAAAGAATAGAAAATGATTCATGAGACTGGATCTACCGTTACTAAAGTTAACTTCTGCATTTCATTAGAACAACGCATTGATTAAATTCAGGAAATTTAAATTCCAGAATAAACTGTTGTGTTTTGCAATATAAGCCCTTTAATTAAAAGGCATGTAAGAATCTGCTTAATAAATAATACCCTGAAAATTACTTTGACTAAAAAAGCCAAAGAATGATAGATAAAAGGAAGGGAAAATATGCATGGAATAACGAGGCAGATGTATTCACCAAATAACGAGAGAGGTTTATTTTTCAAATGGCTGGAATGGCATCGAATTAAAGCAACAGATTTAAAGTAACAGTTGTCAAACCACACTTAAAAATTTGCTCCTTCACATTGCTATTGATTACTATTGGGCACTTTCATATCATTGCTTTTGCCGTACCTCAAGGTAAAAATGGTTTGTCTAAGGGTCAGATCTCCACCTATGCCTCAGTGGGTATGTGGCTTCTCAGGCACAGCGGGAGCAAAGCTGCTCTGCTGCGTATTTGATGTTTAGCAGCCCACAGGAATGTCGGAGGCAGGGCAGAAACAAAGCAAGAGGTGCAAAAAAACAGAACCGGGTTGGTGGATCCTTCACCATGCAACTCCCAGGTTGCTATGACGTAAGGACAGGAGAGGTGAAGTATTTCAGTCTGAGTGCAGTCTGCTCAACACGCACAGCAAAAAAAAAAAAAAAAAAAAAAAAAACCCAAACAAAAAAAAAAAACCAAAAAACAAAAACCAAATCCATGCAGTACTTATAATTAATCTCTGCTCTTTTGCTGTGTCATTCAGATCTGGAAACAAACTTTTGTAATAATGCTGCACTTCTGAAGATAGCAAGATGAATGCAAAAAAGCATTAATCATTCATTCCTACGACTTTCTACAGGCATTGAAATACTGTTGACTTTTCTTTTTAATGCTTTATTCATTAGCCACAATATTCCATCAGCTAAATGCTGTGTTTCAGAATAAAACTGCAGTCAGCAACAAGAAGGCTCTTAATATGCAAGATTTTTTGTTATTGTGGCTGAATCACCAATTTATCTAAACACTGGAGTTCAGCAGGTAATTTATCATCAAATCTGTCTCCACTCCAGCTTTTAGTCTCAACTGAAAGACTGAAAAGGCCTAAAAGCAATTCTTGGCGAAAAAAAAATTCAACCCTTTTTTTACAGACCTGCTTTGTTCCAGGCTCACAGCTTTCGTTTGACGCCTTCCAGACCAGTAATTTTTATGCTCATACTCTTCAATATGAGAAATTATAGTTTTGTGTTGTTCTAACCTCTGCCCAGGTGGCTGGAAGGTCGTCTTGGTTTTACTTTCCCTTTTGACAACACCTCTAGTGACTAGGAAGAGCAGACAAGTCACCGCAGAAAGATAAAGCTGGACCATTTGGGAATTCTAGTGATTTTTCATTTACTTTTATTGCCCACATGAATATCCATGTCGCGTGATTATTTAAGCTTCCCATTTATCACAGCTTCACTTGACAGATGCAGAGGTTCAAATCCAGCAAGGACAAGTAGGACCAGGAAGGACCTTCACAACTCTAATGTAAGGAAATTAAATGCGTCATAATATTCTGGGCTTTTAGATACCACTTGAGAGGTCATTTTACTGACTGAATACTAAAGCCTCAGGATGTGTTCCATAAGCGTTCTGCAGCGGCCTAAGCCAAATTTTAATGTGCTCACTGCTGTGATGTGCTTTTCCTCTAGTGTTTCCCACCTCAGGTATGACTACTTTCAAGCACTGTCATATGAAAGTACACGGTTATGTAAACCATCCAATTTTGGTAATTTTAAGTGATGCTTAATTTCATTTAGTCGTTTAGGATTTATCCCATAATGCGCGCGCACATTTTTAAGGGATGCATAAGCTTCACGTGATGTACGAGCACGCTTATGCGGATACGAACGGTCTCGAAGGGAAGGGAGCACTACAAGCGAGGCACACAGAAGCAGCATCAACATCCAGCTACGAAAACCAAAGGCTCAGAGTAGCTGTGAAGTCACACATACCACAATATTTGGGCTGGGTTCATGCCACGCAGCTAGGGAGGACCACCACCATGGAGCGAGCTGCACACAAAACACACCACAAATCACACCTGAGCTGGGAAAACACAATACAAGCACAGCACAGCTTGCGACGAAGGCGAAAAGCTGCACAAACCGAGCTATAGCTTTGTTGCGGCAGAGGGCAGCGATACACAAACCCTAGCAGTCCTCATTCTGCACAGCACCTGCGAATGCCTGTCCTTGTTTATTTCTAGCATACAAGACTTACCACTCTTAGGCTTATTCTTAAGAAAAATGGCACGCTCTGCGTATATTTAAGCGTACACACGTGCATATGCACAGAAAGATATTTTGAATATTCAGTGTTTGAAATATTAATTCTGGTTGCTTTCTCATTTCTTTGACAACCATATCCTGTTCGATTAAGCTACTATCCCCCTTGTCCTCTGAAAATCAAATCTTTTAAACTTCTGCTTCACAAGGCATTGACTTGCATCTTAACAGACAAAGAACTGCTACACTCAGAGAGCTGATTTTCATCTTTCCCTCCCCCATCCCTCTCACCCTTTGAAAGGTAGGAAGTTGGATGCAGTTAAAGAGAAAAAGGGAGGGCGGAGGGCGCTGTGGATGAAGACAGCATAACTCTTCAGCTCCTTAACTGGGTTAATTTGTCTCCTGGCATGGGAATAGAAAGCTTAAGAGAAAGCTACAGGGGGAAAAAAACTGCAAGGCACACACTACTCATGTAACAGCTGACATGTCTAATGCTACGTGATTCACAGCAGCTTTGAAATACTAGATTAAAAGGTATAACAACCTTCTTACTGAGGGATGGATGAATTACATTTCCATTGGGTGCAATTTGAAGAAGAAATGCATAAAAGAAGAAAATATAAGCTATGATGAAGAAACCCAGTCTTGACTTGCATTAGTTTAAATGCAACTTGCTCAGAGCAATTGATTTTTGGTGAGAAATAAATGGATTTGTATGCTCGACCAGTGTTTGCAAGTCAGTTTCCACCACGCAATTGCACAACTGTTGAATTTACTGTGAAGCATCTGCTGCACATAAATGGGGAAAACCATCAGCAATTATATATTTCTATATACATATATAGTACTGTATGTCAATTTTAACCCATGACCAAGTTCTTTGTATCATTTACAAATCAGTAAACACCCAAAATTAGTTTGGATATTGATTTAAGTTTTGGCAAAGGTTTTTTTTTTTTTCCTTGTTTTGTTTGTTTTGACTAAACAGGCTCATTCATATTTAGCAAAAGGTTGAACTGGGTTTAGATTTGGGACTATCTACATCTACTAACTTTGCCTGAAACAGAGCCAGTACCACATTTCAAGTCTCCTGTTTCTCAAAGCAAAACTGCAGAGGAACGACAACATAAATACAAAAATTAACAAAACAAACAAACAAAAAGATTGACCTGGGCTAGAAGTTCAGACCCAGACACTCATTTTAACAAATATTTCAGCTGTTTATGTTCAGGGACTAGTACTGTCCCAGATCTAGGGATGAGTGGTTTAGATCTAGAATGAAACTACACAGATGTTCGGGGAAATCTGTATCAGGGTCAGTCCTCCAGTTAAAACCCTATGGCCAGGTGATGCAAGCAGCTGGACAGACAGCCCAGGGGAACCCAAATCCATTTGCAGCCAGCTTATGAAGTTTTTTAGCCCCAATAAAAGTAGTTTCTGTAAGGCACCAAGGCAAGTTTTACCCCTGAAAAATAGCATTAAGGGGACTGCATTAAGGACTGGCCTGCTTGAAGTTGTATCAAAACCTCTTCAGAAGAGGGCAGAAGGGTGCAAGGCTTGTAGACTGCACATCTCCCTTGGGTTGCAGTAGCAAAGATGCTGGTACACATGATCAGATAGTACACAAGCCCAGGAGAAATCTGGAATGAGGTTGGGGGAACGGGGCAGATCGGGAAGTGCAAAGGAGGCTTTTTGCAACGGAAAGCTCAGCTGTTGCAGCATTAACTTTTGGTAATGTTATGTAAGGCCAGGTCTGAATCCGTGGGAGAAGAAAGTGTATGCATTTGGTCCTCCTACCAAACAGGAGGTTAGCTTTAAGATGCAATTGTACAGAAATCAAAAAGAAGATTAGAAAGCAAGCTTTGTTGCTAGTTAGTATAATGAGATGTTCTAACAACAGCCTGATGACTAGGAAAATAGAGAATTGCCGATTCATTTACAGAAACAAAATCAATAGTGAGAAAACAATTTCCTCAGTAAAGAGAAACGTGCAACTCCATTTATTGCAGCAACTGCCATCATGCGCGTTGGCGGACAACCCAATCTGGCTATGGATCGCAGCACTACTCAATACCTGCCCCTCAGTCAGTTTTTCATTCCATACTCTAAACTTACCATTGGACAAAACCAGATACATGCACACAGATGCCACACCGGCTGGTTTCATCTTACTTTCGTTCTCTGTGGCTTGCCCATAAAAAAGAAGACTTAACCAAGAAGATAAGGGTGCGATGTGTCCTCCTTTGACTGACCTACTTTGAGCCAAAAGCCAGGGAAGTGGATACACAGATCTACTCCTAATGCAGATCAAAACGTGCATTTGGCACAGCATCCCCAACACAGACTCATCATACATTCAAAAATGGTTTTTTTCCATCCTTTTCCCAGATTCCTGTTGCTGAGAGAGGACCACTAATGATAACTCCCCGAGGCTCCTTCTCCTCGTGTTACACAATGCCTCACTCACAACTTCGGCATCAGGACAGATGAAAGCAAACCAGAGATGAGCAGCTCTTTCCCTGGCGTTCAAACTTTAAATCAAACACCCACTTTGCTGTACTATAAACAGAGCTGCCTATTTAGAGCATCAAGGAGCTGCTGTAATGTTTCTTTAAGATTTTACATTTCTCCTGTGAGAAGCAATTACAATAGAAGTGCCAAGTAAAAATAAACCCCCTGTTAATCACAGTCACTGTGAGCCTGCAAAGTAAACCACATCTCAGTGTTGCTGTTCCATTTTTCAGGTAGAAATAAAAAGTGCGCGAGAATGCCAGAGTCTAGAAATTAAGCTCTTCCCAAGAGGGGGTCCAAAGTTCTTGAAAATACAAGTTCTCTTGTGCTCACGACGCTGAGTGGAATTAGACAAGCACTAAAACTGAGTATCTGATGATCATAAGGATAATTCAGGTTTGGAAGGATTCTCTAGAGGTTGTCTAGTCCAACCTCCACCGAAAGCAAGGCCAAATGCACAGTCTGGTCAGACTGCTCAGTTGGGCTGGGCTCGGCTGTTTCTGAACAGCTCCAAAACGCTGGTTCCACAGCCTCTCCAGGCCACCGGGCCCACGCTCAGCTGCTCTGACCATAAACAACTTTCTTCCTAAATCTAGTTGTGATTTCTTTTCCTGCAACTTGTATACATTGTCTTTTGTGCTTCCACCATGCACTCCTGAGAAAGTGTCTGACCCTGTCTTCTCTATAGCCTCTCATTCCCTTCAGCTTTCCCTTCTCCAGACTGAACAAGCCCAGTGTCCCCAAACATAGGCGCTCCTGCCTCTTCAAGTGCTCCTGCTCTTTACCCATCTATCACAAGTACTGAAATCATATATACATTTCTTTTGGTTTTGGTCTACAAATAGGCAGGTCTATGCATGTGAAAGGAGAAAAGAGAAATGGAGAAAGCTTTGGGCTCTCAGCTGAGCCATTATTTTCCGATACTTTTCAAACTCCGTGGCTTCATGCACTGCCCAGTGCATCACAAGCGAGCTGCCTTCAAACCACCTGAAGGGAATGGTACTGAGCTTGTTCCCCTCCAAATCTGAGAATTTTCTGTGAGCTTTGGAGGGAAGTTTCATTCTTATTTTATCCTCAACTTTTCACTGTTCCCTGTGCTGTGAAAAACCAGCCATTTTAAGGTGATGCAATTGCAGCTGCTGTTCCAGAACAGCAGAGTGCAAGGGGGCAGTTTCCTTCGTGCCAGGGAGCTACCAACCAGGGTGGTACCCTAAAGATAAGTATGATTGGTTTAAAGATGCTGTGAGGACTCCTGTTTCCTTTTTCTTTTCAGTAATAGGTGGTGGCTTGATGACTAGATCAATTGCTTAATCAATGCTGTGAATATTAACAGGAATATCAGAAACTTGTTTTAACTGAGTCAATCTTAAGACTTCCAGTCTTGCAGACTGGAGCATATGGAAGGAGTTTTCAAATCAGATAAATGGTTATTTTCCCCAGGAACCTTCAAGAACAGTTAGCTCATACCTGATCCAGCCATAACCTGCAATTTGGTAATGCAATTTTCACATCTCATTCTAGATTCATATTTCTTTTCCACTGTAAAACCCTAACCCTGAAACTGCCAGCTACACTGAGTCACCACCCTGAAATCAATTTCAGACTGAAGAGCCTGTTGCTCAATGAAAAGGGATTAACTGCACTGAGCCTCATTTAAGTAAAAACTTCATTCCAATTTCCATATTCCCTGCCTGTCCCCAAGAACCCTGTAGATTTGTATTCCATTCCTGTAGCTTAAGTTGGACATTTTTTCTGATACAAGGATATTAAATCACACTCCTGAATCAATCAACACAACCTCAAACTCTGCTCAATCCAACCATTTTCACAGTAAAGATATTTTTGAAGTGCTTCAGCTCAGATACGCTCCACTGCAGGGAACTCTTTTTGCAATGGCTTGACGCCAGCTGTATTGCCAGCATCCCTGTTGACAAGAGATATTTCCCCATTATTTTACAACAGCATAAAGACCCCAAGAGCAAGAGAGGTCCCTTTGAACTGCTAGTCTTCTCTGTTATTGGTGTGCTATCTATATGCAACAACGCAACTCTAGCATTTTTAGTGATCATCTGAATTTCACTGCAGCAAAGTCGCAGCCACAGAGAACAAAGCCCTTCACTTTTCAGAACAGGAGGGGAAACTCCCCTGAACAGACTTATCAGTGTATGTATCTTGTCTGACTTGGAAAGAGACTCTGCGGGATAGAGAAAATCATATTTACTTTACAAAGATACACAACATCATAAACTATAAGTCACAGGAGCAGTTGGGTATCTTGTATTGGACAACAGTCTACTGGTAGATACAGGGAAAACAGTAGTTTTGTGCCACTGTGTTGAATACTGCTATCGAGTTAGTGAAAACACGTACCAGAAACCCAAGTACAAACCCTCCAAGCAATTTACATCACCCTGAATAAACTCATCATCTATCAATAGCAAAGTTCTTTGTTGCATTGGAAGATACTCTTTCTGGAGGTATATGCAGGAACGGTTTTGTACTCTGACTGCCTGTTTCTGCACCATCCACACTTTTGTACATATAGCTTTAATAAAGCAGCATACATGCATAAAAGGTATTTCATATTCCTCTACCTGTGATCGAAGTCCAATAAGGGTATCTGGGTGTAAGTAAAAGAACAGGATCAACTTTCTTTCCTGAGCATTTCCCTAAGATCATCCTACCCCCATCATAGGGAATGACTGACTGGTGATACTGTGATAGCCACAAAAGCTATGTAACATTTTTTAATAACTCACCCCAAAGAAATATAAACACTTGCTTACTTGCACCAAGATTTCTTAATTCTCTTTAATACTTCACTCCATAACAACAATGTGCAGAAGAAATAAGCAGAGGAGGGCATTCTTTTTTCTCCTTACATTCCTTCTTTTTTTGTGGCTTTAGCAGTGTGTTTGCTTAAAGCCAGCAAGTACCAGCTCACGCTCTCTTCCCTGCTAACCAGGGTCCTTACCAGTGACGACGCTGGGAATTTTGGACAGAAAGCTCTTGACAGTGCGGATGGGAACTCCACCTGTTTTGTCATCCTGCATTCTCGTAATGATGTCTTCAATCTGTCAAAAGGAAGGAAAGACTTAGTGGCTTTTGCAAAATAGTGACTGTAACGTTTATATATGGTGAGTGCTTTGGAGCCCTGCTGGTTGGATGGGCTTCAAATATACCATGTGTATTACTGCACAAACTCAGACCTAGAGACACAGCTACCGCCTCCCAAATTTACACCCCAAGACTAGAAACCACGAGACAACATAGAGCAGCTCAGAAGACAGTGGTTGGATACTGACAATCCAACTGCAACTGTGCTTTTTTTGCTGACCAGGGGTGACAGAATGGTGGCGTTTGGCCCACATGTGAATTGGGCTAGATTCTATACTGCAGCCAACTTAAGGATCTTCCCATCCAGTCCACTTTCTCCTCTTTTTCCACATTCCTTTGAATCCTCGATACTATGACCTTGGGAAGGCTTTCATTTTCCAGGTCCCAGACAGTCACCAACAGCCTATGGCTTGAGAAGAGCGTGAGAGAGAACAACTGCAGGACAATTTCCCCTGCCTCGTGCTGCAGGCTGGGATGGTACGTGTCCATGGCCATCGTACAAAGTAAAAGCATCACAGAGAAAAAATGTGTTAGGTTTTTCATAGCCAAGTTAACTTCACTTCATAGGCACATACGTAATCCATCACATACAGGAAAATATACAATCATTTTCAAAAGCCATGGCAATCAGAGGATCTCATTACTGGGGGAAGGAGCTTAATCCTCCTCCTGTTTACTCTAAAACAGAAAGGGATTTTTGCTCCTTTTGAGGCTACTCCCCCTGCGTTTACTTGAAGGCAATGCCAGGGAGGGCAAAAAGCTGAACATAAGCACAGTGCAGAAATTCATTATCTCCAAAAACTCTCTTCAAGTTAATAAGGTCTCAGAAGCCCCACAAAAATAAACCCGAAGCTGTTAGCTCGAGCAGCTGACAGCACAGCCCTGCCCGCTGCTGATGACAGGGGGCCAAGGCCAACAGTGGCCAGACAGGGAGCACAGCTCTGATTTTACCTAAAGATTTTCTCCTCACAGATGCTACAAAACAGCCTCAGCAGAGAGGTTACCTGGTGGGAGCACGGCTCCTCTCTCTCTCCTAAAGGCAGCCTGAGAGCTCAACCAGCCCTCTTCAACCCCAGAAAGCCGGCTTCGTTTAGATGTGCAAGTGACTTTCTTTCACAGAATTAACTTCTATATTGCAAAACAAGTTTAATTTCAAGTCTTCCCAAGGTGGTAAGACAATTTCCCTGCCAACTTCAGACACTGAATTTGATCACCGTATTTTTAACCTCAGGCTATCACTTAACTGAACTGTTCGCACCTTCTTTATGTATTATTTTTAAGTTAACACATGCTTTGAACAAATTCTCAGCAGGAATGAACTCACAAAGATGAAAATATCCTGAGATATTCAGTAGATTATGGGAGGTTTGGGTACCTACAGTTAATTCGTGATAGAATAATGCTACTTTTCCCCCAGCCCAAACACTACAAAATTTAGTACCACCTTTTCCCCTTTACCTGAGCTTTATGCAAAGTTATTTGCTCATCAAAAGAGTTTCTTCCAGTCTGAGGATACCTGGAGTAACTGCTCCTCTCAGGCTGGACAAGAAGCATTTCACAGCACCTCATAGTGCTGACAGGAGTCTGACAGTATCACTTGTCACCAACCCAGACCTATGAGGCTACAGCGCTCTGACACAAAACGTGTCAGGGGGACAGGACAGCTCAGTTGCCTGCAAAGGGTGGACGAAGAAGGTCAGCCAGACTAAGAACCACTTCAACAAGGGAGTGAAAAAGCCTCTCTGTGACCAACTAGCTATGTGTCTTCATTCACATGCACTTGTAGCTGGCATCAGAGAGATTTTTCCAAGTGTATATCCTGGTTTCAGTTGGGATAGAGATAATTGTCTTCCTAGTAGCTGGTACAGGGCTGTGTTTTGGGTTTAGTATGAGAAGAATGTTGATAACACCCTGGTGTTTTCAGTTGTTGCTAAGTTGTATTTAGACTAAGTCAAGGACATTTCAGCTCCTCACACCCAGCCAGCAAGAAGGCTGGAGGAGCACAGGAAAGGTGGGAGGGGAGACAGCCAGGACAGCTGACCCAAACTGGCCAGGGGGGTATTCCATACCGTGGGACGTCATGCCCGGTATATAAAACTGTGGGGAGTTGGCAAGGGGATAAGCACCGCTCAGGCATTGGTTGGCGAGTGGTGAGCAACGGCACTGTGCATCACTTGTCTTGTGTATCCCAATCCTTTTATTATTGTTGTCACTTTGTTGTTATTAGTGTCATTGCTAGTTTCTTCCTCTCTGTTCTATTAAACTGTTCTTATCTCAACCCACAAGCTTTACCTTTTTTCCAATTCTCTCCCCCATCCCACTGGGTGGGGGGGAAGTGAGCGAGTGGCTGCGTGGTGCTGAGGCGCTGGCTGGGGTTAAACCACAACAGCATATTAGGAGGAAACTCCTCCGGAACATGTTACGAGTCCCATGTCTCCAGGAACACTTAAGGGCTTTAAAAACCACAAGCATAATTTTTGGTAAAACTGTTTTCTCTTTTTCTATTTCAATGAAAAGTTCAGAATGAAAAATGAGCTAAATAATTGTTTTGATGCAGGAAAATAAACTTTTTACTCTTTGCTCACTGTAAGCTAAAGGAACGCCAGACAAGATTTATGTCATTATCACCCAAGAAAAGTTCCATTTCAAGCAAAATAAACCTTTAATTATCTTAAAAGTAAAATATATTGTTTTTACCTAAACTATCCCCATTTCAAGCAATCAAGCAGGCACTGGTGTTTCAGATGGGGCCATTAACTTGGGTTTCAGTCACAATTACAAGAGCCTACTGCAATATTAAACCAAAATAAACACAACTGCCTTAGAGATAACTCCTTCCCAGAAGGCTCCTTCTTTGTCTTGTCTTCCAGCCTGACAACTGGCACTTTCTGCTCTCCTTATTCCTGAGCGTTGGATGTTTCTTCCCTCCTTCCCTTTCTCCTCAGATGCCACATCTCCTTCCTTCCCTGTCCTCCCATCTGATCCAGACACACCTACGTATGTCATCCTCCTACAGCAAGCCTGCATTTGCAGTCTGCTGCCCGAGAACCCGCAGGGTTACAGCCTCTGGTTGTACAGTCTTTCCATTCCCAACGTGCTTTCCTTGTGCGCTCTCTCTCTCAGCAGATTTCTGCACTGTTCAAACAGGACAGCATAGCCTACTCAGAGAAACACTTGATAATTTTATCTTTTCTTAAAGTTATAACCAAGTTTTAAACAAAATATTAAAAACTTATATTTAGCAACATACATCGAGTTTTTGTTCAGTCCACTACAAAGAGATCTGACCCTTTGTACCAGCCTTTGTGTTTTGCATCCACCCAACGTGTGCAGATATTACCACCCTGGATCCAAATGCCTGCCTAGCTATGGAAATGTTTCATGAACCAAGTGATACAGTGACAAAGTGGAAAAAAGTGATTATTAGAGCTTCAAGTGTAGAGAAAAGCAAAGAGGGAACATCAAGCGTGAAGGTCACTTTCATCGAAGCTTTTCATCTTAACTTTTAAGAGAGTTAACCTAGACACTTCACTGCTAATAATTCTCCCTTCAGTTTCTACATGTCATTGAATATCCTTTAGGTTTCCCTGTCTGGGAGACAGGGGATATGAGTCCTTGGATAATTCATTTCATCAGGCTAGGAGGCAGGAACTAGTGAAACTAAGCGTCCCTCATATTTATCATTCCTAAATGAGCAAGCTTTGGTGAACTAGATTCTGCCTAACAAAAGTCATTGTAAGAACAGGCAAAGGGTTTTTTTCCTATTATGGTGGTCACTGCTGTTTCAGTCTGGTCTGATTTTGCATCAAGTAAAGGAAACTTGTTACTCTTCCCTCTGAGTGGGTTCTGGGTCAACATCTCTGTGAGAAAGCCAGAGCAATTTATATATCTGTTGTCACTGTTAGCTACACACTGTAATGTATGCCTAACAAACCAGATCTGCCCTTCCTCCTGACTGGTTGCTGACAGCTCTGCTCCCTGCATTTGTCCAGAATCATTTTGTTTCACATTACCCCACTTTAAATGCATTAAAAAGGGCTTTTGGATTCAGGAGCACATTATCAGTGGAGACAGGACTCTACAGCAGGTAGTTTATGAGAGTTTACCCATGTATTCTGTTACACAGAATGCGTTGGGGGTTTAATGCATGTGTGGGATTTGCTGGTATGCATTAGACCTTCTTTTTCACTACCAGCACTTTTGCTGGCCTAAGGAGGGGGAAGGCATGAAGTAGAAGACCCTGAACTTCTGTCAGAGCTGAGATGTCTATCACCAGGAGGTGAGTCGTCCCTTTTCTGAGGCAGGGGAAAATAAAATACTGCATTTGTTCATGTATTGTAATAAATAAGTCGTAATACAACAGATGTAACGAACACAGCCTGGCAGCTTTGGGTCAGTGCCATACAACATTCCTAGTGTTACCATTATAAGGGGGAAAATGACTCTCAGCTTTGCAGTAGCTTCTCTTTCTGCCAGCACCAAAATAAAGCAAGCACCCAGACTGCAGCATGTTAGTGTGCACAGCCTTGCTGAGCCCTCGAAGCACCCTGCTCACAGTCGAGGCTGACCTTGGAGAGGCAACACATGCTGAGGGAAGGGCAAGTAACACACGAAAAAGAAAAGTTAACAGCTCCCACCTCCCACGACCCCATGCCTGGACACCAACAACAGCTTACTGGAGCTACCTGGCTGAACATGTTTAATTGCGACTGAGTGATTACCATGTAATCATGTCAGAGACCACCATGCTACCATTTTGCCAGCTCCTTTTCGTAAGCTAGTGAGGGAAACGGTGCCCTTTTCACATTCTAACCTCTGAGTTAGCTGCACATACTCCCTCAGACCCTGCAGCAAAGGTCCTGCTGCCTATTTCTGAATATTTCGGTATGCACCAGGTTCCTGTCTGATTACCCACAGCAGGTACCCTGCTCTCGGGGATTCCTGTCACCAGCTAACCTGTGGCTGGATAGTCTCCGAGCGCTGCTCATCAGCGCCAACATTAAACATACAGGGTTGGACAGACAGCTCCGTGCGATACCAAACACACTCTGTGCCCTGGCAGATGAGAGCTCTCATGAATATTGGTGGAGCTGGATGATACATGGAGGAAAGGATCAGTCTGTTGTCAGCTAGCATCACGGTAACAATTATAAATACATTTGATCTTTTACTTGACTGAAATATAAGTTTAAAATAGACCGTTTCTCACATTGTCAACCCCTACGGGTCCCATAAGCGCCTCTGACTAGCTCTCTGACACTACCGGCGTGCCTGTGCCTCCTGCACCTGCTGGCTCCTGCCACGCAGTCCCATGCACGCACAGACAAGGAAAGTTAATTTGACAAGATGTCTGAAGCCAGCTTGCTTCACCAGTCCAGACAATTTCACCCCGTTCAAGCCCAGTAAGAGAAGAGAAGGCTGGGGGGGGGGGGGGGGGGGGAACACACCACCCGTTGGCCCCCGCAAGGGAGAAAGGCC
>JAVKLA010000031.1:16891789-16945463 GCA_034782735.1 Sagittarius serpentarius | reverse complement strand
GCAACCTGATCTAGTTGAAGGTGTCCCTGCTCACTGCAGGGGGGTTGGACTAGACAGCCTTTGATGGTCCCTTCCAGCCCAAGCCATTCTATGATTCTATGAAAAGGCAGTGACTGGCAGGGCTGGTCTATCCACCCACATCATATCTAAACACTCTGCAAAGTACAGATGCCATTTTTTAGTGAGGTGATAAATGGTTTGGGCATTTAGGAATTATTAAAAAAAAAAAACAAACATTTTTCAAGTGCTCTACTTCACTCTCTAATACGTTAGTGAGCAGCAGTAAAGTAAAAAGTATTAGAGAAAATTTAAAGTAAATCTGAGCATTAATCAAACCAGATCTGATGCTGTCTGACCAAAGTAATCTTCATTTAGGAATTAATTCACTCAAATATGCTAAGTTATGCTGATAGGCCAATCTGCATAACATAGGAGTCCCAGAGCCTCTTTAACTGAGCCACTCAGTTGCTGTGGCCCTTGACTTCGAGAGCAGCTATTGCTAGCATGAAAAAAACCCAAACAAACATCACAGATTACTAAATGGAAGGCATTTATTAAAAATGCACATACGATTCTCATAACATGTTCATCATTACTGGATTCATTCATATTTTCATGTACTGCAGCTACCATTTATTATTCTTAGACTGGCTGGTGCTTTCCCTTTGGCAAAGCAAATGTTGCAAATCAAACAGTAGTTATAAGTTCTGCCGTGACTCAATTATGGTCCTCAGCATGGGTGAAGTTATTTACTTTAATACAGATCTTATGATTTATTCAGTGGTTCTACTACTGTTAGCTCTGTCCTTTGGTAGCAATGATATTGTCAATTTACTAAGAGGAGTACTTAAACAAAACAATTTATAACAACACTTTGGAAAAAGAATAATTTTCCTTATTCATATAAAAAGGAAAGTCAGATTCTGTTTCCCCCCAAACAAAGTTATCCTTCTTCTGCAAATAACGAATCAAGGAACACATCACTTGCAGTAAACCTGTGGCACTTAATAAAAATGATGCCATGTCTGCTTTGCTGTCAAATCTCAGCATCAAAATGCTGTTTGATCCAACTCTGGCATTTAATGAGTCTAATGCTCGACTGGGGCTCTGCTGTTCCTTTTAGCCCTCTATTTTATAATACATACCAAAACCTTTCCAAAAGAAAGGGTCAGAGGTGCCCCAGCTCTGCAGAACACAAGTGCACTTTGGTTGAGCAGAAACAGCTACAACTTCTGCGAACCTTGCCAGAGACACCAATTTTAAGACTTGTACTTCTTGACACTCAGCCAGTATTTTTCTTAATTTGGGGCAGGGGAGCAAGGATGCGGGCATTTACCTGTAAAATGAAAGTCAGAAACCCTACAAAAAAGGTATCATTTACTTTTGGTATCTTATTGCTGTCTTCTCTACAGTGGCCTGTGCAGGAGACAACCGAAGACACCGCTCACAATGCGGAATTACCCCGCGAGAACACCAGGTGCTCTCGCCTGCCTCTCCTGCCAGCAGACAACGCAAGCCGGTCTCTGGCCCTGTAAGGCTAACTTGCCGTTTTATTCACTTAGAAAGGACAGGACAGAATAAAAGGAGCAGACACTGCATCCTGTGGCTACAGCTCAGTGGCTGTTTCAACATGTGAACGTACCAAATGAGATCAAGTGAGCTACCTCTAGAGCATGAAATAGCTACTCGTACCCTTTAATATCACTGTCATGTGATATCCATATCTATACACAGTTGTGTTTTTTTTTTCTTTTGAACGCAGAAAGTATTAGCTCCAAAACATAAATAGGAAATAATCTTTTTGCATGACACAGGTAACACCACCATAAACACGTTAAATCTTACTACACAACAACTGGTTGTACAACAGTCTTGACTTCCACTCTACCTTATTTTCTAAAGCTATGGTTTCTGCACTAGTGTATTTTTGCTTGTAGAATACTGTTTGATTAAAAAAATAATAAAACAAAAGAGTTAAATGCCTATATCTCTCAGTTGTGCAATTCTACAAGGGATGGTTAGCCAGAACACCTTTTCTACCACATTTTTAACTGCTTGATGCTGAAAGATGGAGTTGTTAAACACAAAACTATGTTGCAGGAGTATATATATATTTTTTTTAATTGTCAAATGTCAGCTGAGACACAGATGGGGTATTTGGTCATAGGTCATATCTATCTAATGTACTGAAACAGACTACCATACTAGACAGCACGCATAAATAACTTGAGTTTTAACCACATAAGTTACAATATAAATCACAGACCACATTAAAATAATTTACTTTCCTCATTCCAAGATGGAACAGAAGCAACTCTACACAGAGATAGGAAATACATTTTATGGTTTTAGAAGTACACTGGGATCAGTGTTTTGTGATGTTTTAAGTTGTTTTCCTGTTCCAACTTTTTATAAACACACTAACAACCCTCAGACATAGGACTTTGACTTGCAGATACAAAGGAGTTACATATTAGCAGGCCTGACTTGCACCTCTATGCCGTTAAATCTTATTAGTGCTCAAGTCTGACCCTAGTACTCAATGGTAAATTATTAACAGAAGAGTATAAGGGGTTTTCACTTTGCTATAAAATCATCTTCTTACCAGCTAAGGTCATTACTAAAGTCACTGAAGTATTGAAATATTCACTATTGAGGCAGATTCAAGGTCTCCCTGTTCCATAATTTTCTTTTTCTAAGAAATTATCTCCTAAGTTTCTTCTTTGTCCAACTGCAAAGCAACATAACTCTCTCTAAAACAGAATTAAAAGATGTCTAACACTTTCCAGCAACTCATCTTTCAGTTGGATAACTTCTTGTAGCAATATAGGTATAGGTCTATAAATGGACAGAAACGAAAATACGGTAGTAATTCTTGTTAAGAACAAACCTTGCACAGAAAGAAATTTCCTTAGAGCTTTCTCATCTCACAAAGAATATATTTTTACCCATAAATTCTACCCTAAAATAAAACTCTGCAGTTCTGCAGCAGTGGGTTGGTTTTTTTTTTTTTTTTACTCACATAGTAAGAAAACCCCATCAAGACAACCAAAAACCCCACCTTACTCCAGAGTATTTTCTCCTTCATGCTTCCTCCTTCCTTGGCAGCCTCTTGTGCCCCTCGTCCACCCTGGCTTGCTCCTCCATCCAGCTGTCAGTTCCTGCCCTGAGCACCCCCCACCTCCCTCCCTCATTTGCGCACATTGTCTGAGGACTTGAGCACATGCAACTCCAAAGGGATTAGTGTTATACACACTGAAATACGGCACTGCATTTAAGCCTTACTGTCTCCATCTTTCCACCCATCAGACCCGGAGAAGCAGCTCAGCAGCCTTCAATCCGAAACTTTTCCTAGGGAAGGAGAGGGGCACAGTAACCATAAGCCCTTTTAGGCCGAAAGCCAGTTGCGGTAGCTCACACCAGCGCTGCGGTGGATGACCGCTTCCTCCTGGATTGCCAACGCTCAGGTTGAAGATGGTGCTATGCCAGTAAGTGGTAGATAAAACGTTTCTGCAGAACCAAAAGGTGCAGGCACTTGACCATCAGTTACAAGGCAAGAGAGGAGTCTCGGGCTGCCTGTGTCCAAGACTGCGCAGCAGAGAGAAAAAAGTGGCTGGGCTCTGAGCTCTACGTTGCCATCTGAACTCTGACTGTTTATTAGGTTTGGGAAGCTTATGATGCTATTAGTCTTTGTCCGTTAGCAGAGGAGATTGGCACAGATAAAAAAAAAAAAAATCAAAAACTTATCTTAGTGTTTGTCCTTGACATTAGTTGAACACCATAATTAGATGTTTGCTGTCAAAATATCCTAGTGATAGACTTCTGGGGGGCTTTGGTTTTTATCAGCTCTCTGCTAGCAGGTTAAAGATGTTTAAGGTAAAACTTAGCTTTGATGAACATTTTTCATTGTGCCCAGCTCCTGAACATTTATTCATGTTTTTCAGGTAGTTTGAGTAACAAGCTTTGCAGTAAGCCTCAGTATCTACTCAGAGTAATTCAATAACTCTCTTTTACCACTTGCTTTCTACAGTCTAAGAGCGGTTTCTTGCTCTGGCGCAATGTCACTTTTTCTGTAAGACACGGAAAGACTGAATGTGGATCCTTCTATTAATGCATGATTACTGCAACTTGCATAAAGCTAAGAATACTTATTTGAAGTAAAATGCTTCTCTAAAGGCAGATGCACATACTTCTCACCTGTGTGAACAGGCTTGGCTAATGAAAAATACATGCATCTGCACATGCGTACACCTTAAAAAAAAGAAATCTGACTTCAAATACGAATGAGTGAACTGAAATTTTTTAGGCTTAACAAATTTGAATGCTGTGTCTATTCAGATTTCCACAACCATGATTAAATGCAAAGGGTATACAGTGAACTTCTACTTCTTCTCTTCACAATTTTTAATACAGAGCATTCCTTTAAAAGTGACATTTTATGTCCTATATAAATGTGACTAAATGAGAAACTTAAGAAACCTCTGAAATAAGTAGTACTGACAGATTTTTCTCTACTTATTTTACCATAAGGCAAACAAAAGTAAGCAGGATTTGGTACTTAATACTAGCAACTTCATAAAAAGCCCCAACCGACACCAGTGGAAAAAACCCAAGCAAACAAAAAAAACCAGCAGCAATTAGACACTTAACCCCCCACCTAACATGTCTGACAATGCCAGTTGTCTGAAGTGCAAAGGCAGGAAACATCAGACTGCATAAAACCGTTACTTAAACAGGGTGGTGAGGGACAGTGGTAGAATACCCTTATACCTGCAGTCAACTCAGCAAGACACAGCTCTGCATTCCTTACCCAGCTGACTAGGAAGATATTAAAAAGAAAACGAGTAACAACTGGATAAAGAAGAAGGAAAAAAAAAAAAAAAAGTTTCCCTACAAGTCCTCTTCAGTTTCTGTGCCGGTATCAAGTGGTCCCTATTAGTGCTAGGAAGTACGCATGAAAAGAAACAAGACCTGACAGCCTGGAGATCAGCAGCCCAGGCTCCACGCTGGTCTCTGCACCTGCTTCAGCTCAGCAGTGCACAAGAGCTCTGCAGGAACAGGGCGAGAGAGGACGGTGGAAGGCCATCAATAATACACGTCTGAGCAGCCAGAGGGAAGAAGAGAACCGCACGCTGCACACGGTGATTTCAAAGCTGGTGTTCTTGAGAGCGTTCAAGGCCATTTCTGTGGGCGCAGCCACCCTGTATTTACTGATGTCTTCCAGTACATAAATGAGCTGCTGGAAGGGGCTTACTCTAGACTGCATCCCAGACCTGAGCAGCTCTCCAACATGCTTGCAGAGAGATGGACAGTCTCTACCAGAAATTCAACACCAGTTCTTCTTCTTTCACATTCGGGACTTGAGTTCATACACCAGGAGGTCCAACTGCATTCTCACATTTGACACCATTTACCAGCATTTGGCTTCCAATATATAGGCTACTAACAGGTTCGCAGACCAGGCAAATTAACTCTGCAAAAGCTTTCCAAAGGCCAAAAAATCCATAGGTCTCTATTCTCTGTCCTTATTGAGACAAAAGATTCACCATCAGTTTCCACATATCGTTTGCCTGGTCATTTCTGTTGCTATCCTGCATCTGATGCATCGCTCCACAGAGTCAGCAACAGCCTTTTTGATTTTCCCGGGACTAAGAACTAGCACACTTCAACATACGTGAGCGCAAAGTTTTGTAGCGCGCAGTCACAGTACTGCCAGCCTCTGAAGTGCAAGTCATCCAGAGGGTGTGATGCGCATTTTCCTGGTATTTACCATTTCCTATCCTGCCTAGATTTCTGTCCTTCCCACTACCCTGTTGCTAGCAACAAGTGACTGGCCACAAGCATTTTGCCTTAGCTTCCACGTGTACCCAAAGAGTAATTTCATAGAATCTTAGAATGGCTTGAGTTGGAAGGGACCATCAAAGGTCATCTAGTCCAACCCCCCTGCGGTGAGCAGGGACACCTTCAACTAGATCAGGTTGCTCAGAGCCCCGTCCAGCCTGGCCTTGGATGTTCCCAGGGATGGGGCTTCTACCTCCTCTCCGGGCAACCTCTTCCCGTGTTTCACTACCCTCATTGTAAAACTTTTTTTCCTTATATCTAGTCTAAATCTGCCCTCTTCTAGTTTGGGTCCTCTTACTTCAGTACATGCAGCTCCTCCTCATTGGTTTCCTGGGCTTCGGGGTAGGTTACTTCCCACCTTTCTGCATCTTTACCTCTGAGTGCCTCAGTCTCCTCAACTACTTTGTCATCCTGCTCCCCACCACACATCCATTCCTCTGACAGTATGAGAACTTGTCACTCCCCAGGCCCAAGCTTAGGGAGCTCTCTGGAAGGTACCACACATGCACAGGAGGGAGAGAGCTCCAAAAACTCAGCTTATTCAGTCTTGCTGCCTATATATTTGATTCTCCCTCTGAAACTCACAGTTTGTACAACTTTTGAACCCGCTGGCCCACATTTGGTGGGGAAGGGAGATACCAGATACAATTACAATTCTACAGGTTCTACAAAAACAAGTGATTACATATTAGAGAGTTCAGCTTTCACGTCAGTGCCATGGCTGCAGAAATCCCTCCAGTGAGACTCAACACCCATTTGCTTTGAGACAACCCCCACACAAATGAGACCATACATACAACCCATCTGTATGGGAAGAGCTCCTGCCAAAACTTGCAGTCAACTCAGAGGTGCAAACCTGAGAGAAGCTGTGTTTCCGTTACTCACCAAACTACCAAACGGGCCTGCCTTTCCCGTCTCAGCCGTCCTACCGTGCACCCCGTTCAAGACCAGCATCAGTTATGTGCCTCCATCCCTATTCAGGGCTATTCGTTCTTGCCCCTGGCATTGGAGTCCGCTGCCCTTGTCAAGGTTCCAACTCAACTAGTTGTGAATCACGACACAAAAGAAACTCTACCTGGTTGTACTGCACAAAGGTGGAAGGCAACTACTTCTAAACACATCAGGGCAGGGACAGCCAGGGGAGGGCAAATTCTCAAACAGAAAAACAGTCTTAGAGTTCA
The DNA here is from genome assembly GCA_034782735.1 of Sagittarius serpentarius. Lineage (NCBI taxonomy): Eukaryota > Metazoa > Chordata > Aves > Accipitriformes > Sagittariidae > Sagittarius > Sagittarius serpentarius. The sequence goes on along the minus strand of JAVKLA010000031.1, from coordinate 16,938,441 downwards.
TTATTTAAAACATGTCTGCTTACCTGCGAAGAAATTCACAGGAAACTTGTCCTCAGTTTCAGACAACAGCAAAACTTATGTTGTTTTCAATGAGAAAAAGAAATGTTCCTTATCTCAATCATTTAAAAGAAGTACTATTATCATCTTGATAGTTAAGTAACACTGGGTACCACCAAGTTAGTTAACGTTTGCTTATCATTAAGCACATGTACTAGAACCTTCAAACACTGCAGGAATTCATGTCTGTAGTTTTACTAGATATCTACTGAAATACCCATTCGCACAGTATAAATACAGGTGTACACCCCCCACCACTTTCCACACCATCATTTCATACGGCAGATTTTAAGAAGTGACAGCAGATTTTTGACATCTCCAAATAACTCCATTGGAAGCTAGGGCTCCTCCCCGCTTTCAGAAATTAAATTGCTCAGTTATCCTATAGTATCTTTCAGTGGTTCTCTAATTCTGTGTGGGTTTTCTTGTTCATGGGAGTTGCAATAGGAATTTGGCTACGAAGTTTTTCTTTATGAAATAGCATAAAATATTTTAAGATGTTATTCCTTTATTATTAAAAAACCCTCTTAATGATGACAATCTCAGATTTTCCATATCTTTTTACATTCACAGCTGCAAGTAACTTTCTGATCATTTTCATTGATGAGTTTATTAAAGTTTATTTATAAGCATTTCTATTGAAGTGTAATGACTCATACCACTGGAGCTGTGTGCCTAGTTTGTTCACTCCTCCCAGCTCTCTTCCTACATATGCTGATCTTACACATATAGCAAACTGCAGGTCACTTCTGTATCAATTTATTGATAACATACAGACAAACCGTTAAGTAGACATTTAGAGTATGTTGAGTATTACCCAGCTGAATAGAACAGTTCACAGGATTTGTGACAAGTAGGAGGCAGGGATACATTCATGCAAAACCACTGAACTAGACTGGTTGCCACTGCCAACAGCTCCTCTTTGGCTGATGAAAGTTTTTGAGCCAACAACTATTGCTATATGCTCTGCACATGGAAATACAGAAATGAACTATCCATAAAGGAGTAATACTCCGACTTGCTTTTGGCTTTTTCTTTACTACAGCCTTCCCACAAGATCTCTTGTGTTATTTAAGACCATTTAAATGATGTTTCACTCATTTAAAAAAATGCTACGTGTAACCTGGTGCATTTGCTTCATCCGAACGATGCTAAAGGCAACTCTTGGCATGCCCTATTTGCTGAGCTCAAAACAAACAAGTCTTTCAGCAATGCATACACAAATGGGGATTCATTGCTGTATAGCTCTGTCCTAAGTGGAAATACCAAAAAAGCCACAAGAAAAAAAACTATCTTTTCAGTTGAGGTCCTTTGTTTTATTCCTCTAGGAACTGAAAACAAAACTAGCATAAATTATTCTTCTCTCCCCTCCTTTAAGGTGCCAGTAAGACACCTGGGCAGCGGCTGCAGATGTAGGCAGAGATGAGCAGTGTGCTGCCAACGGGGGAACGCTGGAAGAGACCCTGCTTCACAGAAATCTGGGCCAATATTTTTAAAAGCCTGCACTTAGTCTCCAATACCTGTATTCCTATCTTTGTTGTTGTCGCTTTAGCTGCTATTGCTTTATCAGAATTTCCTCCTGCAGAAAGAAAAATGAGAAATCCCTCCCTTTCCTGCAGTTTATTCAGCCAACCAGCCTCGGTGGCTGAGGTCAAGCGGGGACAGGGCCACAGCGCCTCTGCCAGCCCTCCTCCGTGGCCTGCTTTGCCCTTTAAAGCAGGGCAAACGAGGCTGTCCAAGCAGCATCTGGACTTGAGATGTTGTGTCTTAAAGCGTGCTGTTCAGGGATCAATCTTATGCTCCCTTTTCTTGCACAGGGTCAGGTCACAATCTGATCTCTTAAACCAGTAGCAGCCCTTCTACAAGTTTTTCTTTATCTCAGTGAGGATCTCAAGGAATTGTAAGAACATGCGACTTAGATATTTTTCTCTTTTTAAACAAACTAAAATTTAGGAAGAGTCAACATTCGGTCTTTTCAGCTTTATCTGTCTGCACAATTTTTAAAATAACTTGTGAATACACAAGTTACAGGATGCTGTTTTGTACAAACTTCTGCTGCTTATATTGCACCAAATCACATTTATGAATTGGGTCTCTCATCACTAAGGCATAAGCAAGCTACAAATAGAAAAGCAACTGCTATTACTATTAGCACTGGGAGTCCAAAACTTAGACCAGGGACATTTTTAATTGCAATTGACATGGACCTTGGATTTTTGCTCTAATTAATGAGAAATGAGCCTAAAGCTGTATTTTGGGAGAGGAGAGTTGCCTTACAAACCTGTTGCCAGCTAGGTAAGAAATAGTCAATGACCTTCACAGCTGGGTGAGGAGTTGTGGAAAAGCAAACCCCAAGAAGATACAGAGCCCTACGGCCACAGACACAGGTCAGGGGATTTAACCTGTTGTTTCCTCCAAGTCACAGACAGCAAGCAGAGGTGAAGAGGAGAGTTGCAGGCCCTGGGCTCTCACCACCCCTGCTCGTCCCTGCCCCAGCCAGCCTCAGGGAGGGGACAGGCCACCACAGCTCCAGCAGCTCCCCGAGACTGCTGGCTTTTGCCAGCGAGTGTTTCCAGCCTCCTCACAAAAAGCAAAGCACACGTGTTTCTGAGTAAGGGCAAGGCAGCCCCCGATTCTTGCCACAGGCAAACTGGGGACCCCGGGACAGGCTGTGCCACCTCCTCGGCCCTGTTTGAACCTGCTGCACGGGTTAACGTGGACAAATTGAGTTAGGTTCACCCATGCATATGGGACAGCTAGTGGAAAGGGATACACCTTGCTGCACAGACACAAGCAGGTAAAATGGCTCTTACCTAGGCAAGCAGAGTATCTTTAATTAGAAACACACCTTCATGAGTCTTTAAAAGGAAAACTCAGTTTGCACCTAACTTGAAGGTCTTTTACATTGCTTAAAAAGTAGCAAATACCCTAGCTAAGGAAAACTAAATACCTTCTTCACATGCTGTTACTTGGGAGGTCATGAGGCGCAGCTGCACATGCAATCAGACTTTCATAAGAGCACTCTGGAGACAGAAACAGTGAAGAAACCTGGAGTTCGCCAAGGGCTGATACTACCACTGCAGCAGCTTCTTGCAGGGTGCGTGGCCGAGCCCTCTGTGTAGCTTTTCCCTCTGGAGGACTTCGCTCTCTACGGCTCCTTTGACAGGCTCTTCCAAGAAACAAAGAAATGGCATTTCCCATGCGAGAAACGTCCCAGCTGAAAGACGCAGGCTGCCCCAAGCGTAATCCCATACTGCAAAGGGAAAATTGTTGTATTTCCTTGCCCTGTCTCCACCCTGCCATACTGAGCAGCAGTTCAGTATTTCCAGGCTCCTGATCTTCCCTGAGCAGGCAGGAACACTTGCAGATAGCGTGGGGTTGCTATCACAGTCACTCTCGCACAGCTCTTGAAAACGTGCTCATAGTTTCTAGTAATCATAACCCCCTTCAGAAGTGCCAGTGGGCACATCATCACACTTCAGGGATTGCAGGTTCACAGGAGGATTATACAGGGTGCATGTCGTACACATGGGGTGCTTCAGCTCACGCTTGCTGAATGAACCACTACAGCAGCTTAGGACATTAGTGCCCCCAGCTCTGTGCGTGACAGGAGTTGCAAATTCCCCCCAGCAAAGTCTGCAGAAGCAGATCTGTACTTACACTGCAGCTCACACTGATGTCTCAGTGCAAACGCTGTTTCAGAATAGCTTTAAGGTATTATGCTGGGCTGCGAAGGAGTACAGCTAAGGCTTAGACCACATATTCTTTCCAGTCTCCTGTACAGAGAGTAACACGCGGAGTGACGATATCTGAAGCCGCTCTAGCAAGGCTCCCCGCAAGCTCATCCCAACCACCCTCACCTTGTCATAGCCTGCAGCAGACACTTGCAAACACAGTAGTTTTGTTTACGTATCTTCTGTTCCTCCTCTAGATCTGACCTCCAGCAGTACACTGGTAAGTGCATCCGAGAAGGATACCAGTTCACCAGCTAAACTCTTAGCTCCCCTCTTTTCAAGCTGTTAACCACTTGCAATCAGACTGTAACAGATATGGCTGTTATTATGTCTTACTGGGCACGTGACTTTGGAAACACCAGCCTGTAAGCAGTGAGCCATGGTAGTCAGTTCACTTTGGTTCCCAAGTGGCGTAAACCCCAAATTCAGTAACTTGAAACCTCAGAAGGCTGGGTAGATCAAAGTGGAGCAAGTGTGTCTGCAGCCTGGGATGCGTCACCTCTTCTCTCTCACGAGAAAGCCCGCCAGCTGAGACTAGGCTCAAAAAACCCAAGCCACGGCACATGTCTAAGATCACCTTGTCTCGCATACGGCACATCCCTTCTGCACAGTGATTAGAAAAACAAATGCCTTGCTGCTCTCCGTGCGCCAGCCTCCTTTAGAGCCTCCAGCCACCTGAATTTCCTCTGATCTACTCAACTTCAGCAGTTTTCTTTTGAGTACCAGCCTTTGAGAGATAATCTGTCCAGTTCATCAAAAAAGCCTGCACTAGCAAAAACCAAGCGTTTCACTTGGAGACCCTGTTTCAGAGGATTTGCTTGTTTTCTTCAGCTGCATATTTTGTGGGGGATGTACATACCACCTTTGGCAAAGGTCTGGCAGCATTGCAGAGTCTTTGACAGTGTTCTGAGAAGCAACTTATTAACTGATTACAGCAAGACCGCAATGTGCTGGTTACATCACTACCCTGACAGCCCAGATGATGAAAAAGATGCTGTATTTTGTTCTTGTTACACTTTGGTTTCCCCTTGTTTTTATTTTCATCGCGACTACTCCATACCTGTCAGCTTCTTCCCACTCAAAACAGATTTTTTTACTTTAAGTACTCATTTATAACAGTGAGAGCAAAAGAAGTAAATATATATATGCATTATATTACCCTGAACACACTTGTTTTATTCGACTCCTAGATAACAGGCATTTCCTCATTCAAAGCAGCATCTGAAAACTGCATACTTATTTTAAGTGAAACCTTAAACTATTTAAATGTACAACAAAACAAAGGCTACTATCAAACTGGTCCATTTGACAATAGCATGTATTTAAACTACTTAAAACCTTACTGGAGAACTGCAGAGTTAAAAAAGTACCTTTTAAGTGCAACACACATTTTCATAAAAATATTGACAATTAAAAAAAGCTCACCCTCCTGTGGCAACAGTGACCTAAAGAAGGCATTTGTCGGATCTGTTTCTACCGGCAATATTCAGTACACCAGAGCAAAGCAAAGAAAAATCAAGGTCTTGCTCTCTGCTGGAATTTCACTCAGTGTTTCTCGGTGAGACTTGGAAAGCCTGAAGCCAGCCCATGCTTTTGCTGGCAGGTGAAAGCCAGCTGGGTCCACCAGGATTTCTCTTGCCCTACAGTTAGAACAACCAAACCATGAGTATGTAACAAGGATTATCTAAAAGTTTCAGAGCACAAGACAAAAATCACATCAATTTTACTCTGGACTGTTCAACAGCACCTTCTCCTTCCTCGGCACTGTTTTCCCTGTAAATGGTCAATATATTACCCTTATCCATTTTCAGTGCTGCAGTCACTGATCATAAATAACAGAACAAACATGCGAGTACACAATTCAAGGAGCACTATGTTGCTTCATTTTGTTCTCAGCTTAAATTTCAGCACTGCATTTTTCCTGGACACCTCTTACCACAAGTACAGTGCCCTGTCATTCCCGATCACGACTCTGTAACAACTTTAAGAGATATGTGTAAATTTAAGTTAATTTAGGCTAATAAGACCAGCTTATATCCCCTTTTCCTCTCCACATTAATCTACGTTGTGTCCTCTGCCACACTACTGCAGACCTGGACATCAGCAGAGTGATTTATGACCAGCGATAAGCTGTGCTGCAGATCAGATCTGAGTTATGTTGGCAGGTTAGTTTGGAAGCCTGGGCTGGAATAAAATGTGGCACAAGAAGGGAGGCATGCTGTCAGAGCTGTGCACGTGTATGCATCTGTTTATGTGCCTGGTGATGACCGTGGTGGCGAGGAGGTCCAAGACTGAAATAGCACAAGGAATTGCTGAAAATCAGGATTAAGATCCATTGACAGAGCTGTGGTGGAAACTTTGCACGTAGGCTGCCCACACCATGTCTGACTCAGAGCTCTTGGTCACATTTGTATGAATAACATTCATCAAATGCTCAAATGCAACTGTTTGTTGAACAGTACTGGTGAGACTGGGCCGATTCAAACAGTGTAAGCAACTCTCCCCTCTCCAGGTAACTTCAGGAAGAACGTAGCGTCTGCAAAACCTGCAGTGGGCTTCAGTTTCAGATGCTGCAAGAGGCATACAGAGAGGTATTAGAAAATACATTATTATGGTCCTTTAACTCTTCCACCCAAATAAAAAATAAACCATGGCAGGAAGCGCAGCGAATGGTGTGGAGGCCCAAGCCGTTCTGCACAGCACGCTCCTCCCTGATCTATTATTCTCCAAGGTCACTCAGAGCACCTTTTGCACTGATCAGTACGATTTACATTTACTAATGAGCCCCAGACACACATCAGCAGCAAAGAGACGAAAAGACCCCACTGGGAAGTAACCAAACGAAAAGGGTATGGCGAGAGCGTGGCACACACTGGCAATGGCAAGGAAGGTAAGGGCTGCCCTGGGAGCCCACCACCGTGGCCTCAGGCCAGGCTGCAGGCAGCCAGGGAGCAGAGGCGGGAGGCCAGGCTCTCAACAGGGCGAGAGGCAGTAGGTGCTGGAGCTGTGGTGTGGGCCTGAACCATCAGTCCCAATAATCACTCAAACTCATTAACAGAGCTGCTGAGACTTCCTTTGTTCCCATGCATGGCTTCGGAGGCAAGCTGTCTGTAAGTGCAAAGCACTGTTTGATTTTTTGATTGGGGATCAGACTTTTCAGGCAAACACCGCTTGGTCCCGGCGACTTATCACGCACGACCCCATCTGCCTTGGCTCCTCCAAATTTCTACCTCTGCCAAAAATCCCATCTTCTCTTCTCTGAAAGGTAACCCCAAGGCAGGAAACTCTTCCTCACCTTTAAAACAGGCAACTTGTCAAATACTCCAGTCCCACAGTTACTGTGTGTTATGAATCTGAAATGACAGCTTTGCTCTGCCCCACACATGAACATGAATACTTGACACAGGATTTTTGTTTAATTTTTTAACCATAGACCAGGATTCAGCCTGGCTCTGCAAGATCTTAGCAGGGAGTGATGGGAAGACAAGCAAGTGTCTGAAAAGCTTATACCTGCAGTCTTTTAATGATGACAGCACTCATCCGCATAGCTTCTTTAAGTAATAGCAACTAAGTTATTTTATAATAGCTACTGTACAAGACGATTCCAGGGGATACAGCTACTACAGAGTAATCAGTCCCATAGGATTAGAAGCAGTCTGCCGAGCCTAATGCCTTAACATCTGAGAATTATTCATCATCTCATGATAACCGTATTTTCTCTAATGTATTATTACTTATATGCTAATGGCACCCTTACAGCATTTAAAAGCCTGTCACACCCAGCACCACACTGCCATTTATTTCCTGTACATATACCGCTTGCTGTCATCAATGTCTCTTCTCAAGCCTTTTTAGCTGTTGACCCAATTTAATGCCTTGCTGGAGATTGTCTTCCCAGCTGTAATTACAGTAAAAAAGGACTTCACAATAAATGCATTTCTCCAGCCCCCATAGCATCTGTTAACTCTTCTCTCAGTGTAAGTGCTTGCCTGCTAGACATGTTCCAAGAAGATACAGGTTTGGTAGCATAAATTCTGTGTCTCCCCAGTACAATTCACTTCAGAATAAATATTTAGATCCTAGTAATGAAAACCCAGCTAATGCTTTCGTTGGCATTTTGCAGTGCTATACACGCTTAGAAAAGAACTTGGACATTATAGCAATCTGTACTGTGTTACTCACAACAGTTCGATCCAGCTTTACCTCAGTGGTAATTACAGCATGGCCATCAGTCAATTTAACCTAATTTGGTTGCTCTTTCTCTGACAGCTTGACACTAAGATTGCAGCAAGCCCTATCTACAACATGAGAATTAGCAACACACATTAGAATAAAACAGCTCATACACTACACTCATTAGCAATCTCTAAGATCGCTTTAGCTGAACGACCTTCAGGTAAAGTTTTCTAATTCTATAAAGAAATATGTTTGGGGTTTGTTTGAAGTTCCCTATGATTTCCTAGGATTCTTCCCTTTCTGCAACTCAGATCTACATTAGAAATAGGTAATAATGCTGACAACTTGCTGCATCATCCTGGTAAGCAACCATTCATAGTATCGGTCAGGCATCCTCAAATATTTAAAAATAAAATAAATAGGCCACTACTATTTCTTTATTGCCCACCACTCCCCACAGAAGAAACATTTTGAGGGGAAAAGGAAACTGCATTGAAGGGGCACTTGTGGATCTTCTCTTCTTGTGCTCTGTGCGTATGTCAGATGGACATCATCCACCCTTTGCCTCTCCAAGAAAAAGTATTTCCCTGGCTATACGAACCTACTGGAGCTTAAAAAACAATTTTCCATCAGAGTCAGCCTGAGGATTTCCAAAGCTGGGGCACAGAGCTGATGGGACCATGCTGTTCTGTGCAGATAACAGACACCAGCTTTGAACGCAGAGCGAGCACAGCCAGCCGGGCTCACGCATCTCATGTACGGTAAGCAGGCAACTGCCAGATGTGTCAATCCCAACACCAGGTGAAGGTATCCTTCAACACCAGGACACCCAGAATAGAAGGATGCGGAGCCTCCTACACATCCGTATTTGTTGATCAGATCTTGATATCTAACACTCCAAGAAAGTTTACTGCTTCCTAACTCGAGGGAGATGGAGGAAAGGGAACAGGGCTAGACACCAGCAGGGAGGGATGAGAACAAGTCAGCCATGTCAGTCCCTGCAGCATGTGCAACACTAGAAAGCAAAGCTTAGACTGAAGTGTTCTCTGCCGTTTGTTGACTAACACCTTTTTTAGGATGGGGATGCAAAGTGATGAAGCACTGTCAAATAAGGAACAAGTATTACAAGTGAAAACTCACCAAAAGACAGAAAAAGCTTGTGCCAGTCTTGCACTAGCTCTGGCGTTTACCCCAAACTCAAACAGAAAATCTTACCTACCAAATAGATAATAAGGAGGGGAAGTGCTTACAACAATACAGTCCCATTAGAGTCAGTGGAAAAAAAGTAACTAAAAACCCTACCAGTCACAGGTAGGCAAACGTTTGATTCTGACACAACCTTTGTTAATACTAACAACCATTAACTCTGAAGCAAGAACCATTCATGCACTTTGTAGGTAGCACACAGGGCCTCCAGCCGTGCTCGCTGGATGTGTGGGGAGGTATAAATACCACCCTAGGACAACTGAGTGTGTGTAGCTCATTGAGTGTTGATCTCCTATCCAGATACAGCTTTGTGATGCACCACAAATTATACGGCATCAGACTGACAAGACACAGATTATTCAACCTGAAAAGGAGTATTTTTAGAATGAACTCAATTTCCTCACACTTGACAGAGGTAGAAAAGACTTACCGTGCCCTTCTTCCTCTTTCACACGAGGAAAAGGGACTGCTTGGGGAAATGAATGTTCAAAGCTTAGAACCAAGAGAAAATCCTTAAACTACGTTATTACTGTATTTCTCCACATTTCCTCCCATTCTACCCATCTCATTTTGCTTTTAACACATGCACTGCTTTTTCTTTTAAATTCAGCTGTAACATTTTTGGGTCAAGCACAATCTTATTCTATTCCCATAGAACTAGGGTAGTGGACACCATATTTTATAAAATATAATTCAGTTTCTTGAGGCTGGTGAATTTGATATAGCAGGTTGCTACATCTGGAGATGTAGTAATTCTATGTGACAGTGATGAGCAATCATAGTAGGCTCTCCTGAAGCCTACGCATTTGGTGGGTGATCCTGTTTAAATGTTAGACATAATACACCATAACACACAAAGGACTGATTGAAAGAGCACTCCGTAGTAAAATTCAAGACTACACAGGAAACACCTTCTTAGATGAGATCTACAAAGAAGCTTCTTGCTCCTCTTTGTTGAGGAAAAGAAAACCTACAAGAAATGAGAGGGAAGAGGAAAAGGGAGAAGACCCTTCAGTAGTCAACAAAGGAGGGGCAGAGACCAGGGATGATCTCCACTCAGTAGCTTGTGGAAAGAAGGAGCAGTGGTTGTCATACAGCCTACAAAGTGTTGTAGTGTTGTCCTTTGTGATGACCCCAGAGCTGCTGTGCACTGTCAAAACATCATGGCTGCGTCTCTCCAGCGTCACAGTGTGTCACAACGCGAAGACCCAGTGGTTCTCCAAGTCGCTAGCAGGAGATAGCAAGCTGCCTTCAGGCACTACAGAAAGTGAGTACCACTGTTCAATAAAATTTGCAGCTGTGCAATCTTACGTCCCAACAGGGACAGGTTAATCAAATCTCGTGCTTCAATCTCATTGCCTACAGAACGAAGAAAGCGCTTCTTGCCCATAGTATTTTACTAACAGTTGTTCTTTCTCCAAAACAGGAGGAGAAGTAGGTGTTACTAATACGGTCAAATCATACAGTTTATGACAAATCATATTTAGGACACTAATTTGCACAAAAGAATAATCAGAATCTTTTTATTACTTCTACTTGCTTCTTTTTTAGTAAAAAGAGATAGCTGGAAAAGACTGAAGTTCTATGAATTATTAACAGAAAATTGGTAGAAAAATGTTCTAGTCTCTGCCTTCTCTATTTTTAACATACACTTAACCTGAGTTCATTCACAGCCTGCTGATTAAAACCATTTACATGCAGGTTTTGTTTCACCTTACATTAAAAGATTATTTGTAGCTACGGCACAGCTAAAAAACATCCTCCTTTACTAAATGAACAAGTACAAAATAAACACCATTAAAATCAAGTTATTTTAAGCAGATATTTTCTTGAACAGAGGCAGTATTGCCTAACTTTCATTTATGATTTTTTCCCCCAGTGGCTAGGCTAGATTTTTTTTCTTTTTTAATCTATACCTTTTTGCGAGAGGCCCGAGTGCCTTGCCTTGTAGGCATGTCATCTGCTGGGAGTGGAAAATGTTAAAGGCTGTAAAGTCAGCCTCTCAGAAATCAAGAAATTCCAGAGAACAAGGAGAATACAATTAATGACTATTTGTGTGAGGCAATTTGCTCACTGCCACGCAGGTACTCTGCCTTGCCTTCTCCTTCTGCCCGTTAACCTCATCCTCTACACACCTGCTGCAACAAGTCAGCCAGGGCCTTGCGGGTGAACTGCGAAGCTGTGAGAAACTCCACAGAACAGGGACACGTGCGCTAAAAAAGGTGCAACTGCGGGCAGAGGTAAGTTTGTGGAGATGGAGACATTTAACATCCATGAGCTCAGGAGGAACCGAGATGAAAAGACATTAAGCTCTTCGGGAAAAACATGAAGTTGAAAGACCACAACTGAGCAACACGGAAGACCAGCCCCTTCCAGGGGGCTGCAGAGCCCATCTTGTCCCCGCCTGATGACAAGATCGCATGCCTTACTAGGACTGCTTCACTCAATAGTTCCCAAGTTCTACCCATCTACCTTGTGTATTGCCCGATAAATAACTGCTTTATGCTTTACCTTTGTGAATATCCTGCTTGCAGAGTCTTTGTGCACAGCAAAACGTACCCCAACAAGCCGACCCAGAGAGGAACGGTTACAGGGTTGCTGTAGAAAATATAAGCCTGAAAAGTACGGGAACTGCTCCCACAACGATATCTCCACACACAAACTGTGACTAAATATCTATTTTCTGCAAATGTGTTGGTAGAGGAAAGAGTGGAAGAATCTAAATTCACAAGGATCCTGAAGATTTATCAGATTTCCATAACAGTTAACAGATAAAATCCATATGGGAAATACCCCTGAAGAATGAATTTTACTTCTCAAACATAATATGAATAATATATGACATGAAAGTGGGGCAGAAAAATATACCTGTTATGTCTTTATGGCAGTATCACTGCACAGATTGTAAGGAGCTCTTATTAACCACAGTAACAATATTCCATCATTTGCACAATGATCTAAAACTCTAAGAACCAGACTTCAATGCCAACATTGTGTAACTATCCACAGCTATTGCCTAAATTGCCAGCCAATCTGCAACACGATCACTTCAGTTTTGCAGGAAGAAAAAAAAAACAAACCACAAAACCCTGACACAGTGGAGAACACATACTGGTCAGAGTTGTTCCAGCCTGCTTACTAGCACCATGTCATACAAACTGTCAAAAGGTTTGCATGGATAAATAAAAATAATGACGAGTGATGAAACTCCCAGAAAAAACAAGAATAACTTGTCAAATTAGCTTAGAGTATTTTCATGATGGGATGCTAAGGTTCTGGTGTGGCCCAGTCCCTCTCCACTCAGTGATCTGAGTGACTGAAATGAGAGGGTTTGGGAAAAATAGTTCTCAAATACCTGACTTTTGCCTGTATCCTGATGAAAATTGGGAAAAATTTCCCATGCTAGGTACAAGAAGCTAACGTAACAGCCTTAACATGTTTGGTTTTAGGGGGTTTTTTTTTTGGTTTTTCTTTTTTACTGTAGATAAATTGGGACCCAGTTCTGCAAGGTTCTCACGTAGGGTATGATAAATTGCAGACTAACACTGCAATTGCAAAGAAGATGGGAGAACACATGAAAGCCACTTCAAAGCCTCATCCCAGAACAAGAGGTATATGGGTCCTTGTAGATACTGGAACCCAGTCCAATGGCTGCTATTAGATGGATGCAGAAGAAAGTATAAAGGTACTTTTGGTACGGGCTCAGGAATCATGCTTAAGCTCCCAGGGCTCAACTCTGGGCACTACCATGGCTTGCTAAAAAAAAAAAAAAAAAAAATAATAATAATCTTTGAGCATTATGACAAACTGATCTGAACCCAAGTTCACACCTGGTTCCAAACACTCATCTGACCATTTTATCTTCTATCCATTTTTGGTGGAATGGCAAAAAATGTGGATTTTTAACTCTTTAAATGAACTGAAAGACAATAATTAAGCTGTTTTCTGGTTCCTTCCATAAACAGAAGGCAATCTTGGAAAATGATGGAAGAAAAATTACTGTTAGCATAGTACTTCTTGCCTAGAAGGAGGAGAATACACTTTTTCCAATGCATTGATTTTTTTTCCCCCACCCCCTTAAAATGCATTTAAAGCAGATTTTAATTTGAAACACTGAGGTAAAACCCCTGGTGACCTTTCAAATTCAAGAAGAGGCAAGTGCAAGGATTAATGCAAGTCCCTTCCATCATCCTCCTCATTTTTCTAAACGTAGCATAAAATGCCATTGAATTATTTTCAGTTGCAACCCTAGTACGCATTTCTGGGAAGCTAAAGTTCAGAGTTCCTTCCTCTGTGATTATATAGGAAGCTTTTCCAAGTACATCCAGGCACTTCTTCTGAAAAAGGTGCAGAACTGGCAGCTAAGCAGAGTCCAAGACAGCAGAGAAAGTTTTTAAGACTCTGCCAGTACTGAAACGCGCGATATAAATGTTCAGGGTTTTTTGCTTTCTGGAGAGTGTGCACTTTAGAATTCCTTCTTTACTTGTCAAAGTTTCCAGATCACATCGCTTGGGGACAGCTGGCATTAAGGCTCTTTTTCTTCCGAGTTTACGAAATGAGGTCAATTCTTTTTACTATTGTCACCTTTTAGCAGAGTGAAGTTTCTTTCATCAAAACCTGATCTTCTCACAACGCATTTCTGAGAACACTTTCCATCAGCTTTTCTTCAGTTTGGATTTTGTAAGGCAACTTGCATGACTAGTGAAAATTTTTCCAAATATAGTTTCTGTATTAAAAAAATCCGTTATTACCTGAGTTACTGTGCTTTGAATCAATTATTTTCCCTCTGGAGCTCAAGAAGTACCTAGCAGAGCAAGCTCCTCACACAGTCTGCACCATTCTCATTAGACTTAGCTGGTACCACATTTCACAAAGCTGCTGAAATAGTAGGAACGATTCTGACCATATTCATGCTGCATCACTAGTATTTTACTGACTTCACCAAACTACTCCAAACTTTTATCAGCATAGGTAAGCTAAAACTCAGAGCACGTGCATTAAGTGGGAACAGCGATACCTGGCCTTACTCTGCACTGAGTTTTCTGGGATTTTTATCCGAAGTCAGCTGTGCATGAACCTGCAGCACTATGTCCTGCTGAACACGTAGTAAGCCCTACAGCACTGCACCATGTCCTGCTGCCTCAGCAACCTGCTCATGGGTGGAAGCTTGACCCTTGCTCCATTATGTGCTGTAGACACCCCACCATGTCCACTGTCTCCATATTGATTAGATATCGCAGGATCTGATCCAGTAGCATATGAATCCTATTTCTTGTTGATCGAGTCCTGTTGGTTTTATTGGAATTAGGTTGGATTTGGACAAGGATAAAGCAGCAATGAATCAGACAAAGTGCTTCTGAACTCTAGTCCTGCAAAAGACCAAGCTCCTACCACCCTTTGTTTTCAAAACTTTTTTTTCTGAAGATATTCAGTTCTTTAGAACTGAAAGACTTAATTATTCTGCTGGGTAAATTAGGAACACATACTAGTTTGCCTCCTGCATAATCCCTTCAAAGAACTCTAAAATATTTTCTAGTCCTTCAAAACAAGTGACAGTTTGAAATTGCTCAAGTTGAATTTGGCATAAGAATAAAATGAAGAAATTGCCTTTTATTTTCATCACATCACTGTACTGAGGATGCACATTGCAAATATTTTTCCCAAATCAAAAAAACAGGCAATGCAAAAGTAACCAGCAATTTGTTCTGTGTAAGTATAGCCACCCAACAAAATTTTCTGGCTGGCAGCTGCTCTGCTTGTACCACTTCCTTCCCATTAGTCCTGGTTTAAGCTTAGCGATATCAGGGCCAAGTGGGACATGGCTGCTGCACTGATGAGATCTTCCAGTTCCCATCTGATGGATGACCCACCAGGGCACAGCCCCAGCCCACATGCATCTCCCCACCACTGCCAAGGGGAGGCCAGGCACCACGATAGGAGAGCTTGAGGGAGAAACACAAGACTTCAGGACTGTGCAGTTCTCCAGCGAGAACAGTCTCTGGTCTAAGTAAGAAGCAAGGGAAAAGCAAGTTTCTCCATCTCCAAAGTGTATGCTGTTCACATTTTACAGTTCTTGGTAGTCTCCGCAAAACCCTGCTCTGACTCTGTGGGGATGAGGAGTAAGTTAGACTGTTAGGACCGAATGCACACCAGAAGGCAGATGTCTGGTAAGTCTATGTATAGACTATATGGTTTCAGAGATTTTCCAATGGAATTATCCACTGTATCTTGCACGTGGTAGGCTGAACTATGGAAAAACGTTTACGGCTATGCCACAAGCAATCAGAAATTCACACAGTTATTTTTGAGCTGTGACACTTGCCAACACGGAACTGAAGAGCAGGAACCTTTCGATGGAAATAGTGCCTGTTTCAGGTGAGCACAACAAACATGGCTTGGAAGAAACATCACTCTGCCCCAGATCAGCTCTAAAAAGGAGCTGGAAGCTTTCCAAACCAGAGATCAGGCCATAAATATGCCCGTATGCTATTCAGTGTAATTCTTCAAGAATAAAAGCAACCATGTAAGTGACAACAGGGACCGGATTACTTTCTCCACCTAACCATTTCCTGCCAAAGAAGAAAAAGGCAAGTGCAGCAACCAGAGGCTATAGAGGGATCAGATTAAAGCTGCTGTGCAACATTTAAGCAGCTGGGAAGCCACATCAGATGGGGCTGGCCACAGGGCAGTGAGCACCAAGCACTGCCTCCTGCCTCCCAGGGAGGCACAGGAGACTGCCACGCTGCCATAGCCCGCAGGGGCTTCTCCACTCCAGACTTAGATGAAGAAGAGGGACTCACAGTTGACTTCTCTCTTTTAAGCAGTATGACACAAAATGCAAGAACACAAAACCAAAGGTGCTGGGTCAGACCAGAAGCCCACCTACTCCTGCACCCTGCCTGAAACTCTGGTCGACAGCACATGTCTGGAGAAACGTGCAAGGACTAGGCAATTGCAAAGATACTTCTTCTAAGTCTATTCCTGTGCACTAATTGTGGCTCCTGGGCATTTTATTTGGTACTCAGGCTTGAGGGCTTGTTTTTTTTGTTGTTGGTCTTTCGTTGTTTTTCTGGGGGGTTTTTTTGTTGTTTTTTTTTTGTTTTGTTTTGTTTTTTGTTTTTTGTTGTTTTTTTTAAATGATTCCTTCCCACTGACTACAGAAGAGTACCTTTACAGGTATGGACATGACAGAGCAAGTATTGTCCTTGCTCCAACTGCCCCTTGTAGTGCAATAAAGTTACAGCTGATAATTTCATGCCACTTCATAATTAAGGTATGCCTTCCAGCACTCGGATGAGTTCATAAAGCTACTTTGACAAATGAAAAAAACCAAGCTGAGGAGAGAGTGAATCACCTGCCCACGGCAATGAGAAAAGTTAGCAGGAAAGTTAAAAGCAAGTCCATAGCTTCACAGTTTTGATTCTGCTTTAAAACCAGAGTCTATCCTTACTTTCACACTTCACTCATGAAGCCTTCAATAAAAGCTAGAGAAACTAAAGACTGTTATTGCCTTCACACTACGCCTGAAAGTGCCATTTTCATGGCTGTATAGACAATGACATTACAGACGGTAACAAAACCCAAGGTAATGGTTTGTGAAGCGATGCGAGTACAGCCTGTTTAACTGACCAGTGACAAAGTCATCATTAAGGTCTTCATTCAGAAAAGCATGTAAGCATATAACTACCCCACTCCTATTAAGTAAAGCGTTTAAGCATGTAATTAACTTTAAGCACCCGCTTAAGTTCTGAATCACTTATTTGGGGAGTTAGGTCTGTTTTCCTGCCTTTTCAAAGGGGGATGGTTTGCTGATGTGAGAACTACATAAGATCATAAAATGTCACCACAAAGGAAATTAATTCAGAGTCGTTCAGGAGTAATACCATCCCCACCATACCAGCCAACTGGGCAGGGCCTTAGGCTGAACCAGTAGAGGGAACCCAAAGGCTGCCCACTCCGGCTGCTGCCCAGCAGAACCAGTGTTACTCCTATGCAGGCAGTGGCTAGAGCTCCCTGCTTTTAAGCTTCAGCACACCTGCCTCTGCTAGAACAACTTCGAAAGACACACCGTTCTTAGCTGCCTGATAGTCTACCATGGATATACGGACATTTCAGTCTACATGCATTGAATTTCTTAAATTAATTTTTAAAGGACAAATATATTAAACATAGTGTGTTTGTACAGCCTAATCTAGCTGATTTATATTTTCCAACTTTACTACTTCATTCACATTATGCCTGTCTTCTATTACACCACATAATCTAATGTTCACAGTATGCACAATGATGAAGAACACCTGAAAGGAAGACATGTAAGGACCCAGTCCACAACTTCACTTTTTATATATATATATATAGCTGTTTGGTAGCACATTTATACTGTTTTCTCACTGTATACATTGGTTTGGGGGTTGCTGCCATTGGTACAGGTTTTTCTGGCACAAAAAACTTACAAGTGGGAGTTTCTCCCCCACTGCCTGAGAAATTCTTCTGCTTAAGTGTTTTGGAAAAGCTACAGTGGGTTTCCCATGAGTTCTCTGGCAGCCTACACAAATCCCTTTTCAGCATCTTGAACTGAATTTGCATGTGAAAACAGATTACCCTAAGACAATTACAGTGTCAACTGATCAAGAAACTCCTGCACCGTCTAGGGCTGTGGAATTTATTTAAAAAGGACAACGAGGACTTTGTGGACAAGTGAACACACTTGAAAGACTCTAGGAAGCTTGAAAATTGCTTTTTTTCTTACAGCATCACATTCTGTGGGAGAGCGCTATTGGCTTCTCCATATGTTAATTCACTCAACCACACACCATTTCTTTCCTGTTGGGACCGTCCACAGCGAAGCTTCACACACTCTTTCAACAGGAGCGCATCTGTATCCATTCCTCCAAAGGATGTGAGCACTCAGTAGATACTCCACAGAGCAATGAAGGCAGCAGAGCCACGTAAAAAGAGTACGTGGAGTCACAGGAATCCTCCACTGTGTCAGACCAATGTGGATCTGAATAGTAACTCGGCACTCACTTTATCCACTGCCTTCATGACTCTGTAAAACATGATCAAGCCTCCTTCAGCCTTCTCTCCAAACTGAGAAATCTCAGCCATTTCAGCATCTCCTCCTAAGATGGCTGCTCTATGTCCTTGATGATTTGAGTTGCCCTTCTCTGTATGTTCTTGAACTCCACCGTGTCCTCCTTGAGATGTGGACACCAGAAACATTAGCTTGCATAGACTTCATATGAGGAGCAGAAGTATTTGCTGGCTTCCCCAACGTCATCTCGGTCAAAAATCTGTAATTCCCTCCAGCCTTGTTTCCTCTACAAAGATAATCTGCTGCTGACGCCTATTGTCAGCAGCAAGGGTAGCTTAACAGGGAGTAAATATGATCTAGTGAAAATACTCTCAAGGCCACACTGCACACAGCTGGATTTCAGAAACTGAAAATGGGTTATATCCTCCCCCACACCCAGAAAAATAAAGGAAGCAGTGGAAAAAGGTTGGTTTTTTGAACAGATGCAAACCCAGCAAATTTGTCACAAATGTTACTTGCACAACTCCCCAGTTTGCCTGGAGAAGTTCATTCTACTAATGTTTACATGGAGAAAGAAAAGTACAACCCTCTTGTATTTTTAGACCAGAAACCTGAGACCATAATTCATTATGTCAAGCACTGATGTAGGTTTGGGAAGGAAAAAAAAAAAAAAAAAAGTAGGTTCTGGCTTAATTTGGAAGCACACTGGATGAATCCAAAGCAGGTCTGTGCTTCTACGATTTATAACAGGATATTGTAATAGCTGGCTAGAAGTAGATTTATATGGCCTGTATGTAATTTAGAGCCAAAAAGGGAGGCAGCGTCACTGACAATGAGCCTTAGCTGTGAGGTATGTCCCCCATTCTCTTGCTTGTCAGGCATTTCAATTATATCCCTCGTACTTCGTTATAAATAAAGCTGCAAGGAGATATTCTAATCCAGGCTGTCTGGAAAAACCAAGGGCTCAAAGGAGCCAAGATCCACTCATATAGTAACCAGGTTTTAACTCAGAACTATTGAAATGAGTGATTATATTCACACACAGAAAAAACCCAAAGTGGTTTACTACCACAAAAGTGCAGTTGTATTTATCCCACCAGTGATACTCAACAGTCAACACCATCTTTTGATTTGAAAGGCAGAAAAACCCTCTAAGACACGTGCAACGTGCACTTCTGAAATCCCCAGTTTCCAACAGCTGGTTTTCTGGCCAAGGAAAGTTCAGCTTCACTCTCAAAAGCACATAATTTCAGACACCGACAACTGTGCTGCTACCTGAATTGCAAGACAGTTGTACCAACATTGACTAACTTAATTATACAACCTTTTTCATTCTCCCTTCATCTCCTCTCCATAGCTTGTCCAGCGCTTTGCCACGTGCAACATCTCTCTCATTTCAAAAGACTATTATATGAATAAAAAACTTCATAGCATTCATAATGTAGACTGTATATATTCCATGCTTCATATAATACTGTACATACATATGATAGCACCATTTATATATTACCAAGTTAAATGGACTCTATTTTGCTGCTTTGCAAATATATTTCCTGGCAAGTCAAGAGCTTTTTTACAGAAAAGACTACTTTCCCGAGTGTTGAATTCAGCCTACACCAACAGGAATATTCTCCAGTCCTTTCTCACATACTCACTTGCAGGCAGCCTTTGCTAAGACTTATCTTTTGTTGTCAAAACTCTTTTTAGCTTCACTAAGCTACAGCTTCAAAATATTAAGTACAACTACGAAGTACAAAGTCTGAAAGTCAGCTCTTGAACTGAGAAGACTACTATTTTCTCACCTGCACATCCATCCAGACCACCGAGATCCCAGGAAACACAGCTCGGATCAACAGCTCGTGCAGAGACCTCGCCTCAGAAAGGTAAGGGGAACGTGCAGGGAGGAGTAAATACCCAATCTTAACCACACCCAGAAACAGGGCAGCCTCACTTACCCGCATTGATTTCACCTGAGCAGTTACTTTCCAGGCACTTTCCTAGAGATGAGGTCTATAGTAGCCAACTAAGAACCATGAGGTACAGATAATTTTAAACTGGGCAGACAGCCACCTCTACCTTTAGTATGTCTAAAATGCAATCCTGAAAGGTACAACACAATTTTACATTACCAGAGGACACCTGTTTTCACCACTTGACATTCAAAGAGCTAATTAACAATGGTTTGGTTTTCTGTGACTGGAGGGCAGGTTAAATTTAACTTAATTCCTCTGCCACAGAAGGTGACAGCATTTCGAGGCACCAACACCAGCATTTTCTTCCTCTCAGTTACTTATGCTTCTGGACTTACAACTTACTGGTAGTATAAGGAAGCACATACTGCTCCACTACTAATCTGTTTCAAATTTAAACTAGGAATGAAATCCCCCATGGTAACCTCAAACATCACGCAGCACTTTACCAAATACATGTCTTCCCAACAAGGACCCCGTACTTGGATCCACTGTGTAGTTTCCAGCTGACACAGCTCTGTTTACAAACTTTAATTATCCTTCCATGACAACGTGGGAACCGCTACGTTAATAACCCGTACTACTCTGGTATAGTGTCTTTAGGAGGACAATAATGGTCTGGCCAGTTACTGTATTTTTCCACCCTGGGGTGTTTAAGCACTGGAAGAGGATGTTCCCACAAAGCTGAGAATTATCTAGCCAAAGGATGTCCTGAAGTGGCAAGCAGCCAAGCAAAGACCAGGCCAGGTCCCAAAAAGGGGCTTTTTGGAAAACGGCCTCATTAGAACGACTCTGTGGATGTTGGCAGATACCTCACAAAAAGGGTGCAACCTGTTTTGTAGTTGTAAGAATACTTTCCAAGACAGCTACCGTTCTCAGAAATTATACTTCGCTTTAAAAAGGCTGCTGAACCAATAGTTATTATTGACACTCAACAAATAACATAAATAATAACTACCATGGAAGTGACCTGGATTTACCAGTTCATCAGCTATGCTGGTAACCTGTCTCCTAAACTGGATGCTAAGTGAAAAAAGGTAACCTCTGTCCAGTACAATATTTATACATGTACATAATATTGCCAATTGTGTGATTGCCCTCCTAGAAGAGAGAGGAAAATGGAGCTCCCTCATAGTTTTTTGAGTTTGGAGCACACTTTGGAGTTGTGCTAAACTATGAAAGAATAGGGACAGCAAAAGGATGTGAAGGAATTTGTCTTACTTGCAGGGGATCCCAGGGAACATACTATGTGCTTCCCAGACTAGCACAGGTGATGAGCAAGCGCACGCACACACACACCCCCCACCCCACCCCACCCCCCCCACCCCATGAAGGGATATATATGCATCTTATAAGGATGAAGGTGTGCCCCTCTTTAAAGGATGCTTTGCAAGCAGAGTGGGAAGCAGAGGGTTTGTCATTATTCTATTTTAAAGCATCTGCCTAAAAATATTTTAATTGCTTACCAGCCACAAATCAATGTGTTGCAAGTGGACATAAATATAGATTCATTTTGAGGCAATTGGCGTGATTACTTTCCTTAAGTGATGAAAATTACTATGTAAACCAAAGTCATAAACTGAGTGAAATGATTCACTCCCAAACCACCATCCAAGCATTAAAATCTCCAAATTGGTAGTAAAACACTTTTATGTTCAAGTAAATGTTTCTTCCTTCTACTGATGCTTAAACCCAGGAATTCTTGGTGGAAATTTTTATCACTGGAACTTTTTATCAACAGAATTAATAATGAAAACAACAGCAAAAACAACTGCTAGTGATTATGCTATAAATTTAATTAACAGCAATGAAAAAAGTGACATTTTAATTGACTCAGGTGTCATACACAAGTGTAATACAGGACAGTCAGGTGACCATGGGACTATATTAATCCCTGTGATAACAGAAAAACGGTAAGTGGGAGGGTAAGGGAAGACATATTTTTTTGCAAATCATATAAATACCAAGAATGTCATTTATATTACTACCAATTTTTACATGGTCACTATAAAAAGCTGAAGGCAAGTTAAAGTTTGATTAGGTGCTAGGAAGACATGTACAGAAAATAATTCATAAAAATACAGAAAGTATAGCAGCAATCTGAAAGATGCTGTAACCTCCCCAAACAAACTCATCCTGAAAGAGAAGCAAGGGGAACTGCAAGAGCAAAGAGTCATACATGGCAGAAGTTGTTAGTGGTACTAAACCGGCATTTATGTAATTTAAAAGATTCAGGAAATTAGTGTAGAAGAAATACAAGTGAGAGCGGGGAATGGATTTCTATCTTTAATAAATGTAGGGAGATGCATTTGCCTAGAGAGAAGTCAAGAGGACAAAGCAGCCCTGGAGTAGAAGATGGGAGCTTCCCAATCCACAACCGGTTTAGCTACTGGAGCAGCTTGGGGCGGGGCGGCGGGCGCATCTGTCAGCACTACCTAGAACTTCTATTTACTGTTTTAGATTTCCATTTTGTAACGCTGACTGTAGCTCTGCATGCAAGAATAGGAACCACTTTGCGAGATTAAATCTGTTTTTTTGAGCTTGTTTGATGATATTGCTGCTCCCAGGTAACTTGCAATATTCTGGGAGTAATGCATCTCCATAATAAAGGGCTACAAATTCGGCAGCATGTCTTCCGCCGCAGTCTGATTTTACACAGTGCTTACCATGGCACAGAATTGCCGATGTCATTATTTTTTAAATGTGGGGGTTTTGCATAATTTGGACTTTAAAACGGCATAGTACATTGTCATGCTGCATGGTTGGCACGGTTTGAGGAGCAGCCTTGGCCTCGGCGCCACAAGCTGGGGTGGGAAGCTCTGTTCTAACCCCTGGGAGTACTGTCCCCAGAGAACCTCCCCGAAGGCAGTGCAGAGTGGCGGGAGCCCCCCAAGCCCCCTGGGGTCCCTGCGATGGCTGCAGCACACGTGGCACCACGCTCCCTCCCTCGTGTAGCGGCTCTGCTGGTGCCGAAACCCTGCACTCGCCCTTCTCTGCTTTCTCCTGCCTCCACCGGCCCCTCCAGGACTCCGCAGCCTCCACAGCGGAAAAACGCAGAGACTAACCCAGATCGGATTTCTAGGTAGGAGTCTGGAGAGACGAGACTATGAGGGAAACAAACAAAACACAACCCAAGGGTCCACTGAGAAAGAGGCCACCCCGGCTGGTTCCACCACGCATCGCCAGGAGCTCCTCCACCACCCCAAGCCTCACTGACCGGCACTGCCGAGGGCAGCCGCACCCTCCCTGGGCTCTGCCTGCACCTCTCCCACCTTACGTTCCTCCGGGGGTAAAGTGTGGATACATGTGCGGCCGCCCGTGGCTGCTCTGCCTGGCACTCGGCAGCTGGGGTTTGAGTTGTGGTGTCCCCTGCCCAGCACTCCGCTGGCCAGGGACCCGTGCTGCACAAATGCCGGGGATAAGCCTTTATCCAGGGTCCGTCCTTAGGCTGCTGCTCCGCCCCACCGCCAGTGCTCCTTCTGCGAAGGACTATCCATACGTTTACAGTAAATTTGAGACAACACGTGGTTATGCAGACTTTCTGCAAAACTCAGGATTTTGGGTTTGCTACCAGATTCCTGGTGTGATCCCGCAGACCAGGGGCTGGGAAGCAGGTTACTCCCGCTGTCTTGTCCGGAGAAGAAAGCCCCGTCGCCTTCTGCCTTGTAAGGCAGGAAATTTTTGCTCAAGTTCCTCTGTCATGCTTATCATCTGCATTTCTATTTTATAAATCCTCAACTGTTTAATTAAAAGGAAGCTGGTAATTATAGAATTAAGGTTTAAGCCTTTGAATTATTTCTTGACAGTGGTTATTTGCTTATTTAAAGCGGGTGCCTGCTATGTGCCTTCCAGCTACCCAGCAACCCAGAGGCATGTGGTAACAATCCTGGCTTGCAGTGCCGAAGAAAGGGACCCATTTTGAGTTTGGTTTTTTTTCCTCTGTGATATTCTAAATCATCATGACACCAGTTATTGACAAACAGATAGCTATTTACCTCCCTGACACAAAACCAGAAGCGGTTACTGCATGGCTGTATGAAGCAGGCTCAGATAAGAGGTTTTTTTCTGGGTTCCCTTTCTGGGGATTGGGTGTCTTGCTAATCCTTATAAAGCTCGCAGTTACTCCAGTGACTGACGTTACAAAAACCACCTAATACCCATAATCATCTGTGAGACAGAGCTAAGTGAGCCGCTATGAACACTGAGCAAGGATTTGTCAATTTTATACTTCTAGAATTAGAAAAATTCCAATGTTTTGATACAAAAAAGAGGTATCTGACTGAAGAATAACTGTTCTCGCTGCAGTTTAATTTCTTATACACTCTCAGTTGCTAAAATATTATTATACCTTCTGAAACAATACTACATTTCAGCACGTTTGGTAGTAGAGCACACTAGTTCACCAAATGCAAGCACTTCATCAGAGGGAAAAGTAAGCTGTTAAACCTGTTTATACCTCTTTTAATGTAACAATGGACAGTGAGGCACTTCAGACAAAATCTTGAGGGGGCAAAGAAACCTCAAAACAAAAATGACTGAAACATAACTAGGTATATAAAACAGAGAGAAAATACTGCCATGTAAACACAGTATGCTTGCATATCTTTCGGTGCTTTCCTGTTACTTGAAACAATTTGCATTATCTTTGTAAGGATGCAATAGTGAAGATGAGTTAGCTTATCAGATACAGTTTCTGTGATATAATATTTTAGAATTAATAATTAATATTCTAATTTTACATAATTAAAAAAATCTATTGAAGCAGACCAAAAGGAACGCTACATATCAGTCAGTGAAAACAATCTTTTAAACTTTCTCTGATTTCCACAAGAGAGTTTCCACAGAATAAAAATGAAAGAAAACATTCACAGTTAGATTCAAACACCAGGAAATGTGAGGCTGTTAAATGGTTCTTTCTTTTGCTAGCAAACATAAGTAAACAATCCTTTGAAATTAGCAAGTCGATCTTTGGATCAAAATTGCAAAAATTTGTTCTAGTGTCAAGCCAATAAATAAATACATAGATAGACAGACAGACAGATAAAATGAATTGTTGTTCTGAGCCATTTGCTTAGTGTTTCCCAAACATAAGATAAAAGTTAGTTGGAGTCAACCAAGTAGCCCTTTTATGCAGAATTCCACCACACTCAGTGAGTTTGCCTTGAGAGGATCCATACAAACATTTCCCAGCACTCCGCTCAGCTTCGCTCTGTGGCCCCGTGTCTCCTTTCGCCTGCACTGTCTTTGAATCCTGGGATTCAAGAAATTCCTTATCTGCCATGGACTTGGTCACGTCAGCTTTTTCTCAGTGCCATCATCTGATCACACTGATGCTCTGTGGATTTGATGCAAAGCAATGCAAGCCTAGATAGTTTTAAAGATGTTCGCTCTACAAATGAGCACTTTGGGTAGAGAAGGTCTGAGTTAAGAAGGCCATGACATCCACAGCTTGCTAACTAAGTAATGAGTGGTCATGATGACACAGCCTTCCAATCCACAACCTCCTGATAAAACTGAGTTGCTTTCAGGTTTCAGTCCAAACCCCTAGATCTACACACCCCACTCAACCGTTGCTCAGCTTCCTTACCAAACACAAACCAGGATTCAATATGTCAGACTCCAGACCTCAGGACTTGGACACTGTACATATTGCTAGAAGCAGCGAGAGGCGCAGTATCAATGAATTTACCTTCCTTCAGTAAGCAGAAAATCTGTTCCATGCTGAATAAATTTGCCTTTCAAACCACCTGATTCAGCTGAACCACTCTCCTGACGCGCTCTGCATAGAGCGACTGGCGTGTGGATCAGAGACTCATCAGCAATGGCAGCCCTGCACACTGTGCTTGCAGGTGGTCGGTAAGTGGCCCACCAGGCACAGCAGCTATTTGTACTTGGCCAGTGTGCTCGTATATAATTTATGCACATGTATATGTTCGTAGATAAAAACCCGACTGTGTGCACAGGCAGAAATACTGGGAATAGTTCAACTGTCTTGTGGGAGCACCAGTGTTAACACCAGCAACTGCCTGTGACGCAGTCCCGACTCGAGTCAGCACCCCTGCTCTCGCTCCCCCAGCCACAGGGACGTGAATCACAGTCGTGCTCTGCACTCGTCGCACGAGCAGATTGTACGCAGGTGGCACCGCCTGCTACAAGAGCTTTATTTTTTTGTCAGCCCATCCCTGCAGTTCTTGGAGTCTGTGTTTTAGAAGGCTCTTTTGAGCAAGAAGAAACAGCACAAAGGACAGTGACTGGGGTTTTGAAATCTTTAGTCACTCCTGTCCTCAGAAAAATGACTGTGAACGTGTCAAGCTGCTGCACGCAGGCTGGCCACTGCGGGCTTCAGGCTTGTTATTTCTGTTATGGCAATCTCTCATGGGAGGGCAGAAGAAATACTCCCAAGTACTGTGCTTCCTCCCGTGTCACTGGTGTATTTCTGTTGCTTAGACAGTAAGAAATGGGCTAGGAGCTGTGATTCAGGCACTAGCCAGCTACCACTGAAAGCCAAGCGGTATGAGTCTGGCAGAGCCACCTTTGTCTTCCTGTCCTACCAGTGCTACCAGGCATTCTTGGCGATCAGCCGTGGCTCACAGATTCGGAAGACTCCAGGGAACAGCAGACTCCAGTGCCTGAGGAGCCGGAAAGAGCCCCGCGGTGGCAGTGACCTCCAGCAGTCAGCAGTCCCGGAGCGTGAGCTGCTCCGGCATTAGCCAGACGCTGGTGCGGCAGAGACTGAGAAAGGGAATTCAGGTTAAAGAGTCCTGCCAGCTTCAGCTGCCCCTACTTACAAAGTGAACAATGTCTCCGGAGGAACAGGAGCTGAGCGGGCTTGCAGTAACTTGGATTATCTCCTTTCCCAAACGGAGGTCTGACACCACCAAAAGATGCAGTCAGATCCCAGTTCCAAAGCGTACACACTGAGTGAGTACTCTCAAGCGACTGAACCCAATCAAATTTAGTCTACAATTTATTATAAAGGGAGCATTTTACACAACAGAAATGCCACCACTCTACAGCTGGCATAATTTGATTTCAGCATATTGACCTTAGTTTTAAATTAAACTGAGTTTTGCAAATATCTCTTGCTGCCCTCACCACAGTTTCCCTTCATTTCCCTGAGCAGGCTGGGTATCCTCTTCAAGTAAGTAAGAGTCTCTTCAAGTAAGCAAGAGCACTATGGGTTGATACACAACATGACGACATACGAATAGAATTTTTCAAAAATCTCCACTGCCCAAGCCTCTTGCTATCACAGGGCTGTCCCCCACCGGTATCCCCCTCTTCCAGTCCATCTACCACGGAAACCAGAAAAAGCAACAAACACTCCCATGACATCTTGAAAATAATAAGCCCTATCTACACTGATCGCACAGTCCTAACACAGTAATTAACATTTTCTAGCAAAAAGCAAACCTTCTGGACAGTAGCCACATTACCAATAGTTTCCAGGGCTGGCAGTTCAGAAAAAAAACACCTCACTATACCCATTTCCCTTTCAAAGCTGGGGAAAAATACACGTTAATTATAAAAAATGTACAAGGAAATGCTCAGCAAATAACTTACTGAACTGCTGTGGTTCTCTTGTGTTACACCCATTTAGCGGCCAGGTGTGGCTTCTGGGTTTGGAACACTCAAGGAGAAAAGGAAATTTATGTTACAAAATATTTGTGGACATGAACCTAAATCACAGAACACACTCAGTGGAATTCCCTTTTCATAAATATCACTTATTACTTATAGCAATAAGTCAACCTATAAACCAAAATATTAGTCTCTAAGGGTTATTTCTTAGTTGCAGTTACGATCTCAATCAAAAGCCCAGAGATTTGCCTGGCAGATAACTAGAGGCGAGGGGACCCACAGAGCCACGTTACTTATGTGAACTGTCAAAATGTGAGGCATGAGAGATTTTGCTTCTATTCGTACTTCTTATTTAGGACTTTTGCTTTTCTATAGCTCTATTATCAGTGATTATGTAGGCATAACAATTCAGATGAGATTTTCCTAAGCTGATCCTTACAACACAAGTTTAGCGAGACTGCAGTATTTTAAACATTGTTCTTTAAATGTGGCATCTGCCCTCCAAAAAGCTTTGCAGATAACAAGCTAGAAGAAATTTTTTCTCCCATTCAGTTGCTCACTTGATATATTAAAATATAAAACCTGAACTACAGTGTAAAGATAAAGAAGCAACTTTATAAAGCATGAGAGGAATTTAAATAAACTCATTACACAAATCATTGTATTAGGCTTACAGAGGCCAGTCTTTTGTTTAAAGGAAAGGAGATTTATATTTAGCAAATGGCGAAGACACGGAAGTGGAAAAGACTGGCTGTTACAGACAACATACGGAGTTATTAGACAAACTGTAATTGTGCAAAAAGCTGCAAAGAAAGCCCTCGGCCTTCAACTCCAGAGGTACAGCAATCCCATGCCGAAGCTAAAAGCTCCTGCAGCCCAAAGCAGCAGACCTGGCCTCATCCTCCCTTCTGCCCCTCTCTGGCTGGGAGGCACCTCACACAAAGCTGATCCAGCACCTGAAGAGACTCCGAGGCCACTGCTAGATCCATTTCTCTCCTTTATGCCTTCTAATTTATTTACGTTCAGAGGCAGACCTGTCCCCGTGCAGCCAGCCATACACACGTGGATGCCGCGGCCGTTCCCGCTCTGACTGCAGGAGCCAGCTTCACGCTCCTGGCATAAACAGGCTGAATTTATCAGTTAACTGCTGAAATAGGGACAGAAGGTTTCTGTGAACTGGGGTAAATGACAACGGTATTTTTATTCATGCACATCTAAAAGCTATCATTAACATGGGACTCTGAGCATTGCCAGGTGTCAGACTTTCCCGCCTGCTGGTGGCCCTTTCCCTCGTTCCTCCCCTCATGTCATGAGAACAAGGGAGAGAAATCACTCACCCACCAAGCCCACCAAATCTGACACTCAGCTCAGAGCTGTCTTCAAGCTTGTAATTTCTTGCACTCTCCTGCAACCAAACCATTCTTATTTATAGCAGATGTTAATTATTGTTTCCTTATCATCAGGGTTACATGCAATCTGATTTGCGCGTCTGTAAGCCTCATGTTGGTATCTGTTTCTTCGTTTGTTAGTGACTAATTTAAAATGTTTCATTAAGCCTGAAACAAAAGAACTGAAGCAGGAGGTTAAACCATCACTGCGGGATGCCTCCGCTCTCTGACTACTGTTGGCATTTGAAGAGGACAGAAAACCCTTTGGACGCTGCAGATGTAGTCAGACAGCCCAGCCTCTCCCCCCGTGATGAATTTACAACTTCCAGTTGTAGCCTTTACAGTTTGACATCCCTTCAACCTCTCTGCACGATGGAACTGCCGCGTATTGTTCAGGCCATGCTCCTCAAAAGCAAGTCATGTATTCCTGCTCAATGTAACAGAATATACTGCGTTATCTTCTGTCTCAGCAGGCCACACCCTGGCTTTATGCGCAGACTGCTGGCTCGGCTAAAACCAACACTGAAGCAAGATGGGATTTGTTTGCAAGGAACAGCGTGGCTTCGGCACCTTATATCATGCAAAAATCTAGATCATTTCATAAGCGCCATCTCCCAGGCGCCCTTGAGCCATGGTTCTAATGTTACCTACCCGAGAGGCTTCCACTTCATACTCCACTAGTAAAAGCTGTTCTATAGCTTTCATTTTACGTCTCTACAGACCTCTATCTTCCGTGCGAGTGCATTTGTGTGAGTACAGGTGCACGGAAAGGTGGCGGGAGATCCTCTCTCTGTCGCTGAGTGACCCTGTTGTTTACTGAGTAACCTTTTCTTTTGACGAAGAGGTGGGCAAGGAGCCATGCAAAGGGGAAGACAGATCTCTCTCTTCTCATTATTATTTTGTTTCCGAGTTATGGCAAGGGAAGTACTTGACCTGGTAAAGTCCTGTCTGCTGCCTGCTGATGTGCTAAAAGGCATGACCTGAAACCATACAGTCTTTCGAAAATCTCCCCCCTTGCCAGTCTGCTATCTGGCACCTCTTTCAGGTTGTCGGAAGAGTATCCCCCGTGGTGGCTTTGCAATGACTGCTGCCATGGGCCCAGCATACACAATATACTATATATACTACTAAGGCCACTATTAGCTACCTGTGGCAATGCATTAGTCTGAGTGTCTTTCTGTTTGCTGTGGCTCTGGTCATTCCTCTCTCTTTTTCTTTCTCTCCTTTTGTTTTTTTCCTAAGACAGTACTTCTTCTTTGCTGGAATAGGCATCAACTTCCACAACCATGCATCTGGAAAATGAATATTTAATGAAACTTAATGAAAACTTCCTGCTCTAAAAAGCATTTCCAAATCCAACAAACTACATCACCCATCATTTTCAACCCATGCAGATGTCCAAGTAATCAGTCAAGGGCCTACATAGTGGTATTACAATGCTGATACCAAATAAGTCACAGTTGTTTTCCATTTACAATATGCTCTATAAATTACATGTTTTCTTTAACTTATCTAGAGAGGTATGACATGCAACTAGATCTAGTAAATCAGAATTTTATTAGGATTAGAATTTAAGATTAAGCAGTCCAAGTACACTTGCCCTGTAAGGATGTTTTCTTTTTCCAATCTCTAGATAGATACCAAGCTATGGGAAAAAAACTTACACACCTCAAAGACATTAAGCTTTGATTCAGCACACGTACTCCTTTTTGAAATGGAAGAAGGATTTTAAATTTACAGATACTAGTATTTTCTACCTAAGTATATACTTAAATTTACCTAAAAGAAAAACTGTAACTAACAGAAATCCTGACTACAGCAAAATTGCCTATCAAAACTGGTTAGGATTTTGCTGTTCCCTTCTTTTGCCTGTTTCTGTTCTACTTAGAAATGAGCAACATCTCCACATCACTACAGTGTCATTTGTAACCTTCCAATTCAAAAAAGCTGAAAAATCTGAAGAATAACTGTAGATGTTATTTTCTGAAATTGGCTGTCATGTTTATGTTCCACTATTAGTCCAGTTATTTGTAAGCACCTTCACTAGCTCATCAGAACAATAATAGAAAGAAGGTTAATGCTGGAAGCAAAGATTTTCTTCTCCTGGAAATCTATTACCTGTTCTGTCTCCTGTCATTTACCTTTTTCCACAGCACTGAAATGCTGTGGAATCTGTATGTTCATACAGATTGCCAATATCTTCACCATTTTTAACAAGTCATAAGGTTAATTCCTTTCAGAGAAAACAGGAAAAAAGGCAGAAAAAACTTCTGAAAATTTATTCACCTCCTAATTCACATTGGTTAGTATTCTCTTTTTCTTCCACTTGGACTATCTGGAAATAAAACCTTAGACAAATAATCTATTTTCAAATGTTTTAAAAGAAATGTAAATGGAGGAAAATTTAATACAATGAAACAAAGTGATTACTGCAACAACAGGACCTATCCTGAGAAACTGGGACTTAGTGTTGCTCAGATTTTCACAGAATTCTCCCATCTCCACTTATGTTGAACTCAGCAACGAGAGCAATCTCATTTGCTGGCATTATAATTTGGTACAGCGTGAGCACAAGATTCACCTGCCTTTACTAATGCTAATGTGATTTTTTCCTAGACCCTGAGCCTTGAGCCTTCACTGATGGAAGGACAGTGGTCAGGCTGGCGGGACAAGGTGAACCCAAGTTTTAAATGCTGTCTGGGGTTGGTTTGTTAATCACAAAAGCACCTCAAAACACCTACTTGTAGGGTTTCCGGGAGACACCTCAGCAAAGTGAGTGACAAGAGGTCCAAGTCAATTAAGAACTCAGGAGGCAAATACTTTTTCCTTCCTGTCCCTCCTCAGATGTGCGGGATAAATGAAACTCCCACAGAAGACCTGCTCCCACAGACTTTCCTCCAGCCAAGAACTGCTCTCCTGAAGACAGCGTTTCGAGTATTTAAGCCTGGTTACACAGCATACATCGTACACTGGTGTGTGCTGCTTTCCAGCTGCCTTCTTTCACAAAATGTAATAGAACAATAACAAGAGTATAAAATATTTATGAAACAGGAAAGCTTAAATTAGTGTTTCTTTAAGGGAACCAAAATGTGAAAACTCTTGCCTGCTGGTTTGCCAGCAACATTGAACTTGATCTCTCTTACAGGTGTTTTACACCAAGGTTAAATGTACTTTCAATAGAAATACTGTTGATTTCCACCAGCAGGACAGTGGAACCAGCCCTGCCGAGGGCCCAGCCTCAGTGATGACCTTGATCTATCGCCGACCTTGACTCTCAAGCTGGGAGAGGGACAGACGAACCCTGAAGCCAGCGACTGGCACTGCAGCTGAGGAAACCGAAGTGCTTTCTTTGTTTCCTGTCCCTGTTAATTTTACGCGAACAGAGGAAGGGAATTTATGCTACCACTACAGGCCAAGAGATGCAGTTCTAACAACGCTGAGTTGTTTTTTTAATTAATATGATTAAAATGCATTTTCTATCTAAAAAGAAATTGAATATTCAGAGTTTAATAACTGGAGGACGGGGAAAGGAGAATGCATGCTCTAAAAGCCTTCCAGGAAGCCCTTGACCGCTGACAGAACCTAGTTTCCTTAAAAAATACTTCCTTGCTATTACTAGAATTGTTATGCCGTGATACGGGACCCATGCAGATGGAGCTCTCCCTCCCCCACCTCTATCCGATGCCTCTTTCTCAGCCAGATGTCAGATTTCTATGGGGTGATGAATTCCTGTACAATATTGCGTGCAGATGATGAAAAACCAACTCCGGTAGCCCTCATAAGGTACAAAATGTATCTGAAGATTAAACAAGGCCAGGGCTTTCCCATTTTCAGGACAAGACATAAAAGTCATTTTTCTTTGAATTACCTGTATCTGAAGTCACAGTTTAACACAAACACACACAAATTCATACAAATACCATTAAGGATTTTTTTTTAACCCTGAAGGCAGAGAAAAGCAAGAAGGGAAGCCGGCAGGTACTGTTATGACTAGCAGTAGCAATGTTGCAGCACTACGGTAGATAGTTGCTACTCCACCCTTTTCTTGGTCCTTAGAAAAAGAAACATAACGACTAACGGTTGCTTTGTAAATACTTGCACGGTAATTCAGCCACAACCATGGCAAATGCCGTACATAGAGATGCAGTTCTTAAAATCCCCGTAGTACCTGCCTTTTGCTATCACAGTGGGGCACAGAGGAGTTAAGTGCTTTATCCATCCTCACAAAGGGAATCAGTGTCACGGGTAAGAGTACAGAACCAGGAATACTGACTGGCCTGTACCTGTAATCACTGAGAGTACTTCCATTTCTTTATTCCCTGCATCTCCACTGTGCTTTCATATTCCAAAGTCCTTTCATTTCACCACTACCAGCTACGCCTCTAACAATGACAGCACTTAAATCAATAGCAAATGATTAAAAAATATTCTCACTGACTCATTTTCTTTAATGAGACAATCAGTCTTATTCAGAGTAGTATCCCTGAGCTAAATAAACACACACTTATTGACTGCAACCAAATCATGGCATACATCGTGAACAGATTTATTTTTCTTCCAGATTCTTCTTATAAATAAAAAAAGCAGTTGTCACTTTTCTTGATCAGGTATGACTGCCTCTGTCACTGTGTTATGCTGCATGATGCACATGGAGATACTGTTTTCATTGCCCTCATTAGGATGCTCGCAGGTAAGCCTGGTTGGTAACTCTGTCAGCGCTTATAGTGACTGCAGGGCATAAAAGGCTGTTCTGAGTGGCTTTCTGAGAACGTTTCTTAATCTACGTGACCCACCACACAGTGGAAACTGCATTTACACAGAATGAAAATATAACTCTCCACCTCAGGAAGCAATTTCATGACAGCAAAGAGGCATCCCTCAGAGAGCAGAAAATTCATTAGGCAGTTCAGATTTTAAAACAAGATCGCAACTCATCATGGCAGGTTTTCCTGGGAGTGGCATCCTTTGGCAGGGAAAAGAAAAGGAACTGGGAGGTTGAGACAGAAAATAAGACCATATATTGTCCGGTTAAACTGACGAACGTGATCTACTGGGCAACTTACAGTCCACATTCAGATTAATGCTAACTATGGCCAATATTTTACTAGCTCCAGGTGCACAGAGCAGGGCAGGAGGAATCCCTGGCACCTGTTTCTAGAGTACGTAGCGGGAGGTGTGCTGGGGAACGGGTATTGTGCTGTGCTGTTCTGGAAGTCAGCATCTATTTCAGAGGATTCTTTATCCTTGAAAAAGGGCAAGGAGATGGGTGTTCACACTGCTTGGGCCTCTCAGCACAACAACTACACTAAACAGAGTGATAACAAAATTATGGACTGGAAACAACAAAAAGAGCCTTTCCCCAAAGCCCAGCTTATGTGCTTAGCCAAGGCTCAGCACCAGCAATGTGGTTTACTCCCCTGGGGAGTCTTTGCACATGGGCAATGAGCTTCGCACCAGGGCACTTCAGAGGCTGCGGAGATGGGAAATACTAGGAAAGCCTGAGCTCTCCTTACACTTTCCCCATTGTAATAGCACCATCTGGACAGAAGCGGGTTTTTTTTAATTCCCCTTAATTTCATCTCAGCAGATCTTTCCCTAACAAGCATTTTCCTCTTTTGAGCCTGCTGTGTCTCCACACCTGCAGGATCGTTCTGCCCCTCATACTTTTAGGTACAAGTAAGTTAAGCCTAAATTATACTTTGTGCTGTACAGCAGGTACCCTGCAAGAGCAGCAGCTGCATATTAAATAAAGCCAGCATCCTCCATGAACTATACTCCTGTGGGCCATTTGGTCAAGTTTATGAAGGTCTCCATAAAAAACACAGACATGGGATGAAAGACATTCAAGAGCCAAAAGCACAGCAGTGACCGATCACTACCTGCTCAGAGCAAGTAAGCCAGGTAGGTATCAGGAACTGACAATTTATCTTTTTTTTAAAAGGAAAGTGTGTGAGGAAATTACGAGATCTGACTCCCAAATTAAGCATTTAACTCATCATTGCTAGATGACACAATGCCATACTCTACTTTCTCAGCCTGGACTGCACTCTTTGGTGTCAAGGTGAAGACCACACATTCCAGGAATTTCAGCTGTAAACCAGCCAATTTTCACTTTAATAAAAATATTTAGTACTAATGACAGGAAATGGATTGACAGCTCTGGAACCCTTTATCTCTTCAGCAAAGAGGCACAACATCAATGCAGACTTCTATGTGAATCACAGTTCCACTGCCAAATGTCTCAAAAAACAATGTGCCCATGATGTCCGCTGACGTGCAGGGAAAATCCTCATCATTGACTAGGCAAGACTTACAGGCATTCAGCACTCCACGCTTTAAGATAATTCAAATATTTCTTATTCTATGGATTGTGCAAGGCTGTTGTACTTCGGACAGCAGAGTATACGCAGTTTATAATGTGATACTTCTATAAACAAATTAGAATCTGCTTTAGAATGAAAATTTGGGGAAAGTGGTGGAGGTTGGTTTATTTTCTGTGCTGTAGAAGACAGATTTGATAAGGTTAATTTCATTTAAAACCCTCTGCTTTTTTACGGGATTTTTTTTTTAATTGCTAAGACTAACAAATCGCATCTCTTCACTTAAGAAAAAAATGAAACCAGAGTATTCCTATCACACTTTTGGAATTGTTTACCAGCCTTTTAAACAAATTTAAATATCAATATAGTTGTTAGATAATGATAAGAGGATATTTACCTTTCTATAGCATTTGAAATCCACAAGGCTGTATGCTGCAGCTGGGAACTGCATCCTAAACTCTTGAGGGAAAACACGCAGTGAAATGAAGTCCTGTGACCAGTTCATCTGGGTTCAACGGACTGAATTCAGACCATCAGCTGTTTTGAGCAGGACTCTTTTATAACCCTTGATAATAGCAGTTTTTCCAGCAAACTAGAGTAGCTAGATGAGACACAAATGTTTAGGTTTCATCCTGATGGGAATTCTGGGAGCCAGGAGAGATGAGAAAATAAGTACTTGTATAGTTGCAGGCGATACGGGAAAGGTAAGTCCAGCCCTCAGAGCCTGGTGCCAGTAGCGCCCATGGACTGCGAGGACAGGTACCACTGGACTTTGACCTCTGGTGCCATGAGCAGTTGAACTGAAATAATCCACAGGGCTACAGACAATTCATGCCTACAAGCTGAAGATGATTAATGTCGGTAAGAAGCACTTGTTTAACGTCAGGCCGATGAGCGTGTTCTGTAATTTGCCACACAGAAGAGGAAATCCCTAATTCATCGATTTCCAGTTTTTCACTTCCCACACATCACAGGCTTCCCTCATTAGGATGAAAGTGCTGAATTTCTGCTACAGGTGGGGAAAGCTGCATGAGCTATTCTGCTTTTCAGTGAATCAAGGATATTAAATTGCCTAATTGAAGCAGCATTAACAATACAGTAGCACTTTCCACTTCCAGAGCACTTTACCGCTGCAGAAATCAAAACACTTCACAAAGATGTACGTTACAAAATTCCTGGCTCTGTATGAGCCTGGGAATAAATTAGCGTATTTCTGATCAAATGCTCTTGTGTTTTTAGGACTTCCGCCAGCCTGTGCAATTTGAAAAATTGTAGCTCACAGCTACAACTTCTGTGAGGACACCTTAATTTTGCTTTTCTGACCACTGAGTAAAAGGGGTCATTGATTCTTTGTTTTATTTGAATAAAGGGAATGCAGTGTACTAGTGGAGCATGAATCACCTAGTAATCTCCTGGTAAAGTGTGGTAATGAGCTCAGGCATCTCTGATACCCCAGGTCTACTGCATATAAGTGACATTAAGAGTTAGTCACAAACTGGTAGCGTAAAGACGACCCATTGGCTCACGAGAAGGAGGATAAGAGTGGCAAAAACAACACTGATTGTGTGGGTTAGAATCACAGGAGCACTGAACATCTGAGGTTGGAAGGGATCTGGAAAGATCATCCGTTCTGAAGGTTTTAAAGAACAATTTAGACAAGCTGTCGTCAAAATTTGTTGAGCTGATTTGATTTTGGAGTTTGGTATGTCTTGGTGACCTTCGCCTTCCTCAATTTCCTGCATTCCAGGAAAATGAAGTGAAGGGAAGCTGTGGAGCTTCCCTGCACTGCAGCTTGGGTCAAGGACTAGCCAGCTTTTGCTCAGTGTTTGCGCTGCGCTTAGCACCATGGGCTCCTAGTCCACTACTGCTCTCCGCAGTGGTACGCCCGCTCAAATTTCAAGCAGATGACACACTACCCTGATTGTCCCTTTTTTTCTAATCCGACAGTCCCTACCTCTATCTCCTGCCCCATAACAGAGTTGTATTGCTTCCTTCCCACATTTCGTTGCTTGGGTGTTTTACACACATCTCCCTACACTTCAGATGCTTGCACCTTTGAATCATAAAGTCTCCAACTCGTGGATTTGTGCAAAGTTCTCAGTGCAGTCAAGCCACAGCATTAATTAGGATCTTTAAAGGCTATAATAATTTTTATTCCTGTTATTACTACAAATAATTAAACGTAATGGATTCTTTTCTCAGTTGGCCCACCGACAAGTCATTTACATGCAATTACAAAATAAGGAAAATAATTCTGCCTTATCATTACAAAGCCCTGCTCTTGCACCAAAATCTCAAAGGGGAAAACAGTTGGCTTATAACTCAGTGGTAATTCCTTCCACAAAAGAATAAAGGAGTATGAAGAGAGAAGAAAACTGTTCTCCCTTGGTTTTCACTCCTTTGACATTACAAGAAGCTTTTCAATATCTGCTCTTAAGTGTGTGCATGTAGAACATGTGCATGTTTGAACAACACAGTTGCACCTGTACAAAGAGTTACTTTGGCAGAGGTCCTTCAAAGTCCCCTGTTCTTTACACATACCAGTGGAAAGGATGAAATTAAGATTCTGATTGGTTTGAGTGAGAATGGCAAGTGCAACAGAACACTAATTGCATAAGGAAATTTTAAAGGTGCCAATTACAGTATACTGGAACATCACCTTTAAAAAACAAAACACACTGAACGTATAACAACCATATTTTAGGCCGATTCCTCCCTAGTATGTTTTAAATAGGAAGTCTAATCTGGTATGGTAGATCAGCAAGGCCTTCAATCACACCTGGAAATGAGCGGCAGCGCTCACCCCAGAGAAGCAGCACAGTAGCCAGGGACATTTTGCACCGTTCCCAAAAGGCATCATCCAAAGCGCGCTAATGGCAAGACCCCCGGGCTCTGCTGCTGCCTCCCAAGGGAAGCAGCAGAAACCCATCACGTAATATATTCAGGATGAGACTACAGAAAATACAGGGAAACAAGACCACAGAGAACAAAATGGACAGGCTTGAGGGGACTTGGTAAGATGGCTTAGTGGGTTTGCCTCATTTTTAATTTCTGGGATTCTGAACCATTGCGTGACTGTATACAGACACTTTGCTTTTCATGTCCTGCAGCACTATGCACGGTACAAAAAATCATAGCATGTCTGATTAGAGTGGCTTATGGCGTACATTAATAAATGCTCCCACAGCAGACCAGTATTTCTTTTCATTATCAACCTGTCACCATAAAAGTGATCTGGGAAAGACCTGAAATGTTCTGACATACTGCTGTGTAGTTTTTATTCTAGCCAAACGGAGAATGTGAGAACAAAAGCAATGTAATTTTAAAGAGAGAATGAGAGAGAGCCCAGAAAACACAGATAAATGGCCACTCTGTTGGCAGATGGTCATAATGAACAGTGAAGCGCTGGAGTTTGTAATTTCCCTTTCAATTAGCAAAAGGAATAAATGCCATCGAAAGCAGCTCTCTGCTCCCAGCCCCATTTCCAGTTGTACTATATTTCACTGAACAACCCAACACTCCTACACAAATAAGGTATCCAAATGCTTAGTCAGGGGATGGCTTCACAATATTCAAAGCAAAAGCCTACCTTCCTCATCTAGGCTGTGTCTGCAGCCCCAGGGCTTACACACCGATGGCTATCGCAGTGTCCTCCCCACCGACTGAGCTCACACCTGTGAAGTGTTTATTATCTTTGACATTTCCATCTTTTCAGGTGTTCACTAATTTAAAAACCACTTATGCTTATGCAGCTATTTCTGCTTCACCCTCCACTAAGCTTGGATCTACATCAAGAAAAAAATTCTTTCACTTTACAGAAAAACAAATGGAAAACAACTCAAAAATATCAATGGAACTAAGATTTCTTAAATCACATCTGGATAAAACTAGAGGTGGGCTAATCTAAGAGCAAAAAGAAAGAGGCAGCCAGTAAGTAAGTTACTTCATTTTGTATTCATTGCATTCCATCTTTGACATTCACACTTCAGAAACCAAAAAAACAAAACCTGAACAGAACAAAAAGGGGTAGCACACCTTCGAGCGGACTGATTTTTTTTGCCAGATGCATACCGGTCAATCAAAGTGCACAGATTACTACCCAGAACCGACGTCAAATGATTCTTTCAACTCATTTATCTTCCTTCTCTGACTCCCAAAACACTCCTATTCCTTTTTTGTTGCTGCTACCAACCATGGAAATCTTTTGCCAAAAGGATGAAAAATAAAGGCATGGGGCCTAATTCATCTTTCCACTGCAACACTTTTCAGCACTGTAATTGCACGGACTTTGAGCAGGTATCCCACCTTTCGAACACAGTCATTAAAACAGGCCCATAAATTCTGTTGCTATCCTGCTGTTGCACTATGTTATTTGCCTTAAACAAGGAACTGGTATGAATGCCACTACAGACAGAAGAAAAGGGAGCACAGAGCAGTGACAGTAATAGACAGCAATAGCTTAGGCATATCTAACGTTAACAGCACTCAACTAATGTGCAAGAGTAGGTGTGACAAAAGTCCGTACGTTTTCTGTTCTGCTGTTAGGAAGGAATGAATGAGAATTCCCCATAAAACATGGAGCTCCTGCCTTCTGTTGCTGAGGCCCAATTTTCCAACCAAGACTCATTTGCAGATGTATATATACACACAAACACACAAAAGCAAACGTAATTTTCCTTCTTTCGTTATACGTTTCCAATTTTTTTATCTTCTGTTGTGTCTTATTGTGGAGCAATGATGCCAATACTGTATTTTCACTCCTCATATTTCTCCTCCACTGTATTTCCTCAAGCAATAGCTATTACTTAAGTGACAGCTTTGACTTTTATGATCCCAAGGAATCCCAAGGGTTCAGGTGTTGGCTTATAGTATATAGCTCTGGTCATACGCAACTTGGCTGAGTGAATAGCTTGCTACCAAGTCCTGAACATACAAACTCCCACAATACTTCCCATTTTGCATAAAGAACAGGATAAGGTCTCTCTAGCTTCATTTTAGACATATGAAGACACACATGGCACCTGAAATAAGTGAGAGCTCCTAGACCTGCATACAAGCAACGCTGATGGCCAGTGGCCATGAAAATTGGAGTACTGTATCTTTTGTAACTAAGGCACAAAATATTATGGAGGCCATTTAGTTACTGACAATAATACACAGTTTAAAAAAAAAAAAAAAGAAAAAGGCCACTCAGTTTCATTTCCAGATCTCAGGCTGAATATGGGACAGGTAACATTACCTTATGGATGGGCACATTGATAAGAAAATATGGAGGGGAAAAAAAGGATAAAATCATGCTGTGTCGTATTTTAATGTTTAATTTAACACATGGAAGGAGCAGATCTGAAGGCACACAAGATATTGATTAAGGAAGATACACAGGCTCTAAGACCCACCCTAGTCCCAGACTGAGAACTATCATATCTAGGGCTTGTCCCCCTGTCCTTTCCTTTTCCTTTGCTATTACTGAATTGTGCTGGCTCTCAGCTAAAATGGGTTCCAAGCCAAATACTTCCATCTTTTGTTTAACAAAATTGTTTGCACAGCCTTGTTTTCTTTGACTGCTCATTGCTCTCCTGCAGCACTTAACTACCACCAGCTGGGTTGCTCTCTGCATCTTAGCAGCCCCTGTTAGTAAGTAACCACCTGAGAAAAAGGGTATTTTTCTGATTCGGGCTAAAAGGGACAAGCTACCACAGCGTTTCCCTGGGGCAAAGTGAAGGCATATGCCTGGGATGGGGGAAAGCAGTGAACAAATGATGGAAGGCTGGGAGAAATATCTCTTGGCTTTGCCATGGCAGCCTTTCCCACGAGCTGTCACCCAGTAAGAGAAGTGACGTGGGACCACACTGCTGGATGACAACATCTCACCAGTATTTCTGCACTAGAACATGGCAAAGAGATGCATATAATAAATGTACCCAATTTTACAGGTAAATAGTTAATGAAACCAGGAGGAATCCGTGATCTTTTGAGGCCCTACTACTCCCTGCCTATTCCCCATCATTTATCTAGTGTTTTGTCTAAACACTGCAATAAGCGTGGGATTTACCTGTTATGAACAGAACTTTAATCTGAGCCACACCATCTTCCAGGTGCTTGTAAAACAACAAGTACATGCATGGATCATGAACAACTGCTCACCTCCAACACCACATCCCTGGAAAGGAGCTCACTCCTTCCCCTTCATGCAGGAGAAGGACTCCTCAGAGAAATGTGGCAATGCATCACCTCCATCTTTTTTTCCATCTCAGAATCAAGAACTAGTATATGCAGCAACATCAGACGTGTCTTATCTTCACAGTTTGGACTGGGGAGCATCAGATATAAGGTGAAATATGGCCACTCTATTCTTTGTAAAGGGATCAGCTCCTCCAGCAACTGTTGGTACCATTAAGAGGAAAGGCTTTTCTGCTTGCTAACCGCTAGGTAGCTGGGTAGGCTAAATAAACACTGACACTATACCAGACTTCACTGAGTAACACTGGCAAATGCATGAATTTACGTTTTTATTTAAACCTGAGTGCAAACTGAAACATTGCTATTACCAGGAAAATAAAAAGCCCAAATGTGATGATAATACCCTAGACTTGGCAAATGGCAACGGGGCAGATAGATTTTTCTGTTTACTTGGCAAGTGGACATTATACTTTTTGACGCTGGCAGTAAACCAAGTGAAAAAAATAGTAATTGGATAAGTAGTGATTTTAAGCAAGACTGCTGCATTAAAGGACACATGCTGAGCAAGTGATGGATTTCATTGCTAAAAAGATTGGAGGCTCTTAATGGATTGTTAAAATGCTATTACGAAAATGGTTGAGAGGTCCACCCTCCAGAGAGATGTAAGGGCGTTACTTCCTACATACCGATTTGATCCTCAAGAGTGTGCATACGTGTGCATACAGTACTTTAATACGGTGGTGATTTGCTGCGATGAACATAGTGTATGTCCACTAAAAAGCAATAAAAGCCTATTCAGTACCTTGCATGAAATGAGTTGGTACTCTCAGGTGTCTTTACAGTTATACCTGCATAGACGTGACTTTAAATAAATGAGCTTGATTTCAATCTTGGAATGGGATCATACACCACATGGCTATGTCCAAACCTGATATCCTGCCTTGCATGGCACCATGAGGCTTTCTAACGTTAACAATCCACTTTCTTTTCCATCTTCCATCTCTACAGAAAAGTGCTGACAGACCTTGCTGATGGGCCTTCCTGATGATCTTTTAGAACAGGAAAGATTACATAGACATATAAAATTTAAAGATAAGAAACCTTTAGGAAAAAAAATGTGCATTTACTACCTGCATGATTGGGAGAAGCTCCCACTCAGTGCCAGGTTTCAGCTGCTAGCCCATA
The DNA here is from genome assembly GCA_034782735.1 of Sagittarius serpentarius. NCBI lineage: Eukaryota > Metazoa > Chordata > Aves > Accipitriformes > Sagittariidae > Sagittarius > Sagittarius serpentarius. The sequence goes on along the minus strand of JAVKLA010000031.1, from coordinate 16,895,610 downwards.
TTCCCAGAGGGGCTGGTCACAAATGCCAGATGCAAGACATCAGACTTCTTCTTGTGGATGCAAGTTATATTTAGTAGCACTTTGAAGTTCAAGAACAGTGATATATTTCTGAATCCATCTCCATGTTTGGTACTCTGACTGTCAGCCTCTGCAGGGTGGTGAAATATGGAGTGGTATAAACATACTCACATCTCCTCTGCCACCCCTTCAAGTGGTCACAGTCAAGTAACGAAGGACAGCTTGGGGAAAGCTGGTATCAGTCTGGTGGTATGGTCAGGAAAACAGTGAATTTATTTCCTCATTAAGCTCCTCAGACCTTGCACTACTCAAAATTGGTTTTTTTTCCCCCAACACCAAGATTTCTTCCAGTTTCAGTTTGTTTGTTACCCTCATCATTAGAAGTCTCCCATTCCAAAAGGAGATTCCTCCATTGGCAACACTTCCAGTGATTCAGGACAGGACAACAGCCTTTTTCGTATCTTATCAAATGTGTCAAAATTATCGTGGTGGTATGTAATCTGCATAGCTATGCAAGTAACTTTCTCCTCAAGAGAGTTATTTTCAGCCTTAGCTTTTCCTGAAGAAGCAATGCTCATGTGGTAGTATGGTCTACGCATCGGTCTGTGTCTGTCTGTCTTCCAGACCTCTTACTCTTCGATCAGTTGGCCAGTTTCAACCCAGTTAAGCAGACTGGGAAGAGTCCAAAAATGCCAAGCTTATAGATGTGTTCGGAAAATACAAGTGACCAGGTGCAAGAGTTTGGAAACCCCATTAGTGGCACACTGAGGGAAAGGCAGGGAGGGGAATGCAAAACTTACCATCATCGGACAATTACAGTCAAAGTAGCTTTTGTGGGTTTTGTCTCACAAAACTATTTCTTAATCATCCTGTTTAAAGAAGGATCACAATTTCAAATACTACAGCAAAATCTAACCATGACAATATGTCGCAGGTATTCAACCCAAGTAGTGATAACTGATGCCCCTTTTCCTTTTTCCCGGCCATAGTAAGGTGATGTTTTCCCACTGCTCACACAGTATTCACCTTGTTCTGAGTCTTAAGCGCTCCATCTTATCAGTGACACAGGAATTATATAAAGCTGCACAAGAATAAAATTAGATCCCACCTATGCAACAGAAGACATCTGAAAGCCAACACCTTGAAAAAAATCAGGAAAATATTCTAGCAGTGGAAACATGTCATGTCAGTGACAATACAAGTAAACTTTGCTGTTTGTTTTTCCTCTGTCCTGAAGGCGGAAGGTAAAAAAACCTAGTGCCAACTGCCAGAGCTAGTCCTAACTTCCCAAGACCACCTTGTGGTCACTAGCTTGTCAGTGAAGATGGAGTAATTTGGAACAGCAACCAGTATCAGGAGGCTCTCCATCAGGCAAAATTTACATTACCCAGGCAAAGACCAGCAGTAGTAGCTGTCTGCAGGCAGAGATTACGGGAAGCAGGGACTGCTCTGCCTGCTTGGCAGCTTCATGTAACGCGTTCCGACAGCAGACTTACTCCCTCTGCCAAGCTCTGCAGAAACAGGGTATCAGGAGTTTGCAGAGCAAGGTTACAAAATAAAGGAGCAAAACAAAACCAGCCGTCTTCAGTTGCTGCTCTTGTTCTTTGTGGTTTCATTCTCCCATGACGTTGCTTCAGCAAGTCGTTGTCTTCTTAAAAAAAAAACACTTCAAAATATATATTTAAACGCCACCATTTTTATTAATATGGCAATTATAGTCATGCTTGCTTAAAAGATCACAGATTCAAAATTCACAGGATTTTTCAGTTCAGAAAATCCACAATTCACAGGTACCGAACTTCATACAACAGGGTATTATCACCAGCTGGAAACACCAAGTTGCACTGTAAAAGCCAAACTTGAAATTTCATGAAACAGTTTTCTTTCAAAAAATGCTAGCCAAAATAAAAAGTATTTGCCCAAAACATGATTAATTCAATGAAATGGACAGATATAATTTCAAACTAAATGAAAGATTATTTGTTCCTGTTTTGTCATTCTTCTTCCTCTCCAACTTCTCATTTTTTTTAGTATTTTAGACTCCCATGTGTTTGAAACTTATTATACAGTGGTTCAAAACCTGTCTCATAGCAGGTATCTTATACAATCCTAGCAGACATTAGGAGAGATTTAACAAATAACAGTATCTTCCCTTTCTGGGATGTAAAAAAAAGTTATAAATTAGTTCCAGTAACTACTTTTTGGTATTTTATTAAGTTGCAAGGAAATCTAAAATGAAAATAAAATCTTGTGTATTACTCTGCTGAGAACACAGCTTAGCCCCTGATGTTAAAAGAATACAACAGGCCAACTCAAAAGAGATTACATAATTACACACAAAATTATTTTAACTATGACATGCAAAATCACTCTAATAGTTTAAGACTGAATGCTAATGTTTTATGTATCCAAAATATCCACAGGATCTGTGATTCTTCTGGTTGGCAACTGAAAGCTACAAATTCTCACTAGAATCTTGCATTATTTTATATTTGTCATATTTTTTTCAGTAGCTATCTGTCACTCAAAGGTTCTTCAAATTTTATTCGATTTTCAGAAAGTTATGTTCCTTTGACAAGAGTTAATTTTAGAACCCTCAGATAAACGTTCCTACACAAGGACAGGCTACCTGCAATGATCTGTAAAAAAATGATGTCAGAATTTAGGCTTTTAAATTTCATTTTATTTATTTATCCTAAGACAGCAGCTTGCAAAGTCCCACGGTCCATCTTAGTTTGACTTGTCAAATAGCATATCTATTTGAACCAACATTTTATATTTCAAGGAACATTTATTATGCATTGTGTCTACCTATTCAGGTTATTATCTGAGAATATTAAGATTTAACTGTTTAAAGTTAACTACGAGTATTCACTAGTTTAGTGCAAGTACACAACAGCATAACAGTTCTGTAAGGAGTGAGACTAAAGAGTTTACTTGTGCATTTAAAACCATGAATTTCATGGAAAGCAGAAGCATGCGAATTTAACACAGGAGATGAGCATGTGTGTGAGGTGCCATCTGTGGGAATAAGCGGATGGCGACAGTGACCTGGGATGAAATTTTAGCTACAGTTACTAGAAGACTTACTACTTGAGTTAAGGCTGAAAGAGTTTGTCCCTGGAGTACAAAGAACGTTTTGAAGAAACATGACAAGTAGTGCTGTCGGCGTGGAAAACAAAAGAGGTGGCAATGTGGCTCATGGGAGGTCCTGGTAGAGGCTGTCCCTGGGCTCCTCCCTTCCACCTCTGCACATTCAATGACTACCATTATATTTAATTTAGCCTACTGGGACACCGAGTCCCCCCAGAAAAGGGCTCAGACAGCTGCCCTGGTTTCTACTTGCTGAAACCAGCTCCAGGAGATGCTGGTTTTAGACAGGAGCAGAGTAATTCAGGTTGGGGAACGACTTGCAGAGGACAACTAGTCCAACTCTGCTCTCAGAGGCAGATCCAGTTTGGAAGCCTCCAAGGATGGAGCCTGCAGAAGCTCGCTGGGCACCTGTTCCACTGCCGAACTACTTACACTTCTGTACATGTATTTCCTGTAGTACATAAAATAAACCCCTCAGTCTAAGTCCTGTTTACAGAAGTACAGGGTCTTCCACATGGGTGGCAACGAAGCCGCAACGCATAGTCCAAGGGTGATGAACAAGGCCAAGTGCAAGGCCCTGCACCTGGGTCGGAGCAACCCCCGGCATCAATGCAGGCTGGGGAATGAAGGGATTGAGAGCAGCCCTGCCAAGAAGGACTTGGGGGTGCTGGTGGATGAAAAGCCGGACATGAGCCGGCAATGTGCGCTCC
>JAVKLA010000031.1:16802616-16891285 GCA_034782735.1 Sagittarius serpentarius | reverse complement strand
GACTCCAGCTCTGCAGGCCCCAACATAAGAAAGACATGGACCTGCTCGAGCAGGTCCAGAGGAGGGCCACAAAGATGATCAGAGGGATGGAACACCTCTCCTATGAAGACAGCCTCAGAGAGTTGGGGGTTGTTCAGCCTGGAGAAGAGAAGGCTCTGGGGAGACCCTGTTGTGGTCTTCCAGTACCTAAACGGGGCTTATAAGAAAGATGGGGACAAACTTTTTAGCAGGGCCTGTAGCAATAAGATAAGGGGTAATGGTTTTAAACTAAAAGATGCTAGATTTAGACTAGATATAAGGAAGAAGTTTTTACAGTGAGGGTGGTTAGACACTGGCACAGGTTGCCCAGAGAGGCGGTAGATGCCCCGTCCCTGGAAATATTCAAGGTCAGGTTGGATGGGGCTCTGAGCAACCTGATCTAGTTGAAGATGTGTCTGTTCATTGCAGGGGGGTTCAGCTAGATGACCTTTAAAGGTCCCTGCCAATCCAAACTATTCTATGATTCTATGAAAATATTTGTCAATACCTGCAGGATACTTTTGACTTAAAGGGAAAAATAACCATAAAATTAATGTCACCAAAGATTAAGGACGCCATAGAAGTACAAATCATTCACTCTTAGTCACTTGTTTCTATATGGTTTTCTGAAACTAAGACACTGCAGTACTTGTCAACAAAATCAGAATAGCCTCAATCTCTGCTCCCCTTCAGGACTGCCTTGCTTTTCTTTCACAAGAAACTGCCATAAAACTAAGCACAGGTTTGACTTGTGGCCTCTAGTCCACTACAAACATCCTACAGTGTGGCAGAAAGCAGCTGATACTCGACCATCTGCTGTCCCCAAGATCATATACAGACTGACACTTGAAGCACCAGTTTGCTGAATCTGGTCCTCCTCATCTGCACACACAGTTGTTTTAAGGATGCAGAAACAGAGCCAGGGAAGAAAAGAAACTGAGGACACCCAAGCAACAGCTCAATGAGCTCAAAAAAGGGAGAAAATAAAAATTCAGGGGTGGGCTTCGTAACTTATTACGGTGAAGATCCTAGCTGAAAACATTGAACTCTTATTGGGTTTTATATATGATCCTCCCACAAGGAAGGGAATGCAGGCTGAAAAAACACAGGGCTGCTCTCACGCTGAAAGGTAGGACGCCCTTTCGGGACGTTCAGTAGTTAGCAAAGATGACAAAGTCATGCTCAGGACACCTTTGTTAGGAGTGACACAGACAAACTGGCTGAGTCCTTGGTGTACAAGACAATGAATCAAGAGAAAATAGAAAGTAGGCACAAAATTCCCATTTAGTTTTAGTCTGTTGACACTAACATAAAATCATTTTGTGGTTTTAATTTAAGCAAAATATTTTGTATATTTCAATACACTGTCAACATGTCTAATTTTAGCTCCACATTATACAATATCGCTATGCCTTTTTTTTTTCCTCCAAACAAAACCATGACTCATTTTATATTCCATGGCCATATAAATGGAAATTGCCTTCTATCACAACAGCTAGTAGACTTTTGTAAAGGAAATAATAGAGCGTATTTTCAGATTAATACATCCACAGAACTGATCTTTCTCACTCCAACCATGCTACTGCCTGGGCTCCCAGGTAATGCTCACTGTTCTAGAGCTGCTTAACAGCTTCAGAAATACCTGTTAATATTATACCCAAGCTGAGGCACAGAAGAAGATGGCAGTGATGAGGGGAACGGTTGTCTCCCACTCCCTTCTCATTAACCTCCCTTCTCCTATAGTTAAAAACGCCCATGTTCCCAGTGAAGCTCCTCCAATTATCACCGCTCCCCAAGTGCCACAAATGAGCTGGAGCATTGCACATGGGGCAGGCAAGGTCCCCATGGGATGCACAGCGAGCCCAGGACACCTTCCTGAGCGGCGGGGAGGAGCGTGAACTGTGTTCCCGTATCATCTCCAATACTGGGCAAGGTGCAAATACACCCCGTGCACCAGAACTCCTGCCAGGCACCACCTTCTGCCCAAACACAGCTCTGATCCCAAGGCAAGGCACATAACAATCCCATACTGGGTTACACCGGCACGTTTTCTTGCCCATTAATGTTTTTTCGACTGTGATCATCACCAGGTTCTTTGGAGGAAGGAGCTGAACTTCCTCAAATGGAGTTCTAGACAGAAGCAGCTCAAAACAAAAAGGGATGGAGGTTTCACTGCATGTTTGATTAAAAGCCCACTCTAGGCAATAAAAAGCAGACCTGCCTGTTCTACTGTACAGCACCGCACAGCATCTGCTGAGACTATCATAATAAAGTTTCTAACTGACCATGTAAACTTTCTCTCTTACTTTACGGATCTTCAAATGAGCATATATATGTACGCACATATGTATGCACTTGTATGTGTATTAATATATATGTATAGATACATAAACACAGACGCACGCACACCTTTTGATCTCAGTGAGGCTGGAATATTGTTTTAAAATATTTTATGATGGAAAGGTCTCTGGATGTTCATCATCCAATTCTGTTGACAGGCAAGTGGGTTTCCTCAGTTATTTGTGCAGTTTCACGTACATCATGTCCTACACCTTGTACTAGTAGAAGAGAAAGCTGAAAGCAGAGATCTGCAATGGTCCCGGGACCTGTCTGTTCCTCAGACTGCAAACTTGTTAGCGCTTCTTCTGAGAAACATTTTGCTGATACACACTTAAACGAAACACGTATGAAATGAGAGCCCCTTAAGGACTCACACAGCTTCCCAAAAGGCTCATTATGAGGAAACGGAAATCTGTGCTGATCTGCATGTAGAAAGGAGGATAAATGCTTTATGAGACATGAGAAAGCGGTAAGGCTTCATTTGTATGTCAGGCCAAAATGCATGGCAACAACTTCATTAACATCTTAATCGAGCAAAGCAACCAGCAGCATATGCAGGACATGGTATGTCACGCTGGCCTCATTTTGAGATCTGTGTTATGAAAGATTATCTCCTTATGCCCCTTCACTACGATACGAACTGTCAGCAGACTTGCAGTGAACTTTTGGTCCTATCTCAAAGCAAGCCACAGTGGCTCTTCTTTTATCTCCCAGAGGACATTTAGGTTTACTAATTGCTTTTCAAAAGGCCAGTTTCCTCCTGAACAAAATTGCTAATGGAAAAAACATAATCACATACTATTTCCATCATGATCATCTCACTAATGTTATTGTCTCACTTATTTTACTCACCAAATACGAAACACAAGCAGTTTATGCATCTATACAACTTTGATTTTGTGTAAAGAGAAGTGCCAGTCTGTTTCCATCACCAACTCATCTATGTTACGGATTTCTAATCTGCCTTGTTCACTTATATCATTTGCTTATATTAAGGGAGCCGCTTTGTGTACAAGCTTTCAGCTTTGGGGCGATTTCTGGAAGAACAAAAATGATTTAAAGGCACGAGAGGGATCACCTGGCAAGGACAGATAAAAAATTGACAAGGGAAATTTGACCCAACATGTCCCTGAAAACAAGGGTCACGTAATGGACCATCCCTTAGGATGAAAACAAACAGTTCATAAATGTGGAACTGAAAATATCAAAATAGAATTGAAGCAAGGAAAGAAGTAGAACGATTTAGGAAATCTTCCTAATGGTGGGGTCTGTTAGCTCCAAAATCTGCTACAACTGGCTGCTTGATAAATGGGGTTTGCAGGTGACAAGGGCATGTTTTTTCCCCTTTCTCTGCTTTAAACACAAAAGTCAGCAACCCACCTCCACTCCAAATGCTTTCCTGAAAATCCTTACTAAAGGGTTAACTCCAGCTACTGTTAAAATCCATTTCATAGCAACTTCCCTCGCCTGACTTTCAGAAGTCATCACAGACAAAATCATTATGTCCTGCCAACTGAAGAGTATAAATCAGGAAAGTTGGGAATGCATAAACTACTTCCAGTGTTAAAAGTCAGTCCTCATGCTGTTCCTCAGACCAACAGACTGATTTCCATAGGGATGATACAAAGAGAGATGCTGTTAATATAACTGGAGATCACTTCCGCGAGTGTTCCTGCGTATATGATGGCAAAAAATTTGGAAACATTGCAACTGAAATGGAAGGATCAAAAGTTCCTAAGCTTGCTTTGCTAAGCCAATGTACAATGCAATCGATATACAGTTTTACTGAAGCTGCAGTTTTGAGCTGTTTTATAAGTTATAGAGCAATCTTGCAGTTCACGAACATTACACACGCCTCTTCCTAAGCAGCCATTCTTACATTGTTTTAATTTACTTTGAAGAACTTCCTAGGATTACAGGAAAATTCAGGTTGGAAGGGACCTCGGGAAGTCTCTAGGACAATCTTCTCAAGCCAGGCTTAGCTGTGAGATGAGACCAGGTTACTCAGGGCTTTGTCTCATCGGGTCTCAAAAACCTACAAGGATGGACATGGCCCGATCTCTCTGGGCAACGTGTTCCCTGCCTGACTGTCCTCACAGGGAAAAAGTTTTTAGCAAAAGTCTGAGAAATACTGTTTCTTGTATGAAACCTGTATCAGAAGGCATTTGTGTAGATTTACTTCATGATAGCTGGGTTTTTCTTCATTTATTTACCCATTAGCTGTTCTCCACAGCGTAGTTTCACTATTAAGCAGCTCTGCCAGGTTAAAATGAGGTCAGGCTCTGATGACGAACACGTGGCTGAAATGGTTCCGCACTCCAGCCAGAAATAGGTCATCTCAGAACACACTCCCCATTTTTAGCTCAGCTAAAATGAAACAAAAGTTTTTCAGCATTCCAAAGGCTGAGTTTTACTGAGCACATTGTAAAAACGGTAGTGTGAACTGGCAAGCAGGGCAGTAAGGAGGCACTTAACATGAAACCTGAGCCAAGCTTTTCCCAGTGAGAGGCTGGCCAGTGCTGGCTGTGACATCCACCTTCTTCCTGGAAGATGGGAACCTGGTGGATCAGGAGTACCTATATGTTCAGTCACCAAATACATGCTTAACTCCACATGGTAGTTTTAAGACGCCACGTTGTAATGACTATAGTTTGTTAATGGTTTTCTTTTTTTCCTACGCTAAATACCAGAGCACAGACTCTGTGCCGAGATGAGTGAATGCATCACACAACAGGGCTTAAGCATTTGTATTGAGGACAAGAATTTCAACCATCTCCATGACGGTGGTCTTAACATTCCCATCCCGTTCCCCTTTCCAGACAGCCCATAAAGTAAAACTTTACCGCAAACACTTGATCAGTTACAGTTGCTCATTTCATACTCCACTGTTCAGACAAAAGTTACCCTGCTTGTAATCCAGAATGACTTTACCACTTATTGTTCTTTTAATGTAATTTCATAGAAACATGTTGTCCTGGTTTCAGCTGGGATAGAGTTGTTTTCCTAGTAGCTGGTACAGTGCTGTGTTTTGGATTTAGTGTGAGGATAACATTGATAACACACTGGTGTTTTAGTTGTCGCTAAGTAGCGCTTACCCTAAGTTAAGGGTTGTTCAGTTTCCCATGCTCTGGCAGCGAGGAGGTGCACAAGGAGCTGGGAGGGAGCATGGCCAGGACAGCTGACCCGACCTAGCCAAAGGGATATTTCATACCATAGAACCTCATGCTCAGTATATAAACTGGGGGGAGTTGGCTGGGAGGGGCGGATCACTGCTCGGGCATCGGTCAGCAGGTGGTGAGCAATTGCACTGTGCATCACTTGTCTTCCTTGGGTTTTATTTTGCTCTTTGTTATCTTCTTTTTCATTACAATTATTATTTTATTTCAATTATTAAACTGTTCTTATCTCAACCCACGAATTTTACTTTTTTTTTTCTGATTCTCCTCCCCATCCCACCGGGGGGAGCGGGGAGGAGTGAGCGAGCGGCTGCATGGTGCTTACTTGCTGGCTGGGGTTAAACCCGACACACGTCTAAAAACCACTCGGACTTAAGCTGGGGTGCATCACTGAATATATCAGCATTTAAATGATCCAGCAGTTCAGAGAAAGGCCTCTAACAGCAGTGAATATTATTGTCAACTATTACTGAGCACCAGGATATCCTCTCAAACACCAGACTGGCAGCAATCATGTAGTCTGCTGAAACAGTATCTCTGTGTTAGGCATCTCTGTCACTCAATCACAAGACACAGGGCATTAGTTAATCCAGTTTCTGGTCTTCCTGCACATACCTGTTCAGGAGCAAAGTGTGTCCCAAATGGCATCTGTTCCCCCTCTTCCTGGGTAAGGTTAGGAGCAAGCGTTTGTTCCAATGGAAGGGCAAAGGGCAACAAAAGAGCCCATAGACTGTTCCCTCCATCAGCACTTGTGCCATGGATACTGGGGAACTTACCAGAGACAAAGTCCTCGTTCAAGCCAGCAACATTTTCTTCCCCCAAGGGAGCACATGTTGGCCTCTACAGTATTTATGACTTCAGCAGGTCGTGGTGGGGATAATCCGAGGCTTTTCCACAAGAGAAAAGGCGGCATAAATGTATCGTGGGAGTGGCTTGCTACACCAGTAGCACCAGGCATTTGTCCCAGCAATAGCTAAAGAGGGGGCTGGGAGGGCAAGAATTGACTTCTCACAGCACGGTTTAAAAGAAAAGAAAAAAGCGCAGAGTAATATTTCACTAATAACACCTGGCATAAAATGCGTTCATTATCTTGCTTCTCATTACTGACACTGTAGTTACACATTCAGCAAACCCTTTAAATAAAGTCTACAGTTTCAGAGGTATGAAACTTAGCCATAAACAACGGCTTCCCAGCCCCTACTTTTGTAGACAGGCCATTAACTTGGTAACAAGTTAAAACATTTCCTTTTTAAATTTGGCCATGTTTTGGCAAAGTGCATGAATATCATAAGCTCTTTTGTTCTGCGTATCACAAAAGCATGTATAAAAGCCTTTTTTTTTAACGCTCATAATCTGCTCTTGTCAGCCGTTACTCTGTAACGTGGTGAGCGCTCCTGGGAGGGTGGGGGGTGTAAAATCAATCAGGATCCTTCACAGTGCCTGTAGTGAAAATTTCTGCCATCTCTATGAACTCCCCGAGCTTTTAGTTTTCTTTGTTGTGTCGTTCAGAAATCATTACATACTTTGCAAAGGCAAAGAACTGAGGGCAGAGCTTACATCTAGGCAGAGTGGGGGTGAAGAAGGAAGGAGCGGACTCTCCACATCAGTTCAAAGGCCATACATTTCAGACTGGTTATGCTCTGGTTTTATTTTTAATTGTTTTAATCTTTTGTTAGACTACTCACACCCTTTAAACTACCTTTTTCCCTACAATATTATAAATTGACGTACTACTTACATGTCAGTGGTGAACTGCATATTGTGCCTTCGGCAGGAACCAAACTTAGTAATTTTTCCTGAATAAATGAGTGATAAAACACTGCTGTTACTGAATAACATAAAAATGCAGTTTATTACCAGCCTTACTGCCTGCAATTATTCCTGTTAGTATTGTAATGGTAATTTACAGACCTGTGCTGCCAGTTATAGGCCAGATCACTGGCCCACTAAGCAGCCAAATACACAAGAAAGTCCACAGATGATTATGACTTCATGCTTTGATCTAGGCTAGACATGAATGCACAGTTCAGACATATGAGACAGTTTTGAGGGCAGAAGCAATTCAGATAGATCCGCATACCAAAATAAACGCACAGAAGGAAACATCAGAGATTGTGCAAATACTGCCATAGTACATTTTAATCTGCACATTTTATATTTGATGGTATCAACATCGTAACTTTCCATTTCAAATGTTTAACCCTTTCTCATATATAACTTTGTTTCTGTGCTTCTGCTTATGTGCATGCACAATTGTAGGAGGATGGATGGGGGGATTCACTCATCTTCATCTCCCTGATCTAGTTTAACACAACTGCAGGAAACGCAGACGTTGCCTTGGCCCCTACACTCCTACGCAAACATTTTGAGAGACCCGCAGATGTTAGATGCCAACTTCCATTAGACTTGTATGGCATTTGTTTACTCCACATATACCCATTTCTTTCAGAACTCCAGGTCTTCTGACTAAGATGCGCAAACAGCCATCTCAACGGGGAGGGAAAGGGCTGAGAGCACTGCTCTATTCAATGGCTGCACTGGTCAGCAGGGCAGCTCCACTGGAAAACAACACAAACTTTCAAATGATGTGTGTGATTACCTTTAGCTTCCTTTTGAAGACAAAGAGATATAGATTACTTGAAAGGTAAACTGAAAAACTCTTAGAGGTCCTCACAACACAAAAGGCCACTTTTTTCCTCCTCTTTTAGGCTTGCAACTTTATATGCATCAGCACCTCCTCAGGTCCTGGACTTCGCCTTTACCAGCACCTTACTTTCCTCTCTTGATTACACCTCCCCATTCAGATTTCAGCTTGCTGCATGCATAAATAGCCGTTCCTTTCATTCATTCGTTTTGCACAGAAGCATGACCGTGTTGCACAACTCTCAAGCAACTTCCGAGTCACACACTGATTTCAAGCTGTAGCTCGTGACAGTTTGTACATTTGGCATCTCTAGCCTCTCTGCTTTCCATTTTGATTTAACATTTGGTTCTTGTTGGCCCATTCAGTTAATGTTGTTGCTGTTAAATACAGTAGCCTTTCTCTCTGCAAATCCTGCCATCTGGAACAGTCTTCTACGTATGCTTCAGCAAATCACTTGCTTTCAAAAATCTGGAAGCATATCTCATCTCCCCTTGCTCGAAACTAAATTCCTTTCTTTATCACTGAGAAAGTGATAAACTGCACGTAGGGCTGGTTTGTCCCTCATACCCAAATGTACTCCTAAACTGCTGTCATTAATGACCCTCTTCAAATTTACAGGCACACAAAGCAAAACCCAGATCTTTCAGATTGGGTTCACTTCTTTGTTTTGGGGTGGTTTTGGGGGTTTTGGGGGAGGGGGGTTGTTTGGGTTTTTTTTTAAACAGACCACATGACAAAACCATGAGGCATCTGGGGATACAGTTTGCATGAAAGCTTTTACACAAAATAAAGCTGTCTTACTCTCTTAACTGGCTGGTATTGCATCTTCTTGGAATTACTTGTGATGAAAGAAACAGCCTCCAAGTAAACAGCAAAAGTCAGTTATTTGTGTCATCTACTTTGAAAACATTTGCTTGAAATAGAGCAATTAGTAATTTGTCAAACAAATGGTGACAGCTGATAACTGCTGCTGATACACTGCCTGGCATTACTCTCATGTTTTAGAATCAAAAAATAGACAGTAATGTACATATATTTCAACACTTGGTGCATTACTAGCTCTCTCTTTCAAGAATCAATATGCTATCAGAATTTTAACTGAACAGCCCTTGCTTTTTTATCATCATTATTCTGTAAACATGGCATTATAATAATTCAGACCATAGCGTTAGCCCCAGCTGTTGGATAGATAACGACATAACCTTAGGATGGCAATGAAAGATCCAGACGAAGCTCTATGGTCAGGATTCTCAAGTGATGAAGCCTCTGTGCATTAGGCAAAAAATTTTACTCGGAGTCATAAGCTGAAGAGCTAATTTCAAAGGCAGTATCCACTCCCCTGATGACTTAGGAATTGAGAGCCACGAAACGTGTTTGATACAGGGATGACCAGCTGTCAAAGGAAAACTACAGCAGCTTTAAGCAAGTAATGGAAAGGTACAGGGTACTAAGCCCTTCTCCTAGCTCCCAGAGAAAACGCTTTCATCATATGCTGCTGTTCTCCAGTTGGATCTGGCCTTCAACTGGGCTGACTTCAAATCATTGCCACGGAGATAGGTCCATGTGTGAGTTACCACACTGCGCAGCTGCAGTGAGACCAAAAGTAACAACCGCAATAAGAGAAAAGAGATGGTACCACCTCCTGCCCCAGGTGCTGAGGTGCACAGCACAGTCAGCAGTCAGATTTTTTTCCGGAGAGCTGCTCCACCTCAGCAGGCCTTGCTTGGTGACCTCGTCCAGGGTGAGCGCCTCGTGCCAGCACGTGTGGATCTGGCTGAGATCCGACGCAGGACTGCAGAAGGCTTGAGCTCTTTTCATGGGGTCTTCAGGGCAGGCTAAACTTGTTTTATCTTCTGTGCTTTTACAAGCTGCATTCATTTTATGAAGTTAAAATATTAACTTGATTTCCCTTGCAGTTATGACACCATAACAATGGTTAAGACACTATATTGAGATGTATCTTCTACTTTAGTTTTTCTTATTTTCTTAGATTTTTATCTTATCTTTGTGAATCACAGAATGTATGAATCACCTGGCAGAATACGACTATCTCCAGTCTCAAGCACAGGAACTAGAATTAGGAAAATACAACTCAAAGTGTCTTTCCTGCTGCAGATGTGAGAATTTAGGAGAATGCCAATGGAATAAAGCTGGTACTTTTACCCTTTGGGCACACAAAAGTCATCATTAAAACTTACAATTAGAGAAAAGATCTGAAAGCAATATAGGTTTTAAGATGGAAAATTATTTGTGGGACAAACAGGGTGGGGAAAAAAACCCATCGCATCAGTTTAAAGCTAATCACAGCCTGAGACGAGAGAGAGAGAGAGAGAGAGAGAGAACAGTACATAGGAGGGCAGCAAAATAATTGAAGAGTCCTGGTACAGAACTCTTGTACATGTATGGGACAGCACAGTAAGTTTTATTAACATCTGACCTGGAGCACTGCCTATAGGATATGTGAACATCTATACTGCAGTGGGTACTTTTTGGGTAGGCACATAACTCTTAGTGCAATTGCCTTTGGAAATCTCAGCCTGGAATAAGCTACAAATGCAAACATTAACCCTTCTCTAGAAATCATCATACAAGGTACGTGCAAACAGTACTACAACATGTTGCCTTGATTCTAAATTTGACATCACAAGAAGATGTCTTCCCCTAAGGATGTGGGGATTTATAGCTCTATATTTGGCGTGTTTGTATTTGCTTTAGAAATTAATCTGAAAAATAGATTCCAGGTCCTTTTTACAAAGAAAGCAACTTTTACATTGCTGTTTATAGATAAAATGTTGTCACTAGCTGACACTCAGAAACTATCCTTTCGCTTGCTTGCAAGTACTATCCTGACCCATTACACAGCTATTCTTCATAAGGAAGGAAATCCCAGCTCCTCAACTCCATCTCTACATTGAAAGCAATAGTTTTTAATCAGATGTGAAATGGGCAAAAAATGTCACTCAAACTGCACAGAACAAGAGGAATGAATTAACATGATGAGTATTTGCTGCTCTCAAGGCAGCAAATTGCAGACTGGCTGAATACAAATAGAGAGACAACGCATTACAAAAGATGGTTGATTGGTTATTCTTGACTACCAAAAAGCTGTTCAGGATGAGCCGAGAGAAAATTTCTGCAGCCAGAAAAAATTAATTCTGATGCTGATATGAGGAAAGGAAAGG
Source organism: Sagittarius serpentarius (assembly GCA_034782735.1). Taxonomy (NCBI): domain Eukaryota; kingdom Metazoa; phylum Chordata; class Aves; order Accipitriformes; family Sagittariidae; genus Sagittarius; species Sagittarius serpentarius. The sequence continues at coordinate 16,879,925 of JAVKLA010000031.1, read as the reverse complement.
AATCACTCCCTCTCTGCAAAGCTTAAAATTACCTCAAAGTTCTGGTGTTAAAAACAAAGAAGAAAGCACACTGAATCCCATTAAAGACAAATTAAATTAGTCAGTTGCATGTACTTACTGACGAAAAAGTTGCTGTTTGGTGACTTGAGATTTACTTTAAAATGCATATTTTAAAATACCTTGGTTGGACTTTCTGGTATTTTTGTTTCTGCTTCTTCCCAAAGATCAGAATAATACAGCTTAAGTTTGGGTTTTGTTCATGTGCTGCATATAAAAGGCTATTTCAATAACCTTACTGAAAAGACACTGCAGCCTTTCAGCTAGGAACACATCTGAGGAGAGCAATTTCTTTTACTTTAGCCAAAGATAATGTTTTAAGTCATTCTTTTTTTATCTATTTGGAAGAAACACCACTAATTTTACTGGAGTCTTCTACCCGCAGTGCAGTATTAGAAGCTGCCTGACAGCGGCTCCTCTTCCGATTTTGAAAACCTTGTATGAAGGGAAGGAGACAAAAAGGAAATGGGAAGAATACTGCATCCCCAGAAATAGCTAGAAATTCTGGATTTAAACCTTGCATCCACTCCTACCAAAGCCTGAAGAAAACCACAAATATCTCCCTTAAGCTTTATTTCTAGGCTTCGCTGTACAAAGAGAGGTGGAAATATTTAGGCAGTCACATAACTTCAGGACGCCAACGTACCTTATGCAGGGCACTTCTACTGCACAAGCATGTTCTTGGCAAATTCAGCAGTGATGGTACGCTTGGTGATTAAATGGAGCTGGCTAGCAGGATCCCAAGCGGTGCCAACCCACTTGGGCTAAGTGCAGCATGACAGTGCCCAGACCCATCGTGACTCTGGGCAGAACAGTGAACTCAGCTTTGCAGCAATCCGATTCTGACAAACAATGACTTCAAAGCACATAAATCAACTTTGCTAATAATAATACATGTATTTATAATGCATCCTTCCTCCAGGAACCACAAAGCGCTTCACGAATATTAATGCATTCTCTGTAACAGACTTCTTGTTTAGCAATCCCAGGATTTATATCCCAGTACAACTGGCAAACAACATTTCACTTGAATGAGAGGTACTTCAGTGGCATCACCACTTGCTGGTTTAACGTAACTACTCTGTCTTCCTGCAAACTAGCATTTAGACACAATCCCTGTGCTTTTTGAAAGAAAAAACAGCTGAAGTCTCATCTCTGGCTTACAGGCTGTTGGCTAGGTTGAATGAAAAGGCTATTTCACTAGAATTGATAACATCTGGGAATAAGAGTTATCTCACAGTAACATCTGGGAATACACGAATACCCTGGATTTCATCCTGTTCTTTCAGTGGTAAAATTCAAATGAAGCTATAAGGCTATAAATCCAAGTAGAATAATGGGACTGTACTGGCAAACATGTTTATTCTCTTAAGGCCGCCTAAACTTTAAAGCTAAAGGGACATTGGCATCATGATTTACTGAAATCATAGTTCATTTCAGCAGAGTGATTAAGACTCTAGGTCTATTTGGACACTAGGTTGTTTGCTATTACCCATTTTTATACCCAGAAGATACAATTTGCCCTCAATTATTTTTCCTCACGCCCAGAGAGTGATCTAAACAACGTGATTTTTTTCCCCATCATCTCATTGACTGGTGTGTTTTCTAGCCAGCCAACCACAGGCACAAAAGCCAGCATTTTCTTTATGACCAACACTTGATGACCTTGAAAAAACTTGCAACAGCAGCCTGTGGGAAGTCTGGGGAGATCAAAGAAACAATTCAAGTTTGTATTCATTTGAGTGCCATCCTATGTCTAGCACTGTCTGGAGTGATGCTACCAGAACCGCCTATTACTGTTATGCTCAGCAAGCACAGGAACAGAACCGTCGAGGCCAGTAAACAAAAAGCACTGTGCTGCACTGAGTGCTCGCTCTCTGTCAGCAAATGGCCAGAAATCCCCAGAGAACAAGAATTACATTGTGCACATCTAGATAAGTTTCTATCCACAATGTCAAATGATCTAAAAACATTATACCAATGTATATTTGAGATAGATGGGGGAGAGGGGGGGACGTGTAGGTACCACTTCACCTGCCAATCAAAATAAATTACTTCCAGGGTGGCACTACGTGGAGTGCTGTTATGCAGCTGTTTAACATAAGATTTGGAGAACACCCTAACTCATTTAAAGTGCCAGGAGATTCTAGGAAATTAATACGAAACTGAAGTCAGGCCCACCTGTAGATCTAAAACTTCCTTATTTGCAAAGCTTCTTTAATGAAAGCTGGTATCCAAGACCTCAGCTTTATGTTTCAGGCAGGAGATTCTGCCTTTTGCAACAAAAGGCTGTGGCCCAGCCAGGCTGCCCTACCTGGAGAGATGAGGAAAGAGAAGCCAGGCACGTCGGTACATCTCAACACCGGCTGCTTTAGAAAGTTAGCAATAATGAATAACTATCTAGCATTTATATTGCTCAGGGGATTTTTAAGTATTTGTCTACTCCTACCTCCTCACACAGGACAGCAGACAAGCACCAAGGTGAACAGCAGGAAGCTGGGGAGGACACCCAGGATGTAACTCAGAATTATGTGGATCCTCTAGTGGAAAATAACTCAAATCCATGGCTGGGGATAAGGAAGTCCAGCCAGTAGTGTCCATCCACTAGTGCAGGAATAGACAGGTTGCACTTTGCTTACCACAACCAGTTTTCTAACAGTCAAACAGAGCTTCAAAAACATATCTGGAAAGATTCCCAGATCGTAGATTTGATTCTTTAATCTAAACCTCCGAGAATGAGGGCAGCCACAGAAGCAATAAGAAGGATTAAAGGACTGGTTTCCTTCTCCCTCTCTGGCACTGTTAGAAGAAGGAGAGTCACATACATCTTCTCTTAAATCACTGAGCTATAACCCACCTCCCCTCTTTTTCTTCTCCCACCTCCCTGAGCCTCCCCTCCCAAACCTGTCTGCAAATACAAGATCAACCCTTCCCATGATAGATGTGTACAGCTGTCAGTACACAGCAGTAAAATAAGCCGCAGTTTCCGTTTTCCATGACAGATCCTATAACTCCTTCTGTGCTAGGCAGTTACACAATTCAGTACCCTTCCTGGAAAGGAAGTTAATTTACCCAATTAAAACAGGAGGTGAATCAACAATGCCGTTATCACAACTGAAACGTGGCCAAGATACCAAAATGAGCATCCTTACAGTCACACTGAAGGGATGTCTGTGCCATTTCTCATGTTCAGGACACAGAAGGATGCACTCGCAGTGACTTTGGTTAATTTGCCAGCTCCTTCTCTTGTCACTGGAGAGAGAAAGGCTGCTCCAAGGGGAAATTCAGAACAATGAAAGTTAATCTTTTTCTTTGAATTGCCCTTTCTAGGAACCCTATGTGTCGTTGCTGAGGCAAAGTAATATCTGTTGCCCAAGTCTCAAGGTATCCCTTGTACATATTCCTTGAAGAAAGACTAAGGCATCTGTGATTTTCTATGTAATGCCCAGAGGAGCTTTTTTTGCCATATTTTGGGCCTCTTAAAATACCAAAAGCCTATTTTAACCCTTAGTGTTTTGAAAACGACTCATGCTGAAATTTCCAGAATAGTCTACAGATCCACTGGACTTTTTTTTCCGTAAGAACATAAAAAATATTAGAAGTCATTACTCTAACCAAAAATCCAAGGGTTATAAAATAATCAGGCCTTGAAAAACAGGGTGCACAAGACGGAATAAGAACTTCACTGTCAAACATGCTTGGCAAAATTGCGCATGATCTCGTAGCTATTATAGGTGAAATGGTTGTTTAGATGTTAACTTTCTTGGGTCTTCAGGAGCAGGACACACATTCTCTAGCCCTCGAAGCTTCTTCCTAGCGAAATGAAACTGGTAATCCAATATCACCAGAGATAAGCATTGTGGTGCGTCCCATCCAGCAGAGGGTAGCTTATACGCTTCGTAATAGCTTAGAAAAGTACTTGTAGATGTTCTGATGTCTCTAGAAATGAGTGTCCCAATACAACAAGGATCCCATTTTCTAATGCACTAAACGCGCAGCACTGATGTACAGAACCTCCAAGCAAGATTATCCTGATGTATTTAAAACATGCCCACATACGGATATGTCAGCAAAACCAGACTCCTTAGCCTCCTCATTTTCAGCACCATGTCAATTTTAAATGATTCTGGCTGAGCGAGATGGCAGGCTGCTGAAAACACTGTCAGCAACTGGCAGGCTGACTCCATTAAAGTACTCAATATTGTGAACATTGGTTCAACAGGACTTAAAAATGCCTCCCTTGTGAAACCAAATTCATAAGGTTCTCCCTCACGCTGCCCACAGCATGAATAGCTCACAGATTTCAATCCACACAAGCGCAGGGCTTAAGTGCTCCCCTGACCATGGGTCATTTTGCATTCAGGGTTCAAACAAAAATAAACTTGCAAATGCCAAAATGACTGGAACTGCAGAGGGTATTATTTTGACCATTAGTCAAAAATCTGCATAAATGCATACAGAACACAAGCTGATTCACACACCAGCTTTGTCATGATATCCACAGTGAAGTCATGGGTGGGGAGGGTGGGAATGGAGGTCCTACATTTGAATGAAAGGTCTTTGCTGAGCTATGGCAATGTCAGGCTTCCTTGCATAAAAAGCAGTTTTAAGGCTCAGAATTGCACTGCCAGCTCCACAGACAGCTGAAGGAGATTATGCCACCCAGAGACTGGGATCTGCATTCAAATGTATTTAAACACTGAACTTCATTTGGCTTCAAAGTACAAAAATGTTTCCCTGATGCTGGTAAAAACCCACCAAAAAAACATGTGCTTTGTAAAAACAGTAATTATGAAATTAACAGTTCTATTTAAGAACATCTTATTCCACCTCCAAAGCCAGAAAGGCTCCACCATGGGTGGCCTTGGAAGAGTCTATGAATTCACAGAAGTGGACCACTAAACTATGCCTGCCTCAACCTCCACTTCCTAATACTCTCTGAGATCAAACAAAATCCCAAATCCTCTACTTGGTTCCACTACATGAAGCTTTATGACCTGTGACATGTACAAGCTTGAACGGACAACGTTAATAGCCCAGCTTTTAAATCTACTTACTTGAGCTTGAAAACCACACAAGGCAAATATTTCCATCAACCCACAGGGAGTGTGACTTTGGGCTCACTAAACCCCTCAAAGGCAGCGTCCTGCACTGCTCGTGCCAGCTGCAGGAACATAATGCCTAGTTTATCTCTGTATCATTAGATCAATAATGTTAGCAACCTACTTCAAGCAAGCCTGACTGTAGCTTGGTAAGAGTTCAAGCTTACACTACCTTTCATCATCCAAAACATTTTGCATTCTGCTGGCGTTTAGGCTAGACTCAAATACTTGGCTCTTCAGTGGGATTGCTCTATTTCTACATGGTAAGAGCTCCTTGAAGAAGGAAAGCAATTAACCTCCGTGGAACACATAAATCTTCCACACCTTCCTTTTGAATTTATATACAAGTTGTAAATGGCCAAGTCACAACAAGAACCTTATGAGAAAGGTGACTTCTTTTTTTCCAGAATTAATCTGTTCCATATGTATGCGAACGTCTGAATAGGGTCTCATCAGACAGCAAAGAGAACAAACACAGTACACGTCATTCAGTATCAATACAAACTACAGATAAAGAATAAAATTAACCTGCAAAATGCAGATCATTCACATCATACCTCATCTGAAAACTTCCAGCTTTGGAAGGCTGGAGCTTTCCCCCCCTCCCCTTACTTTTTTAAAATTTTGATAGCATGACCACTTTCACAATGAATAATTGTTCTGTACACATTCCATCCTAATTTACTTGCTGAAGGGTGGATCCAGTTGTGCAAGAAATAATCCCATTTTCCTGGGAATCTGTTTTTCTTAGCAAATATCCAAGGAAGGTTAGCAAATACTTCAGAAAAGTTTGGGTTGTAATTTTGGGGGCAAATCTGTAAATGCCTTTCTAGGTAGATTCACACGGACAGTACAGGATATATAGATTTTCTGGATTAAGTCAAGCCTATCTGAAATACTGATAAAAACAAGCTGTACAGCAGCACAACATCAATACACAGGAGAACTGAAATGATAATGGCTCAGCTATCAATGCCATCATCTAAGGCAGCAGACCACGGAAGCAAAACCTCTGTGATAAGTAAACAAGCTCGATCCATCTTCACACTCAAGTATGAATTTCCCAAGCAATGGTGAGATGTTAAGTCATTGCTGCTGAAGCCTTCATCAGACCTACCATCATTCCCCAACTCTCTCCTTCTAACGAGAAGGGAAAAAAGTCCCTGCAGTTAGCATCCCAGTTTATTCTTCATCCATAACATCTTCTCAACCTGCCATTTTGCTCAGAAACAAGAAACTTCTTACTAGTACTGTAAAAAGAAAGACATTTCATTCTGGAACAGACAAAGAAGTCTCATTACCCATTTCTGAAGCAGAGCAAGAACTGTCCAATCTTTATGACCTTTAAAACAAATCCCAGGAAAGACTTGCTAATTTAGAAGCTGTCCTGAATTCCCTGAACACCTACAATGAATAAGACACAGGAAACATTTATATGAATTGCAATTTTACTAATTTATGGGTTTATACAAGCTTTTAGTAGTTTACTAGTTAATAGCAAGAAGTTAGCTACTCACTACCTGGCAGTAGCTCTGTGCACATGACCCTGCCCCAAAACAGCATCCCACCTCGCAGTGCCCCCTTGTTACCTAGCAACTCCCTCCCCAAAACCTCCATCATCTCACCTCTTTGCCTCCTAAAATATGCATCGTACCCTGCTGATCCCTCTGGGCCTACCTGGGCTTCTCAACCCAGCACCCCCATCCCTTAAAGCCCTTTAGCCCCCAGATACTTCCTAGCCTAGACACCCCCATGCCTCCAGCCCTCTCTCAGCTCGCTCCATCCCTGGCCTCCTCCAGCTGGTCCACGGGGCCAGACAAGCCCAGACCTTCTCTGCAGTGGTTTTAGGGGTGGTCCAAAAAGCCAGAGCCAGGCTGCTGCTATGAAAAACCCACTGCGGCACAACTTGGAGAGCAGGAAAACAGAAGAGGTTTGGGAGAAACCCTGGGCTGTATGGCAGCCCCATCTGAGAAGCAGTCTCCACTGACCCGTACTGCTGCAGCCTAGAGAGCCAGGCCAGGAACAAAGCAGAAGGTGCACAGCTGCAGATATAATCGGAGGCATTACACTTGCAAGACCAGGAACTGGAATATGATTAATGCATCTAAGAAAGTTGATGCGTGTCCTGGAGGCAGCTTATATTCTATTCTACCCCTAAGCAAAAAAAGTAGGTGGCTCAGGGAAGGAATGATCATAGCCACCCGCTCCCCTTTATCCTGACAGACCCTTTTATTTCTGCAGGGCACTTTTGCCGGCGTAAGAGTCTCTCCCTCCTCTATAGCCTGAGGATTAAAGAGCAGCCAGGCAGTTTATACAAATGCCTTAATTTGACTGTAAGTCTCCTTAGTTTCAGCACCTTTTATTGCCTTTGTCTTTTTTTTATTTCTTTCTCTTCAGTTCTGCTGAATTCTTTTCTTAATGGCAACCAACAAAGGATTAAAAGTAATTATTAGAAGAGAAAGAATAACATCTGGAAAGTGGTATGCATCATACTAAACAAGCTTTACAAGAGATTCCTGCATTACTCATCGTCATTGACTTGAATATAGTTGATCAGACAAGTATATTTTATTCTGTATCTAGGACAAAGTTTTAACATGATCTTCTGAGATAGCTAGCTTGCTAGGTGCTCATCAAACCTCAAAAATAAAATTGGTAAAATCATGCCAAATGCAACTGAGTCAGATGAAACTGGAAAAAAAAAACCGCACAGTGGCAGACTACTATTCATGTTCTTCCGAGTCACACATCACAACAGGTATTTAAAATATAATGAGACTTCATGCATTTGGAAGACAGAAGGCAGTCAGTTTTTTAAAATTACACCAGCTTTGTACAAGAGATGCAACAAAAATGGACTGTGCTTCCTGACTTTCTGTATCAGTAATTAAAGCCTCTTGTATTACTGTAAAATGAATCTGATCTAGTTTCAGGAGCTTTCAAAAGCAGTTGGTTGAGTTTACAGGATGCAGCATATCGTAGATATATAGAAACCCTCTTCCATGAGCAATACTACAGAAACCTGGAGACCCTATAGAGATGTGTATGTAGAGATTTTAGTGGCAATAGTATCTGGAGGTAAACGGCTGGATCTGCTGAAGGCGAAACAATAAATGCAAACACTTTTCTCTTTCTCTCCGAGAGTGAAGGAAGACCTAGCATTTCACAGAGGCAGTTCCTTCATTTCTGTTGCTGAAGCTCTGCCAGTGGACACTTTGGAAGACATGTGCCAAACAGGGATGTCCGAGTGCACTGTGCTTCCCAAGCTCACCATCTCCTACAGTCCCTGCAACCCGGGAGCTGCCTCTCCTCCAAAGGACCTTCTTGCCCCAAGCACTGCCACTCGGGTGCACCAGTGTCCACATCACCTTGTCCTCCCAGCCAGTCTGCGCAAACAAACCAATACCCCAGGACACTCACCTGGAGGTAGCATCAGAAACAGATTTTTACCTAGAATCACAGGTCTATCCGGCCTCCAGATCCACAAGAGAACTATAATCTGATATAACACGTTATAACAGTGGCAGTAAAATAGTAGAGTTCTCTCTTCAACAGCTGAAAACTTTCATGAGAAGCACTGCAGTGCCCACCCTTTTGGCCTTCTGGGTACTTGAGTCTGTACACTTGTGTGGACTAAAACGTCAGTGAGTTACTCTTTCTCCAGGAGAAACTGGAAAATTAGTTTTAGACCAAAACAAATACTCTGGTACATGACAGGCACTGTTAGGGAGTCACGCCAGCAGAGAATTTTAAAAAACCAGCATCACCAACTATTTCTCATCCTCTGTTCTGTGAAAAATTGCTACAATTAGAACAGCTTGAAATAAAGCTCTCGAAGGAGTTGCACTGTTTTAACCACCCTAATTCTCTAGTGCTGCACACTTCTCCATCTTCTGAGACATGACTTGCATACCTCTGCATTTGGAAAGTCAAATGCTACTTGGTTCCCCAAGTAGGCATAATTTTTCTTGGGTAAGACAGCAGTAGAAGTTTGTATACAGAACATTTACAAAGTAATGAAATGTAATTCTACCAAACCCCTCCAGCTACTGTTGGCAGGTCTCTTTGTTAGCTGTAGCCCGCTCTGCTAGCCGTCAGGCAAACACTTCTGATCGAGACTGAGTTTAGGAGAAAGTTTCAGATCAGCTTCCTTTTTGCTGTTGATTGTGATTGTCTTCCCAGAGTAACCTATCACTTGCAGCCCAGCAGTGCTCTCATCAGGAGAAGCAGGCTTGACAACTTCAGGTCTCAGGGAAAAAGAAATCTTCCTGCCAGAGAATAAGTGCTGCCGTTTTCCATACTTTGCTCTGCTCCACTCTTAATTACAACTCTCTTGTGCAAGAGACCCGGGTGAATTCTGAGAACAGGCAAAAAAAACCCAAGCAAACACTGCTTACCAATATTTACTTAGCACTAATAGCAACTTCTTTTAGTGCCGTTCACTTCCCAGTGAGCACGTGTTGCACAGATGCAACTTCAGAACCAAATTTGCAGGAATACACTTCCAAGTGCAGGTAGATCAGACAGATAAGAATCCGACCACGCGACACCATCTGATCTCCACGGGCTTCTTTTTGCATCAGTGATGACGCTACTGACAGAAGAAGTGCCCAGGAGAAACCCTGCCCATCTCACATGGCACAGCGCGGCTTCTCCCGTCGGGGTGAGATACAGAAGGAACATCCACTAAATTCCCCTCGCTTTCACCAGTGCTGTGGCACTCAGTCTGCTCCATGAGCCAGACATGGGGCCAGCCAGACAGCTTGTTCTGTATTCACGTGGTGAGCTACCTCTATGTGAAAAAAACAGACCTTCCACTGCAAGTGGCAAGTTTTCAGTTAGCATGTTCTTATTTTTTAATTGTACTTTAAGATACAGATATGTGTTTGTTTAAAGACAGATTTTTCAGCCATGGGTCTAGTCAGGTCAGTAGATCTGCCCTAATTTTGAACTAAAGCATGTGCTTTTTTCCTCTGCAGAAACTTCAGAAAGTTTCCCTGCTATTACATCAGTACTTACTTTGTACTGACTTTGACCCAAAGACTTTACTACTCACCTGAACAATTACTGAGAATCGGTGAAATTTTCTATTTCAGATTCAAATACAACTTCACCAGGAAGCAACCTGTAACTTTTACAGTAATTAATTATCTAAGTTATATACTGTGTTTTGTACTCCACTTTGCACCTTCATGCCTGCGCTACCTGCTGTGTATGTGCAAGAACAGAAGCCACTGACTAGAAGCATACAGGTCACCTTTCTTGTGAAGGAAAAATGCCAGGAACTGGAACATTTAAGGAACTAAAAGTGATTAACGATATGAACTGCCTTCCATCACCAACTTTTTTTATGTGAACAAAGACTTTTTAAATCAGGGTGAGCGAAGTAATATAACTCCTACTTTATAAGTGGGAAACATAACCAGAGCAGTGATTTATTCACAGAAGTCAAGGCAGGGAGACAGTCCCACACAGTTCAAGCCTGTCGCCATCCCTAAGCAGGAGATAATCATGCGTAATGTGCAACAAGGGCTGTTCCTCTCTCTTTAGGTAACAAACTTCTGAGGACATTCCAAGCACAAGCTAAAGTTTGCACACGCAGAGCACACACCCCCCCCCAGGTATTTAAATAAGATTTATAGAGACAGGCAGTGAAATGAATCTGTGAAGGAAGCTAGCTCACTAACTATTCTAAAATAAAAAACAGAGCCCGTCTCCCTTTACAGCAAGCCCAATATTTCACAAACCTGCAACACTGTTTGATGGAGCATCCAGAACAGCACTGTTTATTTACTATGGCAGGGGAAGCATAAACAAACTCTGCCTGTAAATCACTTTCAGCAAAATTACATGTTTTGTTCTAAAATATGGAGCTTGATTCCCCATGGCCTTGTATCTTCTGCAGTGATTTACATCAGCATGAAACATATCGATGATCCAAAGAACCACTTCTTTGATGCAGCTGCGTTTTACCAACATGACACAGTCATCCGCACTGCTGTAAATGTCTCAGATGGTGCAAGCCTCTTGTGTTTTGGAAGAAACAGTACAGGCAGTCTGTTGGACAATGCACAGGCATACATATATTAATAAAACCCAAACAAACCATTGACATTAAAAATCTGCCTATATATTAGAAGGAAAGTTAGGATGGGAATAAGACAGCTAGAGTGGACGGAATCAGTCTTTATTAATACTGTTTTATAAAGTTCACAAATACATCTTACACACGGGAACACTACTAAAAGAACCCTACATTATAAGATCATGCACATCTAAAGCTTGCATTTTAAAGCTTTATAGAGATGTCAGAATTACAGTTGCTTCAGTAGCCTTAATCCAGGTATCAAGCACACTTTGGAATACAAACTTCAAATGCTCGTATAGTTTTTTTTCTACAGGGTCCTTCCCTCAATCAGTGCATAGGAACTATAGTTTCTATAGCTACTAGATGACTATTAAGTCTGACTGCTTTCTCATCCCACTTCTACATTTAGCCGCAGGTTTTGCATACTGCACACTATTCACATTCCGCTCAGGAGCCTGAAGTATTAATTTCCTGCTGACCACGCCTGTGTCACCATCACAGCTGAACCCAACTGCTTCACAAACATCAGTTATTTTTTTGCACTGTATCATCCATGGTTTACATATTTGTAACCGATTTGCAGAGAGATCAAGGTCAAAAATATATCCACTGACTTTCAGGAGCCCCAGCCGAGAAGCATAGGACACGATCTTCTCTCTGGTTTAGGTATGACTTCATTTGTGGTTGTGGTGCTTAGCCTGTCTGCAAACCAGGACCCAAGCCTCACTCAGTGAAAGAGGATCTTATCATTACTAATGAGTGAGAATTTTGGTTTAAGCCTCTTCAGGAAAACTATGCAACAGGCAGAAAGAGGAGGCAGCTCTTGCCTGCCTTTAACCGCACCATTTCTTCCCGCCGTCTCTTCCTTCAGTCGCTGTGCACTTTTCAGCTGCTGAAGCAAATAAAGTAAGTGCAACAGCCTCTGCAATCATGCAGTTAGAAGGACTACATCACAATTTGGAAACAACAGCGGGGAAAGCAGGGTCATGGAGATACCTTTCCTTCTGGCATTTCACAGTCTTGTGAGCACTGGCCTTTACAGCCTTAATAATATTCTTTGGAGCTACTTTGTTACCTGCCTAACAATCCTGGAAGTTCTGTGCCTTTTTAATAGAGTAATTTTTTAAAAAGCCCAAAGATTCTATCACATGGCATAAAATCAATACCCAATTCTATTTTGTATAGGGTTTGAGTGGCCGGGTTTTAGTAGCGGGGGAGGGGCTGCAGGGTGGCTCCTGAGAGAAGCTGCCAGAAGCTCCCCAAGCTCCAGGCCAGACCCACCTCTGGCCGAGCCCATCAGCGATGGTGGCAGCGCCTCTGGGATGGCAGATTTAAGAAGGGAAACCTGCAGCGGAGAGGGGAGTGGGATGCGAGAGGAACACCTACGCAGGCCCCAAGGTCAGTGAGGCAGGCGGGGGAGGAGGTGGGCCGGGGGAGGGGGTGCCCCTGCAGCCCCTGCTGAGGGGGCAGGCTGTCCCCCTTAATATTAGTTATTAAAGTCCAAGAATTTAAAGCATACTGCATGGATTTCCACCTAGATGACAAAAAGACCAAGACCTTAGCTGGAAGTTACATTCTTGCTCCAAAGCATAGGATTGCTAGAGCTCTTCAAAGGAAAGTTCCTGAAAATATTTACACGGGGGAAGAGAAGATATTCTTTAATTCTGTTTCAGAAATGAGCCATCTGTTCAGACCCATAAACATAAACTTCAGCCTCAGCAGTTAAAGTGTGACAGAAGTTGTAAGCACCAGAAAACAGGGTCTTAATAACTGGGCAACACAGACAGGTACTATATTAAAGTCTTCCAGCCCTTAATGTGTTTATACACTGTTGTTTCTTCAGTCTCTTCCGATATACCTGATCTAACTACAACACTAGTCCTGCTCTGAGCAGGAAGCTGGACTAGATGACTTCTGCAGGTCCCTTTCAACTCTACAAGGTGAGTTTTCGATACACGGCTCTTTTCAGGTACAGACCAGTCCTGCTTTTTTCGTAAGACCAAGTGACATCGGCACAAACTCAAGTATTACAAGCAAGCGACTCCAAACTCTCAGCACGGGAAGTCGCCAAATAAAGCACTGACAGGCTTCAGCTCATTGATGGCATTAATTTTCCAAAACATGTCTGTCTTTTTCACTGTAGGCAACTCTAGAGAGGAAACTTCATGTTAATTTCTTAAGTACCACCTTGTTAGCCAGTAACTCTGGGTAAAAGTAACTCATCAAGCTTTTATGATCACTCTGTGCCCTGAATTACTACCTGAGAAAAACAGAACTGTCTAGAATCTCAGTCAATTTATTCAAAAGAAAAAATAATTCAAGAGGTACCAGATGTACGGTTTCAGTGCTGTTTCCCTAAACCCACTGAAGCTGCAATGAGGTTTGCCAATTTGTCATTTGGTTCCCTGTGTACGTGGGGGCAAAGTGCGCTTATTCTGTATGTAACTGCATCCTTAAGCTTGACTGAAATATGCTTTTCATCTGACATCCTGCAGAGAATTTAAACTTAGCTGCTTTCGTTAATACAAGCGCCTATGCAGCTAGAATTTCAGATCAAGCCCATGAAGCACTGGGAATCATTATTTTCTCCTCAGGTTTGCTATAAACAAGCAGATCATCAGGAAGAGGAGGATGGAAGGAAGAGGGATGGAAAAGAATGAGAGAAGGAGTTAATGTAAATACACCTTCCCCATACAAAAAGGCCTTTCTGCACTGTGAAGTGTGTTGCCAGATTTAGAGTTTATCTACAGCGTGAGCGGGACTCTTAAGGCTATTTGCAGAACACAAAATATATTAACAACTCCAGATTTTTAGCTTTGAGGATACAGTACATTTTCTGTAAATCAGTAAGATAACAGAACAAGAGAAACAATGCTCTTCCAACCAACAATAATGCTCTTCAGTCATAAGAGATGGATTTCTTGATCAATATATATTGATGAGGGGAACTTAGGTACAGAGGTAGGAGAACAGTGAGGGTGCACTCTGAATAGATGCATTTTGAATCACGATTGCAGCTCACCTCACTCACTTTATTACCAGGATCTTAAACTATGCCTTATTAATGCAATTCTCTTCTTTTAATGTTTCCACATACTGGCAAGAGTGAAATGGACTAAAACTCTAATACTTGGTACCTTCCCCAATTCTATTAACTCTTTCCAAACAGAAAAAATATTTAATTACAGCAATGCAAGCGAGAGAGTGGGAGAGAGAAGAGAATATCCCAGAAAGAAAATTTTGAGATCACGAATGAAGATGAAAATGGCACAGTGAGGAAGCACATTTCAAAAGAAAGGCTGCACATGCCAAACACAGGGTGCTGTTAGGAGGACAAATTCAAATGAAGAAAGTGAATCTGAAACAACGGACTGGCAAGCATGATGGGATACGAAAGCAACAGGATTTGGCTTAACACAAAAACGCCGAGTTCTGAGTGCTATTATGCATTAAATGTAACTCTTGAAGAAGGAAAGCACAATCACTGCTGGGCAAAGGAGAAGATGCAGGGTAAGGCTGAAGGATGCTTTGGAAAAGAGACGGAGACACATACCGTAAGAATGATAAAGGCTGATGATATGTTAAACAGCAGCTCTTGGTAATCTAGCAAGGCTTTTCCAGGGTAGGGGAAGAAGAGGAAAAATTAACATCTTAAAATCACCTATATTTCAAAACAAACCAGCAGAGAAGCCATGCATGAACAAGAGCAGGGAAAAATCCAGCTCTAATCTCTCTGCTGGCAAGCAGAGAGATTCTTGCCTGAGGAATAATGCTCTGGGCCTTATCATAATAAATTTCTGTTTAGCAGTAGAACAAAGCTTGTCTTTCTGTGATTCTTTACCACTGTTGCAGGACTAATACTTTCAAGCACTGCTAAAACAAGCTACAGGACAGGCATCCTTTCTGCTGCTTCTTCATATTCACCATGCAACATGTACTGTTCTCACTGGCAAGTTGGGTTTCGGAAGGTGTTTGAATTGACCATAAGTGTGCAGTATGTGCAGCACACAGGATTTACACAAAGCACTTGCACTCCAGTGTTTCCCCATTCACACAACTGAAACACCAACTACTGCACTCCTCCATCATTCCGCTTACTTAAAACTCCACATCTTCTCTCAGCCTCATCCCCGGAGGCACAGAAAGCATTACAGAAATAATAATCCCTAACTAGGAAGTGGTACCTTTCTGCATTACCCCATTTTCTCTCCCTGCTCTCTGAAAACTTCAAGGACACCCGAAGTATATGGGAAGTCTTCGATGCGTTAAAGGAGGGATGCCTGGTAAATTCAATACAAAGAGTTGGACAGTGTGGCTCCACTTTGCAACACATCTCCGCTGCTGGGAGAAGTAACTCACCATGCAGTCAGTCACAGCTTCTCCCTTCAGGCTCTCCAAGCAATACGCATTCCTGCATAACACTCAGTATCGACATGAACGCACAAGCCTTCTGTTCCTCCTCTTTGCCCGTTTCCCCCTCACCCAGATACTGCTTCTTAGTAAAAGTTTTGCTTCTTCATGTCTGTAGACTTACTTCCCTGCAAGCAACAGGGACTGACCGTAGTGCCTTTGGTGACACGGCCAGATTAACCCAGCCAGCCACTGGCTCCTTAGTGACATCTGAGTGTAGAAGGTCTTGCCTGCACGTCCAAGTTGTCCTGTCTTTGCTCTCTGTCAACAGAGAGCTTGCTTAGAAAGACTGATAAAATGGGGAATTTAGTCAAGTGTCCCTTGCTCCGGAGTAACAGCAATTTATCATAAATCTGCAGCACAGAATAGTAAATCATCAAGAATTAAACAGTGTCAGGTGGCAAACTCTAGAAATGCAGCTCTGGGAGAGAGGATAACATAGGATAAGGGTGTTCCTTCAGAGCTACTTGGAGCAGCACAGGAGGCACCTATTCTGCTTCCCAGCTAGCAAGAGGTGGCTGGAGCAGGGTGGGTGGGAGGGACGGAGCTGCCGGGCAATGGTCGCAGCTGGGCAGTGCAGAAAGCAGGGCAGTAGGACTGCCAGCATGCTGCAGCAGTGGAAAGGCACCCTTGTTGCATCCTGCCTTGTCCGAGTGCTCTGGGCTCTCCGAGTTTGCTGCTGTCTGTTGAACAAGAAATGAAGAAGCAGAGCTGGGGAGGAAAAAGCAGCAGAAGGCGTTGCAGACAACTGATGTTCCCTCCCTCTAAGGAGGGCCGGTCTTCCAGTTTGGAAAGCTGAAAGGCAATGCAACAGACCAGTGTCAAAGGGGACCACAGTTGCCAATTGCTTTGTGTGAAGTCTGGCAAATGTTTATGCTTCTCACTTTGAGGTCAGTGACAACTGTACTTTACTTCAGATGTCTTCAAGAAGGAGACTGAATAGATGAAACTGAGCATTTGTAAACTATCACACATTTCAAGTCTCAGCTTTTGCCCATGCTAGGAGAAAAGAACATTTAAAGTTGCCCTGGACTAGCTATGCTGTAACATGGCGGGTTTTGTACCCACAAGAACCCATACGAAGAGTGAATGATGCCACAGCATTTTAAATGAACCAAAAATGTAAGCCTGGAAGGAACGAAAAAATGTGGTTCTCAGGAGGGGATGCTGCTACGCAGCCATAGCGTATGCCATGGACAACACACAGCCTTGCTGTGCTTTGTTAATACAAATGTAGTAATTAAAACAGTTAATACAGACATGAAAACCACTGCAATCGGTGTCCTGCTGCCTGTAAAAGCCTCTGTTACCCAGCAAGGTCTTGAAGTCCGGATCTCTGCCTGGTATTTGCAGATCTGTCAAATTCCATGCATCTGACACAAGACAGAGAGTTGGCTCCCCTCACATCCATCTGCAGCACAGCCTGGACCTCATGCAATTAAATCCTGGCTCCTGCCTCAAAGCGCCATGCCACAGTCAATCACATACCCAGGGTCAGGGAACAATGCATTACCGTAGAAGAAAGATGCTAAGTCTGCATTTGCACAGCATCTTATACAGGGACCAGCACTAGGAAAGACTCCTAATGGTAAAGAAATAATCAGACAGAAATAATCAGGGGCCATAAGATTGCAAAACAGCTGCAGCTGCCACACGCCAGAGTCCCCTCTGTCCCTTCTTCCAGCAAATACCTACCTGCAATGGCAAAGATGGGAAAGTCGTCAGAAAAGCCTTACTTTAGAAATGGTTCTCAAGTATTTGTACCATTAGCCCAGCAGGTTGCCAACTTTTATTGTTTCTCTCATCTTAGCAGGATTCACACAGCTGACTTCTCAAAAGCAATTAATCAGTGTCCTAAATTCCACCCACCAATGAGCCCTTGTGCAGTTTTCTTAAGAGGAAAAAATTTAACTTTTTAATTAAGTTTTTCCATCAAAAATCCAGTCCTGCTGATAATGGTCAGGAAGGTATGCAAAAGTAATTACTCACACAACCTGTTTTTCACACACTTGCCACTCTCTTCTGCGGCATCTAGCCTTCCTCTTCCGAGTCATTAGCACCCCTGCCCACAGTGCCTCAGGAACAGCATGCCCCTGTTTCCCTTCTCTCCGATTAGATGTTTTCGTACGTTCACAGGTCAAGAATTTGGACGCCTTCCCCCTTGCCACAATTACGTAAATACATCTACATTTGTTGCCTGTTTGCAGGAGCCTGAGAGCAAAGGAGGAATCCAAGCCACTCACTCCCCTGGTGAGCTTAATTAGCATGTCAGACAAAAACCAGGGGGAGCAAAATTTATTAAGAAGCTATTTTTAAAATTGCAGCCACCTGCTAGACAGTGGAACTCTTTAGCCCTTCCTCGAACAGGGAGGGAATGCTGGGCTCAGAGCAACCTTCACCTCTCGTCTGCCAAAGGTACAGCACCAGTCATCTAGCGCTAACTCAAATGCGAAATTTTGTGACTTACGGGAAAAAAAACCAAAGGCAACGTGACTACCTACACCACAGTTACACGTCTCCTAGACCCTTCAGGGCAGACAGAAATGATCGATAACAACTCTCGCATTTTATGATGACCATTTAACTTTCAGTATTTCCTACAGCAGATGACAGGCATCTCAGTTTATTATTTTTGCCAGAAAACACTATACTGGATGGTTTACTGTATAACATGAGTTGTTCACCACTGTCAAAATGAAAGCAAGTTAAATCATCAGGGCAATCTACTTGCACCTCAGCTGGTTTGATTTCACTGCTGAATCCATTGATTCATCATGAAACCATTTCCTCATCAGGCAAATGGTAAGCAGGGCGCTCAGGCATTCCCCCCACTGCTCAGCATGCAGATTTTGCAGATTTTTACACGGAGAAGCGAGACTGCTTCAGCCCATTTGTGAAATAAAAACCATACCCCCCTCTCTGGGGAGGAGGGGCTGCCTTAGGAAATCTGCTGTAGGAAATCTTCAGCCCTATGGCCAGTCTCTGACCTCCTTTATATGGAAAAGACTGTGTCAAGAACCAGTAAGATATGCCGCAAGGTATGAGTTCTCACAAATAAATCCAAGGCATACTATCACTCTGGTTCTCAAATCCTGCACTGAAACAACCCTTCATCAACTGAAAACTGAAGTGCCCACCTGTCAATCTGAATTTGCTTATCTTTCTTATTCCATAAGCATCCCACAGGATCAGACTGGTGGCACTGCAAGGTTGCGTGCGCACGTATCCATCATGCAAAGGTAAGCTGGAGAACAGCAGCAGATCCTGCTTATGAAATCATGGCTGTAAGATCTCCAGCAATGTTCCCCCCCAGCTCATCAAGCCAGGCAGCCAGAGCAATACTGTCACGTAAGGACAAAATTTCCCAGTCCTTGAATATTTCAAAAGACAGGTTGCAAAGGGGCTTTGGACTTCTCAGACATGAGAGGAAATACACAAGTTATAAGAAGGATGGGAGCAAAGTGTTTTTCCCTCAAATCCTTTCTGCCTTTTCCTGAACAATCCCTACATCCTGCTTCACTAGACCTGTACGAAGCACCTGAGAGAAGACCAGAAATCCTACCACCATGTTTTTAGCTTTGAACTTGGAAGAAAGCTTCTGGACAGAAAATACCAAACCCCTCCATTTCCCCAGCTGTTGTTTCTCCTCCAAATTGCTCGGCTGATGGTGTTTCTGCTGACAAATCTGGGCACTGACTCCACAAACATACCTTAACGCCCAGCAAATTGGCCAATGTCATGACAGTTGGTGGTGTGTTACACATCAGCAGTGTAAGAGGAGGCAACAGGAGGC
The DNA here is from genome assembly GCA_034782735.1 of Sagittarius serpentarius. Classification (NCBI taxonomy): domain Eukaryota; kingdom Metazoa; phylum Chordata; class Aves; order Accipitriformes; family Sagittariidae; genus Sagittarius; species Sagittarius serpentarius. The sequence continues at coordinate 16,860,475 of JAVKLA010000031.1, read as the reverse complement.
AACATAACCTACTACCACCCAGAGGCCACTCCATGTCTCCTCCCATTTTCAGAGTCTGGAGTCTGCACCTTCCTGCAATGAAACCTGTTTCTGGAAATGCAAGTACTATGCAAGTAGTCCTGTTCTCGAGGAAAAAGAAGTGACATGTGTCTCTCCACAGTTCAAAGCCAATCCAAGTAGAAAGCTTTTGACCAGTACCTTTAAGAAAGGCTATTCATTCAATTGCCTGACTTTAGGCACAGAAAATTTGGTATTAGCTTTTATGGCATAAGATCTTTACGGCCAAGAACATAACAACATGATGGAGTAGCTAGAGTTAGGGTTGCCGCCCCGAAGTTTCATCCTGTTTATGTTTCATGTACTGAAAAAATTCTCAGTCTTTTACTCAACCCCCATTTTCAGAATTTCTGTTTAAGGTATTTGAGGGTACAGTATTCCTTGTCTGTTTTGTTTAAGCTTTCAGACTTCCTGACATTGGAGGAGAACCTGCAAGTTTGAGGTCCATAAGGTAGCTATTAATACATTATTAATGTTGTTTTAATGACTCAGCATTCATCTGCTGCATATATTTCTCTAACCACGGAGACAGATTAAATGGTGCTTGTACAAATGCTATAGTTTCCTACATAAAATATTCTGTAGATTATGGGTCTGTATGCATTGCTAGATCTGAAATAAGATGAGTCCCTTCAGGGTAAAAGTAAAGGAAGGATGAAAATCTCCTGACCTACTTTTTCCTTCTAAACTTGAAAGCAGTATTTTTACAGTACCCTTATCTTCCTCTTCCCAAAATACACAGCAAATATTATAACCTTGACTGTGTCACTTGATTTTTAAAAACACAGCTGACTTTGCCTCTTTGAATACAGTTACTTTCAGGAAAGCCTGGTTCACTGATTATGATTATTTTTATTTTATAGACTTCAAATATGTTCCCTGACCCTTAAACCCCCCAGCACCTTTGTGACTCTCCAAAGAGTTTTGTTCCACAAACTCAGAAATCCATCCATAGACAGACAGCATCAGGGCCATGTTTTGTTTGGTTTCTGCCATGAGACTTTTGCCCTTTCTGTCCAAGTTAAACCATTCCCTAAATGTTTATGTTTCTCTTTGACGTGGCTTCACCCTTGTTTGCTACTTGTCACTCTTCATACATTACCTTACCTTTCTCAGATAACTCAGAAGCACTTATCCAAGATCCTAGTAAGTTTTCAAATTCCCAATTTAAACAATTAAGGATACCTAAGTGCTCAGCAGTCTCACAAGCACAATTCTGCCACAAGTTGTTGCTATTTAATGAACTGCTGATTAGAGAGTACTCTTTCCCTCTGCCTCTCTCTAATAGTCCCTGAATGGCCTTTACATACAATTTCCTTTCCAGTAATTCAAAGCAGATGGTCAGGCACCACTACACTGTGAGTGTGCGTGTGAGCACACATACACACATGTATTCGTGTGGAGAGAGATCAAAGATACATATAAATAAAGATTAATGGAAATCAAAGATAGGGAACACTAGTCTGTGTAGACCTCTAATGAGACAACAGCACAGCAAGAAGAAACAAGATGACTGTTTATAGCTATCCATGGACATGAAGAGCAAAAAAATAAGCAAAAGCACTGATGGACATAAGAGAGCATTTTGGGTCTGCATCATCTGTACATAGTAAAGGATCCACTACTTTAGTATTCCCCAGATGTATCCTCCATCTCCAATGATACGGGATTAAACACAACAGCACCACCTGAGAGGGAGGGAGAGAGGGAGGGAGGGAGAGAGGGAGAGAGGGAGGGAGGGAGAGAGGGAGGGAGGGAGAGAGGGAGGGAGGGATGAGCATTACCACAATGCCACCAGTCCATGTCAGGATCACTACTAGTACTCCATTTCTCCTAACATCTTTAGGTGTTTCTCACCCCCCAAAGCAGCCCTCTGGCAGGCGGCAGGCATGGCTGCGAGGCGGCCATTCCTGTGAGCGTGGGCAGAGGCTCACGCCTCAGCTGCTCATCTACGCTCCTCCTGCAGCAAGGAAGACGGGGTCAGATGGAGCATCCCTTAAATGTGCCTCTTTCTCTCCATTGATTATACAGGAATGCAGATAAACACAGTAAAATTATTAAATAAAAGCCAGAATATTCAAACACCTGCCACATAGATGCTTAAAGTCAGATGAATACTAATTACCTTGTATGTCAGAGATCACTCCCCCTCTAGCAGAGCACTTAATTGTACATCGGGGAAATCTGACAAGTCCTTTGAAGCCCTCAGATGAGCTGCTGCACTACAGAACAGCTTGTTTAGGGTACGAAGTTTTCCTGCTGCTTGCTGTGTAGTGGGTGTTGCCTTAAAGCCTTTTGCCTTCAACCTTTCCCTGGGAGCAGATAATCACGTGGCATCTCAACTAACGCCTGTGCGGTTCTGGACAGGCTTCTGCACCACTTCCTGAGAGTGGCTCTCCAGATAACCAACCCTTCCCCAGTCACGTGAATCATTTTACGACCAGGTCAGATGTATCCAATTTGCTTTATTCTACGGATGTATTTAAAAAAAACAAAACAAAACAAAACACAACACCAAACTTTCATTCAAGACCTCTCATTTGCCAAGCTCAAAAATATTTAATTAGCATCTTCAGTGGATGAGGGGAACAGGAACAGAAAATAAAAAACACTAAGTGTAAACAGAAATTTTTATTATTGCTATTCAGCAGGAAAACAAAATTCTCCTGTTGTGACCTGATTCGAGGGATTTAATTCATTAGGAAATATTCCACCTCCTGCACAGAGTAGCAGGAGCCTGAGTGACAGCTCTGTGTAGCTGTGCAGACATTATACCCACCCACTCCACTTGCTGCCAAATTCAACTCTCTTTCCTTAGGCAAGTATATTTCTCATCAAGTGCTAAATCAAACACCAACTCTGCAGAGAAACCTGAAATGGGGGCACTGACAAAACTGAATGGCAGCAACTTTGAAAACAGATAAAAACGCAATAGTCCTTAGGAGAGCGGAGGGTTAACCAAGGGAATTCACTGCCAGAGAAAATCATTCAGGCAAACAAATTAAAGGGATTTAAGTGGTTTGAACATTTGTAAGAAAACAACTAATATCTGGATTTGAATTGTAGTGGACTCCATTTAAAAAGAATCAACTTTTAAATCAATGAAACTTTAAACTCTACCCACAGTGGCTTTATTAAAAAGCAGCGCATGCAGCAACAGGGAAAGGACCCACTTCATGAGACATGGGATGCAGCCCTGCACCATCGCCTGCCTATGCCACGTAGCCACCGGTGGTGGCAGCAGAATAGTACGTACGTAAATGCCATTAGAGATACCCTACTCTGCCCCAGTATTGCAAAACACAGAGTATTTCAGTTTCAGAAACTTAATTGCTTTTATGTGATTACATAAACGACTGTGCTGAGCTGTGTATACTTGCACATTCAGCATCTTAGTATAAGAACATGCAAAATAGGAATTCAGATTAGAAGCTGCTTTTATCTTTTACTTCCTTATCTGTATAGTAGGGATAGCAATCTTCTATCCCATGACATAGCATATAGATTTATCAGTATTTATAAACTGGTTTGAGAATTCACTTGCAAAAGAGAGGGTGGTGAGAGGGCATTCAGCTCCTCTGGGCAAAACAAGAATGGGCAAGTTCAAAATCAACAAAAATAACTCCCCCAGAGAAACCCCAGTAGCAGCAATACTGTATGCCTTGATTACCCCTCCAGAGAAACCAGACCTACAGGCAGGACACTGACCTAACTAGATCCTACCAATAACCATTCTGAACACGTCTTGGAGAAACTGCGCAAGGACGCCATACTCACACAGCAGAGTACCAAACTGCAATTTAGTTCAACAAGAAGCAAACGTTTAATTTTTTAAGATCCTCGATATTAATCAGGGATTTTAGAGAGTTTTATGGAAACAAAAAGATTTAGGTGAGTGTATGTCCTTGTATTTAGCAGCTGGCCCTGAAGCCACCGTGGCTATCTTCCTGATCAAAGTCCAAAACTTTCACTGAAGAGCACAGCCAGGAAGACTTGCATTACTGTGCCCCGGTATTGCAGTGATGCAGAGCAGCAAAAAACCTACAAGGCAAGAGTTTGACTGCTGTTTAAGGTCTCATATTCTGGTCAGCTATTCAGCTCTTAGGCAGCCCCACCACCAGAAATGTCTACTCACATGTGATCTTGTGCAGACGGACAATACCCTTCTGAATCCTTCACAGTGCTTATTATAAAAGTGAGGGAACTAGCACCACATGCACGCAACTGCATGTTGCTATTCATGTTATGCTGTAGTTTAGCAAACCCAACTTACCTCATCTACTCCCGGCAAATTCTGACCACACAAAAGTCTCTTGTACCCGTCTATGGGGGAAGACTGGGGAGGGAGGCGCTTACTGTATGGTGTGCCTCCCACTATTATTTGGAGACTTGCATGTGTTTTAGAATATACAGAAGAGACACAGAACATATTAGAACAAGCATGCCTGTGCAGAAAGCTTTTCTTTGATTTGTATTTCCTTTATAATAAACAAACAAATAAAAACCCAAACAAAACACCCCAACAACAACAAAACATTTACTTGGACTGTTACCTTTTCTAGGCTTGAATGACTGAGTAACTCACGCAGGGAAAGCAGCAGGGCAGGACAGACTGGCACAGTGAGTTGGGAAGTGAATTTTGGCACAGCAGCTCCCTTCCCACATGCAGAAGCCCTGCATGCCCGGGAGTGCCATTTCTCACAGGGCAGCTCCAGCCTCTCAGCTCCTAATTCTCCTTCCAAGCTCACATCTTTCAGTGCCAAATCTTTCCACTTCCACCACTATTAGGCAGGTACAGAAAGAAATCAAAATGTACCTTTCTTGTTTCTTTATAGAAATCTGAGACAAGTAGTAGAAGAAACAAACCTGAATAAAGAGAGAGATTGATGAAACACTGATGTAAGCAACTTAAAAACAACATAAATATTCTTTCTTTAATCCTTTACAGGTAGAGTTGTCCTAGTTAGCTTTAATAATTTTAAAAAAATGAAGTGAAATTTAAAAATGAAAAGATCATTTTATTATAATTGCTTTTTTCCCCTTCCTATTTACGACCCCCCCACCCCCCGCCCCTTTTTTTCCCCTTCCATTTGTAAAACAAGCCTGAGAGTCCCTCAGGTACAAAGACTGGTCAAATCTGATTTTTAACATTTTGCAACCCAGTTATACATCAAAATCAATGAGATTCAGGGTTTTTTTAATAAAAGAAAACCACGTACTTTCTTGCTAGTTAGTTGGAATTCCTTCCTTTTTTAAAAGCTTGAAATTAAAAAAAAAAAAAAAAAACCAAAAAACCACAATGCCAGTTTACCACGGTAAATGTTTGCTTACAGTTTAGAGCAGCTTTACAGCAGAAAAAAAATCCAACGCTCAGCAGGAAAGCAAATATACATTGATCTATCTGAAAACCACCTGCCCAGCACAATGACATTTGTATCACTGAGAAGTGAAATTCCATTCTCCTCCCTTACCCATTTTCAAGTCAGTCATAATACTTTACGTAAAATTCAGAAATGTCAAATATAAAGAACCAAAATTAGATCTCAGGAAATCTCTCATAGATCCAGCATCTTTTCAGAGGGCGAGAGGAAAGGTTGCAACAAGGCCAGGCTGGATGGGGCTCTGAGCAACCTGATCTAGCTGAAGGTGTCCCTGCTCACCGCAGGGGGGTTGGACTAGCTGACCTTTGATGGTCCCTTCCAGCCCAAGCCATTCTAAGATTCTGTGGTTCTATGAAAACACTGAAACATGGGAGTGGTCACCCATGGTGAAAGCAGAGGTCTGTCCAGCCCAATGCTGGTCTTCTGACACTAGACAGGAGCAAATGTCTGAGGAAGAGTGAAAACGCCAGGACTAGCATACCATGATACTTTGCCAAAACACCCTCCCAGTTTCAAACCATTTGTCATTAAATTTGCTTAATGTTTGATGGGGGTAGAAATGAAATAAGATCAGGAATCATAGAAAATGGTCCTTTCAATAACAGAATAATTAAAAAGGAAAAAAAAAACCAAGAATAAATAGATTTTTCTTAAAAGAACATATTTCCTATATCAGAACAACTAAGAGGCAGCACGGTTCACAAAACACCTAGCATAAAGCCCTCAAATGAGAGAAGAGCACATGTGTGTCTTGGTTTAATGCAGGACCTATATATAGAAGGGAGTGGGAGTATTAAGACGTAGTAACACTAGGAGATATTACACACAAAGAATATCCTCCTTCCACTCCAAATGACACAGCTGACTGTGTCAATTATAATCGTGTCTGAACACCGAGTTTTCACTAATGTAATGTTGTTGTTATAATATATTGCTAGGTGGTGAAAATTTCCAAATACTGGGATTAAAGAGCCCAGATCAGGCAATAGAAACTATGCAGCTGATACTGGATTGTTGAAGAAAGACCAGTGGCATTTCCTTACACAATGTACAGTATGAAACCCTGCTTGGTAGGCAGAATTTCCCTATTCCCCCCCGCCCCTTCCCCCTATCAAACACAAGCAAGCACCTGCAAATGCTGATAGGTGTTATGTGAGAGTATTTCACTGAAAGCATTGCCCTGGGACAGGCTATAAAGCAACCCCGAAACAATGTGATTCATACCAAGTACCTCAAAGGGACCATGTTTTGAGTCTATCTACAGCTAAAACCTTTATCTACTATGGATAAAAACAAAGCATTGCAGAGCATCATGTGTCCTGCAGCTGAGGGGGGATGGAAGAAAACCAACCCCAAACTACAACGCTGGGATGGAGAAAAAGAGAAAGCAAAGTGGGGGTTGGACCAGATGAGCTTTAAAGGTCCCTTCCAACCCAAACCATTCTACGATTCTATGAATTCATTACACACGCCTAGAACTGCATCTCTGTAACGGATTATCGTGTCATGGTTACCGCCTAGACCCCAGCACTCTCTGCTTGGGTAGAAAAGAAGTTGCCTCGGAGTTCCTAATAGCAATTTTCTAAAGCTGGAGGCGAAATCTTTCATCTAAAGTACCTGCATATACCCATACACTTGAAATGCATGAAAATAGTACTGCTCAATTTTAATTGCTTAAATATTTCCAATTATAATGACATTGTATTTTTCCACCACCCACTTAAAACAGGAGAGACAAGAATAAACAGGTACCAGCACAGATACTAAACATTATTCATCGCAAACCTGTATTTAAAAAAATTGAATACAAAGAAACTAGCATTCAGTTGAGAGCCTCAGATCCCAGAAGGACATAATTAATCCAGAAAGACTCATACGCTGTAGTAGTATCAGCCACGCCAGTACTTTGGAGAGGTGCAAGATGCATCGTGCTAGCCAGGCTGCTGGAACTGCAGCGTGTGCAGCCGGACCACGTGCAGAACAACCCACCCGGGCACTCCAGAGCTGCTCGGCCTCCGGGCAGTAGGAGTTCCCATGCTGACAGATGCTGCAAATGCCTGCAAGAGGGAATGTGCTGTCTCCCATTCTCAGCTATGAATTTGCAGTCTCACTGGTGCAACAGACACCACACAGGCCACTGGAGCGCTTCTGTTTGTGGTGTTCGCTTGGGGGCAGAGCAGAGAAGAAAACAAGGAACAGGAAGATGAGAGTGGCCGGACGAAATACCTTCGTGAACATTCTTAAATTGACCTTGATTCAATACTGCTTTGGGATTATACACATTATTTCTGCCTGCTCCTAAACACTGACAGCACCTTTCTAACAGAGACAGATTTGCTATTTAAAATGTAGTACTAAGGCTGCAGAATAAGCACAACCACCTGCCAACAAACTCCACTTTTTCTCCTCTTGTCTGTCCAGCACAGCCCTCTGCAGCCATCCATCTAAGGACAGAAGAGTCAACCGGCTCAGAAACATTACGGTGTTGTTTCCAAAGACCCCAAAAATGGGTTACGAAAGGCATTCATTGCAATATGCATTAAGACAGTGGATGGTTCTGGTTTGCTCAGGATGCTTGTGAGAGCTTACCTGCAGCAGCCACGGTGACCTAACTGGAGCTAAGCAGGCAGAGATGCTCACCTTTTGACACGTGAGTCATTCGCATCAGGTACACGCGTAAGAGCACGCATGTACCTCCATCTGGATCAAGGCGGAAACACTGAGGTGACTGACACAGCTTGAATCAACATAAAATCTCAAATGCATGAGGAATGTAATAAAGCCGATAAGAAAATCACGAGAGAACTCCTAGAGAATAGAGTTTGGAAGTAAAAATTGTTGCAAAAATTACTTCTGAAACAGACCAAAAAAAAAAACCCTGGCAATGCTGAAATGTTGGGGGAAGAATATTGTAAGCTATAAAATATTAGCTATCCTTTAAGAAGTATTCCATATATATATACACACACACACATATATATATAAGGCAACAACATCACTTTTAAGTTTGAAAACGTGGTCAGCCATTTTAGAGATTTTTAAAATTTTTCTTGTAAACATTGTGACTTCCAAAATATAAATAAGTTATGTGGACCCCCCCAACCCCAAAACCAAAAAGAAATTGACAGTAAAAGCTGTTACCCATTTCACTGGCATTAATATTCCTCTAGTGAAGCATCTCAAGAGAATGAAAATAATATCCAGGATTACTTTTCAAGAAACATGAACAGTGATCTTGGCTGTTTTTCTTAACGTTAGGAGACATGAAGTGACAGAAACATACATGGCGAGACACCTCATATCTGGGTGATGATCTTGCCAAATAACACTTCAAGTATTACTGAGATACTGTGATAAAAAACAATGCAAGAGAAAGAAAATGCAATTTCTTTCTACGCTGCCTTCTTTCTTACACTTGGTAGTTTTATTAGTAGCTTGTATGTATGAAAGTGCATTTGTTATCATAAACATCACCTTGTGTTCTTCATTTAATTCTACTCTACAGTAATAGAGCACATAACCGTACACATTTAGTGGGGTGAGAACAAAGTTCAGATGACCCTGGATTTAAAAAAATATATACATGCTTTTTATTATTTTAAACATCATAATATCCTGATTCTTCTGCTGTTCTAGCCTTTCTGTTTGCTCATGAAAAGTATTTTTCTGGTATATAAATTGTACCAGAGACAGAAATCTGCTTTGTTATTTTATTTGATTTACCAAAAGTGAACATTAATTATTCAGCCCATATAATTAACTCCCCACAGAGACAATATTCTACATGCAGGAAGACTCTGCTTTGGGCAATCAAACCGAGTTAAGCAGTTCCACTTGAGCGACTTACCAAATAATTCAAACCGGGAGTGGGTATAGGAAGCACGCAAGATGCCGAAGCCTTTCTTCATTGCACTTACGCCACGCGTCATCGCGAGGCTCCGTCATTTTATGTCCTTCCTTTCCATGTGCCCTCCTTTCGTTCCTGCTCACTCCGCGCTCCATGGACACATCCGGCTTTGTTCCTCCCCCCCTTCAGGCATGCTCCCATCCAGCCCATGGTGCTTTGACTCCCACCCCCACCGTACCCTTCTCTCCATCCCCCTTGAGACTGGGCGGAGTGAGCAAGCTCTGAGCAGGTCGTTGCAGACACAAGCGAGACATTAGAAAACTCTTTCTAACATAAAGTACACTCCATTGTTCAGGATATACGCACCTGTGGAGACAAGGAGGTTAAACAAAAGTACATCAGCAGTAATGTAGTTATAGTTGATCCTGCCTTGAATGCCAGGCAGGAAGAACTCATTTTCCTTCCAGCCCCATATTTACTATTGTTATCTATGGTATGTTCTATATGGTTAGGTTTATGTAGGCAGGCAAATTCTATTAGAATAGAGTGTGTGCATATAGCATATATGCGTGCATATGGACGAAGACCAAATATCGCCTTTGAGGATTTTTCTTTTTCTCCAAATTTTAGACTAATTCAATTATTAAAAACCATTATGTGCAGAAATACAATGAATTCCAAAAAAGTGTATCTGCACTTCGAAAGCTTCCTGAGTTTAGCAAGCTCCAGAAAGCCATCAATGATGCTTAGACCTATTCAGAAAACATACTGTCTGTAGATATACATGCACAGATGAGTGAGAAAAAATGAAATTAAATAATGAGACTGGCTGGCGCTGCTCTTCCCTCCACCGATTTTATTTAGAACCTCTCTATTAAGGCATATCCATAAACCCCTTTGAGTTAAGGTATGCTTTATTTTTCCTGACTTTAACAGGCAATCCTTCTTCCCAAGCCCTGAATTTAGAGCAGTAGAAGCTCACTTTACAACAGTGAGAGGTGACACTGAATTTGGAAGTTTTCAGATCACCTTTAGTTGGGCTGCTTCAAAGATTCTGCAAAAAGCTGTTAAGTTTCAGCAGGTATTTGAGAAATATTATCCCTTAATCTGGAAATAAGCAAGCTAAAGTACAGAGCAGAAATGTAACTTCCAAAGTTATTATCTGCACTGGTAAGACCTCAGGTTTCCGCAGTTGCATTTCCAAAAGCTAACCCACTTGCAGCATGTGTTATATTATCTTCAAGAGATGAAGGCAGCTTTGATTTTATTCATATTTTTTAGAACTCCCCCATCCTGGATTTAAATCACTGGCTGAAAATGCTTTTGTCTAGCATGACATTTACTTTTTTCACTCATCCTGTGAACGTACTTTACATCTGTATTATTAATGATACAAAGCACAAACAATAATTCTTGCAAAAAGCTGAAACACAGTATAGAGGATTTTGAATATAGGTGGCTGGAGAGAAGGGAGAGCATAGAGGATTGATGCAATTCACCGCATGGATCAGATAAAAATTCACCTGTAGGTCACAACTAAAGGGAAACGTGAACAACAGTATCATGAGCTCAGTCTACACGTCACTAAGATGAGAAAATCAATTTGGCACTATGGGTCATCTCCTAGTGGACTAAATCAACAGCTTATGTTACAGTTCAGCAAGGAGATAAGCTAGAGGATGGGGGCATAGATTGTGTTAGCAGATATCTTGCATGCACCAAGCAACAAAAAAATTTTACTTCAAGAGCGCTATGTTTACTCACAAGTTCTCTAAACATAAAAGTCAGAAAAACAGAAAGAGAACCCATGAACTAAAACCTTTAAAATATATTTAAAAGGGCACAGCAGCAAAAGTAAAATGTTTTATCCCAACAGCTCTCTAATCAAAGATGAAGTGTTTGTAAATTATGGAAGAAAACAAATTCCATTCTTCTACTTATTTCTTTTCGCTCTTACTGAATAGTTATTATTTTATCTAATTCATCACTTCTGGTAGGAAGGTAATGTAAAAGAATTTTATCCTGTATCCTCGTAATTTACATCTCTTCCAGAAAACGTCTTATATACATTTCTAGCCTCAACATTTGAGCGAAACGCTAGCTGAAACCAGAAAGCTGCTATTCTCTTTTATTTATCTCTCACCACCATCACCATCTTCTCCTTCTACTTGACGAGGGCCTTTCAAGTATTACCTTTCAGGAAACTACCCAAGCCTAACTAAAAGACTTTTTTAGCATATAGTTTTAAAAGAAATAATCATAACACTGTTGCTAATTCAGCCTTCATTAGACACATTCCTTGATTTTGTTCAAAGGCTGTAAGTGAAAATACTAACTACATTTGCTCTCAAAACTGGTCCTTGACAAGTTTTGTTAGTAATCTTCCTCCTACTAGCAAGTACTTGTTTCAAACCAGTGTTATCCTTTCAGGTGATCAATTTCTTATCCACCTTCTAATTCTCATAATAATCTCCATCCTCTCCCATGCACCTCCATTGCAAATGCTTTAATGAAGCCCCCAAAGATAAGCACTACTACATTTCTCTCCACATAAAGTTATTTATTCTCAAAGAAATCTATAAGGAGCTTGGAAGATGGAAGAATCTTCCAAATGCCGCTTTTCACTTGGCTTTGCGTCTTTAATTAATCTTCCCTTCAAAAGTGAATCAAAAGCCCCACATTTGCCGAGGAACACATGCAGCCACATGTTGAATCCAGCCACCATGGGTCTGCAGAAACTGTGCCAAGGAGGCTACTTCTGTGCCTCACAGTCACCGCCACACACAAGCAAGACAGTGTATACATAAAGACTAAGCGAAGCAGAAGGCCGAGGGGCTTTTGGGGTGTAAAAAAATGACAAACATGCAATAACAACAAGATGCAATAACGGCAAGTTATGGAACAGATCCCATGAAGAATATTATCTTTGCTGTTTAGGAAAACCAGGGAACACCTCATCATTTCCTGCTGTCTTATCTCATTTCTCTTCTATGGTTTATCTTCCGTAAAAATCACAGAGCAGTTGTCAAACTGCTGGTGTAGTTCCCTTGCTTGTGTCAGCAATGCATTCAATAAGCTTCATTTGAATGTTACAATTTCAATATCAATAGCAAGCAAGCATGACACTTCTCCATACTCTCAGCCAGAGTAGCAGCGGCATGGAAAAGCTCTTTCTCTTTAGCACCTGGATAAACAGCAAAACTGCCTTTGATGTTTTTCTTTGAAGTCAAGGCAGAATTCGCTTCTTAGTAGCATTAGGAGTGACTCAAGCACTTTGGATTGCAACTAGGCTACTCTTTTTTTTTTTTTTTTTTTTTTTTTTTTAATCTTTGTGCTGTCACAAAGGAAGAGACAGCTCTCCTTCTAACTCCTTCAGGACTAATGATTATCATGTTAAGGACTCTGCATCCATCTCAAACTTGCTGATCCTCCCTTAAAAGGGGTTAAAGGAACCCCCCCACCCCATACCCGTGCATTACAATTCACCTGAAGCTAAGTCCAAACACAGATTAATCAGACTATTCCCAACAGTCAGACCCCAACGGCATGAGAGGAGGTCCCCAAGCACAGTGCTGACAGCACCTCCAAAAACTCCATGCTGTGGTAGCCCATCTCTCAAATCCAAACAGTAAAAGGAGGCACGTGCAAAGAAATTAACACCAGCAAAAGGTCTGTATTTCAGAGACCAATTCATCTACACTTGCTATTCTGATAGTGGTAAGGAGGGATTTAGGACCCTACAAATCACATTTACATCCATGGCCCCTTCTGTTCTCCCAGTATGCAGAAACATGAATCACTGGTGTGGTAGTTCAAAGATCTGCCTACATTTCTTCAGGGGTGATCAGCTGTATGACATGCAGGCGTCCAGTCAGCATTTGCACATATTCAGTTAAAACACCACCAGTCATCAAAACCAGCATTTCTGCAAGAAAACTGATCACTGCAGAGGTAAAGGAACTATTTCTTCTGATCCAAACAGACACATGCTCCCACACATACCCACAGGTACACTGTCCTGTGCTAATAAGGCCATTAATGATATTGGTGCAGGCTTAATTAGTGGGTCATGGGTAACAGCTGTTCTTTGCAGCAGAAGGCAAGGTCTCCGTCCATCGTCAAACTAGGACCAGATCATTACTGTAATTGCTGTGTTCTACTTTGCCTGAAAGATTCCGACAAAGACTAGCATTTCTTCAGCTGCAGAAAGACCGAAAAACCCTGCTGCTCTTTTCCTCCTACAATAGCTGATAACAAACCGGATTAGAGAAAGGCAGTAATCCCAGGAAACATAGGATTTCTCAGCCGTGAAGGACAAGTATTGAGGCTTCTTTCATAAAGTACTTACGGACCACTGTAGTAAAGTCTCTTAGAAAACGAACAAAATTTTCTCTCTACGGTGAAGAAATACTATTACCCTTCACGCCTGAGATATTCTTCCTGCTCCATGGGATTAATTTCAGTGTATTTCAAATCAAAACTCCCAGCTTTAAACATAGCTGGCACCTAGACAAAGTGAAACATGCTGGGGGAAAAAAAAAACCTATGGATTTTCCTAATTAAAAAAAGGAGAATGTCCCAAACCACTGCTTTGCTCTTGATTTTTTTAACTTCTAACATTTAAGTTTATTTGGGAGAGGAGGCAGGAGTGCAAATGCACATTTTGTTTGGGTTTTTTTTCACTTGAAAAGAAAGGTCCAATGATACACCTTATTGGAATTAAGCAAGAACAAAACTTTCACCGTACCACTCCATGAATGCACCTGCTTCGCAGCTTCCACTCTTGAGCCTGTCCTGCTTGGCGGATGTTATGTCTGCCACAAATTCAGCCTTTTTTGTCAGGTCAGCGTATGAAGTCAGTTCCTAACCTGGTTTATACTCCCATATACTAGTGATGTCAGAAGAGTTCCAGGTTGTGTAATAACATTGTGCCGTGCTGGTAAGTGCCAAGCAAGTAGGTGAAGAACAGGCCCAACACCCTTACTGTGTAATCTGAGCAAACGTTTGAAGCTCTGACCCTTACCATTCACATGGCATAACTTCCTTTATCTTTCGTACATTTACTGCAGTTACTTTTCAGAATGCAGAGGACGGTCCAGGAATAAAATTCCTTTAAGTCTCAGCTTCAGGAATCCCACTGAAAGGTTTCAGGCTATCCCACCTGAGATGCCCAACCATTAAAGTGTTTTTAAAACAGGAGATTACTTTAAAAAGCAACACAACAGAAAAACACATTTAGAAAATTTACAAGTGTTTCATGTTGACCAAGTTCACACTGACAGCAGGCAAAGTCGTGCTGTGTCAGAACAATTTGGACAGAAAAACGTCCCTATGAAGATGGCTGTAACGTTCAGATCAGCATCTCCTTTGGTAACCCACCAATTAAAGAGACTGGCAGTTGGTACTGCAGGCAGACAGCCCACCTGATCACCGTCTTAAAACTGAGACACAATAAGGATGCTGATTTACAACCTGCAGGAGGACTCCTCTGCCCTGCCTACCGTTTGGTTATGGAAACGGTGGAAGACTTTTCAGAGATTCCGAAAAAAATGGCTATTTCTTAAAAAGTCCACAGGGGAAAAAGAAATACAAATTATATTTATTCAGAAAGGTAAGTTTAATGCTATGAATCAACTGGGAAAAGTATGTGAGTTATCACAACAGGCCAGTATGAAGGGAAACTTTATGGTTCAAACTGACAAATGGCAACACACTGGATACTAAAACCACACGATTATGATGACACCGTAAAATGAGCACGTATTCAGAGTAGGTCTTCACAGAGAAAAATGTTTATGATGGTAGGAAGGATATAAAAGCCAAGACTGAAATCTACTACAGGGTAAGAACAGAAAAGTTAGGGCATTAGGTTAACCAAGGGCTATAGGAGAAAATAAGTTATTTGATTGTAATAAATCAGTACTATTGCCAAACTGTCAGAGAATCAGGGGGCAAACCAACATGAAATAATTAAACAACTTCAGAATTAATTTAAAAGAAAGAAACATCATCACAAATATATCTCCAGATTCTGAAATAAGCTGGCAAACAACAGGGCCAAAATTCTGAGTCTAGCTTATTCATGGTTTTTAATAAAACCTGAGTATGTCTCTAACTAGAGATGTCACTCAAACAAGAACCACAACTTCAGATAATACAGAAAAATATAAGCAGAGTTCTACATCTACATCTAAAATGAATGCCGAGTCAGATTTACTAAGCATCCCCACTGGGTAAAAACTTGAGAAAATAAACCATATTGGGCAGACCTCTCCACAGCACCTAAAAATAACTCACATGGAGAGCACACGTTGGAACCAGCGTCCCTCCTGTGCAGAGTGGTGATATTTAAACCATAAAAGAATTTTGCTTTCACCTCTAATGATGAAAAATCAGTATCTTTACAAAATGACCATTTTCAGTAAACACTTCATTTATTCTTGACAGATGGGAAAATTAAACTGCCCCTGGCATAGGACTGATCTCTGCAGTACCTCTAAGGCAGACCCAGGCTTCAGTGCCTCGTTGTCAACACATGCACAAGGAACCGCTGCATCCCACAGACAGGACTGTAAGAACAACTGGTTCTGAAGGGAGAGGGAGCCTGTTTTTCAGATTCTGAGCCACAAAAGCCATAGAGCATGGAAGCAGTGGCTGACTTACAAGTAGTCACTTCTGCCACACCACCACTGTATTACCACGCTACTCCCTTTGGTAAGCCTAGGTAATGACTCTCACAGGTGGTGCAAGAGCAGCAGTGGACAGAGCGCTGCCTACAGACGTTTCCCAGAAGACAAAAATATGTCCTGCCACCTTCCATACAGCTCTGAGCCAGCTCCAAACCATACCTTTTTGTGTGCAATATCTAAAAGGTTCCCAAATGTCAAGAGGAATGGTTAGACACCCAGGGTCTAACATCTAGGAAGCTCTGGAGTCCTTCTTTCCAGAATGAAGAAGTACACACATCTCACGCAAACCTGGATGTACCCTAAACCGCAGGGTTACAAGGACTTGCAGAATCAGAATTTGTTTAGGACAAACCAGTGGAGAACTTGGACAGAAGAGCGAGGTCGAAGACCGTGGACTGCACGGGGCAGAACATGCACTTGGACAGGAATCTGCTACATCCTAGCAGACTCCCAATTAGCAGGTTATTCTGCAGACCTCAAAATCTTATGCAAGGAACAGTCAAAAGGAACGTCTCCTCATGAAAAGTCTCATTTTTCAATGAACCAGAATACTGAACAAAACTCTTTCCCCCACCTCTAAGCTAAACCTTTGTAGAAACATCCATGCTTTCTTGCAGACCTCAGACCCTTTACTGTATAAGCCAGATTCAAAATTTGTCGCTAAATCATCTGCTTACTCTGGTCAAACATTTTCTAACTACACTGGAATAGGATCTTTGCAAACAATGGAAGTCACTAATAGAGAAGGAGAACCAGCAATGTATTGTATTTGTCTTCCTAGTCAGCCTCAAATTATAAAATGAAACAAAGATCGTCTTTAGAAGTAAGCATTCAAAAGTTCATTATTTTCATCTCAATGATATGCTGCAGGGCTGCTCCACTTCTACATTTTATGTATATAGTAGAAAAACGTAGGCACACACAAGCAGTTAAATGATCACTAGTACAATTAACTATAAGCTTGCCAGCAAGACAATGTTTTTCTTGTCTACTGCTAAATGCAATTTTATTTTAATTACTGATTGCAAGTTACATAGGAGTGCCGAAGTCAAGATTGTTTGTTCCCCTGATAACACAGTATGTCTGACAAAAGCCTCCATGGCCAATTTTTCTCATCTTGAACAAGTGTATATAGCTGGTTTCAGCTGATTCCTCTATTTCTGGTGCAAAAATTCTAATATTATAAATACTCAGGCCAGAAGTTGTAGCTTTATAGCCCTACACTCCATCTGTTTTCCTCCAAGTTTCTCCCCACAACAGCAGGGCAGAAATTACATTACTTCAATTTTTTCATTGAAGGATGCCAATCTGGTAAAACAGAAATCGCCGTGGGAAAAGTAGAAAACAGAAAGGATGCGATTAACTGAATACAAAAGGAGTTGCACGCATTTTTCCAACACATAACCCTTTAACTGAAACTAAACACAGGTTCTCAACCAAATGCAGAGATTGCTCAACAGCTGCTATGCATTTTTAGGGACAGAAAACCAGAAGAAACCTTGCAAGTCTATTCATTCAGCCCTGTGCTTTTGCAGACTATCTTCTGTAAGAGAAGTTACTAATTCCACATTCCTCCTACAGGATAAGCTCTTGAGAAGCTCACTCCTTAGAAAGATCCTCAAAAGTCTAGCCCAAATTTTCTTACAGCTATCCATTTCCAGCTAGCCACACTTTTCTAGTAAACTGAAAGATTGTTCTCTCCGTGTGTCTACCAGCTTTCAGCACATGGACTTACCACTTCTCTGATCCCTGCCTTTCCTGCAAGCCCTCTTCTGCATCACTTCCAGCTTTAGTATACTTTTCTTGAAAATATGAGGTATTAAAGATGAGGCCTTGACCAAGAACTACGTTTGGGTACAGCAATCTTGCCTTGCATTTTCAGTCCTTAACCTGAACACGGTATGATCCTGCTTTCATCTGGTTTGTTATGACACCTCGGTCCTTCATTGCTCCTTTTACAATTACTACACCCTGATCCTCTTCAAAGGATGCACTTACTAACGGATGAAGGAAGAAATTCATGGTTTTGATTCAACATGCACAGGCTTGCACCTTGGACCAGTCAGTTTCATAGTTTTTTGTTTGAGTTGGTTTTTTGGTTATTGGGGGGGAGGGGTTGGTTGGGGTTTTTGGGGGGTTTTGGGGGTTTTTTTGTTTGGTTTTGTTTTGTTTTGTTTTTTACTGCTTTAATCCTCAAGCTCACCCGGCTCTTTCCAGGGTATCCTTCAGTCCTTTCCCATACTGACTATAGCTGTTAGCATTGCACCATCTGAGCATTTTGTACTCTGGTCATCAGGGAAAACCCTGAACAAATTTGTCCTTTAGAAACTATCTACAGTCTTTTATTTAGTAACTTCTTTTCTTTTCATGTTCATCTACTTGCAAATACTGTTGTGTTTGGGCAGTAGTATGCCCAAAGGAAAAAAAAACCAGTGCAGTTCTGCAGCCGCAGCAGAGCAGAAACACAGGAACTGTAACGCCTGGGGAATTCTTTCCTGGACCAGACATGAAGCAAAGCAAAACACTAGATAAGAAGAGGAGAAAGACTTGCTGGAACACACAGATTTGATCTTTAAGTTAAAAATAAATAAATAAATCAAGAAGTGTAGATTAATTTTCACTGATCAATATTTGTTATTGTCCTATCTGCCTTCAAACAGGAACCACAATGATTTAGATAAATGTCTAGTCAGGTCATCTAGTTTCGCTGCAATGTTTGGAAGCACACTTGGTAAGGTCTCCTGGGAATGTTATTTTGAAACTTTCTGTTGTAATCTCGACAGGTTTATCTCCCTCTGCATTGTGTATCAGAATTTGGTCTGCTCTGAGAGGTCTTGCAATGAAACCTAAAATGTGTGCAACTGATGTCCAATATGTATCCTTTCAACTTTTACTTCATTCAAATCTAAAATGTACACAACATGACTACCAAGTGCAAACTGAGGTAGCAAAACAGACCAAGACAATTCTTATTTAATCTTATTTATTTTTCATTAAATTTATTATTATTATTAAATTAAGTTTTAAATAATTAATTTAAGGTCTTATTTAATCAGGCAAGGGAAAAATCACTGGAGCCAGGAATGGAAATGAGGAGTTGTGAGTGTGTGATAACAACAGCTAATATGTTGCAGCCATCAAGTGACCTTCTGCTACAGACAGTGCAGTTTTGGCAAAACAAATTTATTCCTGATTTGTCAGATCTGGAACACACCTGTCTACAACAAAAGTTTCAGGTCAGAGATTGGTCATGCAGCACTATTCATGTGTATTTGTCACTGATGGAAACATCCTTTTCTAGTCCAGACTAGGTTATTTACTTTCTTAAAGATGTTAAGGGGTTTTTTTTTGCTTGGTTTGTTTTTTAAGGTTTCTGCTGTAGCTGGGCAGTGATACAGTCTGGGAGAAGGAGAAAAAGCTTATAGCTTTTAGGGGATGCCCTGGGTATGCTGCTGGGGGCAGGTGGTGAGGAACTGGTAATATTCAGCCCGTTCTTACCTTACTATAAACGCAAGACTCAAAGCAGAGTAAGCTACCTCCTACTTACCATGCGATAAGTACACATAGAGAGAAGTAGGAATTGTAGTGTAATCAATGAGCTGTGAATCCATGCCATGGCTTTCTTATTACTTGCATGTATAGCCATACTACAGACAATATCTCGAGCCTAAAATACTACTTTAAATAACTAATACTATTTTAACTAACTGCAGACATAGCGTCTGCGGCATATTCCGTCTCACCAAGTCTAGCAATGCGTATGAACAGCACCATATGAATGTTAAGAGGCAAAAAAACCTTTTCAGAGGCCAAACCAGCACTAAAGAATTAGACGTGACGAGCAGTTGTTTCACTGGTTTAAAAGTAAGAAACAGAAAAACTGCAAAAAGAATGCATTGCTTCTCTTTTCTTGAGGACCTTGTTTCTATAGAGGAATGACAAATAGAGCTAAATGAACCCTGCGATATTCAGGTCATGAGAAGCTTGCACTTGCACCCCAAGGATTCACCCTGCAAGGTCTGTAGATGAAAGCTTCTGTGGAAGCTCCCTTTCATACTCCTGTGGCCACGTGAACTTACTGTCTCCCACAGCCAAAGCCTGACTTGGCCAGAGCTTTGAGGTGGAAGACTTCTCTAGCATGAACCTCTCACAGTACAACAGAATTTAGAGCTTGAAATCAGAAAATCTTGGGTTTACAGTGATTAAAAACTCAAAAGATAATTTTTAAATCAACTCAAGACAACTAGAGAAGATGCAAAATAAATGAAAAAGTTTGTGCAAAACGTTTCCCCAAACCTTGAAGCCCTTGAAGGCAATTGCTTCTGTGCTCAGCTGCAATTAACTCATGGGCAGCTGACAAATTCTGTGTAGCCAAACTGTTTGTCCTTCCAAAAACAAACAAAAAAATTGCTGTTTTCTTTATTCACTCTTACTTGTTCTTAGCAATACATCCTGTTCTTACCCTTCAGACACTACAAGCAGGATGCGATTTGAATATGCGCTGGAGTAGGAAAGGGGAGATGTAGGGCTTATTTCTTTTCCAGCCTAGTTTCTTACTGGAACTCTCACCGCAGAAAGTGATGTTTCTCCTACACCTCTACCTTGTGGCCTTTGCATAACCACATGCACTGCTCTCAGCTCTGACAACTCAGGGAAGCATAGCCTGTGACTACAGTGTTTGTATATCCCTACAAGCTGTTCCACAACTTCAAAAAACAAGCATTGATTATAGCAGCTGAATAAAAACAAGAGTTACTAAACAATGAAAGAATATATTTCTCCAACTGGAAACAAACAAAAAGGTTAGAATAAAAGTCGCAACAAAATCCACGATCCAGAGCACACAGTAGAGCTCAATCTGTCACAAAATCAGCCAAAAAAAACAAGAAAACACTTCAGAATCAGAAAGCTCTAAAAAAGATTAGATAAAAAGGTCACCCCCAAAAAGCGATACACCTCTGCAGAAGGTCTCGGTAAAAGCAGAAAGGAGAAGTTAAGAACTAACAGACCTGCAGGTACCATTGCTCACAGACCAATGCGATCATGATGAATAGCCGCACGTGAGCTACTAACCCACGCCTGACATCCTCCGCCGCACGAAAACTGCGGTAGCTGCCGGGAGCTTATTATCTTCCCATAATAGTTAGCTGATGCCCACAGTGGAAGGAAATGAATTTTGAACTGAAAAATGAAGTGTTACCGAGCAGATGTGTCATTTCACAGCAAACGATTTCCTGCCCAAAGGCACAAGCCCACATTAATTTCGCGGTGCAGCTAGGAGAAGGTGCTCGGACTGACTGCAGGTGCCAAGCGGGCACACGGGCAGAACCCTTCAAGAATCCACACTACAGATTGCAGAGTCTTCATCACTGTGGCATAACAAACAGTGGATGTTACTATCTACCCTTACTTCTGTGAAAACCACCTTGTTAAACTTGAATGGCCATAATTTGAAGGTTTTAAGCACCTAAAAATCTAGTGAGACACCCCTCATGGAGTTTTTAAAAGTGCTACAGAAGACAAACACTAATCCCCTAAAGAAAGAGATGCTCAGCTGTTATATGTGTTTCAGAAGTATGTCCACATAGGTACCCTCGAGGTTTCTAAGTAATCCTAAAACCTAAACCGAATATGCAATCTTTCATGTATTTTAGGCACTGATATGCTTGGTTTTGCAAGGCCAGAACTAGTCAAGGTTTATCTATGCTCGCACTACCTTATGAAGCATCCACAGAGTGCTGCACTGGTCTCAAATAAGCCTGCACTATTCCAGGCTCAGAACTTGTACTGATGTGTCCGTCCTTGCCACTTCTATGTCCGAGGATTTTGTTTTGCTGAGCACTGGAGGTCCTGGACAGAAGGCACTGGAATCCCTCCACAAAACATACACTGCGAATGGTTCTTCCCTATCTAGTGAGTCATGCATGTATTGCAAAACATTGCCATTTCAAAGTAATCCCAGGGAAGATGAAGGTGACGCTGCCAATTGCTGCAACACCAATAGTCACTAAATGCAAAACACGCTCCTGTGCCAGCAGTGGTTCAGCGACGGCCGGGGTGAGGCAGAACTACTCACCTGTGAGAACTTTTGCAGGGACTTTTCTTCGAGCACTGTCATTCAATGAGCCATCACTTCCAGACTCAGCCACATGTCATGGACAGGAAGTGCATCAGATCTGGCAGTTAAGCGACATCCCTAGACATTTTTGGAGCACTTGGAAAGCACTGCTGAGACTGCTCTGATTGTATCCATTCATGGCAGCATCTGCGTGCCAGAGCTCCTCCAAAATGCCTCCTTTCAGGGTGGCTTTGCTGTTGTTCAATGAAAGGATTATATGAGCAAGTCAAAGATAATAAATTCCCAGTGATAGTCTTAACTTTAATAAAAACCCTTTCAAGATTTCATAAATAGCCTAATTAACAGGTGGGAAGAAGTGATTACCTGAAAAATGTTACCCTCCAAAACAGTATTTGAAAAGGCTCATTTATTAACAAGCTTTACACTGCATCACTTCTCCTGTCCTCTTCATGCCTTTAATCTCCTGAGGATGGAATGATTTAGTCTAATTTAGGGATTAATAGAAGAAAGTAATTTTGTAAAACACATTTGCCCATCATATGCAGGTGGTCAAATCAGCTCACCTCACAGCCCCTCCTAGTCTTAAAGTGTAAGAAATTATCTATTTACTGAAATTACCACAAAAATATGCCAAATTTTGGAACAAGTCAGTAAATAATTTAGATTACCACTGTATTTAAGATGATAGTAGGTAGTGAAAACAGAGAAAGTCTCAAGGCAAAGTTGTCCTCTGCTCAACACAACTGGCTCTTTTGAGGACTTCTTTGCTTGGCCTTGCAGTATCAGAAATAAAATGTGTAATCCATTGTGGGATGTACGATTTCAGTATGTCACTTTAACTAGTTCATGTAACATTGCTATATATTTTAGCAATAACCTTTATTTAAAAAAGGGCAGTCAGTCTCAACTTCAGTTAGGGCAGAAGGTACAAGTGTATTCTTTTCCTGCACAGGAAAAGATTTTCTCACTTTCCAGGCAGCTGTATGCTACTAATTATCTGCTTATGTCTTGATACACTATTATTCTAATTGGGCTGGTGGTATAGAAATGGATGATAAATTCTTACTTTAAGGAGATAAAAGTCAGGCAAAAGCCTTCTAGAGGGTCTAGTAGAGTCTCATTCCAGTCACATGAAAAAAAAAAAAAAAAAAAAAAAAGCCACACACCACAAAAAGCAGTTAAGAAACTCCATAGAGTACACAGGGCTGGGAGAGGGATAAAATGCCAGAATGGAAAGAAAACTCCCTGCAACTGATCAAATGTTTCCTCTTTGGTGCTATGACTCGGTGCAGAGAAGTACCACCAACATTATTTAACAAGAACTACAAGCTTCAGAGTGGCTGTGCGGTGCCCAGGAAGCAACTATAAGTGTGCTCAACTAAGAGCTCATTGGGGGCCCAAGGCAGGCACCAGTGTGTGAAACTGCTGATAATCTGGTAAACGACCTAGGAAGGAGAATGAAATGCATAGGGAGAGGAATGACAAAGCAATATGCAAGAGTTCCCAATAGACTAAACTAAAAATTAGGAATTCGGGATTCCGGTCAAAACAAAACAAATGCCACCACCCCAACCCATTTTTTCCTCCGTCCTTTTCTCTTTTGGGTTGGGAAGAGACCCTAAAAGAAAAGTTTTGATTACTAATCCATTTTATAGGTATTGTCTGCATACTTTAACAATGAGAATAATTTGCTTCCATATGTCTTAGGTAAATTAGGTTCAATTAGCGATCAGTTCTATCCCTTAACGCTCCCTACTCCATGATGGATTTCTGCAGTTAAGGGAATACATTCCTACAGCAGAGCTTTGCACAGTACTTGAGAAGGTAAGAAAACAGCAATATCTGAAGATCAAAGGCCCATTGTGCTATTGGCACCACTGCCCCTGTTAAAAATCTCTAAAATGAGGATTACTTTAATGTTCTGTGTCATCACTGTTGCTATGACAAAAAAAATTGGGTTAGCCAGACAGTGAGCGTCACTGTACAATTCCCACTTTTTCTGTTTCAGTTCAGCAAACAAAGTATTAAGGACACTCTCCGCTAGTGTTAATCAATCATGCCTGTAATTGCATCCAGCTATGATGAGCTGTTCATAACTGGT
Organism: Sagittarius serpentarius; assembly: GCA_034782735.1. Lineage (NCBI taxonomy): Eukaryota > Metazoa > Chordata > Aves > Accipitriformes > Sagittariidae > Sagittarius > Sagittarius serpentarius. Next base: position 16,836,321 of record JAVKLA010000031.1, on the reverse strand, counting down.
TGATGCAGGATAAAGGACGTTCAAAATGAAAAATAATCTGTAGCAGATGCAAAATGATTGCAGATTATCCTTAAAAATGGGTAGCCCTCCTCCTCCTCTCAGTTTGTACTGGATCATTGCGCAGTTGCGAGACAAGCTCCATCAGGTACACTGAAAGCCAGAGCCTACTCACTAGCAGAAACTTTCCCCAGTTCCCCAAGTCAAAGCATCAGAGGGTCTGAAGTTAGAAGGAGCAGTGAAAGAAAACAGTATTTCTCCCCCCCATCCCCACCCGCCAGAGGAGGCTCAAATTTATCAAACCACCAGTTAGGTTGATATGAACTATGGTACGGTACCACCTAAACAGGAAATTACACATTTCTTACTCCTCCCCTCAGAAAGTGGAGGTTGCAGGACTGAATTCTTAAATTGATGCAGCTCTGGAGAGTGAGGACTTCTCATCCCACCTCCTGCACTAGTCCCGCTCGAGTCATTCTCCAGTATTTGGAGCAGCCACTGGATTGTTCACCAAACCAAGAGGATGATAAATGGGGACGTACATAACTGGATGGCAGAAGGGGATGGGCATTGCCAAAAAAGGTAACCTGTCCCCAGGTCAGTTGAAATGCAGCTTTAACTGTAAAAATAGAAGGTATCATTTCTTACAGCATGATGTATTGCTGTTTCTACAAGCAAAAAAGCTTTAAAAAAAAAAAAAAAATCAATTTTTATGAGCATATTAAGTCTACTCCTGCAATTCCATTACCAAAAGTCTTAAACTGTAGCTGTGCACCACTTGTAACAGTCCCCTTTTGATGGTCATACCCTAACCACATCGTCACATGCTGTATCTGAAATACCACCATACACAGAATCATAGAACAGTCTGGGTTGGAAAGGACCTTAAAGGTCATCTAGTCCAACCACCCTGCCATCAGCAGGGTCACCTTCCACTAGACCAGGTTGCTCAAAGCCCCATCCAACCTGGCCTTGAACACTTCCAGGGATGGGGCACTCACAGCCTCTCTGGGCAACCTGCTCCAGTGCCTCCCCACCCTCACTGTAAAGAGCTTCTTCCTTACAGCTAATCCAAATCTACCCTCTTTCAGTTTAAAGCCATTACCCCTTGTGCTATCACTACATGCCCTTGTAAAAAGTCCCTCCCCATCTTCCCTGCAGGGCCCCTTTAGGTACCGGAAGGCCGCAATAAGGTCTCCCCGGAGCCTTCTCTTCTCCAGGCTGAACAAGCCCAACTCTCTCAGCCTGTCTTCACAGGAGAGGTGCTCCAGCCCTCTGATCATCTCATGGCCCTCCTCTGGACTCATTCCAACAGGTCCATGTCCTTCTTATGTTGGCAGCCCCAGAGCTGAACACAGTACTCCAGGTGGAGTCTCACAACAAAAGCGGAGTACAGGGGCAGAATCACCTCCCTTGACCTGCTGGTCACGCTTCTTTTGATGCGGCTCAGGATACAGTTGGCTTTCTGGACTGCAAACGCACATTGCCAGGTCACATTGAGCTTCTCATCAACCAACACCCCCAAGTCCTTCTCTTCAGGGCTGCTCTCAGTCCATTCTCCGCCCAGCCTGTACTTGTGCTTGGGATTGCCCCGACCCATGTGCAGGACTTCGCACTTGGCCTTGTTGAACTTCATGAGGTTTGCATGGGCCCACCTCTCAAGCCTGTCAAGGTCCCTCTGGATGGCATCCCTTTTCTCCACCGTGTTGACCACACCACACAGCTTGGTGTCGTCAGCAAACTTGCTGAGGGTGCACTCAATCCCACTGTCCATGTTGCTGACAAAGATGTTAAACAGCACCGGTTCCAATATCGACCCCTAAGGAACACCACTCATCACTGCTCTGCACTTGGACATCGAGCCATTGATCGCAACACTTGCAGTGCGACCATCCAGCCAGTTCTTTATCCACTGAGTCATCCATCTGTCAAATCCATGTCTCTCCAATTTAGAGACAAGGATATCATGCGGGACAGTGTCAAATGCTTTGCACAAGTCCAGGTAGATGACATCAGTTGCTCTTCCCTTATCCACCAACACTGTAACCGTGTTGTAAAAGGCCACTAAATTTGTCAGGCACGATGCGCCCTTAGTGAAGCCACTACATCCGCTCCATTTTGCCAGCTATCCTTGATAAGTACTGCAGATTTTAGAACAGTGAACACGGAACTGTGTAAAAAGGACTGCAGGCCTTTCATAACTGAAAAATTGAGCATTTTCCTAGTAAAAGTGCAAATTTAATTTTATGTACCATAACTTATTAAGAATTAATACTAGACATTTTTCCCCAGCTTAAGAAGAATCAGTTCAATATTCAGGCAAGGACCAAACTTTAAAAGATTCAACCTGTAAGGGAAGATTTTGAACTTTTAAATGTATATTTTATTAATAAACCCACCTGCCCTTACAGTGGCACCCAAGACAAATGCAAAGAAAAAGCAATACGAGCACTTGAAAAAGGCATAAAAATTGTTGCAGTTTACCTTCTTCTTGCCCCTCTCCATATAACGTGAATAACGTTTGCAGAGCTGGAATACAATCACAACCAAAAGCTTTTGTAATTAACAAGTGTCTTAGCTTCACTGTACATTTAATCACCCACAAGCACCATTCACTGCCTCACGTACTCCTGCCACTGTGAACATTAACCTATAATCAAACAAGATGAAAGTAAACAACGTCATAAGAATGTGAATCTCATTTTATGCAGTGCAGTCTTAAAAAAAGAAAAATGACTGAAAGAAAATCCAAAACGTGTCATCCCATACATTCAAAGATGGCAACATGACCAAGGGAGGTATATTCAAAGTGTAAAATGCCCACAACTGGCAAACTTACAGTATTCATACTGCAACTTGGATTACAGACTTTTTAAAAAAATAAGTAAATAAATAATCCGTATCTACTGCAGGCACAGCTTTGGTTCTCTGCAAGCTTAACCAATGCAGTATCTTCTCCCTGTAATTGCTTGGATTAACAATACAGAAATGCAAGTGCTCAATCTTTGTTCATTTTGAATCCTGAGTATGCCATTACTTATTAATCCTTCTATATTTCTTTTATGAATGGCTTTTTTTAATGATCCTATGCTGTATTGGGAATGATAGCGCATAAGGAAAATGAAGACATAAAAGCATACTCACAAAAATAGCTCAAAACTTTGCAGAATTACATATCCTTGTATTTACTGAGATGAGTGACCTTGATAAAGAAAAGCAATTGTATAAAGCTATAAAGATACCCAGGAGCTCTCAGCGTATAATATGAATGTACACTTTTGATCTGAGGTTTCATTACCTGGAATAGTAGAGTGACTTGGACTATGTCACTCTAAAGCTCTGCGCATTTAATAATTCCAATATTTGGCTGGCAGTTTTTGTTTTATCTGTTAAGAACAACACACCAAAATTACACAAGAAACCACTAGGCAAGTGGCTGGTCATAAAGATCTAGAACTAGACCTCTAGTTAACCTTATGATAGCCAGCCATGTTGATCCCCCCCATATTTTTGGCACAGAGGACATAACAGCCAATGCCACAACTCTGGTTCCAAAGACTGAGCAGCCGTTTCCACGTCTTTCAGCCAAGCCATCATGCAGAGAGGGTAACATACCTGCCCGAAGTGAAAAGAGAACCCATGCAGTCAGCCAGCCTGACATGATCTTCTGGTACACCAAACAGACACTACCATACAAAACTTTGGTGAGGTCCCATCTGAAAGACTTTTTAATCAGGTGACTCCTGTTCAAAAATGAAGTATCTCAACTGGAAGAGATACAAAGAAAGGATTTGAGGATAATCAGGGAAGTGAAGAGCACATTTTTCCTACAGGTTACAAGCTTGACTTGTCTAGTCCTGCGGACTGAAAGCCAAGAAAAGCCAGGATTGCACCTCCAGCATAACCACTGGGGAGGGGGGAAGCATGATTAAGTCAAAGGACAATGACAGCAGTGGAGTAAATGGGTGTAAACTTGCCCATTAAGAAGCTTAGCCTGGAAACGTGAAGAGGATTTCTAAACAGGCTTAAACTTGAGATTGATTACTTTCTGAAAGGCATTATATGAGATGCAAGAGCCAGGACTGGAGTCAAAAGCCCTTATATTCTCACACTTTGCTAATTTTAAGTGGTTCAAATTAGGGCTTCCTTCTCTCTCCCCACCGGGGCAAGAAAGGGGCAGATGGGCATCCTCAGGGCTCCTGCCTCCTCTAGGCACGCGCAGCTCACCCTGCAGTCCAGGCTGCTCAAGGACCCCGGCCACCACCTGAACCCCAGTTCCTGACTCATGCCGTCTGCCCAGCTCCTGAGGAACCAGGAGGGCAGCCTGTGCTGACATCTAACACAACCAAGGGTCTGTCCAGGCCCTGGCAAAAATTCTTGAGCTCCTCCTCAATAGCCTGGAAAAATGTTCAGCATCAGCACAGCACACTACAAAGCCTGTAACACCACCAGGAAGGCTTACACCTTCACACTTTGCTTCAGACTCCTCGCAGACTGAATGCTCCAAGACATTTTACAGATTGTACACATTTTCAAGGTTTTTTTCCAAGAGCATGAGGAACAATTAAGCAAAAAAAAAAAAAGACACCTGAAAATCCAGAGCACAGTTCTACGACACAGGATGAACTCTGTATCGCAAGGTCAGCCCAAAAAACACAGGATGACTTGGTTTCTGCTTTATTTTTCATGTAAAATGGCACAGCTTGGATAATAAAACTTCATTAACTGGCTAGCTGTATGAAATCGGGCAATACTTGTCATCCTCATGTATCCAAGACCAAACACATAGCACCAGGTGCTGCAATCAGAATGTTATTTCACTGTGATTATTTTTAATCTTCCAATAGCGAACATAAGCTAATCTTATTAAAAGACAAACAGGACTAGGTGACTACTTGAGTTAAAGGAAGAAACAAAATTGAAGAAAATAGAGACCTCAAGTGTTTCTGGTAAAGTACCACCGCTCTTCACAGTCAGTGCTTGCATCCCGAACACTGCTAAAACAAGCCACAGTTAATGTATGCCACCCTAATGTCTTCGCTAGTTTGCTCAGACCCAGGGGAGCTGGGATTGCTGAGTAACAGAGCTAAATTATTCCTGCTGCTTATTAGTAAGCAGCCTAATAAACCCCAAAAGGAGAAACCGTTTCCAGTCATGATGAGGATCTTCACAGGTGCTGTGCAAGAGTTAGCTGTGCCAGCAGCAATGCAGGGAAAACTAGGGGAAGAGTCTCTGCATTTAAAACTGCCATAGGTAAAGTATTAAAAAACCCTGTGGACTATCACATCTCTTAAAGACAGGGACAGCAGCACAAGAAAGGTGGAGAGTGGTAAGAGTCTTGCCTGGGGCCTTCAGACATCATGAGGCCACGCAAGTCCTAGGATATAGCCAGTCCAGGAGCTGTAGCTTCCCCATCCAACACACTGGAACAATACTTGTGAGACACTACAGAAGTAAACGTTATCGTTAAAAAACCTCATTGGAGAGATTTTGCACCTTACAGCTGTATTACTGCCCTCAAATTTCTGAACAGAAAAGCACATCAATTACTGTTTTATAAACAAAACCTTCCTCAGCCCTTTACCCAAGCCCCAAACCAATGAGCCACGCTAATCCTTTCTGCTGGAGCTGACCCACCGCCTCCGACTGCCACAGAGGTATTCAGGAATGTGCGTCAAGCAAGGGATGCGAGTGGCTGAAGGGCCATACTGTGGATGCTCTGTAACGAGAGCAGTGTGTCACCGTGCGACAGGGAGAGAACAGCTGTGACTCATTTCATAGTCTACTGAACTTGAAATGAGTTTGTTTCCATCTGTGATAAACTGTGCTACCCCTTGCGATACATATTAGGCATTGCTGCTACCATGTCTTCTAATACCATGGTAAAATTTAAAGACTAAGCAGCAGTGAGTCCTCCAGTTTCTGCTGCATGAGACAGTGACACAGTTTTGCCTGCCACTGGTCTCACTTTTAGACTCGATGATCAGCCCTGTGAAAAAAACAGAGGGCCAAGGGTTGGTGCGTTGTTTGTCAAAATGCCCCATTCACACTGACACTGAAGGCTTCTTCACCGCTTGTTGCGAAACCCTAGCTAGGACACAGAGAGGGATGCGCATTTCCAATGATTAGAAAAAAACCCAACTTCAATCGTTACTCATAACACGCATCATTTTTCTAGCGCCAGATCATGAGATCTAATTGCCTGGCATTACCCAGTCCTTCTTTCCAAGGGACTGTAGACCTCGCAGTCCCAGCAGCTGAAATACACGAACCCCAAGAGCATTTCAATGTCAAACGTGGCTCCCTCGTTATGCTCCTCTACTCACTCCCATGCAGGCTAAAAACAATATAGCCTCACAAGTCCCCTTAGCCATCTTTCTACCACAGGGACCTAGCACAGCACCAGGCCCTGTGGCAATGAAAGCTGCCAGAGACACCCTCACACGTTCATCGGGTTTGAAGTCTCCACGTGATTGATCTGCTGTTTGAGAGTGAAAATGGGATGGCATGTAAAAGTCTAATGAATACACATGGATTTCAGCAAATATTGAATGAAGTGGCATACAAATTAATCATGAAATGATATCGTGAAACTAAATATTTTGACAGTCAAACAGTTGGCTTCATTACCACTATCACCCTTCTTGTGACATATGCAATTATTATGTCATTTCATGTCATGACAGTCAAAATCATTTTATGTGTTAGGACACAAACAGATAACAGGCTGCTTTTCTTTCTAGTTCTGATGGAAAAACCTGAAATTTGAAATACTGTGATTTCCGGTAGAGTGCAAATTTCAGTTTATGGTTAACTCAAACTGTCGAACCTTGGCAAATCAGTACATTACCTACCTTTTCCTCAAGAAGTATTCTGTTAGCAGAAAGTACAGGTGCTTTTAACAAAGAAATAAAGCTTCAAGAGAAATTCTCAGCAAGGTCTCAGAATTGTGTGCATTTGTGCTACCCTCGTGCCAGTAGCATACTTGTTTTATTCACATTGCAACAGAAAACTATCAAAATTAAAAAAAGAAAAAAATTACTTTTTCTCCAGACCAGTACATTTAATGGGTCTCAGAAACACAAACTTTATTTTTCCTTTCGCTCTTTGATCAAATGCCAAACATGTGACAGATGCGGTATAGCTGTAGCAGGTTCCCAAACTGTGATACAGTTGTACCACAATCTACCTCAAAGTGGTACCCAAACACTACCTCAACCGCCTAACATCTCTCCTGAGCACAAGCGTGGCTAAGCACAGAGCCAGGAGACGCTGCTGCTGACGACAGTAGCATCGTTGCAAATTTTATTCAGAAAAGCCAGTTTTTTAGCGTAGAAGTCGAAGTCACAGGCTTCTGAAGTTTAACTGCAGTCTAAAATTATTCCCTGAGCATCCTCAGGTACACCACTGTCTTTCACCTGTCTCATACATGCCCTTACTTTTCCTCACAATTTCGCAGCTAGCCATAAAGTGAGATTTCATATAACCAAATCCAAACACCTTGACAATAACGAGCATTCTGCTCCACTAATCTTTTTAAAAAGGTGAACAGACATTAGACCAAGCGTGCATCCTGCTTTTGTATCACACTGCATCAGCTTCTCAGGAATCAGAAAAGCAGAATTTCATGGAGCGTTGCTAAAAGTAATTTTAAAAAGAGAAACAAATAAGCAAAATGCAGGGGTAATACTGTGGAAGTTTTTAGACATTTAAGAAAACCTTCACTCCTGGGGGCAGGAAAAAAAAAAAATCCAAACCAAACCCAAACACCAAAATGGGGCTCCCCGAGAGCACTACACCCCAACCTGGGTACAGTTTCCTGCTGGAGGACCAGGACACAGCAGTGCTTGCAAAGAGGAGAAACAAAAGCCCGGGAAACCCACTTCTTTGTTTTCCCATTTAAGCAGGCTAGACCCTAACAGATAGTGAAAGAGGGATGAAGAACACCTTTAATTTTTTGGCATTTTACTAGGAACATTTTTACTCTGAAACTTGCTAGATACACAGGCAAAGTAAAAGTGTTCAAGCTTGGATAACTGGAAGTAGGGTGAAGCCCTGTGCTCGGGAAGAGCACCTTCCTTTGGGGAAATCCTGCCGCAGCTTTGCCTATTTCAGAGGGCAAAAATTTTCTCTGGAGAAATTATTTTTATGAGCCACCAATGATTCATCCGTGGCAGAGTGATTTAACTTTAGTCAGCAAAGCTGAACTCCAGTAAGAGGAGGAAAATCACCCTGGTCTTTGTGTCATTTTGATGGCAGAACTGAATAGCTTCTTGTTAGCAAGTCCCCTCCAGAGCATCGTTGGATGCAAGGAACACTGCAAATGCAATTTACCAAGGACACACCAACACTGGCAGTAAGAAGCTCATTAAGGAGAGCAGCTATCATTAGACAGGTAATCCCACCTCCAGGATTTTCTGCAGCACAACGCTCCTACTACTCAGCTCGTCTCCAAGCGTATAATTACCTTGCGGAAATGAAGTGTCGTCGTATGGGGGAAACTTCTGAGAAAGACTCAGTTTCATACAAATCAGTTAAATGCTGAAGGCTTTACATGTGCTAAAAGGCTTTACAAGACCATGTCATTTTGTCAGTGGGCTGTTTAGCAGCAAACGTTTGCTGTATAAAAATCATTATCTGATTTAGTCTTTTATTAGCTTTGTCACCACTCCAGAGAAATCGGCACTAATACCATCGCAGTTGCTGTTCTACAAACATACGATATATGCTCAAAATTAGCAAACACCTCCTTCGTAAGACCAGGTCTATTCCAACTTGCAAAAATCATAAGAAGAGATCTGAGGGCATGGTAATTCTTATTTTACTTCAGCTAAAATTATTTAAATGTAGAAAAGATCCTTTTCTGAGAAGGACTAGCAGCACTAAAGACAGCATGTCAAAGATAATGACTTGTGCAGCAAATCCCCATGTATCACGCTGCATATTTACCCCTTGATAGAATAAGATCCATGTTTCTCTAAATAAGAATTCATCAACACTAATATCATTGGCAGAAAGAGGACAGAGAATGTAAATCTTGTAAATAGGCTTCATAAATAATATCAGCAATGTTTTTTTTCTTTCCATCTAGCTTCCATTCCAAAACCCATTCGTCATAATTCAGTAACACAATAATGCTGACAATCTACAGCACAGGTCATTTTTGAAAAAACACCACCTCCAACTAGAAGACACATGCCTGAAGAAGCCCATTCATCACTGCGACCTCCTTCCTAATCTCAGGTATCTTGGGGAACCTCAGTATCCCGAGGTAAAGCACGGCCTTCCCAAAGCCCAAACCAGACTTTCAAACATCTTCAGTGGGTACACAGTTAGCATGTGTCTACAGAGATGCTGATCTACAGCTCCCAGATTCAGGCTGGCTCAGTGGCAGCTCAAGCAGTGTGCATTCACGTCAGCACACACCAACACATAGCTCACTCTCCAGATAAAGCTCTCTAAAACTTTATTCTTCCCAGCACGTTCCCCTGCTATAATCCAGTTGCAGGGGATAAGCCAGAAGGCCTCATATTTTCACTTCCAGCTGAGGGATCAATTTCAAGTGTTTGGTGGTGAAATCAGGACCTACATCTTTCCCTCCTCCTTCCCCAGCCATCTCTGGTTGGGCTTGCAAAGCCCTCTCTTCTCCTGGGGGAAGAGGAGAAGAGGATGACATCCCTACAGGAGTTTTCCTAGCACGACAGCATCCACACCTGCTGTCCCCTGAGGGTCAAGGACAGGTCTGCGTGGTTGCCTCAGGAGCCCCGTCCACAGAGAGTCTGGTGCAGCCCAAAAATATTAGCGTACCCACGTGTCCAGTGGGCACCTCCGCAGTAGCTGTGGTGAATGCCATGCAGTAACCAAAGAGTACAGAAAAGGAGGCAAGAGCATCCAGGTGGCCAAGGGCAGACAGGTTTCTGTCGGAGGTTTCCCATCCTTGCTGTACAGCTTCTCTCGTAACAGCACCGTACTTCCATGCACTGCATGGATCACAATCCACTTATCCTTCTTCCTAATGGAAATTACAGACCTTTTAGAATCATATCAAAAGGGAAAGAAACTGTTTGCTGAGGTTAAGGAGATGAGCCGAAAGACAGTTGAGCAAGTTGAAGCGTTTGCTAACACTAATATTTCAGATGGTGTACCAGTCTATTGGAGGAGGAGTACAGAGACCTGTTACTTAATTTGAAATAAACTGGAAAAGTTTCAAATATAACAAACATGAGACTATTATGACAGCAGCACAGATCTTGGAATTTGTGCCTCACAGATTATCAGACAAACCTGTCCTACAGACTCCTTTAATGCAGTTATTTAATTCCTTAAACTCAGACTAATACAGAATGGTCTAATTTTGTAAGCATTTTGGAAAACAGGAAGGGTGGGTTTTGAAACAGCAAGAGAATCCAAACCCAGGTGATTTGTAGATATATTTCACTGTGATTCATTATGATTTTCTATAACTCGACTTTAATTCCATTGTTTAATTGCTTTAGGGTAAGGACTGCCATTCTTCTGAAAATCCACCAGATGGGTCTTCTGTAAAATACTTACTTTTTAACTTCAGCAAAAAGGTGGGTGGTTTCAACCCACCGTATGTTACACAGAAACTATATTATTCTTTTACAGTCATCTACTCTTAGAATAAATGCCTACTCACTCTTTGCCATACCATGAACCAAGAAAAGGAAATTAATCCAAATGATCTATGATCACCTCAGTGCAACCACCGATCAACTCTCGAGCTGCTCTGCCAACAAAAAGCACCAAAGGATGTGGCCCCAAATGCTTCACTACATGATAAGGAGTGAAAACATACTGAAGTCATGTTTTCCACTTTAGAATTTAAGAAAATTAATAGCTTATACTGCTTAAGACTCCAAAGTTCATGTAGTCATCCAAGCCCCTCATACCCCAAAAAGGAAGGGAAGGGAGAGAATGATGTTTTTCCTGCTATAAATTGTCACGGAACTAGTATATCCTGGCAAAACATCTTCCAGTATAAACTGATTTTAAACTACTGTACTTTCCGAAGTCAACCACTCTGTATCATGTCCAAAAGCAAACAAACATCAGAAAAAAAACTTACAAGACTGCTGAAGTTAAATTTAAGTTAAATATTCATTGTTCTCTTTTCCCTTCAATCTTTACTTTTGAACTGTTTTATTTCTATTTTTGAGGGGCCACAGAAAAAACAGCATTTAAATATGAGCTTGAAATTGCATTTCATTATGTTCTGTTTTTTGCTGGAAATGAAATTACTTCTTCCACTGACTCCATATCTGAGTTACTGACAGCTCCTTCTCAGCATCCTGATTTACTGCTAATGATGACACAGTGGATGAGGCCATTCCTAAGCACTGGCTAAATAATCAGCGGAACAGCTTCGTTCAAAACATCAGCTCCTTGTCCACTGTATAATTTTTTTTTTTTTTCACTTTTTTTAAAAAGCAACACATCATTGGTTTAAACAAAAACAAAAAAAAAAAAAAAAAAAAGAACACACTCCTACCTCAGGTTTTCTCCCACCCTCACTGCATTTAGCACAGCAACCAACAGCACACTGAAGCCTTTGTGAAATCATCCTTCAGGACAGCAACAGATAAAGCCATTATAAATTCTAAATATATCCTTCTAGATATAAAAAATTAAACAACAGTTATATAGAATTATTAGTAGTATGCATATTCTTACAAATCAATACTTACTTTGAACCAGAAAAATAGCTGTACAACTATATAGTTAATGAGAGAGTTTCTGGTAAGTGCGTATTTTAATCCACCTCAGGACAGCTCTAAAAAGTACCTCCTGAAAGGTGAGAAAACTCAGAGTAATGAAACAGAGTCGACCCATGTCACACTTAGCACACTGCTGAGAAGAATAAACACTTGCCATTTATTAGCCCACACTTACCACACATCTCTTCTCCTCTATGGCTAAATGGAAATCACATTGTTGTTACGCAGTAGCTATTATTTAGCAGCTCCTACATTTCAAATTAGTTTAAAATGTAGTCACAGAGGTTCAGGCCTGTGCAAATACTACAACCGTTAGTTGATGTGGATTTCTTGTTTCCTGCATGTAAAGGGGAGCTCCAATGAAGAGACAGCAAAGGATCCACCAAAGGATGGATTCAAGCTGAACAGCGAGGTGATTCGTGACCTTTCCAGAGTAAAAGAATGGTTTACGAGCAGAACAGAATGCCCCCAATCAACTGATGAGGGATTTTCTCCTAGCAATTTCACTGCTTACATAGCACTGTATGTGCTTCCGTTTCTTGAAATGAATAATGAAGATGTGTACAGGAGAACTGAGAGCTTTTAGGCTGGCACTGGTTGACAGAGGACGTCACACAAAAAGTTATGGTTCAGCAATAACAACCTGCCTGTTGCATCCCAGGCACAGGAACGAGGGACAAGCGAAGATGGGGAAAACCTGTCCTCGCACCAGCTGAGCTTCACATGGGGTCACAGCACGATGACTCTGTGCACCAGCAACACACACATAGCCCTGCCCTGCTAGAGTCCCAACAGACATCAGTCTTCTGTATCTGGAAAGGCTGCGCAACTGTTCCCCACCCTGTAAGTGCTAAATGGCAACATCCATTCTTCCCTGTGAAGCACGGTGGAGCAGAGAAAACCAGAAATCCTGATCTACCTCCAGAAGGACACCTGTGGCAGCATGACAACAGCCACACATACCTCGAGACCACGTCTGAAACTTTTGAACTGGCCAGAGGCAAATCCTGTGCCACATTCAGTCTGGCCCAGCACGTGCAAAACTGAGAAATTTCAGGATCTTTCTTACTCCCTGCCCAGCGTTTGTCTTCTCAGCCTACTTGTGGCTTCATCGGGTGAGACAAAGCTCTGAAGCCCCTGCTCTCGGTGCTGCTCAGCGGAGAGATCTGGCTGCCGGCACGTACCCACCAGCCCAGTGACAGCAGACTCAACACAAACAAAAAAAACACAATGACAAAAAGAAAGCTTTTAAATAAGTCTGCACCAAAACCTTTCAAGAAGCTTCTTTCATGAAGGGTTTAAAAATCAATAGAGCAGCGCTCTTGCTGTAATTACTCATTGATAGTACAGGACAGAAGTACAGGCTGCAAGAGGCAGAAGGCCACATTCATTCCTGATGTAAGCAAAGAGGTCGTACAGAGGACGGCAAAAAAACCATAACCTCTCCTTACGTGTCTGAATCTGACCCACAGTGCTCAAAGATCACTGCTGCTGATCACTCAGACGAAGCCATGGTGAGATTCAGGCATCTAAATTAATCAATAAAGACAGAGAAAACCTGAAATGCACCGTTTATTCACCTTGTGATTTAATTATTCTTTTAAAGAATAGTTGCAGCCTTAATGGGATATTTTCAGTTAATTCAGATGGTTTCTGAAGGTCTTGCATATGCTCCATTTTTCTGATCTAACTCATTTACAGCTGAGGGAAGCCTCTGCTTACAAGGCTACAGCTCTCCTCTCTGAGTTAAGAGCAATTCCTACCGCCAATATTCAAGCTGTCAGTCAGACAGACATTTGTTATAAACATCTTCATTTCCTTTTATTTCTGCAGACACCTTTAAACAGCACCATGTCTCAATTCATAAGCCATATTAGTGCTGTTACTGTAGTGCAACATCTCTCTAGACAGTCTTGCATAAAATTAAATGCCCACTTAGCAGCTTACAAACCTTACAGCAGTTGGTTTATTCTCCCTCTTTATTGTAACAGAGCAAGCAAGAACAGCAGACTACTACAGCATCATGTAACATGGCTTCTCTACCAACCCAGCGGCATAAAATTAAATGACAATCTGAAAGATGAAGTAAAACACTCATTTGTATCCGACAGTTTTGTGAGGCTACTAGGCAAATAACTGCTGCAGACAGATTTCTAAGATCAGGACAGCTCAACTTGCCAAGGGTTAACCTGTTCATGCACCAGGGCCTAAGCCTTTCTCTTGCTTAAGGACTGTTTAATTATGTATACCAAGTGCAATAGCTCCAGCAGGTAAAATTAAAACATGCTCTCACAGCCTAATGCAAGGACATTTAACCAGAACATAGCAAGGCTACAGACCAATGTCTCCCACGTTCATGTGGGTATCATAAGAATCAGGGTAGGAGTTTCATTCCCTGACAAATAAAAAAAATTAAATCTGAAGGGTCTCAGTTACACACTGAAGTGAGGTTTGAAAACAGCTTTCATATGAAACAGGATTATCTGTTCCTGAATGTCTCATGAAGTGCTTAAGAAGTGCTCGGTTGCTTTTGAAGTACCAAAGAGAGCATGCAACATGTACATTGAGTGATATTTTTCACTTGCATGGAAATAATAAGGTCCTTTAACTTAAAATTGATTTTCACGGGGAGCAAAAGCCCTCAGAACCAATCATTTAGGATGCTTCACGGCACCCCTCATCATCTATTCCATCAGCAGTTTGTCCTCAGTACATAATGATTAAGAATACTTTTTGAAACACTCTCAACATAACCCACAAGTGATAAGAGGGCATCCTTATGTTACATATTTTCATTTCTGTAGTACAATCTGTATTTAGCACATGCCTTTGACCAAGCCACCTGAATCCTGTCCACCTTGTCCAGCCTGATCAGGACTGTTTTAACATTCAAAGTTTCTGAATGGTTCTCTAGTTAATACTTATGGCAGTGGGGGGAAAAAACCCACCTCCACACAGCAACAAAACCCAAACCCATCACGGTTCACTTTAAAAAAAAAAAAAAAAAAACCAAAAAAAAAAAAACCCAACCACCCAAAACAACCCACACACCAAAAAAAAACCCCAAACCAAACACAACCCGTCTCCAGCAGAAAGCCCAAATCAGCTTACTCCTCCTAACAAATATATAAGTACGCTACAGTGGGGGGATGCACGGCAGCGGCAGGCAAGGAGGCAGACTGCAGCAGGAGCCTGCTCCCTCTCCATCCCCAGAGAGGACCGAGGCCTCGCAGAGCTGCTGAGGAGCAGAAGAGGGTTACCCTGAACTCAGCCTACGAGGCTACCACATTCTGGCTGATGCTACAAGCCCTGGATGATGCCGGGAAACCAGGAGTAACGTGGCACAGCCTTTCTCACTTGTGCTGCTCTTTCTTTATCTGACTACTGTAGCATTTTCTTTTACAAGTATGGTAGCAACACATTTGCACCAAGCTGAAACAATCATGCATATGAATGTGCGGTTCTCTGCAGAAGATACTAAAATTATTTCTGGACTGTTTTCCTATTCCAGACAAAGTTTTGTTAAACAAAATAAAAATTTCTATAAATTAATGGAAAGCAAAGAGAATTTATATGGTGGTGCAATCAGATAGTGGGGAAAAAAAACCAAAATATTGTTGCAAAAGCAAAAAAATTGCCTGAAGGAAAGTCATTCTTCCTGTGTCCCTTCTACCACCTCCCAGCAGAAAAGCCAAGCAGCTCTAGATAAAGACCACCTTTTTTTCCACCCTTTCTACCCATCACATTAAATTTCAAGAGAGAGAGGAAGCGTTTACAATTTTATTTTACAAGCCCTCTGGAAAAGTAAGATAGATTTCTCAAGCAACAGGAACTCTTCAAGTCTCTTTCATATCTTTTCTCTTGCAAACAGATGCCTTCAGGGACACACACACACACACACACACACACACACACCCCTTTTAAGCCCAAGTACTGATTTAAAAATTGGGAACTCTGGGCTAACAAGCAGCAGATTCCCAGAAGTCCAGGGTATATTAACACGAAACTCTCCAGTGAGGTCCCAGAACTTTCCAGCCCATTTTTTTCTTATTTTCTGTAATTTAAGGTGAAACTGTTACAACTAGAACACATGCACTAAGTGCACAGTAAGGTACACCGGGCACTCAGAGCATCCTTCCCTAGACTCCATTAGCTCCATACCAAGAGCTGCATTTTCCAAACCCTGTTCACTGTGAGGATTCTATTAAAACAACAGAAATACAAAATGCTGCACAGAGCCAGTGTAAAAATTATGGTAACGGAGCATGTGTGCTCATTTAGTATAACTTTTTAACAAACGTTAAACAAATTCTAAAAAACAAACTACCAGCAAAGCAGCGAAATACTTGCCCGGACCCTTTCCATACCACATTGCAGTTTACTGCATTCTGTCTGTTCTGAGCCCCATTTTAAGCGTTCAACAGCAACAGGAGCTGACCAAGCACCTCAGTTCCCTGAACACATAGATTTCAACTGCAGTTTTCTTCTTCTGAACATCCAAGCAGCGTAGGTTGCTGGCATTTACATTCACAGAAAGCAAAAAATCAGAGCTATGTATGTCGAAAGTTTTTCAAATTACAGCTGGGCTTCATTTGTGGCTCACCATAGGCTGGAAATGATGTTACTGGACCACACCAGCCCTTCACAGCTGGGTGCTCAATCTCACATCTGCCTGCACACAGCCAGCCCGTATGGTAGAGTACATTCCCATCAGTGAACATGTTACCACCGTGAGCTGCTCACTGATCCCTAGCTAGCAAGTACTGAGAGAGTTCTGGGCAACCCAGTTTTCCGTCAAAGCAGAAAACCTGCCAAGTTTAGCCAGCATTGTGTGCTCTGTCATTAGGGGCATACCTTACTCGAGAGATTTAGAAGTGCTAACTGCTGCAGTCCAAAGAATAACAGAGTGCCATTTATTCACAGCACAGCACACTTCTGAGCACATTATTAAATGCCAGCAAGTTTAATTTATATCTGATATAGAAGTACCTGGCTGGGCTGTCAAAAATGCAGGTTCGTATTGTTCTCAAAGAACGTAAGTATGTTACTTGCAATATAAATCCTTTTCTACACTTCCTTCATCTTTCTGTGCTCAGATCTGTATCTGAATTCAACAGGTCAGCTCTGGAAAGTAGTGATAAGTTGCTGTTCATGCTTATTCCTATTCAAACCATAGCATGCCTGAGCACTCCCTTCTAAGGACCTAGCTCTCACGATGATGTATGCTGTGGCAATTCAGTAAAAGAGCAAATGGTAAGATGAATAATACATAAAAACAGTTCTCAATAGTGAATATGTCACAACTTTTTACATTTACTCTGTGGGCTAAGGAAACAGAAAGAAAACAGCTGAAATCAATTCCTGAAGATGTCTCAGCTGGTCAGTGGCAGAGCCAGCAACAATAAAAATCTAAACTTCCTGACTCTTCTTTCAGCATACTAACGACCATGTTTGTGCATAATAAGCACTACTGTGAGCTCGCTCTTCTTTATCCCTTTTTCCACAGCCAACATAAACCAAACCAACCTGAAAAGCTCAGGTTAAAGCACAACAGTAAGTTCAAGAGTAAAGTGCATTTGTACAGCAGGCTGATTCTTTTTTTCTCCAATACAGAAGAGCATTTAACTGCCTCAGCTCGTAAAAGATGTCTCCAGGAACGAGGTACATCACAACTTCTGGAAATGATGTGAACAAAAACAAGAAGGAAAATAAATGGAAAACTTACAGGTTTTGACTAATGTCCTGTGTTGTGAGTTTGGTTGGTGGTTGTTTTCTTTTTTAAGAGAGATCTTTCTCTTTTAAAGAGCCCTGAAACTGAGAAAGCCCAAACAATCTCATGTCTTTTCTCTGCATTGGCTTACAGGACAAAATATGAACACTGTGAAAAATGTAATTTTGTAAGCTTGAGCTAGCATTAGTTGGATCTGAGTGCATCCACTTGTTTCCATGTGAATTCTGTGAGACCTTCTCACTAAACCCTATCCACGACATGAGGTCCAAAGGATCTCAGCTCGTCACAGCAAGGGCACTTCCAACACATAAGCCTGCCCTGCTGCAGTTTCCTGACTTAGCTCTCCTGGCGACGAGCAACAGCCCAGTTAAAAGGACCTTAAAGGATAATAAGCAGAGACTGATCAGGCCTCCGTAAAGGTTCACCATTTCTAGACAAGGACAAAGCAGAGAGAATTCTGACAAATTAGATGTAGGTTAGCAGGTCTTGCAACATCACAGACACTTTCTTCAACATTTCATGACCAGAGTGTGGCTACCGGGCCATGTTAAACACAGAGAAGCATGTCAAATGCCTCACCTTAAAATCTGGGATTATTACATCCTTATTAGAACACGAGTGCTCCTAAGACCTTATGAGGAAGGCCAAAGTCCTGCATAAATATTTTGCAGTTCAGGGTAATGTGTTGTTATCATTGCAAAGGCATTCAGTTTCCTGGACAAGAACAGGAAAATCAGGAAATTTTTATCTAAAATTTTGGAACTCAGATATTAAAGACGGTGAATACGGCAAAATGCTTACATCCATTTTTTTTTCAGCCATTTGTGGTACGCAAAAGCTGTTTTGTTTACTCAGTTACAATATTGGTAGGCAGGCAAATTGCCAAAGTTCACTGTTATGCCTGTCCTTTCAATTCTTCCATCAGTATGGATAGAACTAAACCACATATCTGTTCAGATCTTCATCAGGAGCCACTCGTCAGTCCTTTCTGCCTCTCTTTCATAGCACCACAAATAAAATCATCTTCGCGTGGAATTTTCCCCCGCGCTGAGAGGAAGCACTTTGCCATTAGCACCATTGCATTTCCTTTAACGTAGCTCTTGGTTTTGCATCCAAGTTTGAGAAGTAATAACAGATGGAATTTGAACTTTATGTTGACACTGTGATAAAATATCAGCCCTCTCGCCTGCCCATTCACCCCTGGTTTCTGTTTGTGAGAGCACTCCCTTATAGATGTACCATGAGTTGAATGAAGATCCTATTATGCTTGCAGTTGCATTTATGAATGCTAGCACTGCCCCAGAAAAAGAGGAAAGGGTGTAGCCTTGTTACGACACTAAAATAACAATCTACTTACTTTTTTTTTCTGTAATATATAAAGTCAAACCATAGGTAGACACTGGCTGGAAGGGACGAGGGCATAAAATCAGCACAGGTCATAAACAGTACTGCTTTTGTAACAAGACTGAGCTGTCACATATAAAACTGAATTCTGAAACATTTCTTCCTGCATTTATTGCTATGAATATGACTTAGAAAATGCAAACCATGCTTGAAATATTGTAGCAGTATCATGCTTAGTAACAATCCCAAGCCAAGCCTGTGATAACTGTCAATGATGCAACCCATCCTGACAAAGCACTGAAACCTACAGATAATTTACACGTTCCCAGTACTACACCACTGCTCTGGGGAACATATAGCAAGGCACACTGGGCAGTACTGACACCTGGACATCCTCTCAGACCAAGTCGCTCCTAGATGTATTCCCCAGGACAGAAGCAACAGTTCCCTTCAACATCCACCAGAAAAAATCAGTTTTCCTTTGAGGCAGGCATCAATTGTAAACACAATATATTGCAGCTGAACAAGAAATAAGAGCACGCAAAGAATACAGCATAATAGAGTGCTGCACTTAGGAGCACAGGTGGGTTTCTCCTGACTAATCATTTTGATACTCCTTTCATTACAGATTTCCAATATGCCTGTAACAGAATTTCTGATCTGCTGCACCTGAGTACTACTGCCTCCAGCTCCAGTTTGGTGCATAATAAAAAGCGCTGTTTGCTGCAGAAAGAATCAAACCACCAAATTTTAGATACCTTAAGCCAACAAATGTCTAGTTGAAACTTTCAGCATAGATCCATTACTAATTAAAATGCACCACAGTTCATTCTATTTTTAATTTCTGAACTTAACTTTGATATAAATTTATTTTTATATTATTTCTACTTTTCTATCAACTATAGCACCAACTCTCACTGCAGTCTAAAAAAGTAACTGTTTTAATTTAAACTGTGTTAAAATAACTATTAAGCCTGATCATATAATATAAAACTAACAAATGGTAAAATTTGTAATGAAGTATGCTAGTGTTGTTGAAAAGAAGTATTATGCCACGTTCAAACTATATTTTCTGGAAAATCAATGTGAAAGGAAACAAATTCCCAAACCTCCTCTTTTTTTATGTGAAGTAGAATTGCCAGTTCTCCAGCCTTCATGGGATAGCTGGCCACCTCTAGGTGCCTCCACGGGGAAAAAACAGAGATAATGTACCATCCAGGAGAGCAGAAAACAAAGCTGCCCTTCACCTTTTTAATACACTGTTCAGTAAATAAAGATAACCATAAAGACCTGATTAAGTACTCCAAGTCTTCAAGTTGTAAGATTTCTACTGTTCAAAATAACTGTAATCTTTGAAAGCCTCATGCAAATAACTGGTAAGGGGAGCTTTCCTGAACAGTATTTCAGACAAAATATTTCTGGCTGCCTGGATGTCAACATATGTGTTTTTTATCTAGAGTCAGTTACACATTGCGTGAAGGCTAGTAAGAACAAAGAGTGAATTGGACCAAAAGCCTCAGAGGCAGTTGAGGCAATTTATAGTTGCTGAATTTTTCTTTTAAAGAAAGTTCCCCAGGCTTAAGGAACCACACTCACTAGCAAATTAGGATTCATAAAAGTATTTGAGCACCTGATTAACATCAGCGATCTCATTAACAACATTTCAATAGTATAATTTCTGTAAACAGAGCACTTCACTGATCTGTTCCCCAAAAATGCTGCACATTTTTGTAGACAGTTCTGAAATAAGCTTTCTTGGCCTGTTTCATCCAAAAAATGGGACCAAAAGGAAAAAAAAGGCTCCAACTAATTCAAACAGGTAAGCAGCTTAAGTAAACACAAGTCTGGTACCCACATCAGAAGGTCACTGTAAATCAAATTTACCCAGTTTATAACAGAAGTCAGAGTTTTCAGATCTTCATACCACGGAGAGTAGGAAAGACTACAGATGAGCTGGGCAATAGCTGCTGGCTAACCCCTGCCCTGTGGGAAAGCACTGCACTCAATACTGCTTAAGAGAGCTACCCTCTGCTCAACAGAAACAAAACATACTGAAAAATGATCAAGCAGAATGAAGAAAGAAAGAGAAACACCTTCAAATACCAAACTGTCCTCCTCATAGTCAAATGGAGGGATTCAATGAGGGCTAATGGTTTGACTTGTAAGACATCCCAGTGCCGCAGATGCTGCACCCTTCCCAAACAGCCCACGCACATGTGGTGGGGCCTGAAGACATGGTAAGGTAGTGAATGACAAGCTGAGAAGCAACTTTACAGCTCACTGGCTTTTCTTCACCAATTCCCAATGATACTCATAGATGAACATACGCTTTCAAAATGAAGTAAATTAGCGCGTTTACAAAGGCTCTTTCCACACTGTCCCTGGAAACACAGCTCAGGCCCTGTAAGCTCACAGCTCACCACACCACACTGGGCATTACCTTGCCTGGGCAGATGAGCCCAAAGCACCAAGATCAAATAGCACCACAGCATACAGGAAAGGAGGAGTTCTTAAGTTAAAATGCGGTATCTTTTCTTCTGAAACTTATTTATATGGTAGAGTCATTCTTGTGAGAGCTATCATATGAAGCTGTTGATACAGATCAGCTGGATACAATTGCTACAGCCCAGAAGTAGCCCCTCTTACTTCCACCCCATCTAACTCAGCTCCAGGGTAAGCAGAGGTATGAAAATGTACAAACACGATACTCCATAGGTATTAAGTTTCAGGCATTTTGGTGGTCTCCACTGTAAGGGCAAAGGAGCAAAGTAGGATCAATATCTTCATCCTTTTTGAAGTAGAAAAAAAAAAAACTTCAAAGAGTTCTTCACAGTGATCTCAACATATCTCTGATACTAACAGTAAGCAACAAGTAACAGGAAAAAAAAAAAAAAGAGAGATAATAATGTGATAAGTCCCACTCCTTTAAGTCTTGGTAACAACCAGTGCACTTCAGCTGTGTAGGAAGTTATGCCTCTCATACGCTTCTTCCAGGCAGTTCAAGGAGTGAAAGGATTATCACCTACCCAACCAACCCGCAAGTAAGGAAGCACCGCCATGCTAAAGACAACGGATACAAAAACCTTTTCAAAGAAACATGGATATCTCACATTGTTGTCAAAAAACACAAATAAGCATAGAAACATGTTGTTTTGCATATATACGCATAAGTCTGGTTGTACTTTGGGATATACACATGTCAGAGTACTCAATTAGATCAAGGAAAAAGGAAACGTAACGTAAGATAAGTTTTGTCATTGGCTAGATTTTATCTCTGCAAAACACATTCTTGAGAAATCCACTAACAATTTAAACATAAAAACATTTCTGAATAAAGTAAGCACTGTTAACTTTGCAGTAGTCAAAAGCATCTAAACCTGAATCTTGCTTACACAGACTTCACAGGGAAACTAGGCTACATTTGAAGCAGAAGTAATAACTAAATCTTGCAACTTAGTAAGCATGAGTACCCCATCCTCGACAGCTTATGCAGAGGCCAGCAGACACTGGCAGTTCATCTTCGGTGTTACAAGAAAATCATTGGTTATTTCTCTCTGAATAGATGACAGCTTCACAACTGACATCAGTCACCAAAGTAGTCACCCATAAGGTTTGACCGGCAGTTAGCAGGCAGAGCCCACCACTTGACATAGTGCCAATGAACCTGACTGCTACATCCGATAGAGAATGTCAGATTTCTACAATCTACTCATAGCCTTTGGGGGAGCAACCCATCTGCAAACTGGCCTCGTCAGAAATACGTGCTTCTGGTAAATCTGCTACTGCCCATAATACTACAAACAATATCCATGGTGGTTAAGACACAAAAAACCTAAAACACTAATACACAGTTGCTGAAGTAAAAACATATAGGTAAGACACGTCTTGCACCACTATGTAGTCTGAAATACATCACTTTCCTCTCGGTAAAAGTAACTAAGATGCCTCTTCAGAACAGTATACTGACAGCACCACACGAATAACGCCACTACTAATGCACACCGCACTTCTGTTGTGCTGATGGTTGGGCTTAGGTTCTTTCGGTGCAACGCAAAGGTAAAACCAGAAAAAGTGTCTCACAGAATTGCACGTATGGAAAATTCATACTTTGAGACCACTGTATTTCTCTTTTCATATTTCATACTTATGCTTTGTATGAAGCAGAAAGAAGTTTTCAAGAAGAGTGTAAGAACTTACCTACCTAGGAAAAAAATCCAGAAAATTGGTTTTCAAATGGCAATCCTTTTCATATTGACACACTTGTTCCACACTAGCTTCTTCGTCTAAGATGAGTTTATCCAATTTGCAATTGGATTATATGAAATTGCCGAAAGGGAGCGTAACATCTAGGTTGGGAATAATCATAAAATAGCTACCACAATTTAAATTCTCAACACTCAGATTTCTTAATATCTTCACTAAACCTTTCTTGTGAAGACAAGATCCCCTGGTTTTAGCATTCTTACTACAGAGAAAAATTAAAAGATTTTCTTTGGAATCATTTTCTCAGAGTTGAGAGAAAACTGATGGGAGCACTTTTAGTGAAGAGAGTAGGCTGCAAAGTGTTCCATAGGACTATACATGGGGAGTGACAGACCGCCACTTATACATGCACCCACACCAGATAAAAGTAAATGAGAATGGGGGCATTTCTGATTTAGTACCAACTGAACTTTACAAAAATCAGGGCCCTCCAGAAGCTATCTTCTTTAAGTACTATGCATGCTTTACACAGCTTTACTGTCCTGAAGACCACAGTAAGTATGATCCCCACCTCCATGCTGTTTAAAACTGGCAAGTAGTGAAGCTATTAAGAGTCCTTACCAAGGGTATCTGCGTTTCAGATAATCACTCAAGCAGTAGCACCATGCTAATGCAACCCAAGGCACTGAACAAATCATTCAGGTCCCAGGAAACATACTCATTTATGGTGCCTCCCACTAAGGGTCAAACAACAAGGAAACACATATAAAGAAAGAGGATGTTTACAGATGAGCAAACAGCACAGGTTAACATGAACATTACACCTTGTACTGAGCCACAAACCCTGAAACTTCTTCAGGCTCTCCATGTTCATACTGTATTTCCACTACAAGAGCTTTAATTATCATAAGTTAATCACATCCCCGAGGCATTACAAGGCAGTAGGCAATGGCGGATGCCTCTAATCCCTCTGGGGTGTAATTATTTCGTAACCACTCCACTTCAGGGTTACCTGATTGCCATTACAGAAAATTTTATTCTCTCTCCTTTCTCAATGCAAGCCTTTTAAAATTAAATACATCTCTGACCTGTTTTACACAATCCCCATTCTTTCCATTAACATGCAGTGTAGGACTTTGTTCTTTTCTTTAGACAGTAGAGGAAGGCTAATCCTCTTTTTTCCCCCCTTCACTTCATGACATATCCAGCACAGCGTAAACTACTTGGAGGCAGTATTTTCAAAGGTGACAGACTGGATTTGAACAGAGATTTATTCATTGCTTGATTTAGGAAGGATTTTGATCCTCAGCTTCCCAATAAAAAGTTTATAAAAGACTTGTTGCTGTAAGAAACCAAGGTCAAAACCATGCAGACATGTTTTCAGCTACAGCTTACCACCTTTCTGGGGGAAGGGATTTTTGACATGATGACTTTTTCCTCTCAAGTTGCTTCCATATAAGATAAAACAGGATGTGGATCAACATGAACGTTTTTTAAATTATGAAGCCCTCTTTGCTTTGTCCACCTCCAATCTCAAAATCCTGAAGGAAGAGTCACCAAAAGAAGCATAAGCAAAAGAAATCTTGCTTGAGGAATAGACCTTTCTATTTTTAGAGACTGCCAATGGCAGATGACAATGCCATTTTCCTCACCATGAAAGACCAGGTTGGGAGTATAAGGAATTTTAGAGAATACAAGAGAGATGAATCCTCCTTTCCTCACCCAGCCCCTGGCAGAGTAGTCCAACAACTTCCCGTATTACACCCAGGCCTCTAAACGGCAAAAAACAGGACAAAGTCAAGGCTTTCAGACTATGGCATTGCTACTACCCGGTCTTTTCAGTACCTGTCTATGCAGCTCTGGCAAAATCTGCAAACCAAAAAATTGCAACAACACAGTTCCCACACTGACACATGTACTAGAGCAGTAACTGGCAGCGGTCTCATGGCCTTGGTGGGGCTGACATCAGCGTTCAGATGCCAGCAGAGGAGAATGAACTAGACTGTGTTTGATCTGATGACGGAAATCTTGGAATATGCAAAAATTACCATTCTTCCTCTTAAGCTTTAAAGATCTCAAAACCTGCTAATATTTCAGACCTTCCTCTCCCTGTTTAACAGGTTTGAGGTCCTTACGTATTGTTTTGTTGAGTTCCTGCAGAAGATAAAGGCAAAGAATTAGTAATGAAAGCAAAGGGGTGAAATAAAAGGGGGAAAAAATACTTTTCAAACTGATTCTACTTGCTCAGCAAGAACCCAGGCAAGAACACTGTCACTCTTTGGCAGAAGCAATAAAATAATAAATATAACTGTAAGATGTCATTAGATGTCAAGCACCTTAGCCAAATCTTGTGGTATCTGCCATCTGATCTTGCATCCTGACATTTCTCTCTCTCTCTAGCACACTTTTAGAGTGGGATTCTGAACAAACGCTTTCCCTTGCACTATTGAGCAATAATTCATTGACATTTTAAACTATACAGGAGTCCAAACAGCTGACAACTGTCTCTTGCTAGCACTGTAGCTATTTGGTATGGCAGCCAACAGATTTATCCAGCATATTTTATTTACGTGATATGCCAACTGGATGGTTACAAATACTGGTTTTATTTGAATTTTCCAATTTTAAAGCATTTATTTAGACACTGAGGAGATCTTAAGTATTTAGGACCTTAAGAGTCCTGATTTTCGAAAATGACACAAGAGTTTCCTTTCTAAACTCAATGAGGGCTCCAAGGCATCACATCTTTACAATACCTGGATATCCAAGTAAAAACTTAGAGGCTGAGTTTTTCAAGAATGGTGTTTTAAAATTCTGGCTACAGGATAAACCTTCATCTCTTCTGCTAGTTTAAGTTGCCACCCAAAGTGTTTAGAGTAAGCTCTGCAGTTCAGATGCCAAGCTCTCTCCTCTAAGGATGACTGAAGCAAGACGAGAAGGAAACTGTTGCTGGGAAGGTAATTTGCCTGCACCAGTTCTCCTGAGATAAACTCAGACTCATTAGATAGAAGCAAATAAAAAAAATACTGTCTGCAGTTCACTGTTTTCTTTAAGGTATTGTTAATAAATCTCCTATAGATACCCTACAATAAGATTTCAGATAAATTAGGATAGAGGCAGAGACATCATGATTTCAAAAATAACAATCCAGCCTATGTAATGTGGACTGTGAAGCAGGAATCTTTAGTAAACTCTGTTAAAGTTTGAAAAGGGATCTATCAAAGACTTTTAAAAGTCCTTCCGTTTTCTGTTCTCCAGTGATTTCTTGATGCATTTCTATAAACATTAAAATGAAATACTGATCTCCCTGATAATGGAAACATTTTCTTTTAAGATTAATGACCAAAACACAGGAAAGTGCTTGAGTTCACTGACTTGCAAGTCCATACCAAAGTAAGGTTAATGTAGTTTCATTAATTGGCTAAAACATGGTGGGAGGGGGCCAGTTTTAGCTACTTAAATATATATTAACTCGGTATTCCAGGAAAACAGCAGCACTGATAGTCTTCCAAATCATGAAAACTGAAGATCTTATCTTTCAAATGGCTCTGGCTCCCACAGAATTACAAACACCACTCTAGAAGCCTGAAAATAGCACTATGTCAGGCTGTGGTATTTTTCCTTCTTTGATTTAGTTATTTGACACTGTTTCTTTATCCTCAAATGGAGCAGAAATGAAGACAGCTAATCTCGACAGAAAGAGATCAACACACTGCTAAAAATAATCAGTTCAACACATTTATATATACAGCCTTCAACCTCCATATAATTGCTTTGAATCTGGCACTGAGAGGGTAAATTAAAAAAAATAAATGCATTTCACATTCATTAAGCAAGTGCTAATCTGGCCTGATTTGGTGGGGTTGCCATTGCGTAACTGAGAGCCAGTTGTAACACCAACACCATAACACCTTACTTACCATCAGAGTTGCTATCTCTGGTAGTCTCATGGAAGACCGATGGACCGGGAAGAAACGGAGATTTTAACCACCTATTGTAAAGTATATGCAGACATGGAAGGGAACCTCAACAGAAGGAGAACTCTCAGAATTTTGACCAGAGGACTTTGAACTCAAACACTATCACAGTAGGAACTTCCACCAATACTTTAATACTTTGCGGGGGGGAGGAAAAGCCAGAAAGCAGCTGTTGGAATGCAGCATCTTCTCCTCTTTCTGTCTGAGCACCTCAAGACTGTTCAGGCCCAGCCTGAAATGTAGAAGAAACATTTATTAGTTTCTTCTAGAGCACAAGTTCTCATTTAGAAATATGAAGTGTTGATCATTTCATACTATTTGCCACTGAAGAGCAAGGAGTCAGCAGTTAAGAACGTTTAAGACCTGGTGGAGTACATACACCTGCTGGCTGCAAAGCACTAAGGAGTGTGATGAAGAGGAGATAGCTGCTAGAGGTCAGCTCCACAAGCCAAAACGCTGGTTCAGAAATACAGTCAATTAATCCCAGTAAGCTGCAATCATTTGCTCCACTGGCTTTACATTGTAGTTCCACAAGCCTTAGTTATTCAAACCACAAAGTCACTTAAATATTCAGATTTCTGTCACCACTAGACGGGAGACAGACAGGCAAATTAGCTATGTTTTAAATTTGTGTAGCAGAAAGAATACAAGCTTTTTTGTTAATCAGGTTTTCAGTTACTCTTTCATTTGATTTCTAGTTCTAAAGTAATACAATAAAACTTTGTTTTGCTTTAAAAATTATATCTACATGATAAACCATATGTGCATCTCAAGAAATCAAAAACATTACAACCCATCAGGAGGTGAACACTACTCTGATTTTAGAAGACAGCCGTAATTAAAGTATTATAAGCATCTCCCCTTAGGATGGGGCTCCTTCTCTGCCCGACTGAGAACCGGGATTGAGCCCAGGTCACGGGCCATTAGGTTAAGCGCTGCGCTGGCACAGGGAGAAAGGACGTTCCTCTTCTAAAGAACAGGTAGAAAATACACACACAGGATGCTAGAGGGGATGTAGTAATGCTAACAGACTTCTGCATAGCTTTTTTTTTTTTTTCCCCTGAATGCTTTAGAAGTTAAGGCTTTTAACCTAAGTAAGGTAGGGCAAAAAGAAATACCAAAAGAAAGCGAATGAAGGGAAGTGGTCATAGACAAGAGGCTGCAGGAGAAAAATACTCATATGCACAGCAGGAACTGACTAGTTTAGCTAATGACAGAGCAAAATGATAGGTTAAAGGCTAGACTTAGTCTGCCTAGATACAGGAAGATACAAATAGAGTGAGTGATGTCTTCAATTTATTAATGCAAATTTATACTGGTGATTAAAGAACAAAGAGAGGGCTGTGCCGAGGGGCAGAGCTCCTCCAGCAGTGCCGACCCCGGGGCTCCTCCCGAGGTGCCTGCCTGCAGGGCCAGTGGAAACCACACCTGGGACTTGGGGCAAGCCTTAGCCAGGACGGCATACTCGCCGAGTAAGTTATCCGATACTTCAAAACTTACAAGAACTTTATTATTACCTTAAATTTACAAGATTATACTACTTAAGTGCAGAAATGCTTTCATGCAATGGGATTATGACTTTATTTTAGTTCCAGGATAGCAACTCTAGAGGAGCATATTCATTTCATTTTTTATCTTTTTATAGTGTCTTGGTTTTCCTTGGCATCAGAACAGAAAGAAATGCCAAAGCCTTCTCAAAAACAAAACATGAGTTGTCTTCTGGCAAACTGTACTAGCAAGAAGTAGTCACTGACAGAGGAGAGGAAGGATATAGGAAAAGCGGTGCTTCTGATACTTTTCATTGAACGGACTAAGGCACAGTGAAGTCAACTGAACTGAGGTAAGAAAGAAAAACAGAATCCCAGATCTGTGAATTTTCTTTCCACTGCCTACATCACAGGATATTTCTCCCTCTCTTTTCAAGTGTGATAAACCCTACACACATGCACACATATATTCATATACTGTACCGGTGCAAAAAACAGACATAGACACATACATATGTATGCACACACCTTTGTTACACATGCAAAAATATGAATATTGTACATATGTATGCAGCCTTTACTAATAGAGGACATTTTCTGTACTGCTTGTATCTAACAGTCCAATGGTTACTCTTCTTAAATTTCCTCCACTTACTTAATTTCCTATCATATTAATATTCAGAAATTACATACAGAGGATTTAAGCTTAAAAGAAGTGAAAAAAACTTGTCCCAGTCTCCTGCTGCAAAATCATGGAGAGAATTTATACTACACGGACATGTCTAGAAGGATTCAATAATCAAATGTAAAATAATTTTATTGCACAAAGCAAATTAGAATGATGCCATAGAGTGATATCAGCAGCTGCCAGCCCCTTCCCACAAGCTGAGACAGAATATGCAAAAGGTAGTAGAAGGGGCTATAGCCTTTATTTTCACAAGTCCCTTCTGCCCATTTTCAGAAGCACATCTAGAGAACCAGGCTGGCCAGGGGAGAGCATAGGAGGGCCTTTCAGCCACAGTCCCCTCCAGAACAGGCTGCCATGGTTAGAAAACCTCCTTGGACATCAGGTTCTGCCCCTCCAGTAACACGGTCAGTGCAGCATGATCCTCCCAGAGAAATTTTCTCTCCCTAGCATTCAACCTCAGCTTCCCAAGCTGTACTTCATAGCCCGTGTCCTTTGTTATATCATCTGGCATTACTGAGAAGTGCTTGGCTCCAGCTTTGCAATTACTCTTCAATCCTCTGTAGGCTGCTGTTAGATTTTCCCTTTGCCAGGTTCAACAAGCCCAGCTCCCACAGCCTGCCTTCGTGAAACACATGCTCTAGGCTCCTGATCATCGTGGTAGCCTGTGCTATTTGGGCTTGAAGCTCTCCACTGAACAAGCTTTACCTTCCTTGCTACCTGTTGCAGCAGTGGCAGATCTCAGGTTTTAACAATCATATTGTCCTAACTTTAAAAACCACACAAGAATACACTGGTTCCTACCATACCTGAGCTGACCTCTCCGTAAAAATGGACTTACCTTTTTCACTTATCTGAACTTCTTTGCAGTCACAGGTGACACTCAAAGCTAAATATAGCCCAGCAAACATCAAAATATACATACATACACACACACTTCTTTTTCATTTACAAGCAAATTATTTAGGGCAAAATCCAGCAACCCTTTTCATTGGTACTAGCACAAGTCCTGATCAAAGCTCGCTGAAGGCAAGGGGAGCATATCCAATGACTTTAACTGGTTTTGGGTTAAGCCATTAAAGATCTTAAAAGACAGCCATATCTGAATTAGCATTATTGCAAAGAAAAGTCCCGTTACTAGGTGGGAGAACTCCAAAGTAGATGCGGTGTGCTTCAGAAGCTGTGCTGGTAATACACTGGGTAAGACCAAATCCCTTGCTCAGTACGGTATTAATGCAGCTCTCAGACTTTTGTGTCAGCTACTGACTGAATACTTATTTTTGTTAATGATAGTAAAGGTATCAGTCCCAGCATCTGGGACAAATTCCAATTTGAGTTATTACATTTTCATCCAGCCAAATCTTTCTACAGCATCTTTGCATACAGAACACTTTTTTAGCTCTCAATATTAAGCAGCTTCCAGCTTTGAACTCTATACTTATTCAACCAAGAGTGGCTGTACTTCAGTAGTCTATGAAATTATTATGCACAGTAAAATCCCTAGAAACATTACGGGTATTTATTTCATTTTAATTTGAACCCATTAGTTAGAAAGAAGCCCCATTCTATAGAGGCACATCCAATTCAGCAAATTTAGCTTTGATTTTTTAAGACTATTACCAGTAAATTACTTTCCTCTGGAATTATAGTAGGCTGAAGCAATATATTAATTTTGTCCGAGACTAAACTACATACTGAAAGCTACTGGCCACTTTAATTAGTTCAACACTCCCAAAATCATTACAATGAAAAAAAGTAGAGGAAACTAAGAATAAGCTGCATGCCACGCACTTGATTTCCTCTGTAGCTTCATACTGCAAGTTTGATGTCAAAGATGTTAGTTCAATCAGCAATAACAAGCTACCCAAACACGTGGCTTTTGTACAAACAGACAATCCAAAACCATGAATAAAGACACAGTAACTTAAAAGGCAGGTGACAGAACAGGGACAGCAGTGTGACCTATAGGGAAAAAACCCACAGATGACATGGAAGGCAGCAGGACAGTTTATTTACCCTGTACAGCTCAAAACATTAAGCCCCCCCTCCCCATTCCCAGTATTACAAAGCCACCCTTCGTCCCCAGCATCACCATGATGTCAAACACCTCAAATGACCTCCAGTGCATTCACTACCCAGAGACTGTAACACAAGCCATTTGCATTTATTTCTTTGAAGCTTTGCTCTCAAAGGCTCTGCTGATAGAGCCAGACAGATTACCAGGACCGCTGAGACTGTTCGTATTACTGATGCTTCAGCTGCCTTGCATACAAATAAGTAGTGTCAGCTGCTTCTTCCTGAGAACTCCAAACATTTTCACTGGGATACAGGCACAGGGCAAACTTCTATATAAGCTAAAAG
The DNA here is from genome assembly GCA_034782735.1 of Sagittarius serpentarius. NCBI lineage: Eukaryota > Metazoa > Chordata > Aves > Accipitriformes > Sagittariidae > Sagittarius > Sagittarius serpentarius. The sequence continues at coordinate 16,804,798 of JAVKLA010000031.1, read as the reverse complement.
ACCTGTTAGCTTTAAAATGGTTCCCCAGCTTCCCCACATACCACCCAGGAATGAAGGCAGGCACAGACGGACACCGAGGTCAGCAACAAACGTGCAGACTAAGGAGCCTCCTGGATCCTCCTATACCTATTTTTATGCCACATTACTTATAAAGATCCTCTTGCACAGACAAGCCGGAGGAGACGGAGGCAAAATGTGCATGTCCTAAGGTGACGTTCCCTGCACCATCTTGGAGCACGAAAGGCCACCAACCTCAGTTTTCCCTCCACCCTTACATAAGGTGTCAAGACAGTAACTTTGAAGGTGCAGCTGGGAAAAGCAGCGCAAACTCTGGCTGTACTTCATACATGCTCTCCCAGGGCAGGCCGCTGAAGGAAGTACTTGCTGCACCATCGGAGTAACCCGAGAGGCAGAGCAAGCAGTACCCCTGCAGTCCATCTGCATGTGCTTCCTTTCCCCCAGTGCCTCTGGCGCTCATTTACAGAGAGCATCACTACTTCATCAGGCTCCAAAGCATTAAGATCCACTAGAAGCGGGGGGTGGCTCTGTCCTCATATGCTACCACACAGCAGCTGCCTTACCTTACGCTGCCAGCCCAGCCAAACATAATAAATGAAAAAGGATGATCTACAGCATTTTCCTCATATTTAAAATCATCTTTGAGGGACCTATTAACCTGTGCCATTACTCTGTCTCCTTGCTTCTCCACAGAACAAGATGTAATCCTCATGTTTCCATAAATTATCATGATGAGGTATTTCACGAGAGGTTTCATTTTAGTTCTGCATGTACACTGCTTCCAAAGGACATATTTTGTACTTCATCACTTGTACATCACTACTAGCATCACTGCTGGTAGATTTGTGGTCTTTATGTGATGTGTCCATCCTGCTGCATGGAGCTTAATACACGGATTCTAACAAACATAATTAACTTCATCAGCTGCAAATTTATTTTTTTTTCCTCCTGTTGAAGTCTGCACTAGCCTCTCAAAGAAAAGAAATAATTATATTACACAATGTGCAGATGCTGGAAAATCTTGACAGCTTTTCATTCATTCAGAGGAGGCACTGAGGTAGCTGACTTGAAAGGAAACGCTAAACCACGGAGAAAGTCAAGAGTAACAAATGCAAGGCAGGTTAGCAGTAACATTTGGATTACAATGCTGAAAAACAACTTTATGAATATAGCCGAGCCAAGCAGCTCTACAGCAGCACTGATGAAGTACATTGATTCACTGCTGCTACACCAACACAGCCAGAACAAATATTCTGACCCACTTCATTGGAGGGCCTCCTCTCCATGTCATAGATTTGCTGCTAACAACTATTCCCCCTTTAAGAAGGAGCAACTCTAGGATGCTATCTAATCAGGCTACCATCTATCACGTGCATTCCCAAATGAAGCAAAACCAGCAAATTATTCTTTTTTCTCCATTTCAAAGACAGGGGGGTGACCACAATGAAAACGCTACAAAAAGCCACTGAAGTAAGAGACAGCTGATTTTGTCATCAAATTCTTTATACAAACAGGACACGGACCTTGGACAACAGTACCACAACAGCACTACCCATCTGGGATTTCCAATGCCTTTAAGAACCCGACATTTAACAATTTTGAGAAGCACTTTAGCAACCACAACAACAAAACCCCCAAAACGTCAGATGCACCGATTGAGGCCACTGTATCCCAAATGATTAAAACAGAGAGATCTAATATTCATACTTTCCCTAGAGTAAGTCTCTTTGTTTTTGAGTGCCGTCTTGAGACTCCTTGGCAGCGAGGAAGACTACGAAGTGCAGTTGAGCAGTTCTCTTGCCTGAACTGCTCTCAAGACAGCACTTTGAAACAGGAAGAGACAGGACTCGGGAGAACATATAAATATCTTATAAGGTGCTGGAACACTCAGTAATTAATTTTTTAGCAAGGAGAAGCTTTTATTCCAGCAATGTGTAAAAAATAAATTTTGAATTCCACACCCACTGCCTGGCTCCTCATGCTCTGACCCAAAGTAACAGCAGAAATGGAAAAGTCATGATTAAGGAACCTGCATAAAAACAGGCCAAGAGCCCATGCTTTTACTTAACCTGATTTCCACAGCAACAGATGAGAGCTATATTTCCATTACAGAACTCTGTGGAAAATTTTGTTTTCCTTCTGTACGAACCTAAGAGAAAAAGAG